>OY754884.1:3640000-4250107 GCA_963576445.1 Lithosia quadra | reverse complement strand
ATTGTTGTTGCTTGTTTCCGAACGTGACGCGTTGATTTGATGCCATAGAGTCTGTTCATTAAAAAAAAAGAATGCATTTTGAATACTTTTCGAAATTTGAAAGCTCGAACAATTGCACAGAACATCTCTAGTGGTAAGATTTTAATGTATGTATTGTTCAGATGCAAATATTTAGAAGAATCAGCATGTAAATAATGGTAATTTAGTATTATATACAAAAATAAAGTATACACTATCCAATTACTTTGGTGTAACATTTTTATACTAGATCCATATTTCCACGATTATAAGTGCATATAAACTTAAATGTATTCTAAATTAATCATTTTCATTGTGTAGTTTTATCTATTCTCAAAATATGTTTATGGTTGAATGGACTAACTGTTCTGTCTATTTTAAAAATGTAGTTTAAATAATAAGTTAACTACATAAGACACATAAATTCATGCAGTGATAAGATGAAATAGATAATATTGAATTAATTTTAATAAAATACATTACTTTTACATCATGAAGTATTGAAATAAAATAAATATTTTGTTAGAAAAATATTTCTCAATTACCTACATGTTCTTCACAAATATAAAAACTTAACAAATAAGGTCTCGCGAATTTTTGTTACGACTAACCGAAAGACAGAATTTTTTTCGATAATTTAGGTTGTTAGTCTAAATTTCCATAAACAAGTTCTTGCAGTTCAAAAATGCACGTAGCTCTTATTAATGTAATTATATTAGTCAAGTACCATATCCACGCTTATGAGCTTTAAAAAAATATAATTCGGTTTTTGGTTGGTCCACTAAGCTAAATGGTATTTGTATAACATTTTGATAAATAAAGCCACGGGACGTATTAAGGATCGGACGGAACAGATGTGACTGACTAGTGTGTGAGGATGTACTTGCTGACTATAGTGTTGTCAGTTGTATTCATAGAAGCGTTCCGTCAGTTGGTTTTACACGTCCATGGTACATAAAGTACTAAGTTATAAGATGTGTGCGTGCATTCACGAGCTGCATAGAACTTTATTAGTAGTGTATGTTAGTGTCCTAAATTTGTATTGGTGTTATGTTGTCTGTTACTGTATTGTTGGATTTGTAGTCTCATTATGCCATGTACTGCATTTTGCTTTCATTCTAAATAACAGCTTGTATAATATTATTTTTATACAAAATTCTGTACCCTATTCAACGAAGCTTGGCACAAGGTGTAAACTGGTAACTGATATTTTTTTAAATTTTTTATGTTGTCAATGTTAAAATATGTAATCAAATGAAATTACTAATGGTAGGAAAAAAGTTAATCCGACCCATTTTTTAAAAATAATTCTCAAAATATTTTTTTTAAATAAACATGTTCTTTTTATCATTATTTTTACTTTTTGTTGGACACGTAAGTACATTTAGTGCCAAACTTCGTCAACTAGGGTATACTATACATATATGAATAGCGCTGTGTCTATAATTCGATTGATAGATAACGCTGTCAAGTAATTCTTCCAAATATTGTAAAGCCTCTGAATAATTCAAAATATATTTATATTAACTGTTCAGTATATTTGTGTTATTTATATTCCTTTTACGGTTTTATTGACTGATATCTTGTTGTCTTAACATGGCTGATAAGAATGACCTTGGTCTAAAAAATAGCGACAATAAATACTACGATATGACGTCATAAGGGCAATAAAGTCTGCACGACCTTGTCAAAAATGGGTACTAACATAGTCGGTATCGCCAATAAAACGACTCTCCACTGGACTCTACTCCACTTCCACTCTCCCCTCCACTCCACTTCACTCTAGACTAAAAAAAGGATAAAAAGTATCCTATGTCCATCTCCGGGTTCTAAGCTACTTCCCTACCAATTTAACTTACTTTATAACTTACATTAATTTAGAAAAAATTGCTTTCTTAAGATTTGTCAAGTTAATGAGTATCCTGATGGTGGTAACCTTGAGTGAAGTCTATCAAGTAGAAGCCAGAAGCCACCATTCCAGAAGCTAATGGTAGCTACCAGCGAAAATGATGATCCTCAGTTTGTTGGATTATCAGTTTTGCCGCACGACTAAGTAAACCGGTAAGTACCTGAAGAAAAATAAAGTACCAAAAGTACTTAGATACCTATTATGTAGCTCAAGTAGAAATTGTCAGTATGGTGAGGTCTTTTTTTCATAAATATTGCTTGACTATCGGAAGCTATAGCAATGTCTGTCAAGAGAACGCATTCCCTTGTTTGCTACAACGCGATGCGTATTGTGTATATTGTACTATAGAAGGATACGCAGCAATTTGCCTACCCAAAAGCTTCTTTAGCACAACGCCATACAAGTGTTGAAATGACGACGCATTTGGAAACACGCGGATTAGAGTAGTCACTTGCCTTGCATTTTCTAATCAGTCATTCAGTCGCTGGAGTAGCGCTGCCAGTGTGCAGTCCTCTGCGTCGGTGCTGTGAATAATTAAAAAAACATTCGACGTTTAATTCTTCAGCAGATAAAATACTTGGTATTATTGTGGTGTTTAAAAATGGCGCAAACGTTGCTGAGTAGAGAACTACCTGACATAGAGGTTAGTGAAATTATTAAGTGTTTTATTTAAAAATCAAATCAAAAATCATCTTATCCACTGTCACAGTACCGAAGGCTGCGATATTGCTTGACTGATGTAGGTTTAAATTTGTAAACATAGGTACCTATATATTTGAGCATGTCATTAGTAGGTAGACCTACAGACAGGCTTATAACTTATGCGTTATAATTCTATGCCTAGATAGAAATTAATACAAAACTGAAGTAGATTAGATACCTACTTAGGTTGTTTAAATAATAAATAATTAAGTAGATTTTACAAAAGTAAGTAAATCATTATTCATTTTTCAATTGTACGTACTACGTAGAAGTTGGACTCTTGAAGAAAGCGGCTGTTTTAATTGCTTACAGAATTAGGTAGGTAGGAATCGCGTTTTCGTTTCGAACATACATGCGCTGCCAACTCGAGTGTTAGGGTTATCCCTTTGTCAAAAAATTAAATAAAACAATCCCGCTAAAAGTTTAGAATTATAATTTCACACTATTTTGGTAACATAAAAAAAGATAAGGAACTAAATTCCTTCGTTTATTTAAACCTTCGTCCTCGCAACTATAATTTGTATTACTGTATCGCCATTGTTACAAACGGTGGAGTTCTGTGTACTGAACTCACAAGCAATAACACAGATATTGGGTAGAGATCGAAACATTCAAAGCCAGGCTTCGAGAAGGTCAACCGACCACATGCTTGTGTATGTCGCGCGTGTGTGCTCGCAGGCACGCGGCAGCCCTGTGCCCGTAGCCAAGTGGAAAAAGTCTAAAGCGCTATCGAATAGAATAGATTAGGTCGACCAATCACACTCCAGCTTGTGATACCGCCGCGGCGCGCGCATCGTACGCCGGCGACGAGCTTGGATGTGATTGGTCGACCTAATCGTTTCTATTCCGTAGCGATTTACGCTACGGAATACACTGACACTTGTCTACGGGGCCAGGATTGCAAGGCAATCTCAAATTGTCGCGATCAAGTAAGTATTGTTTTCTGCTGTAGGTATAGTTTAGTTAGGTAGGTACTAGGTACACGCACCTCACTCAGGAATGTACCTACTTAACCTACCTAGTGATTAGAATTAATTTCTGTCCCTTTTGTTATCATAGGTTTTAAATGTTTGAATAACACAGGTACTTTTAGTTAAAACCTCACTGCTATATTTCGGACAATTCATCGACCTTGCTTTTATTACTTACCTACTTCATCCGAGGAATACCTACTTCAGCAATATGCACTGGTAGCTACTGGTAATTATAGTAGATACTATTAGTTATTCTGCGCTTTACTTTAATTATTTTAATTAGTAAATGCAAACACTGTAACTTCGAAATTATACCTAGGAATACTGTGAGTTTTTAGTTTTTTTAAATCTTTTTTTAAAAGTTTTTTACTGCTATGAATCTTGTTAAATACTCTAAACTAAATGGCATGCTCAGACTAAAATGGCATTACATTTTGCAAACTCGATCCTAAATGTTTAATCTTACTCTGATTCTAACTTACTTTAACTTGCTCGCACTAATCGAGATATAATTTGTAATGTAATTAAGATAATAATTTTATCCAACACCGAACAATCCATCCAACAGTTCTAATTGTACAAGTTATTCAGGTCAAATGGTACCTAAAGTCTATAATGAACTAATAGGTAACAAAATTGTCTACTTACTGACTAGGCAAGGGCCCATACTTACCATCAGGCGAGGTAAAGTCATGTGACGTGACGTGTAAAATATAAAAAAAAAATTGCGCCCAAAGCACAAGCCGACCTCGTCTACAAATGACTGACGGACGGATGAGGCTCTTGTGCAATATTTCGCCTAGCTAGGGGTTGGGAGGTCAGTTGGCAGTCGCTCCTATAAAAGCCCTAGTAACCATTTGCTATGATTTCGTGTGCTTGATATTCCAACTAGCAACCCGCCTTCGCTTTGGTTTAAATGATATTTATTAACCATTGTAATTTACACATACTATATCTATTGTCTATGTCCATCAGGACTGGGATACTGTACTTTTCAATAATTGGCGAAAGAATTTTTCCATTATGTGCAGTGGCTCCAAAAATAACCCCAAATATGTAAAGAAACTCACAAAAGTTTGCCTCTCTCTTAAAATAATAGTACCTTAATACCTATCACCTATCTATAGGTTTTTTGGATTATCTAGAATCTAGATAATAATCAGTGCCATTAAACTTGTTTCACGCTAAGGCCACCTCTATTGTTGTGCAGTCCTGATGGACTAAGCGTTTATGATGGCGTATACTTTTGGCCATTTTAATAATATAAAAAAAATATTATTCATTTATTCAGATATGTACTTAAGTACGTTGAAATTACGTAGTAGTTATTGTTGCGTGTCGATTGGACTTCAGTTCATGGCAACATGTTGACAAAGGTTATCTATTGTACCCACTTACTGAGTTAACAACATTGCGTTGTAAGAACGTAGTCATAAGAATGTATGAAGTACTTACGTAATTTCATTGTCTGTCCAATTGACTGAATTTTACTAAAGTGTGGAGTTGTAAATAGCAAACCGCTTGTTGATAGACCCACCGGGATATGTGAGCCTGAATCCGTAATACAAATGATATAATGGTAGTCTACAGATATTTAATAGGTATGAGGTATATAGAAAAGATGACAGATTTGTTTGTTTGTAATCGATTAACTCTGAAACTACCTACTGAAACGATTTCAAAAAGTAGTAAGTATTTCTTTGTTAGAATGCTAGGTAGGTACAGTTGCCTGAGTAACAAAGGCAAATGCTACTGATTATGCGGCTATTCCTGAAACCGTGTGGCGATGCTAATCAATTATATTGATGGATTGAGAGTTTGAGACTAGAAACGTGAGTGACCAAATTTTTTGGCAGTCTAATTGTATGTTACATTAATCATTATAACACGGGTTTTAAGAAAAGAAGTGCATGAAATTACATTATTATTCATATATGCCAGCTGACTCCCCCCTCCCCCCAACCATCCTCTGGCGTCTAATAATGTCTACTGACGTAGTTATTGCAGTTATGAATGTGCATGTCTACGGCTAATTTTAGAACAATGACACGAATTTTATTTTTCATGTAGGTATGTGACTGTAACTAAGAATGAATTCATTCGACCACAGTAGGTACCTATAGGTATTGTATATAGCTATATATAGCTATAAATATAATCAGTAGACCATCCACGAGTCTTCGTCACAAGTGAACAATGGTTTTAAATTGTAGTTATCTCGATATGAAATATATTATTATACCAACTATAATAACTTGTAGTTGGCTTATTGAGATTGTGTATTGTTCATTGGTTATTGGCAATAACACCCTGTGTTTCGTTACCTACTTGTTTATCTGATAGTTTCTAAGATGGATCATAGAAAATATCATAGGCTTTTATCCCGGGTCGTGGGCCAGAATTTCACGTGGGCAGAACCACGAGCTAAAGCTAGTAGGTATGTATGATGTGTGTATGTCTACTAGTACATAGTAGGTACATTATTTGATATGATAAGTCAATGCACTTAGCGCAGTTGCTATGCAAACGTAAGATACGTCTACCTATTTACGAGTACCTATTATAATTATTACTTTACCTAACATTTTTAAATTACTTGCAAGTTTTTAGCTATTCCACCTAGAGTTAATTACTAACAGAATGATTATATTTAATTGCAGAACCTGTTGCGGCTTAACCCTACTGTTAAACCGTACTCCAACCTAGTTCCGTCAGCACAAACTAAGAAGATCAAGCAGCATTGGAAGAGAAATACTGACAGAAAGTGTACTGTAAGTATTGTATAATAATATATTAAAAACTGGCTATAATTTAAGGGTTAAGTTGAAATTTGGCGTATTCAGTTGATTCCGGGTGAATTAAACTCAATATCAATGTGAAACTCATGCAGATTTTTACAAATAACTATATTGTGTTCAATTATGCACTTCTTCGATAAATCCTCTAAATCAAACACAATCATCCTTATTTGTTAAAAACCTTCAAAGTAGAAGGGAAATCAACTGGTATTCAGTTGATTTCCCTGGCGCACCTCTACTTTACCTTACAACGAGATTTTAGCTAATTAAAAGAAAATGTTTCTTTGAATTTTGACTTATTCTTTTTGAGAGTCTTCATAAACATATTTGAAATCATTACCGTTTCAAATGGCGAAATCGCATGAATATAATAAGCAAACAAACTTACAGTTTAAGATTTTTTGGCCTTGAGCAGAACAACGCACTCATTTTTGAACTCTTTTTATCTGGCTCTTTAAAAACTTGATGTTTTGTCACTGGTGCACACACTGGGCAGCTATGGTACTAAATGCATGTCTGGTAAAAATATATCTTAGTATTTATTTAACTCATAATATATTATTATGAGTTATGTAAAGTCAAAGTCAAAGTCAAAAATCATTTATTCTGTATAGACCATTATTATATACATTATATTTGCGGCACTTACAAAGCGGCAAAATCAAAAATATTTAAAACTAGAAGCAAATGGACCACCACTAGTTCGAAACGCGTTCAGTATAACTTGGTATAACCTACCTTTAGTTAGGAGAAAAAATTGAAAAGTGTTCCCTTTTTGTGCCAGAGCTTAAGCAGAGTGGTATAAGGCATTTCCCATTTATGCTAACCCAGGTATCAAGTTTCGAGAGCCCCCCTCGGTTCTACATTCTGCACAGCTACGCTACTAGACCCAGAATAAGCATAACTTAACTAACTAGCTTGTGTTATGAATTCTAGAAGTCTGATAAACATACTTAGATATTTTTTTGTACTTTATACATTAAAACACCCATACCAATGCACACCAATATTTGCACTGAGCGGGAATCGAAGCCGCGGCCTCCGACTAAGTAGTCTAACGCCACAGAGGTCGTCAAGTCGAGGTAGATTACCAACATGTTCTCACTAACCTCCTGTTCAAAGGAAAACTCGAATCTGTCTATCGCACTTTAATAGGTACCTATAATTTTATAGTAATTACCTATACCTACATAATTTATAAATTGGTCCTTGCCTCAAGTTGTCTACTTTATAATATTATACGTTCATCGGAACTAGTAACTACCTAGTAAGACTGAAAGAATGGGTCGAAGGATAAAAACTTCCTATCTGCGGCCATGGCAACTAAACTTCGCAACCGGTAAACGAATAAGGAATTTTTCTATAATTTTTCCTATTATACAATGGTTAACATTACTAACTCTAGGCATTTCAGAATAGTTAATTACCTGTAAGCCATCTGCTAACAGCGCTAGTTGCTCCCGTAAACGCCAAGATTAACCAATTTACGGCAAGTAGAGTGAAACTTGTTGTTGAGTTGACTTGCATGTATTCTAAACATATCTTTAGTAGCCCGCTTGGCTTACGGGAATTCCCTCCCACTAGACACCTAGTACTTATTCTGTATCTATGGGTTTCCCCGCAATAATACTCGTTCACCGTTATTTTGAGTCGAAGACGTTTGGGACACAAATTCTACGGACACTGTGTCCCTAAGTGTACTTCCAAATTTATTTATTTTTTCGAAGACGTTACGGACACTAACATTTTATTAAATCGGCTCAGTACAGTCTCAAACAAAAGTGTTATAATTACATTGGGATCTAAACATAAACTGGCGAAATGTGGGTGCTAGCACCTCTGCCTACCTTTTCGGGGATATGGGCTTGAGTTTATGTTATGTGAAAATCGAATATGTACATTTCTTGTCGTTTTTGTATTCAACGACCTATTGGCCGGGGCCCCTGTGCATTGCCAGGAGCTCCCAGTAGCATGTATTACTTGGCATATGTGTATCATGCAAGGTATATTTTAAATATAGTGGGTTACCATGATCTATAATAAAATCAATTTTGAATATTTTAACATCAGTTTTATTGATTCATTTGGTACTTATTACTAAAATACACATGTAACGTATGTAAAAATCACAGATAATAATGAGAACAAATAAAATAAAATCTATCCACATTATTATAGCCTAGACTAGAATAATTACAGTATTTAGAATAGTTGTCATGACACTCCAAAACTTATAAAAATAAAAATGAAACTCATACTTATAATGTAAAAGTACTTGAACCAGGCGTACTAAGGTGTAAATATTGGTGAACATCTGATAGTAGATTTTGTAAATATTAATAATAAAAAAAGATAATTTAAACCATGATTTTGTCATGACAACGAATGAAAATAACAGTTTTTTGTTACAAATTTCTAAAATAAACATTTAAAAAAATAACTTTAAACCAGGGGTAACTAGGACATTATAAAATGGGTGTAACTAACAAAAACATTAATAATCAATGTTTTTTTTGTAAATAATTAATAACACCGGCAATAATTAATTACGGCGCCGCGCAGCTGGTATGCTTCATTAGATAAAGATATACCTAGATACAGTGCTGTTTATGAACCTTAATGCTTCCAACAGCTTCCAATATAGAGTATAAATTAACTTTGCAACAGAAACACGCTTCTCACGAGAGGCTCGTTGCTACTTATTGCAAGAAGAAGTAGCAACGAGCCTCTCGCAAGAAGCGTGTTTCTGTTGCAAAATTAATTTATACTCTATATTGGAAGCAATATTCTTCATTTTTACACAAATAAAATATTTTTACACAAATGAAATATTTGATTTCAATTCTCGCCTCGAATATTCATAACTGTATGTTTTGCTAAGAGAATTTATTTGATTTTACAAAAAATTAAAACATTAAAAACACCTGGCAACACGTTGAATTGATATTTGTTATTTAGATTTGATTTTCAATTAGAATTATTTAATGCAAAAAAGTGCAAGACGCCATTACAGACGCTTCACTCGCTCGAGCCTAGTTCGAAAAATTATTAATTTTATTGTAAAATCTTTATGGAAAATACAATTTTATCGCTAAAATATTTTAAAAACTCATTGAGTAATATAGGAGTAATCACCTATACTCTTTTTTTATATCGTATTTTTTTATACAAAATCATACCCCTAAAATTATTGTATTACATAGACAAGCCCCGCCCACTTGTCATAGTGAAGCGTCTTGCAAGAATATAGCACAATTTACTATACACAAATGAATCGAATGAATCGAATTTAAAATAATTTATTAAAATTATTAAGTACTTATACTACTAAAATTTTTGTTAAATAATTTGCTTAATATGATACGAAACATAAATACTATACCATAAAACTTCTCTTTTGTCATCCTGAAGTAAGTTACCTAAAATAATAAAAAATAAAAAGTTTTTGTGTTTTTCTAAATATCGATTCCATATTCTACGGAAACGAATCGAAAATCGAAAGATTCATTTTCGATTACACTATATGGGCTACCCTATTTAGACCTGTCATTATTATCATCACTACATTAGACAAAGTATAAGAGCGTTTGTATGAAACTATGATTCACTTGTTTAACCTTAAAATCGTATTCTGAATTAAGTTTTTGAAGCAAACTTTACAACAAGAGAATATATAAAATTATTTGACTTACCTCCACAGTACATAAAATTCAACAATAAGTGCCACATTATTCACTTTTTAAATAATATAGGTACGTAATTAATACTGCCGTAGTTCCACTGACCTTGACTTAGGACGAATGTCATGCGGTTCGTCAATCATGTACAAGAACATTAGAAATTTCCTGGTACTTGCGAGACACCTATACAAGCAAAAGAGATGAACGACTGCATCGTTTTCCTTTTCACAACATGTTCCAAAAATCCTCGCGGCGACGCGCGACGCGCACGCGACTCAGCGCCTCTGTAGGTATTTCATTGAAGCGAAATGTATTTATAAACAACTAGAAGTTTTCCATCCGACTGTACAAAACTATCGTTTTATATTGGTGTCCGTAACGTCTTCGAAAAAATAAATAAATTTGGAAGTACACTTAGGGACACAGTGTCCGTAGAATTTGTGTCCCAAACGTCTTTGACTCGTTATTTTCTGCGTTAATTGATTTTGATTGTGATAAATTCAACCAAAGAGAGCCAGACAAACTAATTTGATAAGGATAAAGATAATAATTTTTCTATAATCTTTCTTATCAAGCCACCTCTTGGTAACCTACTGGATAACGACGATGGACTATTAATCTTTATCTACTAAATATAAGAGCAAATACTACTTACTTTTTTATTTTGATTCATCAGAAACACTATTTATTGATGAAGATGATGTAGTTATAACAGAAATCTTTTCCTTAAGTTTGTCCTATATTATTACTTCTCAGAATTTGTTGCTTATTGGCAGTATTATCGAACGGTGTAATAATATAGTGTAATGATTTTTTAAAATCCAATGATGCAGTTTTTGTTGTTATCAAAATCGGCCCTGAGACTCCTTTGAGCATTTTCCGCTATTCCTCATAGTTTCGGATTCGGCCATCTACGCCCAGTTGAAAAATTTACCCTGTATTACTTTCAACGTTAATTCTATTATATTAGTAGTATAATGATTATTTTACGCATCAAACATCAAATGACCTTACATTATGTTTAAAGTCTGTGTATGAGTATAGGCTTACAATAAACTTATTAAGTTCCGCATTCGTTAGTCTGAGTCACACTACATCTTTATACAACAAAACATTCTTAGTTAATTACCTACTATCTTGGAAATTGTTCGGACTAGTTGACGATTTGGACGAAAATTTTTATTCAGATAAGATTTTGCTTTGTGAGTTAATCTTTCGAAGTGAAGTTTTGGTCATCCAGGTAGGTATTCATTATTGTAGTAGATAGGTATAAATTAGTAAATTAATACGAATTTGCGGAGATTTCGCCTCGTTGTGCGCATTCTTCCGCTTATACCTTCCCTTACGTCCATAGGCCACAGTGACCGCTTCCCATCATGTGGGCCGTGCGTTTGTCTGCCACCTAGTGCTATAAAAAAAGAATTCGATTAATGAAATAAAAGTAAAAATGAGTCAGCTTCATATGCACCCGATGATGACGATGATGATGGTTTCCTAGTTTTAATTCTTAAGTTTTTAATTTTAGTCATGCCCAACACTAACGAAGAACTTCGATGATATCAAACATACCACGCTATCAGAGCGAGGTGCCTTGAAGGAAGCAGCTAGATGCCTTAAATGCGCTGACGCTCCCTGCCAGAAGTCCTGCCCAACGCAAATTGATGTGAAGAGCTTTATAACCAGCATCGCTAATAGGGTAAGCAAATCTGATTTCAGGTAGTAAACATGCGTCAGGTTGTAAATTCACCGTTTAACTTTCATCTTAATAGTCGCGATATGATTATTATACTTCGCCACCGTACCCCTCAACCCAATTACAAACTGTGACAGCTTATATTAGTATAGCTACACATTTAGTACCTAAGTCTTTTAAAAAAATAATAATATCTGTTTCCGGGTGAATCAATCAATTTAGCATATTCAGTTGATTCCCCTGGCGCCCACTACGCCAGGCGAATCAACCGAATACGTCAAATTTCAGGCTTCACCCTTAAACGCCGTGTAGCTCCATAAAATACGGAAACAAAGTAAGCGATATTCCGTCAATATTATGTATAACAGTAGTAATACTATTTTTTATTTGACAGAATTATTATGGAGCAGCTAAGGCGATATTGTCGGACAACCCACTCGGGCTCACGTGTGGTATGGTGTGTCCCACCAGCGACCTCTGTGTCGGAGGGTGCAATCTCCATGCTAGTGAGGAGGGCGCCATCAACATTGGCGGATTGCAACATTTTGCTGTTGATGTAAGTAGTCAATATTTTTGAAAAGTAATGAAATTTTGAAGCAATTATTATGCTAACTGTTCCAATTGATTTTAACTTGGAATAAGTAAACTTCAAGGACATAATGTATTCAAACTGACCGTCTAACTAAATTTCCATGGTCTAACAAATAAAAACCTCTAAAAGAACGGAATGACAAAACGAAATAGACGATGATGATCAAGCGGGGTGAAGTCTTATTGACGTGGATTAAACTAGAAAGGAGAAAACTAAAATGCAGTGGTTATCGCGGTACAATATAAATAAATGCTACTTATCTAATCACAAGTGTTTATTAACTGATAATGTTAGCCCGCAGTTATTTGAATTGGATATAGGAAACCATTCGTTGATTTACGTGTAAAGGGGTTTTGAAAGCGAAATGAAAGATGGAAATGATGCATTAGCTGTATAATTTTATCTTTGATGGCAATTGTAAAAAAAGCCGATTGTAACTGGCGCATTGGCTAGACAAACTTTTTTTCAAGTCGAAAGGCTCGCGTTTGACTACTACCCGATGGTATAAATGATGATGTAGTCGACGATGGAGCACACTTGTCTAGAAGCAACCTATTCACTCTTGACTTGTAGACTCCTACTATCTTTCTGGAAACACAGACTCAGGCAAGTCATTCCTCACCTTAGCAGTACGCGTAATGAACGAATTGCTGAAGCGGTTCGTGCGAATGAGAGGAATATGCACCATAAATTAAATGAAATTATAATAAATACCAGCTGATTGATTGGTTTGGGTCCCCAAGATCTTGATAGGGCCCCGTATACCTATGAATCTTTGATCGAAATATTATTTTTAAGTAGGTAGTTGACTGGTGAACTTTTAAAATAATGGCCTATGTCCAGCAGTGGACTGCGATAGGCTAATTGATTGATTGAATAAAATAATTTTCAGGTATTTATGAAGATGGGGATTAACCAAACTCTAGATCCTAACACCAAGCCTTTACCCAGGGGAGGGGATCAGAAGATCGCGTTAGTCGGAGGCGGGCCAGCCAGCATCAGCTGCGCTTGCTTCCTTGCCAGACTTGGATATAAGAACATCACTGTTTACGAGAAAGAAAACTATTTAGGTGGACTGAGGTAGCCATTTTTTTATTTATTTGAGTTATCGGCCTTATATTAATCTCCATAAAAATATGATAGGTACCATAAGTATTTATATTGGAGTCGTTTAAGTAGAGCACACACGCCTATATTCCATTGATATAAGGTTCATATTTGTACGTAACTTTTTTGCAATTAGGACAATTTGTCTTCTAGACCATCAAAATAATGTACATAATATTGTCACAGCTCATCAGAGATCCCTCAATACCGCCTCCCATTCGACGTGGTGAAATTTGAAGTGGATCTCGTCAAAAACCTTGGCGTCAAGTTCGAAACCGGCAGAAAACTCTCCACTAAGGACCTAACTGTTCATGTAAGTATCAATCATCATCATTGTCATCCGAGTCCCTATCTTGGTTGCATCCAAAGCTTGTACACTCGTTATGGTTTGGTGTATCTTGGTTTTTACGGGAATGACTGACAAACGAATTAGTTGTTATTTAGCAATAAATTGTAAGACTGTTTGTTGGATAAAAAAAAGATTTGCCAGTAATGTTATGATGATTATGAAACAAGTCTACTATTTATTTATACCCGCATCCAAACCTTTTAAATTTTTAATCTACCTTCATTTTTACAGAGTCTTTTGGAGAGTGGACATTCAGCTGTGTTCCTCGGTATCGGTCTACCTGAACCGAAGAGCATTCCTATCTTCAAAGGTCTTAATCAAGAGATGGGATTTTACACTAGCAAGGACTTTTTGCCTTTAGTGTCCAAAGGAAGCAAGAAAGGTATGTCACTTATGAAAAAATATTAAACATTGTTTTAGGGTCTCACTGAACTCTTCGGAACCCAAGCCAACCTCACCTGCAAGCCGGTACATCTGCTGATTAACGGGTGAGGCTCTGGCACAGGGTTTCTTCGGACGGCACTGACGGCAGTCGCTATCGTAAAAGCCATATTATCAAATGGCTTACCATTATGGATTTTATCACTTCCCATGGGAACAAGTAGCCTGTATGTAATTCCAGATTATAATCTATCCGGGTAATAATTTTCAGTAGAAACTCAAATAATTTTCAGTTTGAACTTTCACGTATTATAAAATTCGTATAGGGTATGGGTAGTAGGATTTGGTCCAAATTTGAAAATGGTAACTGGGAACATAATTTTAGCATCATTATGAAGTTAAATTCGTTCTGGAGATTGTCTTCCTTAAGTCAACAGTGACGCAGACACTCACCCAGATGGAAAAATATAATTATTTAAATATAATTTTTAGTTTTTAATTCAGTATAGGTACCTACACACTCGACTGCGCTCCCAGTAACTTTGCTTAGTGCAACGAACCAACTTCCCAGCTATAATGTTATAAAATTGTAAATTAGTGTCTGTACAATGGAGGTTTTTAAAAAAAATAAAATAATAAATAGCGTCAAGTTAAATGAAAGATTCAAACACATTTTTTTGGAATTTGAAACGCAAAAATTACTGAACGGATTTAGATGAGGTTTTTTTTCAGGTCTTAGTCATATTTAAAACTTTACTTTTTTATTTGTCTTGATTCAACCGATTGTGATCAAACATGCTCACAATCGCTTGACTATATCTCCATATGGTCAAAAAACGCAAAAATCGACATTCAAGCGTGCGGAGCGGCGGGCATAGGCTAGTTTTAAATATTTTCGTATTATAGATTAATCGTAACTTTTACGGGAGCGACTGCCGTTTGATCCCCCAACCCTGAGAGGAAACCCTGCGCTAGAACCTCGTCCGTCAATCAGCAGCTGGGACCGGTTTGCTGGTTAAGTTGGTTTGGGCACCGAAGGTCTTTAAGGAACATAATATATACACCTAAATTCACACGTAAATTCTCAGGTTTATGCGCTTGCAAGTCCTCGCTCCCGGAGATCCATGGCGACGTCATAGTGCTAGGAGCTGGAGACACAGCGTTCGACTGCGCCACCTCCGCGCTCAGGTGCGGGGCGAGAAGGGTCTATGTCGTGTTCAGGAAGGGGGTCACTAACATCAGGGCGGTGCCTGAGGAGGTTGGTACTACAGATGTTATAACTGAAAGAGAGGTGGAGGAGGCTACTTCACCTCTCTGTATATAGCTGAAGAAGAACGGTTCCCGCAACTCATGAATCCGATTTTACGTGGCCTGAGGGAGGGGGGGGGAGGGGATGTAGTTGTGCACGCAAATCATCTCACCCGGGAATCCTGAAACATCATACGAGCAGAAGTCATCAGAAGCAGTGAAGGTGTACCTAATCTAATTTGTTTATCTCCAGGTGGATTTGGCCAAGGAAGAGAAATGCGAGTTTGTTCCCTTCATGTCACCTAGGGAAGTAATCGTGAAAAATGGCAAGGTAAGATATTGATTACTTTAAGGATTTCTTTTGGAGAATATACCTAAATTTTCATAAGCAGGTACTTATGAGTTAGATTAATTGATCATCGAGAAGTACAGTCCCCTACTTTTAATTTTTCAAGGCGTGAAGAAGGATTAGATCCCGGATAAAATCAGCTACTTTCCATTTCGTAGAGCTTAAGTCTATCGTACATCATGCAGGCCTTCTTCTTCTTCTTCTTGAGAGCTGCTCTGAGTCTCTCCACATGTAGAGACTTAGAGCAGCCCTCAAGAAGACTAGGTACTCCCGCCTCGGCAGGCATTTGCCGCAGGCAGCAGCGTCTCTTCTGTTGAAGGGGAGACGCTGCCCGCCTCCGTTGCCCGCCTCCGTTGCCCAAGTGCACCTCGTGGAGATTCTGGCCCGCACTCAAAAGTGTTGTACCCAGAGTCTTTAAGAAGTTTGAACATTTCGGTTGTAGATCACCGGTCTAAAGATGTGCCGTACAGAACAGCTGGACGACGGAGAGTGGATCGAGGATGAGGACCAAGTGATGCAGCTGAAGGCCAATTTCATCATCTCCGCTTTCGGCTCGGGACTATATGATACTGATGGTAACGCTGCTCATTTTATTATGATTTTTATGTATAGGTATAAGATCACAAAAATACAATTGTGTCATGGTTCTTCGGTGGGGACATGAATTGTAATGCCATAAAACACCCTCTAGGGTTGCGCTCGTCCATAGGCCACGGTGACCGCTTCCCATCAGGTTGGCCATGTGACATAGGTAGATACACATATTTGCAATGAGCGGACATCGAACCCGCGATCGATTATTTAGCAGTAAGACGCTATGCCGCTGCGCCATATAGGATTATTTTTGCTTTTCGGGATCGATTACCATCTGAACCCCCAACCCCAGAAATCATGTACGAGAACCTCATCCATCGATCAGTAGGTGATGATAACTCAGGCTCTGAACACCTGGGTGGGGGAAGACCTAACATCATTTTATACTGAATTAACTATTTCAGTAAAAGACGCAATGGCCGGTGTGAAACTGAACCGCTGGGGACTCCCCGAGGTGGATGAGACCACCATGCAGTCCCGCAGTCTCCCCCGCGTGTTCGTAGGGGGAGACCTGGCGGGGCTTGCGGAGACCACCGTAGAATCTGTCAACGATGGCAAGACAGCTGCCTGGTATATGCATTGCTATTTACAGGTCAGTAGGTTTTATAAAATACTAGTTCTACTAAATTCAGATTTTTAAGGTTTTAATTTTGTTGCGCGGAACCCCAAAAGTAGCTTATGCTACACCTTATAATATTACCTATCTACCGACGAGCGTCTTATCAAAATCGGCCCAGCCTATCCAGCCATAGAGACAAAAACTACTGAACGGATTTTTATGCGGTTTTTGTTTGAATGGTCTTGGTCACACTAAAAATCTTACGCGTGTTTGATCACAATTGGTTAAATAAAACCGGAGATGTAGTCGAAAACCGACATCCATGCAGAGCTACGGGCTTACAGAAGTATTTTTCAAATAGCTTATATTATTTCCAGGGAATTCCATTCGATGCTCCAATCGAACTGCCGAAGTTCCACTGTCCCATCGACGACGTGGATTTATCAGTGGAGGTGTGCGGCATCAAGTTCGAGAACCCGTTCGGACTGGCCAGCGCCCCCCCAACCACCAGCACTGCGATGATCCGAAGGGCTTTCCAGCAAGGGTGGGGTTTCGCCGTCACCAAGACTTTTGGACTTGATAAGGTGGGTATGGGTAGAGAGGTTAAGTGAACAAAGATGTTACTTCTTCTTGATGGTGGGGAGGTAATATTCATGGGTGGGAAAGTGGGGGGAAGTAAGTTCTACGGGGTAGAGGAGCGGGGGGGAATAATTTTCACGGAGAAGAGAGGTGGGGGAGAGCAAAATTCACAGGGAAGGGGAGTGGGGGTGGTAATCGAAAGTTCCTTGAATCTTGAGTGGGGGGAGAGTAAAATTCCCAGGGAAGAGGAATGCAGGAGAGAGAATAAAATTCACAGGGAAGAGGAATGGGGGGAAAGAGTAAAATTCACAGGGGAGATGAATGGGGGAGGGGGGGGGGGGCAGAGTAATGTTCACAGGGCAGATGAATGGGGGGGGGGCAGAGTAAAATTCACAGGGGAGTAGAGCGGGGGGGGGAGTAAAATTCACAGGGGAGTGGAATGGAGGGAAAGTAAAATTCACAGGGGAGAGGAGTGGGGGCGGGGGGTTAGGCAATAATAAAACCACAGTTCCCGTAAAAGTAGAACATTTAAATGTAGCGCAGATTACCTAATCGTCAAACCGTCTGTAAGCTGCCATCATAATTCCAGGACTTGGTAACGAACGTGTCCCCTCGTATCGTGCGAGGAGTGACGTCGGGCGAGACGTACGGGCCGGGCCAGGGCTCCTTCCTCAACATCGAGCTGATCTCGGAGAAGTGCGCCGACTACTGGTGCCAAAGTATTGTGGAACTTAAAAAAGATTTTCCAAGTAAAGTGAGTATGTTTCGTTTAAGATTTTCATTTTATAGTTTTATGTGGCTGGATTTCTAAGGACAAAAACTATTGGCAGTCTATTTCTGGCTATGCAGGAGCAAAAAGGCCGTGAGTATGAGTAGGTATAGGTAGCAGGTAGGTACTTATATTGATTGAGTGACAAACAATGAAACTAACTTCCACATTGTTAATGTGGGTAGATACGTATTGGTTTGTTCCACCTCGTCCGCATAGGTGTTATCACCTTTATTTTATCCATTCTGGAACATACTGATTAATAAATGTGAATGTTTGTGAGGATGGATGGATGTGTGTGAGAAACAAGCATTCTTGTTTTGTTACTTGCGCATTGAGCTTTCAAGCAAAAACGGCTGAAAGTAGTT
Organism: Lithosia quadra; assembly: GCA_963576445.1. Taxonomy (NCBI): domain Eukaryota; kingdom Metazoa; phylum Arthropoda; class Insecta; order Lepidoptera; family Erebidae; genus Lithosia; species Lithosia quadra. The sequence continues at coordinate 4,231,438 of OY754884.1, read as the reverse complement.
TCTGGATGAAATTTGGCACACAAATTATGGCTATTCTAGACTATATTCTATACCTATCTAAGTATAGAATATAGTCTAGAATAGCACAAGGCAATTTTTATCCCAGGAATAGGTCCCTCCCCCCTTTTCCGGGGGTATGGCCCCCCTTTTCCGGGGGTATGACGGGAACCACGCGGTTCCCAAACCAGAGGGGGCCATCTCGAATCCGGAGATGGCCCGGGTCAAGCCGGGGTGCGAGGGAAATGCTCTTTGGGCCACCTTACACCCTGGCGTCAGAAGACCCTAGACGGCGTGCGGTTTTAGTCGGTAAGAGTCCGACATAACCTGCCCCGCTGGCCGCGGGGTGGGTATCCATGAGGATTTCCGCACGAAAAAAAAAAGAAAAAAAAGAAATAGGTCCCTGAAGATCGCAAGAACGCGGTCAGTAGGTACTTTACGCAAGCAAGCTAAGGTTATGTGTAGCTAGTAGAAACGTAGTTTCTGCGTACCCCAAAGGGATAGAGGTGTGATTCTACATGCGTGTTGTATCTACAGGTGGTGATAGCGTCTATAATGTGTTCGAACAACGAGGCGGACTGGACGCAGCTGGCGCAGAAGGCGGAGGCGGCGGGCTCCGACGCGCTGGAGCTCAACCTGTCCTGTCCGCACGGCATGGGCGAGTCCGGCATGGGGCTGGCTTGTGGACAGGTACCTTCTTTTTCGTAAGGCAATCCCCCAGATCCCTCCCCTGCCCCGTTAGCTGGCAGGGGCGGTTGTGTCCGACTTGAACCGATTGAAACATGTCTTCCGCACGCCGTTTTAGGTCTACAGACACTGGGGTGTAAGGTGGCCCATAAAGTATTTCCCTCGCACCCCGGCTGACCCTGGGTCACCTCTGGTTTCGAGATGACTCCTTCAATCAATCAATTTATTCAAAGAAAATTAGATAGGTACCCACGCAGTTTTGTTGTGGTTCAGGGTATAACCTATAAACCTGGTGAGATGGCAAACCTGCTGATTAAAGAATGAGGCTCTGATGCATGTTTTTCTATGAGAGGTCAGACGGCAGTCGCTCCAATAAAAGACGTGTAAGCAGCGAAAGGAGGTGAAATCATCGCATACAACTAGGAAATACGCTGACATGATGCTGATTAATGATATTTACAGGCCTCGTTATGTTATGCGGCTGGACTTTCCGTTAGGTGCTCGTTTACCACCTTAATAAGTCAAGAATAATTAATTGTCCAACTTTATTCCAGCACCCTGACACAGTGAAAGGTATTGCCCAGTGGGTGAGGAAGGCTGTCAAGATACCGTTCTTTGTGAAGCTGACCCCCAATATTACCGACATCGTTGACATAGCCAGGGCTGCTTATGAAGGTAATCTAATAAATAATATTACATTCTAAATATTTTACACAGCACAGACCTATAATGAAACAAAATATAGCTTATGGGATCCAGAAATCGGACAAACTTACTTAGGAAACCTATAGATACACTTACACGTAGGTACTTATTTTTGTTGGAAAACTTACAACCACTCAGGCCAATACAAATAGTAAAATTTGCCAATGGAACCACTTGACCTATTCAAAACCTTGAGCTACCATTTATCGCAGCTAATTCATAGTCACATTCTTGATATTCTATATAGCTGCCGGCCGCGGCTTCGCCCGCGTGGAGTTCGGCATTGCCACTAAGTCATTTTATCGAATCCGACCAAATAATGCGAATAAATGTTTAAATCAACTGGGTCTGCAGACCAAGGGGTGAGTGGACCCAGCTGACTAAAGAGCCTAAGTACAACCACTACTGCACTGCCAACAAGTTTATTAAAAAAATGCACTCAAATTAACTACTTGACATTATCACAATGAATATCTTGTAAATAGACCAAAAAAAACATCCCGCTGAGTTTCTTGCCGGAGTCTTCTCAGGTCTGGGCCGCGTTTCGAACCGGTGGTCCATTGGCTTCTAGTTTTAAATAACTTTGATTTTGACGTTTTGTAAATTCCGCTTAAAATAGTCTGTACATAATAAATGATTTTCGACTTTGATTTTGTTGTATAGGTGGCGCTAGCGGAGTGTCGGCCATCAACACTGTGTCTGGATTGATGTCAGTCCGTCCTGACGCCACACCCTGGCCTGCTGTTGGTAAGTGTACCTATGGACTTGTGTTATCCTCTGCAGGTGACAAGCCACCGTAAAACCCTTGGTGCTGCAGGCTTTCGTAAGCTATATTTGCCACATACATGATTAACCGCTAACTGGCTCGTCGCCATTGCAATGTATGACATAAGATTAAACAAAAAACTTAACATAAGAAACATACGTATAGCTCAGTAACTGCTAGTGTAATAATGAATGATTTTTCTCAACTACTGTTTATTTCCAGGCGTACAGAAACATACTACCTATGGCGGGGTATCAGGTAACGCTACCCGCCCTATGGGCCTTCGAGCCGTGTCCGCCATCGCCAACCAGCTGCCCGGTTTCCCCATCCTCGGTATCGGCGGGATCGACTCTGCTGACTCCGCGCTACAGTTCATCATGTGTGGTGCACCTGTTGTGCAGGTACAGTTGACAGCTAAAACTAGCTTGTTAAGTTATCTCCTTGACCTTTAATGACCAATGTATTAAGCAGTATAGATTTTATATCATTTAACTATCACTACGATCGCTCAACTCTTAGACAACAAGCCATTGAGAGTCCAAATGAGACTTTAGTAATCAGCTTAGACATGGCGAAGCCCTTCGATCGGGTTTAGCATAGATGTTACCAACAAAAACTGCTATCTTACGGCGTTCACATTGGGGTATTACCCCGGATACTCCATAGGATGACAAATGGGTAGCCAGTTTGTTGTCTAACATATGTATGAAGGTCATGGTAGGTGTCAGTTATTCAGATTGTGTGAACTTATGACCGGTGTCCCCCAAGGCACTATATATGGTCCCCACTATTGTTCTTGAATTAGACCGGAAATTATTGGGGACAAACTTCAATGCAACCCTATTAAGACAATTCACCACTAAGAAAATTCTATTCAGTGTATAACTTGTCAATTTTATGATTAAATGATGAAAACAGAATATGGCATAACCTAACCTAAAAAATTAGTTACTGTTCATCAGTTATCGTTCCAGACTATTTAGTTTGTTCTACCTGCCAAAATAAACAGCATTCCTTCTTAACAAAATCAAATAACATAAAATTTCTGTTATACTAGATATGCAGCGCAGTCCAGAACCAAGACTTCACAGTAGTAGAAGATTACATAACAGGTCTCAAAGCGCTGCTGTACCTCCGGTCTAAAGGCCTGTCCGGCTGGCTGGGACAGTCCCCGCCGACCTTCAAGCACCAGAAAGGAAAACCTGTGCAGACGCTGTATGACGAGAAGGGCCAGGTAACTTACTTTCAATTCCTGTTTTGTGCGTATCCTTTTATAGGATATTAATGGAGGTAGGACACGACGGTATCGCCCCTCCCAACTGAGCAGTCTGATTGGGGTAGGTAGTACCTCCGCCCTACAGAAGACCGTAGCCATAATAACTATCGTGTTGTGTTCCCGGCGGTAAGTAGGGTAGCCAGCTTACGGGAGGGCTTTTGTGTTGTCAGCACAGAAACTCTCTCAACTCCCCCCCCCAACCTCTATACCATTCCCCCCACCCCTCCTCCAGAATACGCAGTGCAGTATTGCACACGTCCATAGGCCACGGTGACTGCTTCCCATCAGGTGGGCCGTGTGCTTGTCTGCCACCTAAGTTGTACAAAGTTGTGTAAAAAGTAGGTACTATCTATAAATTCTAATCTATACAAAGAATCTATATAATGTTTCATTATATTGCAGGTCTTAGCTCACTTTGGTGCGTACGGCAGGAAGCGCGAAGAGTTACTCCATGAGACGAGACTAAAATCTGATCTACTGGCTGATAATACAGTTCAAACTTATTTGACAAGCAGCGTAAAGAATGGGAATAGTAATGGGAACAGTAATGGGAACAGCAATGGAAACAGTAACGGGAATGGCCACTCTTGCCCGGATGTCCCGAAAATCAAAGACGTATTAGGAGAGGCTTTGCCAAGAGTGGGAGCTTATAAAAAGTTAGATAATACGAAGCAAGTGGTTGCGCTTATAGATGATGTAAGTTCATTTAAAACTAGCTTATACCACCATGGCTCCACCCGCGTGGATCTCGAATTTCGCGTTTGTTTGGCTACTTTCAAACAAAAAAAATCACATCAAAATCCGTTCAGCAGTTTTAGCATTACAAACAGACAAGAATTCCAATAAAAATTTTTAGTGTGCAGAATTGTCGTGTCGTCAATAAAATTATAGTTTTCAACGCGTTCTGTCGGTTTTTATAGGTTTGTGATTGGAAAAAAAAAAGTTTGATATTAATTCTATTTTTCAGGACATGTGTATAAACTGCGGCAAATGTTACATGGCCTGTGCTGATTCGGGATATCAAGCTATAGAGTAAGTACCCTACCTTATAATTTAAATCGAATGGGTACTAAATTTTATAAATCAAATTGTATATCTGTCTATGCAATACATAATTATCAGTTTGTTAAAGATTACATAACTATGTAAGTATACAGGATGTCCCATGATTTTAAAAATAAATTTGAACTGCATTCAAAGATCGATTGGGTCAATCATAGGGATCAAATCTATCTATTTTTACGTCAGTGGAACACCCGTTATAGGATGCCTACTTACATAAAAAAGTGAACTTTTTGTCGTCTGTTTAGGTTGACTGGCTAATCTCAGAAACGACTGTGCTGATTTTGACGGGAATTCGCTTGCAGTTGTAGCCTTTATTGACTTAAATTTCTTAATTTTCTAGATTCGATCCAGAGACACACATCCCAAGTGTCACAGACGACTGTACCGGTTGTACACTGTGTCTGTCTGTATGCCCCATCATCGATTGCATATCGTAAGATGTTTTTTTATTTTAGTATTTTTTATACTTTATACAGTATTATTTTGATTAAAAAAATACTTGTTCTATTTTATCTTACAGAATGGTACCAAAAACGATCCCCCACGTCATCAAGAGAGGCCTACATTACAACATACATCCAGTTTCACCTTTAGATGGAGTCTGTCAATAAAAAACACTAAAATTACTTTGTATAAAAATATATTAACATTTATTATAATAAACAGTAAAAAAATATATATTAATCTCGATTCATAATTTCATTGTAAATTCTTTCCGCATTGGATGCTGCGCTTTCCCAAGAAAACACCCAGCTATTTTCTGGATTGACAGCTAAAGAGAGAGCCGATATTGGCTTCGGACAATCGTAATGACTTTTATTCACAATGTTAATTTTAGTCTCCCCGTTCATTTTTTCATATAATTTCTCACAAACAAAACATTCAAATTTTTCCATAGTTTTGAGACCATCAAGCTGATGGGGCCTCTGTCTATATTCGTTTATTAAATTCTCATTGGTTATCATTTTCTTTGTCTTATGTTCTAAATATTGTTCATATAAACTATCATTATTTAATAAATCTCTAATATGTTCATATAAAATCTTTGGTGTTGGGTAATCCATTAGTAGTATCCCAGACTTTTTGTTGGGCAACCAATCTTTTATTGACGGTGAACCAAAGTATATAGGCACAGTGCCGACTTTGATGGCACGCCAAAATTTCTCCGTTACATAATCATTGCATACACCATTCTCAATGGCTATGACAAATTTGTATCTTGCTACAAAATGAAGAAACGCATCTTCATTTAAGTTATTTAAGTAATCTTCTCTGAATTTGTGCGGCAAATCCTTGTTTTTCAAACATTTGCCATAAGAATCTACTTTTATATATTTCATAAGTTCTCTAACATAAGAATCTCTTTCAGTAGAAGTTTCACAGTCACTCTGTAAGTATATAATTGGTGCAATCTCTTCCAACAGTTTATTCTTAGAAGGAGTATCAACAAAATAGTTTGTACTTGTAATATCTTCATATGCAAACAAATGTTGCAATGGAAATGGCACATCACTGTACCTACTGAACGTGGATGAAAAGTTAAATAAACTTAGAGCTTTTTCATGTAAAAACTCCTCCACATTTCGTGGGGATTCCTCATGATATAGGCCCCAGATTATTTCCTTTGGTCGCCTTGGTAGAGGAAGGATTTTAAAATCTATGTTACTTGCATAAAATAAGTATGCATCTATATTATACAAATTATGTACATTTTTGTCACTGTAAACATGACACTTTACATTATTGTTGCAGTCACAAATGTTTGAAGTACCTGGAAATTCCATGGTCCACCAAAGTATGACAGGGTACTCGGTATTAATTTTGAGTTCGCTGGAGTCATTAAGTGATGTATACTCTCTGTGCATCCATATCACACAAAATACAAAAGAAATTAGTATTAACCACAGCAATTCACACAAGGTAATATTTAAAAGTCTCTTTGAAATTTTCTTAAACATTTTTATGGTAACTAAAATTATAGCTCTCAAATAGAATAAGAGTATTTCATACATTATGTCATAAATAATACCAGCATCCTACTATCATGATAAGCAGGACACTACACAGGATGCGGCTGTGACAGGAATTACTTATCAGTTTTTTATTTGTATTAATAATAAAACGATACAATGTGAAAACAATAATGAATTTAATTGACATGTCATAAAGTCCAGCCTCTTTCTTGTACCAAGTAGTATAAATCCATAGACAATGCAATAATTAAGTCACCATAAAATAATCCATATATGGCACCCACCAATCTACCAATGAGAAATAGATTGACCACTGCGGCTATTGTGATCATTAGCTGAATTAACACATAATATAATTCTGCCTGATACTGCACTTGGTCCACAACATAAAGCACCACCATTTGGATGGACAGCATGAGGGTGGGGCCAGCCACCAGGCATTGTATGATATCCACCGGGGCCACAACATGAGGCAGAATATTGAGAAGCAGTGCCACTACCTAAAAGAGACGCACCCAGTTGTACATTTTTATAAATACATTACTAATCTAAAGAAAAAAATGAGATTGCTTTTGACAATTGTTTTCTTTAAATATAGTATTACGAGTAAAGGTTTTAGTGTATAGTGATGTAGCTACTGAATAATACGAGCAAGTATGCCTGCCAAAGCATTTTATTTGATTATAACATTCTATTTTAAATGAGAGCAAATCCCCGTTCGTTGATAACATAATACAGATCTATGCCCAACGCAACAAGCTGGTGACAATAGAAAAGTCCATACAGGGCTCCAGCTGGACTGGCTTTAATAAATATGAAAATGAATGCCGAAACGGTAAGAATTATTTGCATAACTAAGTACAGTTGTTCTGCCAGGTCATGCACTTGGTCCACTAAATATAGCACGACGAACATAACTGACATGACGAGGGTCGGAGCGATGGCCAGGCAATGTATGACTTCAGGTTCCACCAATATGAATGGGAGAATCATGAGGAGCAATGATATAACCTAAAAGTAATAATTCTTATGCAATTCATGTCTTGGAATTTGAGTTTTCGAGCTTACCGACTATCGTTGTTTACTCATATTGTGGTATGATGTAAAATTGTTGTGATATAACCCTTCAGAGCCGAAAATGCATTTTACATAAAACACATTTAGCTCTCGATATTTTCAATGTTGGATGTTTTACAATTCTATTTCTGTATTCACATTGTGAACGAAAATTATATTTAATAATATACTATAGTAATAAAAAATGGAAAGAATCAATTTAATAATAATAAAAAAATAATCACGTAAACACTATCAAGTCAAATGTCAATAAATAAATTGTCAAAATATCACTTTTCGTAGGGAAAGGTCAAGGTCGTTCATTTAGTGATGTCCATTATTACTATTGACTATTAAAGAATATTACTGAAGAGAAATTGCAGGCAATAAAGCTCGACAAAAATTGTGTCGCCCTTTTCTTATAAAAATTTGAATCAAAAGACAGATTTTATCAGATAATATATTAACACTTATTGCATGTGGTACACATAAAATGTTTCTATTGATGTTACGTTCATGCACAACTAAAAGTACAACCCCTTTCATTAGCAATAAGAAATAAATCAAGTGATAACGCTGTTAACAATGCAAAGTAGAATACACCATATATTAACCATAGCCAGACTCTAACAAGATTCAATAAAAAACACTGGATGAAGGCACCAAAGGTAAATAAAATTTGAAAAAACAAGTACATTTTTTCCATGAATAGCGGCACTTTTCTTCGTATGTATAGAATTATGAATAACAGCGATATGACTACCGTGGGACCAGTCGCTATGCAGTACATATGTCCTTGAGGTTGTGCGATAACCAGTGGTAAGAGGAGTATAACGATCGCGATTGCCTACAAGGAATGAAATCGAGCTAGTATCAAGAATATTTATAAGTAGGTAGGTATTGCACAAATATAGTGTCACTTTAAACTTACAAATTCCACAAGCTTCATAATAAAAATGTTATATCTTATGAGTTCACTCCATTTCTTATCCACTGGGACGGAGTCTGAAAAGAAAGGAAAAGCAGTGCTTAATATAAAGTATAATACCCCTATTCTTCTATTTTAAAAATGCAGCTTGGGATTGGATTGGAGTGTAAGCATACGAGCGTTAATACAGTTATTGATCACTAATGTTTTTGCGTAGTAAGTGGTTCGACCTAGATAGGGACTAGAAGAGTAGTTGTGAATGTTTACTTCTTATTTTTTAATCTTATACAGAAATCAGTAAATTATTGTTAATCGATCTTCTATAATTATGATTTCACGATCCTAAATCTACTTACAGCAGTACCTATTACCTCACATAAGAATACTAATTTAATAGGAAATTGATTCAAGGAATTTAAAATAGATACCATTTATTATCATATCCGACATTTTAGATGTTTATTAATTTCTGATTGTTGTAAGTTCTGCAGTAACTTTGTTATCTTTACAAATGTGAACTATTTACAGTTCACATTTAAATGATATATTTATTATAAAATAAAAAAATACAAAAAAAATAATTCTCTAAAACAATATTTTTGACAATCTAAGAGGTGCCAGTTATGTCATTTTCTTTTACTCTTTTTCATCAAATGTCTAATAATAGCGTAATTCTTTCACTGACAAAAAGTTCTTACTTAAAAATTCTGAATTCCTTTAACTGATATTTAATCGACTAAACTGTGTAGTATCGATAAGAAATGATCAATCAGTCCATGACTTTTTTTTTATTTGACCCACAGGCTCTGTGGCACACGCACTACAGAGTACCTAGTCAGAAAGAAACACTCGTCTCATCTGTCAAAAATTGAACTTGTTCTGTCATATTACCAGCTTTGCGTGTGACTTTTTAGACTTTAATAATTCTATAATTCTTCCGGTCATGTTGTAGCTTCTTTTGGACAAACACGTTATTGCACTATGGAGGAAGAAGATCCAGTCGTGCAAGAGGTAAGAAACTTGGTTTTAATAGACTACAACGTGGTACACACCGACAACGAGGTTATGTTATTATAGAAAAAAAAGTTATATCTTAAAATTTTCTTCGTTAAATCTTTTCAGATACCTGTGTATTTATCACAAGCATTAGCAGAAAACTTATACATATATCAGTACCCGGTGAGACCGGCCAACAGAGAGTGGAGTGATGTTAAAGTTGTTAATGCATCTGTGAAGCCTAAAAACAAGATGGTTAGACTGGAGATCGGTTTAGACACATATAGTGATAAATATTGTAGTTCTAAAGGCGAGCAAATTGCGCTTAACACTGATGGACACCAGGTAATGTGTTAATTTTGTTTAGAATTTCATCATCATTACAATCTGTCTATTGTTGTACAATTTAGTTTCGTTTATTAACTAATAGTTTAACATACTGTTGTCCCTTACTACCAGGAGTCATCATGGCATGTAAAAGAAAAGGACAAGCAGCAGTACTTCAAGAACGGTATCATGGATAAGATTGTTTTCGAGAGTAGTACTCCTTGTACTGAAACAGAGCACTATGCTGTCGCCATATTGCAAGATAAAGAGCTACATTGTACTCCTATACAAGGTAAAGTAAAAATAAAGTCTGTAAACATTATCTCTCTTCTATTCATTGACGTTACTACTTTGTCTTTAATGCATGATACATCATTCTATGTTTTATGTTTTTTTTTATGTGTAATATGATTACAATATCTAAAGTGTATTTCTATTTAATATACTTTGTATTTTTTGTGTTTATTTATGTGTGTGTTAATGATGTTAACATTTCACATAAACATACACCTTTTCTTTTCTTAACAATTGCCTCGTGCCCGTCTGCTGGTAGAAATTTCTTAAAGAAATAAGTAGAACCTTTTACTGATTTCTCCACCATCCATTTTGGACAATATTTTATTGTATGTGCATAAATGTTAAATAAAAAATAAATATAGAACTATTCTTTTATTTTGAACTAGCTGATGATCCACCCGGGCTTTTCTTTTTATTAATGGCTACAGTAGCACCCGGGCTTTCTATGGATATATCCTCTAGCCCAATTGTAGCACTACCCAGCAAGTCCAATTAATTTTAATTTATTTTTCAGGTATCATCCAGATGAGGCCATCATATTCGTATTATGACAGGCAAGATAAACGTAAACAGGATAAAAGTAAATCTGACAATTCAGATGAAGAAGACAATGAACCTGTAGCGAAGCAGGTAACCTAATAACTATTTGTTTTAAACAGATTAGAAAACCAGGCATTTCGTAAATTTTATTTCGGTCCTTGATCCATAAAATTGCTAGTAATACACACTACTTACAGGAGCTATGTTGGTAACAAAAGCAAACATAATATTCAAGTGTTTATTTTCTATACTCTTAGGTAACTGTGAAGTTCGCGCGGCAAGAGACTGAAGTAGCGAAGAAGGCTAAAGAGAAATCGTTTGAGACTATATCAAAGCGCATCGCAGACGAATACTGGTATGATGCGTTGTGGAAATCTTCTGAGACTGATCATGCTGAGGTAAGAGACATCTCAAGTTGATTTATGTGATTTTGTGATTGATTACAAGACAAGATGTTAACATTTCATTGAATGATTACAAGAGTTTACATGTACACACACACATGTGGGATAAATGTGTCACATACCTAATTTCATATCAGACAAAAAAATTATATGACTACATAAAATCTCTTTGATATTAAAATTCATGAAGATTTTTGTATTATTTTTCAAATGGCGGTAAAACTACCGTAAAATTTTCAAATTTTATATATCAATACGCCATTTTCTCACTACCTACGAATAACTTCGTCAAAAATCTTTATAATTATACTGAAATTAATATCGTCTTGTTTATCCGCTCAGCTGGAACGCCTCAAGTTGTTCAGCGGGACGACATCGGATGGGTCAGCGTTAACAATGAAAGCACGCGAATACATACGCGAACTCGTGCCGCCCCCGCCGGCCGACGAGGCAGACACCGCACCCACCAAGCTACCCTCACCCTCTGAGCAGATCAAAGATATTCTCATTAGAGGTAATTATAACCTTTTCCATTTCTAACAGACTGACAGCTCGATGGTTAATCCTATTACGACTTCTGCCTAAACCGAACCCAGGGAAATTGGTGAAGTAGGAACCCTACAGAAGAACGCAGCCATAATAATCGTGTTGTGTTCCCGCCGGTAAGTAGTGTAGCCAGAGCTCACTGTACCCCTCTTCTACCCACCCCTTCCTAGCCGCCCCCCCTTCTTTAAGGGTAGGCAGTGCGTGTGTGACACCCCTAGCGTTGCACATGTCTATAGGCCACCATTACCGCTTCCCATCAGGTGGGCCGTGTGCTTATTTGCCACCTACGTAGTATAAAAAAAATGTGAGGTATGACATGAATATCAGGCTGTGGAATGCTCCCTGTTTTTCTAGCGTCTACAATATTATATGGGGTTTTAAAAGAAAGGTATTCAGACAGTATCATCTTTTCAGCAAAACTGATGACATTCAACGACCTGCGAGCTCTGGTCCGCACGGACGACGGTCCATTGTCGGAGACGGCGCTCCTGTCGGCCCTCAGCGGCGCCGCGTGCTGTGTCCGCGGGCTGTGGGCGGCGCGCTCCGCCGACATGTACACGCGGGCCGCTCCCGTGCCGCCCCGGCTCATGTGTGCCGCCAGGGATCATGTGGTAAGTGTCCAAGTATAACAGTATGTGCCTCAAATACAGGGTTGGGGTCAGCTTCTCAATATAACTATGAAGCGGCGTCCTTTTATTTTCCGTGAAGCGACTGCCATCTGACCTCTACAACACTTTGGCGATATCGAAGTTCTGTAGTTAGACCAGATTTTGGACTTTTTAGAGCTCCAACTACACATAACAGCTGTCATAGATATTAATATGGCAACTTGAACCAAGTGCTTAGCGTACTATCTGAGGTACGGAAACACCCAGATGCATACAAATATTTGCATTGACTGAGAATCAAATTCGTGACCTCTAACATAGCATTTGAATGCTGTACCACCAAGCTGCCGAGGTTGTCTCCGTGAAGTATGTCTCAAAGTTAGCGTGTCGTCTCAATATCAGCGTCCTAACTCAAGGTCTTCATACTCTGAGTCTGTCGCAGTCCTATGAACACAAAATTAATTTTCCAGCTATATCTCTTCACACAACATCCCTACGTGGACCGACGGAAGATAAACGCCGCAGTGCGCCTACCGCCCGCAGATGTTCTACAAATAATCCGCTCCGTTGCCAAATTCAACGAGCGAGTTGGCTGGGAACTCCTCATACCTCCAGACACAGCTTTCGAAGCCAAGTACCCAGATGTAGTACAACGTCAGAACTCTTACTGGGAGGCCCGGCAGAGGTTATTCAACGAGATGTTGATAGGAGAGAATGTGCCTAAGAGACAGAGGAAGAAATCTCAGCGTGATTCAGTCAGCTCTGACACAATGATGAGCCCGAAACCCAGGTGTAACAGTGTGAGTGAGGAAGATGGAGATAAAAAGAGACATAAAAATAAGTCTGCAACTGGCAGCGGTAAGAGGACTCGAAATATTAGTTCAAGCAGTGCGCATGATGCCACGTGATTTATAACTAGGTTAGGTTATCAAATTGTAGTGTAGTGTACCCACCAGTGTTGCTTGATAGAAAGTGAAATTTGAACTGAATGTGTACAGTTGCCAGTTTTTCATTTGGCATATATAGCGAAGAGTGGGAGTCCATAGAAGTGCGAAGAGAGTTCTCTAGAGCGGTCTTTCTATTGCATACCAGAGGGTTAATTTTATGACAAGAATTAATCTTCATGTCTATAGCTGTCTTTTGAGAGTAAAACTGAAGATATACTTTTAATTTTTTGAATATGGTTTAACTACTCTATAGCAAAGATATCAAAATGTCACTCCGATGTAGGTTAGAGAAGACACTAATAAAACCAAAACAAGTTGATTTTAGTCGGACTCAATTTCTCTGATGTACCAAATTAAAGGCTGGATACTGTACTGTTATGGTGCTGGCAACATTAAAAATGTAGTCCATTGAAGAAGGGAGTTTTCACAGCCAATAAATAGGGCTTAGATTAAGTGTGTAGTCAAATCAGTTTTTTTATTCTATTCAAACGGCTATTTAGGAACTTGTATGAAATGAATGTATGAAAAGCTATGACGTCATTTACTATTATGAATTGATGACTAACAAATAAAAAAATGATAAAATAAGTAATAATGACAGATTTGATTTTCACAATCTTTTTACTTTTTAGCTCTGTTAGTAATTTATTTTAAATTTAGAAAAGTATCCTATAGCTATATCTAGCATTTATAATCTAAGTTTTTAATGGTATACATAAGCTGTTTTCCACCTGCGCGGAGTGTGGTTGGATGTGCTTTAAAGACTAAAGACTGTTTTTAAAGCCAGACAGCAAAGACTGTATTACAAGTAGGGCTTGCAGATATTCAATAATTATAAATAATTGAATATAGATTTTTTAAGGGTTTTCAAGAGGTTTTCTAAATATCTTTTACTCTCTACAGTACATACCACGGAGTAAATACCTACTAAGAGGTGTTGGCAATTAGGTTTTTTAAAGAAAGAACGCATGACATTTTGCGAGGGTGAGGGAGTGTTGAAGAGGGGCTAGGGTGAATTCAGTTCTTTGTTTTCCATCTACCGGTCAATAGTAAAACTACTCATCTCATTCTATATTGATGTAACTTTCGATCGATATAACACAATTGAAACTTTGAATCTAATTACTCAGATACAAAGTGTTGCCATCTAGTATCGAGTAGATTTAAAATCTACGCAGGTTAAAAAGGACGAACGCGCGAACGCCGACAATATACTGTCATTTTGACACAGTTGCTTAGGCCGTCTCCTTTACGTATTTGCTTTGTGGTATACATATCAAAATCCCATTTATCATGTTAATACATAAGTAATTGTTTTGTTATTTCATTCAAAATGGTGTGAATTCTTTTTTCATTATGTTTCGGTATTTTATTTATAATGTTCATTTCATAATGGGATAAAATTTGCACTACTTTCCGTTCGAGCTAAGTTTGCCGCTGTCAAATGACGTCAGTATAGCGTTTTCTCACTGGAACTAGAACTTAGTGAGTGATACAAAGCTAAACGCGTGACAGTTGACAGCGGCAAACTTAGCGCGAACGGGTAGTAGTTGCTATAATACCCATTTATGTGACTGCTGCGCACATATATTATTGTATTTAAATTATTATATTGTAAACTATTATTCTGAGTAGATACTCATTGTTTGGATTGTGATATAATACCTGTTGTTCTTAATTCACCTGTTTTTATAACTTAAACGTTGAGAAAGACTTTTTTCCCCTTGTTTATCTATTTTTTTCGCTATTGACACATGTCAAATATGACAGGAGACCCTTTTCTGTCATATTTTGACATGTGTCAATAATGAATAGGTTGTTGTGAAAGGGCTTTTGTCTAATATAACATTACACGAATGGCGCCTAATCATGGAAACTAAAATTTTGTTACTTCTGGTGACAGTGTCACTGACTTAGCGCATTCATTTTGTGTTTTGATCCTAGGAAATAAGAGTTGAAATGTATCATTTCTATGACTGTTATCTTTGTTTATTATGATGAATGTAAATACTGCAGAGATGTCAATTAATTTTTGATAGAAAATGTCTCGCCCTAAATTTTTTTTGTATCTTGAGATTATGTGGAACCTCGTATGATTAAATGAATACACAGACAAGCCTATTTACAAGTTGTACCATCAAGAAAGGTCGGCACACGCATCTCTAACTATAAAGTTAAATAAATAAATATTCTAGGACGTTCTACCGCGCTTTTTAAACCCAAAGTAAGCATAGCTTAAATTGCTTGAGTTACAGGTTCTAGAATGCGGATGAACATACTTAGATACATTTTTTTGTAAATACATATCTACATATTATTATACATAGTAACACACAGAACAATGCAAATATACCTACATAAAATGCGTACAAATATTTGCAATGCGTGAGAATCGAACCCCCGACCCGTGATTTAGCAGTCGAGCGCTCTACCGCTACGCCACAGAGATCGTTGAGTTCTTGGGCATATTAGAAATTAATTGAGAAAATAAGCTTAGCGAAGAGTTATCATAATCTTAAAGGTTGACGAAGTCTTCCAATCCGCAATACGCGAACCAGGTGGACTTTGGCCTAACCCCTCCTTATGAGAGGAGCCATTAGTACAGTTTTGTGAAACAGGACTTATATTCGTGTAAAAATATATTTTTTATAATGTCATATCGTTCGCTTACAATTAATTTTCATTGAGCCGGTTTCAGACATGTGTAATTTATCTTGTAATGAAACACGAATTGGGTGGTGTAGACAGTACAAGTATTAATGGAAAGATGCTGATAGACTTGAGTGATCATTCACTTGTAATAGAACATCAAGTAGGTATTTGCCATTTTTCTAACTGAATAACTAACAGAATCCAACATTGCCACGATCATTGTAGCGAATGCTCCTGAAAAATACTCCTCACCTAGATGTCAGACTTAATGATCGGCACGGCAAAAATACTCGCCAGAACACACGATAGAATGCTCGCTAAAACGCTCAATTTCATTTCGGTAACATTCGCAAGAATGCTCAAGTCAATCAGCAGCATACTGTCGAAGCCTAGTTCCCGTAATCTAACATCACGCGGTACACATGTCTGGATCCGGCTTTAGCTGAATTGATTTTATAAGGTAAGGTAAATAAATTTAAAAGGTGTGTAACTAGTTGGTACAACTGGCAGCTCTACTGCCAGTCTCCATCATCACCATATAACCTTCCTATACAGCAGCTATTGTTTACTGCGTGATAAATGTTAATATGTTGCATACTGTATATAAACGATTTATCCTATCATAATATGTAAATTGTGTATGAGCAATTGTGATTTTATCGATAAGTTGTTAATTTTTGTAAACGAAATAAAACATTTTATTATTATCTTATAATTTTATTGAATACTGCTGTAAAACCTCGGTTTATATCCATATTCAACTGTGGCGCAGTGGAGAAATTGACCTTAATGAGATAAAAAAGGGTATAGTCCCACTTATTGTTAACCACTTGCGTCTAGACGCTGGCAACAGAAATCAAATTGGTGTTGCCTACTGTGTAAATTAAAAATATACCGAAATTCTCTATAGGCCCTATTAATTTTTAAAATTCTATTCGATTGTAAATCGTTCGTATAGCCTAAGTAACACATTTTCTTCTCACTAGTCACGTTGAAGGAACTTAATTCGTGAATAAACCCCTTCGAGTAATAAATCGAAGAAACCTGTAGGTAAATAAAAACAAAATATTTTATTAAAACATTTTTATTTCAACTAGTTATGACATAGGTAAATTC
This sequence comes from Lithosia quadra, assembly GCA_963576445.1. Lineage (NCBI taxonomy): Eukaryota > Metazoa > Arthropoda > Insecta > Lepidoptera > Erebidae > Lithosia > Lithosia quadra. The sequence continues at coordinate 4,214,552 of OY754884.1, read as the reverse complement.
TATTTGGTGCAAGTTACAACAAGAAATATTCTCAAAAATCAACAGTAACACTTGGTGTATGCTTATATTTAGTATGTAACAACATGTGGAAACATTGTGCTTAATTAATAATATTATTAAGTACTCATCTAACACTTTTATTGAAGTAATAAAGATAGAAAAGTAAGCAGGTGAGTTAAATACACATAGAAAAATTATCCAGATATCTACATGAGACAGGAAATTTCTAAATTGGTAGAAAATTTATTACACATGGCAATATTTGTTAAAAATTGGGTGAGACGATTGTTATTTACATCTTTTATTGTGAGAAACACTACGAAGTCACTCTGCCTGCAAATGTTTGATCTGCTTAATAAACTGTTCGCTTGTATGACTGAAGGCAACGAACGAAACAAGTTTGATCAAAAACTGGCTTCTAAAGGCCAATGTTGGCTTCAAATAACGGTAAAGAGTAATCAAAGCTTTCACTTCGTTTTTATTAAAACATAAAAGCAATTTTTCTTTCTTCTTAAATCTGATTTAAAATCTTAATAAATAGGTAGGTACAACATGTATGTTAATAATATTATAGACATGTAAACATAAAAATGCAATTAGATTCTGTAGGTACCTATTATACTAAACATGATTTATTTATGATGTACATTCTTTAATATAGCTTTTTTAATTAAAAATATCGGTTCTTAACTACGTAGAGATAATATCATTCATTGTGAAGTTCAGTGAACTTTCAAACTTCGTCTAGTTTATGAAAAACACGTTTTTTTTAAATAAAAAAACTTGTTAAATTCCCATAAACTATAGACGGTCTTTTGATATAATACTTTTGGCATGACTACTACAGCGGGGTACAAACCCGACCCATAGACAAAGAAACTGACACTGGCAAAAGGGTTGCCATAACACAAAATGCGACATACCAGTTTGCCAGTCTTAAAAATTACATGGTAAATGATTTATATCCTGATTATAGCATGGTTAACAATTAAAACAATAGCTGCAAATTCGATTCCTGCTAAACCAGTCAATCTTGAGGCTCCACTACAAAATTGCAGGTCACACTTCTCCACCACTTCTTTATATCGGTGCTTGACTAGCGACCAGTCGCAGAGTCCTACCCTGCATCCATCGAGGTAGATGGGACGTTCGTTCTCAAGAAATAGAACTTGGTATGGCTCTTTTACCTGGAAGTTACCGTTTTGTGTACACCTGGGGTGAAAAATAAAGTTTATTAGATAATTAAGGTGTGAATATCGACGAAGTTTTAAGGTATTTATGACTCAAGAAATTCCGCAACGAAAATAAATCCTAACACCCCCCATTCCGTTCAATCGTTCAAAAAAGTCACTCAATTATGATTGATATAAGGTTGAAACTTGTGCGACACAATGGGGGATGTTAGGTTTTATTTTCGTTACGGAATACACGTGAGTAGTATAAAGAGGTGAACTTTTGACTCTCAAAATAAACAAGGTAATTCTACCGTAATTAAAATATAAATTACATCGTAATTTCAGAAAATCTACCGTATTTTTAGAAGAAGTCTACCATCCATCAAGTTTCAGAGTTGGCAACACTGCTTTAAGCTTAAATTTGGGAGATGTGGGGACTTCCCCTGGATGGGCATCAGCTAGTGTGAAACATATTATTACTCACTTATAGAGAACAGCAGCTAGATTCGCATTGAAGGGGGCTACCGTGGAGGTGGTCCACTTCCTCGCCTGAACGTTGGCCGTGTGGTAGTTGTCACTAGTGAGGGGCATTACGTCCTTGTGGGCACCCATCGCGGTCAGTGTGAGGAGCAACATAGCTGCCGAGCTGAACTGGATGACTGTTCGAGGCTGTTGAGGTACATCGGCTGGGAAAAGTAAGGAATTGCATATTGAAATACACGAGTAATGATATTCTTTTATCATTTGGATAAATAGATAACTCTTATTTGTGCACAAAATTTTTACAGTAGATAAGTAGGTACATAAAGTATCTACAAATAAATCAAACTGGAGTGTTTGTTTGTAATATTAAAATAACTGCTTTTTACCAAGTGAATTTGGGTGTAGTTTTACACATGGGACATGTTAACATGTACCAAAACATCATTTTTTACTATTTTTGCCTGTTTGCCTGTCTGTCTGTTTGTTCCGGCTAATCTCTGAAACTGCTGGACCGATTTTATAGGACTTTCACTGGCAGACAACTGATGTAACAAGCCTAGAAAAATAACTAGAATTCCGCGTAGAAAAATCTAAAAACGTGCGGACGAAGTCGCGAGGAAGCTAGTCTATACTTGTAAGATTATAGGACATACTTCTGAGCAACATAATTATAGGCTACTTTTAATACAAGCCGCGGCCCGCGGCTCCGCCCGTGCGGTAGAGTGGAGTGGAGTGTGGAGTTGAGAATGGAGAGGACTAGTGGAGAGTGGTTTTAGTAAAATAGATTTGGTGGTGAAACCGTATTCCACGCGGGCGAAACCGCGGGCGGAAGCTAGTTATAAATAAACGCTTTCAAAGATTAATACTTAATCATGAATGAACGAGAGGTGGAAAGGGTTCCACTACAAAACATAGTAGTGGTGCTAGGTGATGTCATTAACAATTGGGTCATGTCATATAGCGTGTTTACACAAAATATTTTAGCCCCGGTTCATTAAGAAGATTATAATTAACGCTAATTGAAGAGGGAAATAGGATGTCAGTACTAAATTCAAGGTTGGATGAGGGTAATTAGAGCTGTTATATCACCAAAATAATTTAAGTAGAAAATGTTTTAAATTACATTAAACGCTTTTATGCACTTAAAGCGGCCATATTGGATTTTCTTTTTTTTCACAGTGAACTATATTGTAGTAGGTACTAGCCAAGCCCTTTCATTTGATATCCATATTGCGGTAATTGTAGAAAAATACCTACCTACTTTTTTTCGTGTGGAAATCTCCACACGAAAAAAAGTAGGTACATAAAAGTTAAGCCAAAATGGCCGCCGCTACAAAATGGCAGCTTATAAATTTGAGTATGCAGACTCAATAATAAGATTATATTATGTCGTAAGGACGAATTTTATGGCGCTGCGCAAACGTAGACACTTTTGTTTCTTGTGTGAGATACAAGCTACCGACGAATATTTGAATTCTATAGAAAAAGTATGAAATCATTCAACTCCCTGCGCATACGTGAGTCCAGTTGCTTCCACTTAACAATATATTCAGGACGATCAAAAAGTGTTCGGTGTCGGTAACTGCAACACAAGCAACATTCACAAACGTCCATCATGAGACTACGGAAATCAATCAGATACAGCAACTAATGCTACAGTTTCTTGTGGTGTGCCGTGTCGGTGACAGGGAACCGGCAACTGTGTCCGATTGTCGATACGGGACACAGCAACTACGGTTTCCTGTGGCGGTGTGCCGTGTCGGCAACAAAAGTGTCTACGTTTGCGCAGCGCCATAATGACCTCTCAACCCTCCGTTGCCTGACACAGGTGCGGTCTGTTTCATAAATATATTAATTAACTGGACCGTAACACCTGCCTATGAATAGAGCTCTCCGGAGAAAGGGGTCAACATTATAATACAAATGAATAAAATGTAAGTGTCAGTTTGAAATATTAAAATAACAGTTTTTCAATAAGTGCATATAAATGTAGTAGGTACGATACATGTGACAATAACCCTTCTTGGCACTGGCAGTCGGCTAAAAATAAATGATAAAAAATTGTGTCTGTTTGTTTGAGGGAGGCAATCTCTGGAAGGGCTGTGCCGATTTGGATGAGTAATATTATAAGGCGTAAGATAGGTTACTTCGATTTTACAAAAAGAATTAGGGCTCCGCATAAAAAAATAATGAAAAGACAAAATCGCGGGCATAAAAATAACTCTTCCTTTTATGACGCCATGTAAATATTTACTTTGTTATGTTTAGTTATTAATTTAATTATTTTTTTATTTTAATATTGGAAATGTAAATAAATAAAAAATATTGTAATTTTTCGATTAATAAAAAAAGACTAACGTTACTGACGTTAGAGTTTTTTTTATAGTAGTTCTTTAGTAGTTTATAGTAATTCTAATTAGGCTACCAGGATTTGTCACTAACAAACAAAAGAGCAAGTTGAACAAAGCTTGTAATGCTAACTTACCATCAGTGGCGTGTTTCTCGAGGAAGTCCATCATATCCTTGACTTGTGTACAACCGATGTCCTTGTTGAGTGCGGAGCCGTAGCCGTACTTATAGTAAGTGTCCAGGTCTTCGGCGTATTCCAGGCGTTTCAGGTCTTCGCGAGTGAACGCCTGTAAGGTAATTGCAAGCTTTATAATACTACCACAGATTAAATGATATCTAGTTTTTAACCGACTTCGAAATCGTGTTGCATTCCCTGCGGTTAGTAATATGGTAGCCAGAGCTGTACCCCTCCTTCGTACCCCCTCCTAGCTTCCCCTCCCTTTGGTGTGGGTGACGCTCTCAGTGTAGCACATGTCCAAAGACTACGGTGACCGCTTCGCATCAGGTGGGCCGTGTGCTTGTTTGCCACCTACGTGGTATAAAAAATAACGTACTACCACTTGGGCAACCTGGCGCAACGGCACGATACTCTTCCTCCCCCCTTCCTTTTCCGAGGGCAAAACGGAGGCACTGAGGTTCCCAAGCCCGAGGGAGCCGTGTGCTTTTTTTATACCACCCAGGTGGCAGACAAGCACACGGCCCACCTGATGGGAAGTAGTCACCGTGGTCTATGGACGTGTGCAACATCAGGGGCGTCACACTCGCGCTGCCGAACCTAGAGGGGGAGGGTTCAGAGATTTGACGGGTGGGGGGTTGGAGTTGGGGATTGGGGGATGCTTGTCTGCCACCTAAGTTGTATTAAAAAAAGAAGTGTAGGCAACTCACAGCACACCAGGGAGATATGTTGGCGATGTCCCACGCCTTGTTGTACCGGCACATCTGGTACATTCGCAAGATGATGTCCTTCTGCATGTCGTAGTTGAACCCGAGGCGTAGGGAGATGTTGCTGATCATCTGTATGGAGGAAATGAAGACCAATAATTAATTATGAGACTTTACCCTTAGCTAACCATCAGGCGACGTGAAATCATATTGACGTGAACGACGTAAAATAAAAACAAAAAAAATAGTAGGTAGGTACTAAATAAAATGTGTTATGGTGACCTCTGTGGTTTTTTTTATATGTATTGGACAAAATGACTTCCGCCTGATGGTAAGTTAAAGTACCAGTCAATCCGGCGGATCACATTAAAAATTCGACATCGAGGATCGAAGGCTGGTCCAGGATGTGATGTAATAGCCACGTGTTTCCCTATTAGTGCAATTATGATCGCAGCGGTAATTGAAGTCTTTGTTCATTTATAACGATGAATGTAATGATTCATTCATTGACAAGTCCGAAGTACGAACCAAGGCTCCAAGCAGTCTCGCAACTGATTTCTTACACTAATAAGGCGGATAACAAGGTTATAGTCAAAGTAGTAGGGGACTGCTTCCTTAAAATATTTTACGTTTTTAAATAGGCTAGAAAATTTCTGTTCTTCATTATGTGATAAAGAAATATATATATAGAGCTTCTAATCCTCATCCTCCAATCCCCTCCTTAACTCCCCCCTCCTAACTTTCTAACCCAGGGTCGGCAGCGCGAGTGTGACGCCCTTGATGTTACACACGTCCTTAGACCACGGTGACCACTTCCCATCAGATAGGCCGTATGCTTGTCTGCCACTAAAGTAATATAAAAAAGTACTTATGTACCGAACTTGGGGCGAGCCGGAATTTTTCATCGGATTTTTTTTCCTTAGGAACTAGAGTCCGATTATGGCTCTTTTAAATTCGGCTTGGCTCTTTTAAAAGCCCTGAGAGGAAAGCCTGCGCTAGAGCCTCGTCTATCAATCGGTAGTTGTACCGGCTTGCAAGGGAAGTCCGCTTAACCCCAAGGGACTTAGTGGAGACAAATACATTAAAAGTTGTACTAACCTCTTTGAACTCCTGTTTAGATTCGAAGATAGATAGCTGTGATGCTGTGCTGTTGTCTCCTTCGACATCCCTCTGCCACGTAGGGCAGAACTTGTACGGCTGGAATGGTGATATAACATTAATCATCGAATACTACGAAAGTAGCGCATGCGGACATCTTTATTTCCAGTTTTCAGTTATGTCGGTTGATTTATGTTGGGAAATCCCCAGTTCTAACAATTAGATATTTTTTTTCAATAGCCTATTTGCAGTAAGCTATATTACAAACAAGCTGTGCACGACTTCTCAAGTATCTGCCAGTGAAAGTACTATAAAAATTGACCCAGCCTATATTACCTTCATAATTCAAAAGACTAAGATAATACAATTTTTAACTGTGTTTCTGTTATAGGTAGAGAACGTGTATAAATTCATATACCTAGTGTACCGACAATTCAATTTTTTTACGGTTTTATTTAACTTGACCTGTTTGTTTGGATCAAATCTAGTAATTGAAATATGACCCCCTTTCAGTTGTTGGATTGATCTGATATTTGGCAGAGATCTTTAGTTCTGATGACAATACAATTTCAAACCTTTTAACCTATTTATTTCCCATCCGTCATTGAGTTCACTCACTGACTCGCCCAATAACATGAGTTGTAATTTATTTCGCACTTCAATTTTATTTATTTGTATCTAATAGAAGATTCAATGGACTACCTACTACTTTAGGTATATTGTACACAAAACGGAAAGTTATAACTCGGGAATCTTAAATCTAGAGTGAACAGGTTGCTTCTAGACAAGCGTGTTCCATCGTCGACCACATCATCACTTACCATCAGGTGAGATAGTAGTCAAACGTGGGCCTATCGACTCGTAAAAGAACTCAATATCTATAGGTTTAGTTAAACTCTTACCATGAGAAGCTTCTCATCATTTTCGTTAGCTATGTTGAGACTTTCCGCTTCCGCACCAAATATTCCTTCAGTGAACGCCTTGAAGCTATTACTTGAACGTTGGTCCTTTACGAACTTGAACTGTAAACACAATAACACATGTTTAACCATTTCTATGTACACGGCGTTCAGTTAGAATATGAGATAGAGTGATTGCGAGATCAGGGGCCTTTATCAAGAAGTCTGTTTAGTTTCGGGCCGCTCACTGGGGCAGAAGAGATGGAGCTACACACACAGATACACAGTGTAGAACTGCACAGTGCAGAAAAATAGTGCAGGTGGGGTTGGTTTGGGTCCCGAAGATCTTGCTTGGGCCCCATACACCTACATTATTTCGTCTACGATTATAGTTACTACCTACGTAAGCATTATCTGATATCAATTCCTTTAATTTATATTCACATACTTACAACTTTGTTTTAAAGCCATCCTACTAACTGTTGACAGTTAGAGTTATTGTTGTTTACTAATTGTTCTAAAAGGTACGAATAATAATAATATCATAGAATAATAATGTTCTCTTCTACAGATAAGGAAATGAATATCTCACCAAAACTTGAAAAAACGTCGGTACGGAAATATTATGAATCATCCTATTGACGAACAGTTCAACGAAGAATTGGGCTTCGGAAAACAATTGCGGAATCGTACCTTGATGATTAAGGAGTTGACCTTACGACCGAGGTCTCGGGTTCGAATTCTGGCTATTACCCTACCGACGTGAACAAACTAACCCACGCACTTTAGTAGCTTAGCTGAGCCTCGATTCTGTTAAAACAAGCCACTGTCATGCCACTGACACTTCAAAAAAATAGCATTTAATTTTGAACTTTTATCACGTTAAAGTCTAAAATTAAATGATAATTAAGCTCTATTTTGTAGAGCGAATGAAAAAGTTTTAAGGAATTATTTCCATTTGATTTAATTAAATTGCATTTTTTTGAGTGTCAGTGGCATGACAATAGTTGCCTTTAGCAGAATCGAGGCCCTGGACGGGTTACGGGAAATAAGTAGGTATATTTCGGTTACTTATATTCTAAGAAAAATATCTCACCAAATAATTGTGTTGGTTCGCCGTAAAAAGACCAGGGAACTTTTGTTTCCACGCCTGAGCCAGTTGCTGTGTGGTCATGTACCCATCCGTAGTGAGATCTCCAGCGAAGGTCGAAGTGATGCGATCGCTCCATTGCCAATGTTGTAGCAGGTTCAGGTCCTTATTGCATATACGTTGCTGGGAAATAAGTCAAAGATTAGATTCTCGCACAGCGCAAATTTTATGTAGGTATATGAATAATATAAATGACTATTTGTCTCAAACTTCATTGTAATTGAGGCCATAGCCGAGTCAGCCAGAGGGTTAGTTGACCACTGGTAGTTTTTTGGTAGACTAGATCCACGTATTTTTCTGGGTGTGTACTAAGAAAAAGCTCGGAGAATGATGTTGACATACTTACATTAGTATCCCTGAAGTTGCCGTTATTATAATTTGTAAGAATATTGTTCCTGAGGTCGCCTAGCTTCGAGAGCTCCTCGATTTCACTAGCCTCAGGGTTTTGAGTTCCATGACGGCTAAGTAACCAAATTGCAGCTGGCTCACAACCTGGCAACAATATTTGATAAAAAAATTGTAGACACAGCTCCAATAGATAAACTAACAATTTAATAGGTTTTTTTATATCGTCTCAGGAAGGGGGTCGCCATTACATGTTACGTTGGAAGTCTACTGAAGGCTGAAGCTAATGAGTAGCTATTGCTTACAAACAACATAAAATGTATTTCCTGAAACAATCTATATGACTGTAAAGCACGGTCGATTAGCTTCCCTCGTCATTCCGGACAATGTTCCCGGAACACGACAGTATTGTTCTACGAGCGAAATTCTATTGCTTGTGTCATTAAAAATACTAAGTAGTAAATATTATTTGGTACTTTTACGAGTACATTTTTGGACACTTCAGAGTTAAGACAGATGTTTGGATTATAGGACCCAGATACAAATCAACCTTCTCTTTATTTTTTTATCTATTTTTTTTTTCTAAGATAAATAAATTATACTTACCTACCTATTACAAAAATACAATATAGGTACGACAGTACCATAGCTATTCATGTGATATAGGTATATACGTACATATGAAAAATCTAAAAATAAGTAATTTAATTTGAAAATGCCATTTTTAACATTTCCTTATGTACCTACGTAGGGAGTAGGGACCGTCGTCGAATCGAAACACAATATTCTTAAAGTGAATGGTACTTTGACCATGTTTTACGTTTACCTACACTTTACACTGCTAGTGTAGTACGAGAATCTAATTTCATGGCATATTTCATGCATGGCATGAAAGTACAAGGCAAGGGTGAGAGATGAAGGGATAAGGAAAATGAAGAAATAGGTGCTCGACTCTGCAGCATTGAGTATTCAAGAGACTTGTCAAAGTTTATATTTGAAACATACGTTTCTTTACGTAGGTATAAAACTACTTATAACGTTGCTTCTATAGAAGATAATTAATATTTTATTAATTCAATTTCGTTTATCAAATATTTTTGATAAACGACATCGTAATCGAAATAAACGTTTTTTAAATATCTCCAATGTAGGTAGGTACAGTCTTCACAACTAATTTTCAATTTTATGATAGAATAGATAGTGATGAAAGTGTAGGTCTTAGGTTAACAATAGATTGCGAAAGTATGTCACATGCATCCATCCCTGCTGTTATCCCGCCGAGGGCCACAGATCTAGAACAAGCTTCTATTGATGCCTATAGGTAGGTAAGTTGACATTTACTAACTAAGTACAGTACAGACTAGCTATGTTGTTACTTAGGCATGTTACTTTTCCTAGGCAAAAAATAAGAGTGTTGAATTATACGTAAGTACAGTAATCGCGTCAAAAGTAGATTTTCAGATTTTGAACATTCGTTTTTGAGCAAAATAATTGATATTTCTTAGTAAAAATTATATTAACTACTTAGTAGGCTCTCTTAAAATGTTTTAACATTTTGTTTTTTAAATCCTAAAATGATCATCTACTTTTGACACTAACTGTAGTGCGTATCTATCCAAACACATCACAGCTTACAAACTTATGAACCGATTTTAATGCAGATTTTACAGATTGGAAGCTGTTGTGATCGATATGGTTCTAAGCTCGCGTCAGGGTTGTTAAAATTAATTTAATTTTATACAGATGACAGTGAAGCAAACGGAACAGATGGCAGGTATCCATCTCCGTGAAATTTTGTTAAGCCTATTAGGTACAATAAGAATTCAAAACTAAGCGTGGAAAGAACTAATGTAGCTAACTAAGAATGGAACTAATCGAACCTACACTCCTACTACCTACCTATTGTCTTCTGTATCTCAGGGACAACAAATAGTGGTTCATGAAAACATTGAATATTATGCGTAAGTTCTATATTAAAATTGATTTCTTACACTAAACTATACCTTAATTTGGGTTGTCTAACCGTAACGTAAACACACGCGTTTGTTTCGGTAAGTTTACTCAAGTATTACCTACTCAATAGAAATCTATCGAAGACTCTCCTACTACCTATTGTGTACATGAGGGTCAGCAACAGTAGTCCATGAAAACAATGAATACTGTTAGTAAGTACTACGTTTATTAAAATTGATTTTTACACTATAATATATTCCCTAATTTGGGTTGTTTAACCGTAACGTAAATACCTACGCGAGTTTGTTTCGGTAAGTTTAACACAAGTTCTTTCTTTATATTACCTAACTAGCTGACCCGGCAAACGTTGTTTTGCCATTAAATAAAATAAAAAAATTAGGGGTGGACTACCCCTAACATTTAGGGGGATGAAAAATAGATGTTGGCCGATTCTCAGACCTACTCAATATGGTGTAAAAATAAGAGTGTTGAATTATACGTAAGTACAGTAATCGCGTCAAAAGTAGATTTTCAGATTTTGAACATTCGTTTTTGAGCAAAATAATTGATATTTCTTAGTAAAAATTATATTAACTACTTAGTAGGCTCTCTTAAAATGTTTTAACATTTTGTTTTTTAAATCCTAAAATGATCATCTACTTTTGACACTAACTGTAGTGCGTATCTATCCAAACACATCACAGCTTACAAACTTATGAACCGATTTTAATGCAGATTTTACAGATTGGAAGCTGTTGTGATCGATATGGTTCTAAGCTCGCGTCAGGGTTGTTAAAATTAATTTAATTTTATACAGATGACAGTGAAGCAAACGGAACAGATGGCAGGTATCCATCTCCGTGAAATTTTGTTAAGCCTATTAGGTACAATAAGAATTCAAAACTAAGCGTGGAAAGAACTAATGTAGCTAACTAAGAATGGAACTAATCGAACCTACACTCCTACTACCTACCTATTGTCTTCTGTATCTCAGGGACAACAAATAGTGGTTCATGAAAACATTGAATATTATGCGTAAGTTCTATATTAAAATTGATTTCTTACACTAAACTATACCTTAATTTGGGTTGTCTAACCGTAACGTAAACACACGCGTTTGTTTCGGTAAGTTTACTCAAGTATTACCTACTCAATAGAAATCTATCGAAGACTCTCCTACTACCTATTGTGTACATGAGGGTCAGCAACAGTAGTCCATGAAAACAATGAATACTGTTAGTAAGTACTACGTTTATTAAAATTGATTTTTACACTATAATATATTCCCTAATTTGGGTTGTTTAACCGTAACGTAAATACCTACGCGAGTTTGTTTCGGTAAGTTTAACACAAGTTCTTTCTTTATATTACCTAACTAGCTGACCCGGCAAACGTTGTTTTGCCATTAAATAAAATAAAAAAATTAGGGGTGGACTACCCCTAACATTTAGGGGGATGAAAAATAGATGTTGGCCGATTCTCAGACCTACTCAATATGCTCACAAAATTTCATGAGAATCGGTCAAGCCGTTTCGGAGGAGTACGGGAACGAAAACTGTGACACGAGAATTTTATTATATAAGCTAGCTAACTGTTGCCCGCGGCTCCGCCCGCGTGGACGTCGATTTTCGCGTTTTTTTACTATATCGCATGTTCTAATGAGCCATTTTGATCAAATATGCGTAAGATTTTGAGTCTAACCAAGACCTTTCTAATAAAAACAACCGCATCAAACCCCGTTCAGTACTTTTTATCGCGATGGACGTAAAAAATACCGAGCGGATTTTGATGCGGTTTTTTTATTAGAAAGGTCTTGCTTAGAGTAAAAATTTACCGTATGTTTGGTTGTAATTGGTTAAGTAGAACCGGATATATGACCAAAAAGCCTCCTTCCACTTGAATCCACCAATCTCGATCCACATGTGGATCTGGGGATACTTATTTTTCCACTTTAATCCACCGGTGGATTCATGGACACTTTTAATTCCTCAAGAATCCACCAGTGGATTCATTGAGTACTTTTTTTTCCTCATTAATCCACCGGTGGATCCTTGACTACTTTTTCTTCCTCATTAATACACTGGTGGATCTAGGGATATTTTTATTCCTTTTGATCTGGTGAACTGCTCCTGAGCCAACATAATGCATCATTAATGATTTGTCTACAGGCAGTTTTCAATTATAAGACTACTTGACTTAAGGACATAAATAAATTATTGTGGACGATTTGCTCCCAGGACAATCTTTTCATGTGGTCAACATTGGTTACACAGACATTATACTTGAGGAGACCAAAAGCACATTGAACATTTTGCTTTGTAGCCGATCCGATCCCTAATCATTATTGTTACGGTGTATATATATGTACAGTTAATAAATCTTTTGTGAGTATTGACATTTCTTCAACAAAATTCCCAAGGATATCATGACTTTACCTCTGTAATAAAATAAATTTAAAAATTCTGTAAAGAGTCATTTATTAGGAAAGGGCTAAATATATAATAGTTATTATTTAGATGACACAGAAGCATGGAATTAAGTTTGAAGATCTTATGTGAAGATTTTAATAGTGGATCCAAGTGGCATAGAAAATATATTAGTATTTTTGGATCCCCTCGCTTGTGGATCGAAGTGGCATATAATAATTATGTGTATTATTCGATCCACTTGATGGTGGATTCTTGAGGAATTAAAAGTATCCATGAATCCACCGGTGGATTAAAGTGGAAAAATAAGTATCCCCAGATCCACATGTGGATCGAGATTGGTGGATTCAAGTGGAAGGAGCCACCAAAAACTACCTAAAAACGAAGCGCGGGCGAAGCCGCGGGTATTAGCTTGTATAAAAAGTAGCCTATATGTTGCCCAGCACTATGAACTATAATCGTACCAAGTTTGATCAAAATCCCTCCAGTAGTTTTTGATTTTAGCGCGCACAAAGATTTGCGGACAAACAGACAAACCGACAAACAGACAAAAATTCTAAAAATCATTGTTTTGGCATCTATTACATTCATAAAGTCCCCTAATCATTTTTTTTCTCATATATCTTCCATGTACAGACACCGATCAGTTATAGATTTATTATAATATATGTATAGATATAGATATAGATTGCAATCTATCGAAAACTCACGACTGATTAAAAAACGTTTCCGAACAGAACATAGGTTGAAACTGCAGCATTAACGGCAAACGGGTAATATATTTAGTTACCCAAGCGTGTTAACGTGGTTTTATTTATCATAGACCCATTTATTCATTGCCTAACGAAGGTACGGATATTTATTGCATATTGTTGGATCAGCTCCAAGCGTAGGGAACACGAAATTCATGTGGCCATCTGTCATACACAATAATATCTGGACGTTCCATACGTACAAACGGATATGTCAAAAATCGCGTGTATTTAATGTAGGGACCGTCGATTTATTAAACGAATAATAATTGATATGTTGCAATATAATAAAGCTAGGTATTCACTATGTTCGCGCACCAATTTGCCCGCGGTGGGGATTCATTACACAATTTTTCTGTGGCGTACGGTAGCGTAGCAGTAGTGTAGTGGATTTGACTTCTACAACCGGAGGTGCGGGTTTGATTGCCGCTCAGTACAAATATTTATATGCATTTATGTCTATTTGCATTGGTCTGGGTGGTTTTATGTATTTTATTTTTACGTATTTAAAAGAAAGTAGATAAATATTCATTTGCTTTCTAGAACACAAGCTAGTTAAATTATACTTACTTTGGGTCTATCTAGAGAGCGCTGTCTAGAATGTCGTCGAATATTTTATTACCGTGATCCACGCTTTTACGTTGAAGAAACATATTACTTTACTTAGTCCCCGGATACCTCAAGACGCAGAGTATATCCTGGAGGTCTTTGCAGGTGTATCTCACACAAAAAATTAATAGACATTTATGACTTATACAATGATCGTAAAATTACTTATTTAGCCATCCGTGATGAGGTTGTTTGTGCTAGACGCCAACTTACAGCCTCTTTTAAATAAGTTCAGGTGAACGTCCTCAGTTTTTGTTCAGTTTTACATAATAACACCACACTGTGCGAATAAATCACAATGCATGCTATTACTGGGTCGAGTCAGTGAGTGAACTAATTTGCACAATGACGGATGTGAAATTTATACTTACACATAAATAATAAATTAGATTCAAGTGTCTGTTTGTAATATTAAAATAATATTTGAATTATCGAAGCAATTTTGCTCGAATTTAATTCGAACCTTACTTCAATTTTAGGGTTCCATCTCCGAGTATTAGTGTATTTATTTTGGTGTGAAAACTCACACACAGACCCAAAGACAGACACACACACAAACATACAAAGTAAATTGCCATGAAGGGCTCAAAATTGCGCCACTTTACGAACAATCTCCGGATGTTCTTGTCTTGATATTCAAAACTGGGAATTAAAAAGCGCTGCCTATTTGGCATGTAAATTTGACGTTGCACCCAGGGGGTCAACTAGCATACCCCAAGTTCGCAGTTTGAGAAACTCTGGTATTAAATTATATTCTAACCGGTGTGACGGGTTAAATGCATCGGCGTACTACAAACACAATTAAAGCGGCCATTTTATTTTTAACTATCTAATGTTAGATAGGAAACTAGACTAGATTAAGTTTGTTGTGTAATTCTATTCTGAGTACGTACCTAATGAGTTTTTTTTGTAGTAGAGAAGTTTGTAACAAATATTTTTATTGCTTGGAAACTCCCTCGGGTTACGATTCACTGGATTAATGTAGACGTGCGTACGTCGCTCTCGAACTGACTAAAACCGCATGGTGGTTTCTGCGTTAGATATATGTATTACGAATGATCACAGATACCCTAGTGAGGAAATTTCTAGGACCATCTGACCATCCTTGGTTACCAATGTCACCATCTTTGGAGACCCCGAAACGTTGTTTAGGGGTCATAATTATATCTTCCTCCCCTATATAGAGGCCCTGATTTTGCTAGGGCGATCGATGGCACGTCCCATCTATCGACATAAGTAATTCTGAAATGGGTTATCGTTTTTTATGTCGGTCCCCTTAAAATAACGACCGCGGTAACCGCTTACCATAAAGTTGTCTGTCCACTTCTATGCTACCTTAGTAGCATAAAACATTTTTTGCTAATCATATACACTGCTAGACACCGTTACTTAAATTGCCAATTGGATACGTACCGAGCGCAATGTTTAACGCACAATACTTACGATCATAAGACACAATACGAAGCAAAAAACTATTTAGTTTTCTTTGACAATGGTTTCTTCGTAGCAGGTTAAAGACAAAGGAACTTATAACACACGGAGACAACAAAATTAAAGTTACACCTAGCGTGGCGATACCATATAATGTATCTAGCGCCATCTAGCAACAGCAAGTTGAACTACTTCGATATTACTACATCACCTATCGATCCTGAATCGCGAAAGTGAAATTCGCGCGCTGGCGTAACATAATGTATAGAATACTCCATTATCTGTTCGGTCTCCACCCACCAGGCGTGGTCATTTTGCCTGGTCTGAGGATCCCACCTTTAAATTTGACACTAGAATATGGGAATTGCAATAAAGATAAGATAGGGTCCCTCAAAGGCCCTCGAGGCCATGTCAACCACACCTGCGGCTGCAAACCTCACCCCTGCTGATTGACGAAAGAGTAAAGAGTCTCTTGCGCAGGCTTTTCCGCTTGGGGTTGAGTTGAGCGGTAGGGACAGCCTGCAGTCACAATTATCAATGTCATAGGTATAAGCTCACTTAAACTTTCGCGTTTAATGTTCTATGCCCACCAATTTATTTTTCAGATAAAAAAAGTTTATTTGTTAACACAGGAAATAAGTTATCGTCATGCGAATTCGTTCAGCCGTTTCCGCGTGACACAGTGTCAAAGATAATATTATTTAAATCCTCTACACATAAAAACACTAATGATTATTCTAGTCCTACATAAATAGGTAGGTAGGTAAGTATGTACTTATTTTAGTATTTCACGGTATTGTGAATAATAATGTTGTAAATATGTAGGTATTATTATAGTTTATTTTAGACTGCTGTAATTTCAGTCTGAAAAAAAACTGTATTGTCGTTCAATGATTGCAGTAAACATCACTATTTAGTATAGTTTATATATTTTATACGGCAGGCATAATTTTATTTTATTAGGTAAATTATAAAAGACAATGTTCGGCCTCTGCATTTGTAAATTTTTTTTACAGATTAAAATGGAGCGGAAATAGAAAACCGCAAAAAGGGGATATATAAATAAATAGCTTTTGAAATTAGCACTAAACTTGCATTAAGTCTTCCCAAGTCTAGATTTTGGTTTTAAAAAATATTTTCTATCAATATATTGTATTAACCCTATAATGCGTTCCCATCATTCCCAGTTGTTTTAACACATTAGTTCAAACTTTTCGATAGATGCTGCTTTACCCAGTTTTTATTCAGATAGACTCTAAAAGTTGGGTTACATGACTTATAAGTAGACACTTAATTACCTACATGAACTTTACTATGGTTATGGTAAACATTTGGTACTTACCGGGAACTTCGTGTACTCTTGTGTTCGGAGTGTTTCTGTTAGCGAATAGATAAGCCGTCTTCGTTCCAAATAGGAGGTAAGGGTCTTCTTGCCCATACAGACAGCTCTCCTGCGCGTTGGCTAAACCAAGCGCTAGGAGAAGTAGCAACCCAACCATTTTCTATAAGTAATAATTTAAAATTCAGATTCAAAGTCAAGGACATAGGTTATAAGTACAACGAGAATTATGTCTAAATGGGGCGGAAATAGCGCGTGTCAATGTACGTAATGAATACATAATCGAGTTTTTTAGTTATTTACCTTAAGAACTTAGATTTAGTTTTTTATTAAAATATACATTAATGTTTCTACTTGAATTGAACCCTATTCACAGTTACGATGCTTTTAGAAATAAACTACTTTTGGCACATTATTAAGTTGTTTATTATTAATTATATAGTTATTAATTATTTATTTAATAAAAGGTAGGTATTTACGTTTGAAATTATCAGCAAGTGTAAGATAACTTTAATAAACCTAAGTACCTAATACTTCATTTGATTACGATCTTATTTTAATGTGAACTTTACAACATATTGTGATCATAATTTGCGTTTATATATCCTACATTTTATTTCGTTTCTATTATATTTTTGATTCGTTTGCTTAGAAAATATTGTACATCGTACGCTTATTACCTTTCTATCGTAGCTATAAATACTACAAGGTATTAAATAATTTTATCCTTAGACTAATAACGTCTTTGATTTTATCATTATAAAATTAATAATTTATCAGTTATGAGTGCGTGAACAAAATACATGTCGTTCTTCAGTAGGTAGGTAGGTATAATCCGTATAATATAGATCTAACTTAAGATTTTAAGCGGTCGTTTTTATTCAAAGGAATGAAACTTGCTTTGCTTGTTAGATAGCTACTATTCATGCCTCTATAGGCCATATGTTTATAAAAAACAAACATAACAAGTGAAACACTGGATTTTAATATAAATGGTCCTGTTTTATTTATGAAAGCCGGTAAATGACAATATTCGTTATTAAAGAAACATTTATTTACATATTTATGATTAAAATACTAACTACTAGGTATTATTCAAATTTAAATATTTTTATCACTAGTAGTTTCGTTGTCAAAGCCTGTATGGCCTCTTAGAAAAACAATAATGAACTCCATACTAGCTCAACTTATGGCAAATAAATAACAAAAGTAGCACAATGGATGGAACTTTTGCTAACTTGAAACACTTATGTATAACACATCACAAAAAATAAATGAACACGAAGAAATTAAATGAATATCGACACTCGGTGGTAGAGGGTTACCTTTGCGCGGGAAGGATCGGGATAAATTGACAATGTGTTACAAACGCGCGGGAAACACGGCGGCCCGCGGGCGCGAATGCGATGGTACTGAATTGAATACGAAGTTGAGTTTACTACAAGCTGACTGACTGTGAGAGGTACAAGGTGTAAGTACTAATGAAACGGGCTTGGTTTTCGATACTCATGCTCCTCACGATTCACGAATGTGGGCAATGTGGCCCTCGTGCTTTTACAACCTCAAAACATATTAAATAAATACAATTAAAGTGTACGTTTGTAATATTAAAATAACAGGATTTAAATCTATGCATTGAATGCATATTGCTTATTTGAGTGTATGTTCGATACCTACCTACCTACCTATATAAAAAAAACATTTTCTTTCTGTCTGTTTCATAGAGGCAATCTCTGGAATGGCTTAGCCGATTTGGTCAGGACTTTCGCTAGTAAATACCTAGGTACTTTTCTAGAATGTAACATTAACCTGAGTAGGTAGGTTATATTTTAGAAAAAAAATAGGGTTGTGCGTAAAAAAATTAAAGCCTTAAAAATCTAAACACGCGAGAGAAGTCGCGCGCACAGCTAGTAGGTATGAAATAAAATTACCAACTAACAAACTTGCCTAATGAGTTAGATAATGAGACGCTTACGTATCAGAAAATAATGGCTGTCTGTTTTTATACAAATGGTTATTTTGCATGTTGCACTTACAATTTAAATGCTGAATATTCATTTGATTTGTTTATAAATACTAGTTGTTACCTACATATAACTTAAAGTTATTTACAACAGTTTGTTTATAGGGTTGATATGAAATTTATTTGCGAAGGCCTTCATGCCTTCTCTTCTAGTACGGGAGGTAGCGTTAATTTTTTTTGGCAAGCGATAGCGAGTTGATATTCTCCACTATAATAGATCTTTATTGATACATACCAGAATTGACCGTCAGAACCCGCACCTGCGGAGCAGTCGAATGTGACACCATGGTAAAGTTGTCAAAAAAAATTACGCTCCGAGCAATCATTTGCCACGTGAAACTTTATATGGTGATTCCTGAGGTCATTTTCAACTGAGAAATAACCGTCCGATGTGATGTAGAGTAGAGGTTATACGTCAGTCGCGTATATATTAGACCAGTGCCGATAGTCTTTGAGCCAAAATAAATTTATAGTAGGATGAAACCTGTTGGAAAAGGATCAGAATATAACAAAAATGAAAGGAAAAATAAATTACGGGTGATCTGAGGTCGGGAAGTGGGGAGGGGTGTGAGTTTTAAGGGTAAAAACGGTTTATCTCGATTTCCGGCAAAACTACAAGTCCTATGGAAAAAAGTTAAATGACAAAGTTGTAGGTAATAAAGAGACCTACAACTTTTCATTTACACTTTTTTCACATAACCTCAAAATGTATGTGAAAAATTCAAATAATCAAGTTTTTGGTTTTTTATTTTTATCTTAAGCAAAACAAATTTGTTTTCCACGAAATTTGGTGAAAACTTAGCTTTTTATGTCCTACAGACACTGTATTTTTTTTTTATTTGAAATACTCTTTTTTTCAGCTTATTTTGACTAAATATCGAAAAACCATCCTAATTTTCAATCGAAAATTCTCACGTCAAAATATCAGCTTTTTAAAAAAAGTCGAAAAATTTTTTGTTCTTTGAAATCTCTTCTTTCTGATGATGTAAAAATATATATACATTGCTATGGTAAATTTTCTCAGGAAATGACTAAATACAAAAATATTAATTTCGAATTGGAGTTTTTCTTCTTTGCATTTTCTGAGAAAGTTTACCATAGCAATCTATATGTATTTTTACATTATCAGAAAGAAGAGATTTCAGAGAACAAAAAACTCTCTGACTTTTTTTAAAAAACTGATATTTTGACGTGAGAATTTTCGATTGAAAATTAGGGTGGTTTTTCGATATTTAGTCAAAATAAGCTGAAAAAAAAAGTATTTCAAATCAAAAAAAATACAGTGTCTGTAGGACATAAAAAGCTAAGTTTTCACCAAATTTCGTGGAAAACAAATTTGTTTTGCTTAAGATAAAAATAAAAAACCAAAAACTTGATTATTTGAATTTTTCACATACATTTTGAGGTTATGTGAAAAAAGTGTAAATGAAAAGTTGTAGGTCTCTTTATTACCTACAACTTTGTCAGTTAACTTTTTTCCATAGGACTTGTAGTTTTGCCAGAAATCGAGATAAACCGTTTTTACCCTTAAAACTCACCCCCCTCCCCACTTCCCGACCTCAGATCACCCGTAATTTATTTTTCCTTTCATTTTTGTTATATTCTGATCCTTTTCCAACAGGTTTC
The DNA here is from genome assembly GCA_963576445.1 of Lithosia quadra. Classification (NCBI taxonomy): domain Eukaryota; kingdom Metazoa; phylum Arthropoda; class Insecta; order Lepidoptera; family Erebidae; genus Lithosia; species Lithosia quadra. The sequence goes on along the minus strand of OY754884.1, from coordinate 4,194,012 downwards.
ATCCTACTATAAATTTATTTTGTCTCAAAGACTATCGGCACTGGTCTAATATATACGCGACTGACGTATAACCACTACTCTACACCACATCTGACGGTTATTTCTCAGTTGAAAATGACCTCAGGAAGCACCATATAAAGTTTCACGTGTCAAATGATTGCTCGGAGCGTAATTTTTTTTGACAACTTTACCATGGTGTCACCTTCGACTCGACCGCTACCAGACCGGTTGACGGCCAACTCTGTTATGTATTAATAAAGCTCTATTATCGTGGAGAATATCAACTGGCTATCGATTGCTTGTTAGAATTAACGCTACCTCCCGTACTATTCTGTCTGTATGACATAAATGAATGCATACCTACCTACCTATAAGGTACAATCAACAAAACAATTTTTAAAACTTGTCTAATTTTCTATCAATCTGTTGGTGCCGGCTAATCTCCGAAATGGCTGGGTTGATTTTGACAGGATTGATAGCTGATGCTATTATAATAGGTAATCTGTGAACACAGCTAAATAAATGATAATATATCCATTTATACTAGGTAGCACAGGTTATACCTAATCTTATGAAACTACGCCGGGAATAGTATTTCCCGGCGTAGCTTCATAAGATCTTATAATAAGATTTTGAATAATACATAAAATTGAAGTAAACTTTCATTATAGACAGGTACATCACCTATTATTGTGTCACGCTCACGCATGTGCGCAGCGAGGATGACATCAGCTGTATTGATGCTAAGAAAAACTGCGTCGATCGCTGTTTTATAATAAAGCCATCTGTACTGTCGGCACGGACCTACCCACAAACACCTTTGAAGCCTATCATAACTATGAACATCTTACTATTATTAATTTAAACTTTCGCGTTTACGTAAATCTGACCACGACCATTGTAATGTAGGCTATTGGTAATGCTGCAGTCAATTCAAAGGTATGTAGGTACAGTACCCGGTTTGTGACGTGACGTTTAAATTTTAGGCGCGTTCTCTATAGGTACATATAGAGCACATAACTAGGACTGGATGTATGATTAATTTTTTTCTACATATAAATAAAACTGTTCTTGTTAATTTGGACCTATATTTAAGACTATTCTTGTTTATTTGGATTTTAGCTGAAACTCTAAAATGATTAACACAAACTATCAAGATTCTTCTCTACGTGTTAAATAAAATACCGGATTGGCACTGTAAAATTCTATAAAGTATTTCAATATGGTGACGCTGATGGGCCTAAATTTTAGCCGTAGATTTGTTCGTTTCTGTCTATTTATATTATGAGAACTTTAAAAAGATATGAAGCAAGACATGCACTGTGCCATAGAGAGACTGCTCTACAAAACTGAAACAAGTCAATCCTAGCTGGACTCTTCTTCCCTCTTCCCGATGACAAAGTCTTGAGTTCACAGTTTACCCGGTCGGTCGACAAGATCACCGTAAGAAAATGACGTAAACCGTACGACCTATTTTCCGGCCGTTTGTCTAACTATTGAATCGTTACGAGAAAATAAACGCATGGGAATATTTCTTCTCATCTTTCGTCGTAGGTACAGTTAGCGTCAAAAGTTGACTCTCGTGTTCAGGTTCACACACAATATGGGATTCTTCAAGGACATTAGATGGTTTTTACAGGGTAGACAGAGCGAGTGTGATGCCCCCCTAGTGTTGTATACATCCATAGGCCACGGTGACCGCTTTCCATCAGGTGGGTAACCCACCTAAGTGGTATAAAAAAGGTGCCAAATATGCGATAGATAGAGCAGCTTTTGACGCTGACTGTACATGCGAATAAATAAGATTGTGAATGAGACTGGTTTATGAATTATTCGCCGGTTTTGCCGTGTGAGTTCTATAACCCTGATCCGGTTTTTTAAATTTGTTGAGATCAACGCAACCATTAATTTTTTACGTTATTTGAATTTGACTATTGGCAGGACATACGAAAGTCGCTCCCATGAAAGCCTTATATAAGTACCAAAATCAAAAGGAAGCAGAAGAAGTAAACGGACTCCGGGCTCCGAGGTGAAACTGGGGATAATGCCATGAGAAGTTAAGTATTTGAATATGTATTATCAGGTTTTCATTTTTAATTTTAATCATAAATACTAGTCAAACGAAAGTTCTAAGTAGAATAGTACTAGAAACAAAGACAAAATAATGCAAGAAGTTTAATCACTTAATCTCAATAAAGGTGTACAGCGTAATCAGCGGCGGTCAACGGCATGCGCTGCAGTGACGAAATAGTGCATAAGTAACCTGCGCAGCCGACATCGAAGCTTGTGCTCGTAGAAAGTGCCGAGCTTGTATGCACTCGAGCTTCGAGATAAGAGTTATGAAACAGTTTGATAAGGGGATTATGAATGCTTTGCTATTTACGGCGTATATGGGATGCTGGATCTAAATATAAGTGTGATATACCTTTTTAAGTAGGCATATCTGTCTCCGGTTCGTAAAATCGTTTTAAGGTGCAGTAAGTTGGCCATTAAAAATTGTTAGTGCAGGTAATTCAAGGATTGGAATGTCTCTGGGACAAAGTTATTAGCTTGGCAAAGGCTAGTGGTAAGTACTACACGTATCTCTATTTTATTTTATTCGCATTGGATTTCTATTTATAAGCAAATCAAATCTGCAAAGCATAAGCATTTACTTACTTTTACATTCAAATTCTAAACACGTGTAGACTTAGACTGCTACTAATTGACTGAGGGCATAGCCACTGTGCCCTCAGTCAATTTATATTCTGCCAAATAAGTGCATCAGTATAAATAGGCCTGCATTCCAGGAGAGTAGATGCTTCAACTAATGACATTTTTGGTCAAAATGTAGGTAGTTACACTTCTCTCCTAAGGACCTTATCTGAAATTATTGTAAGTGTAGCCAAAGTTACTAGCTAGTCTAGTAATGTTCTCTATCAACGTTTTGTGAATTAAGAAGACAAAAAGCTATGGTGGTTCCCATTCTCGTAACCCAGTTTGAATAACGGAGCTTTCTTTAAAATGACTTAATGTTATATCATTACCAACTATTGTTAAACCTACATCACCTATTGACAATCTAACGGTACAGACCTACCGTTTCTTTAACGGGTAAATTTTTAATTATTATGCATGTTATATGGAAAATATGACTGATATTGTGCAAAAACAATTTTGGCAGGCAATTAGTCAATAAGCTGTTTACTTTCGACTTGCATTTACCTACTTTGTGAACAGCGCGTTATTAGTCAAAGCTGAAAGCAGTGAACGTATTTAAGAGGATACGACTAGCTGCTAGCTGCTGTTCTTATGGAGTAGGGTAAGGCGGTAAGAGGTCTGACAATTTTAGGATGGACTTTGATGATAAGTAGGTGTAATAAACTTACAAACGTTACGTTATGGTGGAAGACGTAGAGAATGTGATAGAGAAACGGTTGGGATGCGCAGGCAAGATTGGTTAAAGGATAACCTGTGGGATAACCCGTCAAAGCTAATAAGTTATTGTACCTACCTACTATTAACAACAGAACTCATAGCGTAAAATGTGATGAGAGAGTATAGTTTGACTTAATCGTAGTTAATTTCAGTGGATGAAATCTGATAGGCACATGACTCACAGAGTGACCTCGACGACGCATTATTGCGTGCACTCGCTAATTTGCGGAACAGCACCTAAGTGGCAACAAAGCATCATCATCCTACTGCCCTGTAACATAATTTGCAGTAAAACGGTTATTTCTGTTGTGACAATAATAGGGACATTTTTTTTTATCGTGCGGAAATCCCCATGGATACCACCCCCGTCGGCCATCGGGGGTGGTTATGTCGGGATCGAACCGACTAAAACCGCACGCCGTCTCGGGCCTTAGTAACCGGGGTGTAAGGTTACCCAATGGGCATATCCCTCGCACCCCAGCTGACCCCGGGCCATCTACGGTTTTAAGATGGCCCCCTCGACCCCCGGAAGGGGGGGTGGGGCGAGCATCGCGCCACTTCGCCGACGCGACGGTGGGGTGTAGGGTGACAGGAGGCCGTCCTATCACCCAACCATCGGCGCGCAGACAATCAGCTCGCCCCCCGCTCGCCCCCACTGTGCCATCTGCTAGTCAGAGGGACACGTGGAGAGCCTCGGAGCAGCCCTCTAGGGAGCCACTCCCACCCCGGCCGGATTGGCCGCAGGCAGCAGCGTCTCCCGTGGCGAGTGGGAGGCGCTGCTTGCCTCCGTTGCCCAGGTGCACCACGTGGAGGTTCCGGCCCGCACCCACAATAATAGGGACCTGTCTATCCTACCGTAGGTATTTGTTTATTTTTACCCTAAAACTGTTTTTATTTAATATTAACTGGTTTCACGAAGGAATTTGGGAATATCCTTCCTTATTCCCAAATTCCTTCGTGATGAAGGACTACGTTCAAAGTTTTATCGGTCCAAACTTGGGCTGGACGTTGATGACCGTGGCAGTACCTAAGTGAATAAGTCAAGCAAGAGTAAAAGGTCTTTAAAAAAATATAGGTATCTATTCTAAGTTCCTTTTTTTCTTCTGGGTTCTTCTTTCTCAGGTGGCAGACAAGCACATGGCCAACCTGACGGGAAGTGGTCACCGTGGCCTATGGACGTGTGCAACATCAGTTTCGTTTCGAAGCTTCGAATTTATCAGATTAAACAGTCCATCAGATTAAAACCTCATCTTTGCTTTTGTAACGTTTCAACCGTAGACATACTGTATCTACGGTTTCAACCGATTACCTACGTCAATAGCGACATAGTAGAGTGATTGCATGTGCGCCAAGGCACATAAAGGCGACCTCAATTTTCATGTGCGCTGATCCGTCAGCCGGCCGGCCGGCCACAAGCCACGAATGCCACCTCGTCTAATAGGTACTATAATACCGGCCTGACGGCAATGAGATGCATACAGCATAACATAGGATTCATAATAAGGAAATGTTAGTCGATCAAGCTTGTAAGTTGTACATTTGAATACTTAATATAATTATTTGAAATTGCCAATCATATGTTTCGTAAGTCAGTTATCTATTTGATCACTAGCCTATGCTCGCCGCATTTTTTTCTTCGGTTTATTTTCGGTCTACTAAACCAATTGTAATAAAAACAAGCGCAGAAAGAAGTCTTAAAGAAGCCTTTCAAACAAAAAACCGCATAAAAATCCGTCCATCACAAACAAACAGACAAGATTGAAGACAAATATTGTGAACCAGATTACGATGCACTCATGTTTATGGTCGACGATTATAGTCAGCGATTAGTCGGCCACGGGCCAAAAGCACCGACTAGTCGGCCTATTACTTTATTCAAATTAGGTAGGTAGGTACTACTACTGTAGTAAGTACCAGTAAGTACTATCCTTTAAAACGATTAGAAGCATAACGTCAAAATTAACTTTTCATGGAATCACCAAGCGGGTCCCGGGCCCGCATGGTGATTCCTCATCGCGCGGTAGATAGAAGGAACACCATAGAATGATAGATAGGAACACTGTCGCAACTGAATAGGTAGGTACTCTCGTGACTGCGGCTTACAAGTAGGGTTGCCAGATGTGTAAGAAAAAAAACCGGACAATTTTTTTTTTAATTAGGTATCTAAACCGGCCAAGTGCGAGTCGGACTCACACGAGGGTTCCGTACAAACCCGTAGTAAGTATATAAGTAAGAAATTACTAAAAATATTTTTATTATTGATTCAAGTACCTACATACCTACCTACCTACTTGCCTACTTAACAAAAAAATATGGTTCTCACAATTTTTCCTTTATCTGTGTTAAAGACGTTGCTTCGTACTAGATTTCAAAGTTCTGAGTTCAAGGGAGGGGTTCCCTGTAGGTTTTGATTCCCTTGCAAGTATGAAATTTGCGGCATAAACGGCTGTACCTATCTTTTAATTGCATTGTCTTAGAAGATTGATTTTCCTACAGGTTTAAGGAGCAGTAAGCCTGAGTGTTTGATACAAATTTCAGCATAATACCTCCAGGCGTTACTGAGGGTCTTGACAGACAAACAGACAGACGGTCGGACAACAAAGTGATTCTATAAGGGTTCTGTTTTTTCCTTCCGAGGTTAGGAACCCTAAAAATAACATCGAACTACCTACCCGAAACACATAATATTAATGTTTTACATATTAAGCAATCGATAGCACTGCTTTGAATAAAGCTTTATTATCAGAGACGGCATCTTAAATTCGGTGCAACTTAAACCTATGTTAAAATGCAAATGCATAAATATTCACGTTTTACAGTATTTATTACTGCTAGGCATTATTTCTTTCGTCTGTCCCCATGACGCTAAAAAATCGTTCCACAAAATCATTTGATATAGGAAGGCTGGAGACATACCTACTGTAGGATTTGCAATAAAGTTGGTGCTATTTCATTGGTAAAAAAATTGCAACACAATGTCTTTCCTTCAAGTGCAAAGAAAGTACTTTGAAAAACAGCCAATTCCTCGTAAATATTATCAGAGGGACCTCATATATATATACCTAGCACATTGTACGTAGGTGAAGTTTCACTTGCAATTTCGTCGCCCTGATCTGATAAGATAGCCTGTAGAGCCCTAGGGAAGGAGAACAGGACCTATGTCTAAAAGTACCTTTTTAACGACACCCATGAGAAAAGTATTATGTCAAGAGCTTCAAATAAACTGAGCCATGTTGTAGGCACGTTCCGTATAACTTCTCTGTATTCACATTCAAAAATTAAAGCACGGAGCGGTTCAAGTGTAATTTTTAGTAATTAAACTCGCATTTTTTAGTGAAAACCGGACAGTGTTTTGTCCGGTTTACGTAGATTTTCTTAACTGGACAAGTGTATAAAAAACCGGACTGTCCGGTCCATAACCGGACATCTGGCAACCCTACTTACAAGCCGTAGTCATGAGAGTAGGTACCTACCTAAACAGTTGTACCCTGGTATACTTATAGGGCCAAGTTAATACCTATCTTTGGGGGCCAAGTCAATTTTCAACGCATTCCGTCCATAGGTTGATTCATGCACTCAGTATGAAAGTACCTACTAACTCGAGTTAACTCATCTTTCTTATAATATCCATGGATTGAGAAAATTAACTTTAAAGTGGCCTACCTCAACGCCACTTTCGCCTCACTCCCGTCCCGGACCGGAACCACGAATCTCTGGAGACTCCGAGTTGACCATTTCTGCAACTCCGCCCCCACCGCGCGCGGCGCAAACGCCATTATTTTCGTTTTCCCGCATTCCCGCCAAATCGGCCAAATATAACCACAAAAAACAACCGAGTTTGATTTTTTTTCTATCCAATGTCTATGGAAATGTGATAACTACAGGCTAAAAATTTTAATACAAGAAACGATAGGGTTTAATGTAAAAAATTCATGAAAACGCTAAATTTTATTACTTAAAAAATATTTATTAGTCTTCTGTTCAATCTGTTAATAAAATTATATTCTAGCGCAAATGAAAAACAACAAAACGTAATAATCAACCATAGTCAACAACATACTCCATTCTGTAAGGATGTGAAACGAGTGAAAAAGAGAATAATATATTTTTAATCGATGTTTGTGGTAATTCTGTTTCTCCACTGAAAATGCCTGCTCTAATAATGGGGTTGGCCGGTGAAAGCTAATCGCAGATGGCGCTAGCGAGTTTGGTTCTCTTGTGTACGACGGCCATATTCAGTGTCGTTATTGTTTACAAAAGAAACCTGCTTGAAATATAATTTATTATCTTAAAAACGGACTTAAAATTGTGCGAACTTGTAGTCTAAGAACTATAAAATTATGTATTCTCACTGGCGAGTGAAAGAGCTCAAAGATGAACTTAAAAAACGTGGTATATAGGTATATTGTTTTAAATAAATTAGCACTATATTCACAAATTTCGTATTCAGAAACATTTTTGTTTTGAAGATACTATTACCTAAAATGTAACAGACTTGTAATACTTATGCATATAGTTAAACTACGGGGATAATAATAATATACATTCTTTTACTTTCAGGTTGGAGATTTATGACCAAAACTTCAATTTTGAACACCTATAAAGGGCTGATAACGAAGATCCTGAAATATAGTTACCATTGCCAGAAACCTATCGTGATATTAACAGTAACACGGCTCTACTACCTCTTGATAAGACAATCATAAGGCATTATCTATGCTAGTAAGTAGTTTAAACTAAGTATAGATTTATACCTAATAGGAAACTGCATTGAGGTAGGATATAAACCAAAGTGAAATTTTAACTGAGACCCTAGCCCATTTTCACCATTACTTATTCACAACTATATTTTTTCTTTTCAGTACACAAAAAGAACAATATTGCTATGCACCTGTATGAAACCCGTCATTTATTGATGGTAAGATCTTCTGTTGTTGGTAATAATACCTATATAAAGGGATATTGCAGAAAATCAATGAAAAATGTTCAATATGAAGTGGACATACATAATACTTGGACGTGAATAGGAGACATGAAGCTTTTAAAAATAAAACACTTTATGTCATCTTAGTTTTTTTATTTACAATACCTGCAGCATCTGCAAGTAGTAGCTCTGTGGAAAATAATCTTAAGTATAGTGTACAGCATCTAACTTGGCAAGATTTTGGAGTACTGTGGGCCTTACTACTCGAAAACCTTGCTAAGTTAGATGCCGTACACAATACTTGTTTGTATGCAACGCATTTTGCCTTGCCACAAATAAGTATAGTGTACAGCATCTAACTTGGCAAGATTTTAGAGTAGTGGGGCCCACCGTCCACACTATTAAGTTAGATGCTGTGAACTATATATTAGATGCTTGAGTACTTCGATGAGTGTAGCAAGTTGTTGGTGTCATTATCAATCTCATGCTCTTGAGATACATTGCAAAATCATCATAATATACTATCACTATATTTAATGGCACTATGCCTTCACAGGATTGGTAAGTTGATGGCATTTCAAATAGCTATTTCCTCATGTTCCGGACTCCCAATATATCTTTTCTTGTTCTTGCTGTTTCTGATAGTGGTTAAGTGTTTCAAGGAGATATAGATGGTACAGCACTTTTCTTCATATATTTATGTTGGTGTTCAACTCCTAGAATATAGAAATGACTGTTATTATTAAGATCATAGGAGTAAATCAATTTGTATGTTATTTTATGTAGGTATATCAAGTACATATGTATTAAGACTACTAATAATGTTGAATAAGCAACACTCACCTGTGTATTCACAATTTTTTTATAATCATTTTCCACGAAATGTTTTCGACATAACCTCTAACTATTTTTAGAAATAAAATTTTGTAGGCAAATGTCTTTCAATCAAAGCCGACGAATTTTGTAATCTTTTGGGATATGGTGTACTCCAAATTCTGAGCATTTCGCTACTATACATTTAGTCATCTTGGGTTTAAAAATTATTTTGTAAATAACTCCATACAAATGATCAATGTTTTAGGAACCAACTACACCAGCGCCACTTTGACAGTTGCCAACCCCATTATAGCATTTTTTCTATATAATATGTGGTACTACAATGACACTATGTTTCATTATTATCTGGAATTTTTTTTATTATAGTTACCGTTAGTGATTCAATCTTTAAACACTAGACGGAGAGTAATTTAATGACTAATGACATCAATAAGGTCTCAGTTGCTCAGCTCAGAATCTGAAATCCGCAGTTTTTTCTCCTCCACTTAATCCGGTCTTCGGCAATCTTGGCAGTGAAATTATTGGCGAACATGATAATATCTTTTGCGACATCAAGCCAGCATTTCTTGGGTCTACTCCTTCTAACGGGAATATTTACCCCGTTTATCCGCATAGCCAGGTGCAAAACGTGGCAACAACACGGGCAAGCTGCTCCGGATAGTTCCTTTCCGAGAGTTCCTTAACCCATGTATACACATGACAAGCCTATTGGTATCATACATTATATAAGAATCAACCTAATAAAAGGATAAGTTTAGTACAATAATTTGGTAACAATGATAACCTTTTAGACCTTGTAAATAAAACACAAAATAAAGATTGAAACAATAAAAATAATGATTGACTATACAAATCCGTTCGGGCGCATAAATGGTACCTACTCGATACAAAAATTTAGTAAAATGTTAATTTTTGCCCCAAATCTAAATAAAGGTGTCATAATATTGATCCAAACGTCAGCCTTGTGTAACTTTTATGTCCGTTTAATTAAAGAATTCTGCAGTTTGAATAATCGATTATTATTTTTATTATAACGTCGGTATTTTAAAATGAAACTTAGAAAAATAATCGATTAATTTGAATTTCGATACATTTTTCGCCGCGCTACCATGTCATGTTGAGTGAAAGGTAAAAATTGCAAGCACTATGGTCAGTCACTAATGGCGTGTCTTCCTGTTACGCATGTTAAATCGTCAAAATGGCTAAGAAAAAAGGCGACGAAAAAGTGAACCAAGCCCCTCAAAGTGATAATGAAGAGCAGAACTATGACGAGGAGCCCGATTTTGACGATCCCGAGGGTTTTGTTGACGATATTCCTGACGAAGGTAGGCAATTAACGTGACAAGTTTAACCGGCCATATGCGTCACCCACGCATTATACAAGTTCTCGTTCATATTGTTACTATTTTTATCCTATTTGCTAAGTGCAGAGTACACTAAAAGTTTTAGTTTCTATGTAAATTTGATATTTACCACTGTTTTCTTAAGCTTTTTGTATGTCTTAAAAACCTAACCTAACTTTGACGTTGCAGAGTTGTTGGCCGACCTTTTAGAGCAAAAACCTCAGGAATCCGACAGTTATGAAAATGTGGTCGTGGTCGACGGGTGCCCACAGGTTGGGCCTGAGCGGTTGGAAAAACTGCAAAGTGTTATTAACAAGATTTTCAGCAAATTTGGGAAGATCGTCAACGAGTATTACCCAACCCAGGAGAGTGGGGTCACAACTGGCTTCATTTTCTTGGAATACAGTAATCCTCAGAACGCCGCTGAGGCTGTGAAAGCCACAAATAATTGTAAATTAGATAAGCAACACACATTTTTAGTGAACCTCTTCACTGATTTTAAAAAGTAAGTTTTGAATATTTTATCATATTTTTAATCATGTTAAAGTCACACATCATAAATCTACTTCTGCTGTTTAAATGAGTAGTTTTTAAAATAAGGGATGACCTTTGCTTCAGTTTGATTATTGATGAATATTGAGTATATACTCAGATAAGACAGTCGGGATGGTATTGACACATCATAACTGAATGTTGGTCTCAAAACCTCTCCAAAATTCTTATTAGTAAATACTTGAAAACCACTTTGATAGTAGAAGAAAGTAATGGTACAAAGTGTATGGAAGGCCAGGGTAGTAGCAAGTGCAAACATTTCTTTTCTGGCTACCCCATTGAGAAAAAGGTGTAACTATATTGTAAGTGTACCACTAGAATTATCTCTAACATAGTTCTTTGAAGTTTTAAATACTGTTCACCAATTGGGGTCTAATTTTATTTCTGGCAAAATATTCCACATACACAGTCCCTATCATTTGGCTATCTTCTAGAATTTAATTTACTTTTACTTTCAGATATTCAGATATCCCCAAAGAATGGGAACCCCCAGCACCTCAACCGTTCAAGGTTCAATCAGACTTACAATGGTACCTGATGGACCCGGATGCTTATGACCAATTCCTTATTGGTATTGGTACTGGTGTAGCCCTACAGGTATGGCAGAATACCCTGCCTGAACCTATGCTTCTTCAGGAAAGACCGGTAAGTCCAGTTCTTTTATAATACAATAATAATAATAAAGCGTTGTACGATTCGATCGACATGTGTGTTTGAGCTTATCTGGTATTTATTTGATGGTCTAGCAAGTATGCCATCTGGACCTCTGATCGTGGTGAAGGCCTCCAAAGATTTCCATTCTGCTCAGTTTAATGCAGTTTAGCACCAGTTATTTGACACAGTTCTTTTACTTTGTTGAAAGTCTCAAGACTATTTTCCCAATACTTGCATGCTTAGATAATAAGGGTGTGAAAAGGTCATTAATGCATCTTGTGGAAAGATAAGTGACAAATATGTGAGTGACACTTTTGGTGTTGCAAGCATTAAATGGTAAAAACTTGCCATTCAAGTTTGTCACAAAATCTGTTGTTCTAACAATTTAAAGTAGTTTTCAAATCAAATTTTATTGTTTGGACTCTTTGTTTGGGGTGCTTTTCAGCAGCTATGGTCTTCAGGAGACAGTGTTGACCATGGCTACTGAAAAACATCTGAAACACCTAAAATATTATAAATCATAAACACAAAATAAATTACAGTCTAAAAATCTGTATAAAATAGTTTTAGATCAATAATTTTGTCACCAAACCAAAATCTGTGTGAAGTTCATTAACAAGAATTTTTCTTTATATAGAAAAGTCATTCATACTTATTAGCTGGTTAATAATTGAGGAAAATTTGAAAAGAAAAAATACTTCATGTAAAAAAAGCAAACAAAAGTAAATGCTATTTCTGTATTGAACATTTTTTGTGCGATACTATAGATACTAGCAATATTGAAGTTCAGCCATTTCATAGCTAGACTGGAGCCATCTTTTTCCTGCCTTTTCCTCAAAAGGCTCAAAGAATGATGTTTACTACTCGGAAAGATTCATGTAGGAATTTGGCTGTATAAACAACCATTAATATATTTGTTATTATCACATTTAACAGTTCATACCAGATTAGATAAACCTATTGATCAAGTCATATTTGTAACATTGGGATGACTTTTATGTACATAATATAATTTAGATATGAGTTAACTAGATAGGAGTTAGTGTCCTAATTTTATCTGCAAAGATACTACACTGTCTGAATTTACTGTAATACTTATGTAGGGACATAGCTAATTGGCCTCATGAGTCAGGGTCGATCCCCACACATACGAGATGCAACCTTATTGTAGTATTAGCGTACACTGCAGGCAACTTTCCTGCCTTCGATGTCGTCTGTGCAGTGGCTAGAGGGGCTGTAATTTGTACTGATATGCATTTTTTGTACAACAGAACTGGACTGAAACCTACGCTGTATGGTCGCCTCTCGGCACGTACCTGGCTACGTTCCATTGGCGAGGTGTGGCGCTCTGGGCTGGCCCCAAGTTCTCTCAGTTCCAGAAGTTCTTCCACCCAGAAGCCCGTTTCATCGCCTTTTCACCGTGTGAAAACTATGTTGTTACGTTTTCACCGACCGGAGATAGGGGCGAGGATAAGAAACTAATCATTTGGGATATCAGGTTTGTTTAAATTTTATTAAAAATTTTTTGGCCCCGACTCAGACCCCAAGAGGGAATCATGTAGAAATCGCCCAAAAACTCTCCCACCTGGTATTGGGGGTAGTAATGTTGGAGTCCAGCCGATTAAAACCACACGGTGTATCGTCACATCGGCCTTGCGTGATGGGATGATTCGCCTTAGAAAGGATATCCCAGAGACACTGACTGGACTTGGCCGCCAACATAGGCGACCCCGACGTGTTGTTGGGGGATTGAATTCCCCCCATCCCCTGTAGACAGGCACGCGAAAACGAGATGTCCAAGAGAGAAACCTGCATCAGAATTGCATAAATTGTAAGGTTGCCAAGTACCCTGAAGATCTTGGTAGGGATCTGGCAAGAAAAAATACATTGCTATAGTAATAACAGTGCAATTAACCACTGCTTACCCCTCTTCTATAGAAGCGTGAGTTTATATAACGTATCTGTACATCATTTAATTAAGTGGCATAGTAATGTGACCTGCTTTTACTTTGAATTTGCAATGTTTATTCAGCAATATTATGTGGATGATTGTAGCTGTATAAACACTATTTTTCCTTTTATTATAATGTCAAGAAAGACATTTTATGCATCAATATTTATAACAAGTAACATTTTATATGAACTGTAAGTCTTTTCATTGATTAATGACAGTAGGGGAAACTCCTTAAGTACGTAATGACAGTAGTAGATGGTGGGTTGTTGGTCTCTGCCTACTCCAGAGCAAAAATATTTTTTCAATTCAGACCAGTAGTTTTTGATATTAGCGCGTTCAATCAAACAAACAAATAAACTCTTCAGCTTTATAATAATAGTATAGATTAGTTGATTTGCAGGAGAGAAAGTTGTTAAGAATTTCATCTCTACCTGTCTATGTATGATTTGCTCCTAAGCCAACATTAGCAATGTAGCTTACAAGTACAGTTATCTACATAAACGGGTTTCACGTATTAAGTATTCAACACATGTTTATCGTGTCATTGGAATACCAACAACTATGTACAGACTTGCACAAAAACAAATCCTCCACAATGTTTAGTATTGTGAGAAGGGAATGTTGCGGTATGGTTGAAGATGTAGTGACTAAAGAAAGGGATGCTTAGATGGTTCGGACATGTAGAGAGGATGGATGAAAGAAGATTGACGAAACAGATATATGAGGCGAGGGTGAATGGGGAACTAAGGCCGACTTAGGCGTACATAATATATTCTAATCAGATCCAGGTCGTTTTGGAGAAAGGCCAGGTCCAAAGTACCCACAACCGGCGTGCGTGTATGAAAGCAAATTATGAAAGTTGAAGAAGCGAATGGAGTATGCGAAGACCGAAGTTGAAGAAGCAAGTGGAAAGATGTTGTCTCTGCTTACCCCAATGGGAAAAAGGCGTGATTTTTTAAGTGTATTTTTAGTATTGCAATTTAATTTGCAGTGCAGACAAGTTGTTTTGTAAATAATTCACTAATTTTTTTTTCTTGATCTGGTTTATTATTAATTCTATGATATGGGCAGGCCTCACGTACTCTATGTTCTTGCGCGCTATAAGCACCTATTCGCCGTGTATCCCTCGAGATCTCTGCTATACATACTTAATTTAGTCGGGTTATCAACAGCCGATTTGAAATCTCAGTTTCATATGACTGCGTATGGCATCATGGATAATCAGTAGGTCGATAAGGTCCTATTCACCTTCAAACCTCAAACAGGAAACAGACTCAGGCGGGGATTCCGCTCTTTAGCGTTTTGTGCGTATTAAGTGTGATTCCACCGTGTACCGGTGGCGCTTCGCCGTACTTCAGGTCCTTCGGAGATGGAAGGGGCCCAAAGGGGCCAAATTGTAGGTCTTGTAGGGTATTGAAAAAACTATTTAAGTATTTTCATGTCAGTATATTTATTATATTGTTAATATTTAATTTTTTTCACAGAACGGGTCAAGAAAAGCGTAGTTTCCCACCGCCAGATGAGTATGTAACGTGGCCAGTGTTCCGCTGGAGTAAAGACGACAAGTACTTCGCTCGGCTGGGTGCTGATGTGCTGTCTGTGTACGAAACACCCAGCTTTGGTTTACTAGACAAGAAGTCCATCAAAATTCCTGGCATTAGGTAGGTTATACATAGAAATGGGTATTAGCTAATTGTTTGGCCATCATTATTATAAAATACATACGAGTACATGTTTCAAGTGCTACTTATAAATATTAGATGGACCAAAAATCACTCGTAATATCAAAGTATGTACCTATATTAAAACAAAGAAGTTTCAAAATTGGGTATTTTGATGTTCCCCTTTCATTAAAATTTTAAAAGTGTAAATATTAGTTGTCTTGTTTATTGTTTATTGCCTATATAATTTTTTAACAACAATGCAGAGAAACCGGTTCCTTTTTACAGCTTTTATTTACTTTCACCTGTCCATACTAATATTATAAATGCGAAAGTAACTCTGTCTGTCTGTCTATCTGTATGTTTGTCTGTTACGCTTTCACGCCTGAACCGCTGAACCGATTTTGATGAAATTTGGTATAGGAGTAGATTGGACGGTCGCGATAACCGACGCGGACGGAACCGCGAGCAACAGCTAGTTGTTTATAAAATCAAATCTTGTAAGTTCAATCGGACACACTTTTTGGTTTCCGATTAAATTAACATTTTGCACGCATATGTATAATCGCGTGACAATGTAACATTATTGAATGAAAGCTTACTTTTAAGAAAGTGTTTTTATTAAACTTTTGTTACCTCGCATGGGTTTTTGAACCCCTAAAAGTAAATTAGTTTTCCACCAGCCAGTAAACATTGTTCACAGCACCATTTTGTTTACAGAGACTTCAGCTGGTCGCCCACAGACAACACCCTAGCATACTGGGTGGCGGAAGACAAGGATGTGCCCGCAAGAGTAACACTCTTGGAATTACCAAACCGCACAGAAGTCCGCTCAAAGAACCTGTTCTCTGTCGCCGACTGTAAGATACACTGGCAAAAGAGTGGCGACTACCTATGTGTAAAAGTAGACCGATATTCCAAAGTCAAAAAAGACAAAAATGAAATCAAGTATTCCGGAATGTATTATAACTTTGAAATTTTCCACATGCGGGAAAAAGAGATTCCGGTAGACTCGGTAGAAATTAAAGAGCCTATACAAGCCTTCGCATGGGAACCCGTGGGATCTAAATTCGCCATTATACATGGAGACGCTGCGAACATGTGTATCAGTTTCTATCAAGTGAATACCGGTCAAGCGCCTACGCTTTTGAGGAAGTTCGAGCGGCAGCCGTTCAACCACTTGTTCTGGTCACCGTCTGGGCAGTTCATCGTTGTGGCCAATCTTGGTCTCACCGGTGGTGCTTTGGAGTTCTTGGACACGAATGATTTCACAATCATGAATGTCGCGGATCATTACCAGATGTCCGGTATTGAGTGGGATCCGACCGGACGCTTTGTAGTGACCGGTGTGTCTTCGCTCAAGAGCAAGATTGATACTGGTTACTATATCTGGTCCTTCCAAGGCAAAATTATAAGGAGGTTAGTACATTTGTTTATTTCAATAAGTTTATTTTACACTTACTGACAAGAGATCATTTCTACTGACCATTTTTTGTGTTACAAACTTGCTGTGTTTTGGGACGACGAATTCCGACACTGAACTTCTGTTGAGTATAGCATAGGCCTAAGCCTGCGTTTTCACCAGAGATGAGCGAGAATGCGTAGCAAGGGATGTGTGTATACCTTTAGCTTACCATCAGGCGAGGTGGAGTCATATTGACGTGACCAAAATATAAAAAAATGGGTTTTTTAGAAACGAATAAAATTTTAATTTGCCTGCACTGAGCGCGGTTAGGTAATTGAAGTAATTCAATGGGTTCTTCAAACATCACTCGCTATGCATCCTAGCACATGTCTGATGGAGAGTACCCAAATACTAATACATCGTTTTGCATTCTTAATAACTTGTGAATATACCCATCGTACAAATATGAGATATAATTGAATTGATTAGTCATCCACATTATAAGTCGTCTTTCTGTAATGCAGAGTGATGAAGGAAAGCTTCGCTCAGTTCAACTGGCGACCGCGGCCCCCGACGTTGCTCTCAGAGAAACAGCAGAAGGACATCAAGAAAAACCTCAAGAAATACTACTCACAATTCGAATCTAAGGATCGTATGCGCAGTAGCAAAGCCAGTAAGGTAATATATCCACATTCATTCCTTGTTCTATTATATTTGGTAAACAAACATTGTTCTTTGCTCGTCTCGATGTTGCCATGGTGTAGTAATTGGTTTCACGGCAATGCCGCTACATACGGAGAGCGTAGGTATCGAAAAGCAAACACTGTTGTAACTCACATTTATCAGTTCTCTATTGGAGTTTCGTCGCTGTGGAGAAATTATTATTAGTTAACAAAACACGTTTTAGTATGATGATACAGATTCCGGCACGTAACTCGAGTAGTGGGGGTAAGTTCGCGCATCGTGCACTTTGAGCCACAAAAAGTACGAACGAACGGAACGTTGATTCGCTACAAGACGTCTCTCGGAGACATATGATTGGTCCGTCAAGTGACGGACCAATCATATGTCCGCGACGGCGCAACCGCGTCTCCCGCGACCCGCTCATACCTCAAAGGGGAACTAAAAATCGACCTTTGCGCATATGACGCGTCTGGCCAATTTACGTGCTGTAATCTGTAACTAAAAAAAAACAAAAAAGAAAACTATTTTAACATTAGATTTAAAATTTTTAACCACATCTATAGATTATTATGCAGTGTATCAATCAATTCGCTTGGAGTTTCATTGTTCTACAAGATTAAATCACCTTTTCTGTAGCTTATACTTGATTTATCATGGGTACCTGTTGTGGATATTAATTGATGACTAACATGATTTCGCCTTTGCAGGAATTGGTAGCGAAGCGTACTGAACAAATGAAGAAGTACGTGGAGTACCGCGAGATGAAGCAGCAGGAGTGGAACGAGCAGAAGCCGCGTAGACTCGAGCTCAGGAATTGTACGTATACACGTTATATTTACTTAGAAATTAGTATGTGGAACAATACTTGCCAGGATGGGTGTCCATTCCTAAAACGTCGATACCCTCCGTGCCTTGGAGAGCACGTTAAACCGTCCATCCTGACTGCCATACGAACATTTATGGCAGTCGTTACGGGTAGTTGGGGCCCTAAAGATTCCGCCTATTGGTGTAATTTTAGAACTTTGATATCGCGAATGAGTTGTGGAGATCAGATGGCATTCCTTTTACGGAAAATATTGAATTAGGTTTTGTAGTTAGACTATACCTCGCAGAGTATACACTGACCAAATTATTGAGTTGTTGAAGAAAGGGCAGGTCAAAAGCACTCGAAACCGGCGGGCTTGCATGAAAGGTTTAATGACAGTATAGGAAGCGAGTGAAGTATGTAAGGAGAGAAGCAAGCGGCGGGCTGTTGTCTCTGCCTACCCCGGAGGGAAAAAGGTGTGAGCATTATGTATGTAGTTAGACTGGAAGCCGACCCCAACTGAATTGGGAAAAGGATAAGTTGAACCAATCCAAAACAATACTACCTTTTTTCTTAGTAAAGAAAAAATAATTTTCTTCTCTGACAAAAAAAAAAGAAAAGGTAACATCAATAATTCATTTTTTTCCCCACAGATGTGGACACTGACGGTCTCGACACCCACACGGTGAACTCAGTAGAAGAAATTGTAGAATTTTTCGTCAAAGAGGAACAAACGGTCATCGAGTAGTCATCATTCCACTCACACTTTCGAGGTCGGTCACTCACCGGCCTCTTTGGCGATAGTCCGCGATACGGATACATTGCATTTTTAATAAACCGACCACTCATTAAAAAAAAGTTTTTTTATACCCACACATACCCGCTAAAGTCACAAATTTAAATTATACGCGACGCTAGTAAAATGGTGAGTGTACTATTTTGGTTTGAAAGTTATAATCATATTAAATTGAAATGTTACAAATGGAAAATGGACTTTTAATTAGTACTTATTTTTATGTTATTAATATGAGGTGATGGTTTGTAATAAACTGGATTAACGTCAATAAAGGAACATTTATTATTTATGAATACTGCTTAAGCGTATATGAGGCATTAAGACCTTTGGGGCCGAAGCCAACCTCACCCGCAAGTCGGTATGTGCTCTGGTTTGTGATTAGAAACAGTCACTCCCGTAATAGCCAATCAAACCAAAGGATTGGTTGGCTATGGTTGGCTATCACGGCTTTTTGACGGCGTCTGTGGCGTAGCGATAGTGCATCCGACTGCTACGCAAGGGGCGCGGGTTCGATTCCCGCTCAGTGCAAATATTTATATGCATGAATATGTCTATTTGCATTGGTATGGGTGTTTCTATGTATATATTTCGTATTATAAATCTAACTGATCGGTGTCTGTCCACTGGAAGATATGGGAAAAAAAAATTAGGGGACTTTATGAATGCCAAAACCATGATTTTTTAAAATTTTTGTAAATAAGTAGGTATGTATTTACAAAAAAAAGTATATATACCTAAGTATGTTTATCAGTATTCTAGAACCCATAACACAAGCTAGATAAACGAAGCTTACTTTGGGTCTAGGGAGGTGGAAATATTTATTTTATTTTATT
Organism: Lithosia quadra; assembly: GCA_963576445.1. Lineage (NCBI taxonomy): Eukaryota > Metazoa > Arthropoda > Insecta > Lepidoptera > Erebidae > Lithosia > Lithosia quadra. Next base: position 4,174,147 of record OY754884.1, on the reverse strand, counting down.
TATTTCTAGTCGTCACCATTAATTCTCCCTGTTGACAAATGGAACAAAATGACTATGTTACCATTGGTGGGTGGCAAAGGTTGGTTTACCATAGTATCACCACAATATTATGGTATCATTGCACTAGCATATAGCCACAAGATATTCCCAGTCGTTAGAACTGGGTTCGTTCCTTCAGTGACAAATGGAAAAAACTTCCGTAGATCGTAGAAGTGCGGACCCAAGGATCCCAAAGTTTAAGCTTTAGATGTAAATAGGATTGGCGCTCTTTTGAAGAACAAGACTGGTAAGCGTAACGCCTGGAACGAACAGTGGAAGTGATTCTGATACCTATTGTTCACGGTAGATGGAGGTAGGTACGTATGGTAATAATTTATTTTGGAAACTTTAAATTTCCTTCCACAGTATTAGGTATATGACTATTTTTACCACGTAGGTAGGACAAGCACACGGCCCAACTGATGGAAAGCGATCACCGAGGTCTATGAGCGTGTGCATTATCAAAGGGTGTCACACACGCGCTGCCTACCCTTTTTTTTGTGTAGTTACTTATTCATTTATCATTACGAGTTACCAACCGTCCTTGAGTGCAGTAAACCCAGAAAGATCTAACGCATCATATTTCTGTTTCTTCTTACAACTAAAGTGGTAAATAAGGTTACAAGTATTGCTAGTCCGACTGCAGGAGCTGGTGAAGGCAGGGCAATGAATAGATAAGTGGTGTGAAATAAGCAAAATTATTATTGCTATTCAATAATAGCTATTAAGGAATAAGATGGTGTTCCCTGGTTAGACAAATTATAAGTGTTAACCTGCTAAAAACTATGATACCTTACCTATAAAATAAAAGTTTCACAGGAAATAGTTTAAAAACAAACCATTTTCATCTCGACACCGTCTGAGTTTTCATTCCGTAATTGCATTTTATATCGGAAACTGGAATTTGTGAAAAACAAGTTTACTTGAGGGAAAACCAATTTAATAAAGCGGTGAGTCATGTTTATTGTAGTGCATTGTTTAGATTCGATTTTGTTATCGTAGCTTTATGCTTAGAAAAATACTGTTTTATCACTTATTAGCGGCCTTTTTTTCGTCCTCAGTAGCCATCGGTATGGTTATGACGGACTCCGACAGACTAAAATCGCACGCCGTCTCGGGTCTTTAGACGCCGGGGTCTAAGGGAAAGGTGACCCAATAGGCATTTCCCTCACCCCAGCTGACTCAGAGCCAATCGCCGGCTTTTCACTGTGTATTCTGCTAGTCAAAGGGACACACGGGGGTCTTCGAGCAGCCTTATAAAGGGCCACTCGCCTCGGCCATAATTTAGCCGCAAGTGGCAGCGTCTCCCTTGCGAGTGGAGGACGCTGCTGCTTCCGTTTTCCAGGTGCACCGCATGGAGGTTCCGGTCCATGCACCCCATAGCTTTGTTAAGAAAAATACTGTTAAATTACTTACACGTTTCAAGATGTTTCAATAGAAGCCACTTCTATTGAAACATCTTGAAATGTGGTTAAAATAAAATTATAAGTAATATCCATTCAAATTTTCAAGCCTGAAATCTGTGCAATCATCATCTACGTTTTGATGCTTACTGTACTTTCATTACTTTCTCAATAAGCTAACAAATTCTTCAAGCCTAACGTACCTACGCATTTTTGAAATACCCGAGAAAAAGTTGCTATGTATGTTCAATAGGAAACCCAAGAATTGCCCTTCAATTTTCCACATTACTGAAGCTTTTCAAGTGACGGGAACATTATTATGACATAATACGTACGCATACATCATTTCGGTTAATTCAATTTGTTGTCATCGGAGCGAATAATTTGCTTGCAGGGTAAATTATTCAGTCTGCATTCGTATATTTACTCAATTAAATGCATTCACTGTTACCCGAGCCACGCATTTATTGAATTTGAAACTTTGATGAGTAGGTACTGTGTTAAATCGACTTGTGGTCACAGACGCATTCGTGCGTCCAAAAATCTGAAATTTAGTGGGGGGGGGGGGGTGAACAGGTCGCCTGTCACCCTCGACTTCGACACAGATCAGATACACAGATATTATTATCATCTCCGATGGCTAAGGGGAGTGGTATCTGTGGGATTTCCGCACGAAAAAAAAGTATACTTTTCCGCCATTTTTCGCGATAAAGAGCTGTTGTTTCTGTCTGCCACGGCTGGATAAAAAGGCGTGAATATATAGGTAGGTACTAAGAAGTATCTGCATTGACAAAGAAAATTTATTAACTCAGAATAAGGGCTTTTCATATTTGATGTGACCGCACCCACAGGTTCTCTTGTGTGATTTAATATTTAATGTCTGTCTCGTTGATCGGTTGAGTACTTCGGCCACATTATGGCTTGAGTGCGGCTTAAGACGGTAGGTATCTATTGTCTTGGCCACCTTAAAGTGTCTGTTTGTAATGATATAATAACATGTTCTATACATATATGCATACTAGTACGGCGCGTGGGTGCGCGGCCCGCTAAAGCGGACCACGTAGATGAGTGGACAACAGGAACCTGGAACAGGGGTCCGTTTGGATTTAAAGTTTTGGTGTGTAAGTAATTATGTAACAGTTTTTCTTGGTTCTGTATTGTGTGTGTGTTCAGTTTACCTAATTTGCACGGTGCGAAGAGAAGACGCCATCGTTAACTATACCTCAGTAATAAAATGTTGTCACTTACCACGAAATCAGCTACAACACTTAAAAGTTTAATACGAAATACTACCAAATTGAAATATGTAATTAGATAATAATAATTTTATGTAATTAATTAAACAATAATAAATAACTTCTTGAGATTGATAAATCTCTAAAAATATGTTTAAGAACACTCCACGCAGAAGAAATACAACGTAGAACGAAATCTGAAAGGTAAAATATTTGTACCGCCTTTTGTTTTTTTCACTCCGGATTTAAAAAAAGAACATCGTCCGTAAATTCGTCTAAAAATTAACAAACATTCTACTTAAGTGTTATGTACTATGTATAATTCTAAGCATAATATTATAAACCTATTATTTTAAATGTTAGAATTTAAAACCGTTTTTATTATTATCAACAAAATAATAAATACCTACTTAGACATTTAAATATTCGATTTTCGAAATCATCCTGACAATTTTTGTTCACTCTAACACTTTGTCGTTTTATAGTGCTTATTTAATTTTTTTTTAATTAAATCCTTTTTTTTTTCAAAATATTAACGCCGAAAAAAGAATAATTCTGATTTTCTGAAGATTTTACTGGGCTAAACAGCGCGGCGGTCCTTTAGTGCTAATTATTAAACTGCCGCAACCGGTAGGATAACAATTACCCATTATTTTGCCAGCACTGATTCTTTGCAAGAAACACTAAAGTACCGCTAGCGGTACCTACTACAGTAGTCACGGGTAACTTAAGAAAGGTGTTTTTAATGCGTAAAAAATAACTTCTCACGCGCTATTTTAACTCTATGGGTCAACTATCATGTCAAAAGTACGGTTCATGGTTCACCTTTAAATTAAGAACTAAAATTGTACTTTTAACATGAATTTTAACACAAAAAGTTAAAATGGATCGTGATGAGTCATTTTTAGGGTTCCGTATCTCAAAAGGAAAAAACCGGCCAAGTGCGAGTCAGGCTCGCGCAAGGAGGGTTCCGTATTACAGTCGTATTTTTTCGACATTTTGCACGATAATTCAAAAACTATGACGTATAAAAATAAACAAAAAGCTGTTTCAGAATGCACAGGTGAAGCCCTTTCATATGATACTCCACTTGATATAGTTATCTTACTTAAAATACTAATTATTAGTTCATGACCACAATTTAATTTTTTTTGTGTAATGTAGCCACAAATTCACGGTTTTCAGATTTTCCCCCTAACCTACCTACCTGCCAAATTTCATGATTCTAGGTCTACGGGAAGTACCCTGTAGGTTTCTTGACAGACCGACAGACAGACAGACAACAAAGTGATCCTATAAGGATTCCGTTTTAGGGTTTGAGGTATGGAACCCTAAAAAGGAACCTTTATAGGATCACATCGTTGTCTGTCTGTCTGTCTGTCGTGTCGTGTCGTGAGATTTGGATCCTGATCATTTTTTGCGAAGAAACTACTCTTCCATCTTTTATACTTTCCGAGATGGACACCGAGGAAATTTCTATGGCGGCCATTTTTTTTTCGCCATTTTGAATTTTTTTTCAGGTCACTGGCAATTGAATGACGTTTCGAGTGACATTTGCTCAAGCACCACCAACCTATCTTCAATACCTTAAGCGTGCTCTTCACCCGTCTCCGAAATCCTCCATCATCAGCTCTCTCCATATTTTTCCTCCGAATGAATTTCTATCCTCTATACGAAACCATCAGTGAAAAAAAAAAATTTCATACAAAATTGTTCAGGAGAGGTGATCAATGAGTGAGTGAATCAGCACGAGCAGCTATATATATATTAACTAGTACGGCGCGTGGGTGCGCGGCCCGCTAAAGCGGACCACGTTCGTACGTTCACGTTCCGTATTACAGTCGTATTTTTTCGACATTTTGCACGATAATTCAAAAACTATGTATATATATTAAAATAAAAAAAAATAAACAAAAAGCTGTTTCAGAATGCACAGGTGAAGCCCTTTCATATGATACTCCACTTGATATAGTTATCTTACTTAAAATACTAATTATTAGTTCATGACCACAATTTAATTTTTTTTGTGTAATGTAGCCACAAATTCACGGTTTTCAGATTTTCCCCCTAACCTACCTACCTGCCAAATTTCTTGATTCTAGGTCTACGGGAAGTACCCTGTAGGTTTCTTGACAGACCGACAGACAGACAGACAACAAAGTGATTCTATAAGGGTTCCGTTTTAGGGTTTGAGGTATGGAACCCTAAAAAGGAACCTTTATAGGATCACATCGTTGTCTGTCTGTCTGTCTGTCGTGTCGTGTCAAGAAATCCCGTTGAATTAAATCACTTTGGCATATCTACCTATCGGTATGCCTTATAGCAGACATAGGGGGAAAAATCTGAAAACCGTGTATTTGTGGTTAGATTGAAAAGTTGGGACTTGGAATTCAATACCTAACAAAAGTCTATGCTCGGCATTTACAATAGGTACCTATTATTTCACCAGGAACAGTTCCTTATTCTCTATGGTTTAGAAGTGTTGTACCCTGCATCATCAGGTTTGTGGAATTCAGACTTGAAGTGTAATCATGAAGCTGTTGCTTGATGCCTAAAATGCTGTTATGTTATTCTCTATGCTATGCTATGCTATGTTATTCTCTACACCACCTATAAGGTTGACTGGTAGAGAATGCCTGTTGCATATGTGCATGAAGTTTTTATAAATAAATAAAAATATAAGAAATTCTCGAATCCCCATGGTTTAAGAGTTCAGCACCTTGCAGCATCAAGATTGCGGAGTCGGGATCCGAAGTTCAATTATGTAGTCTATGCTTGGTACTTAAAATATTATTGCATTGCACCATCCGCAGTTTCTGAATCACTATAGTTTGTGAGCGCAGCTGTACCCTGCATTATCAGGGTTGAGGGGTTGGGACTTGAAATCTAACCATGAAGTCGTTGCTTGGTACCTATAATATTAATTCACAATGAACACTTTCTGAATCTTGATAACCTAGGGCCTAGGCGGGCAATAATCTTTCAGCATCAGGATTAAGGAGTTGGATCCAGATTTTTTTATGGGACCAAGACGAAAACTTCTACTGTTTATTTAAAAAAATCTTTGCAAAAAAATGAAAATAAACGGGCCGTTTTGAGAACCACCTCTTTTTTGGAAGTCGGTTAAAAGCATATCAAAGTTTTGCACATTTGTCTCTTCAATATTCGCCTTATATTTTGTATGGAAAAATAAATTTCGCCATTTTGAATTTTTTCTCTATTCATCGAGTAGACCTCTAGGCTAGATCCTTATCATCTTTTGCCAAAAAACCTCTCTTCTATCTTCTATTATACTTTGTGAGATAGACGCTGTCGAAAATTGTATGGGCGCCATCTTGAATCTGCCATTTTGGTTATATTTTTAGCTCACTGACAATTTATTTGAGCACTCCCTACCTCTCTTCAATACCTTGGCCGTGCTCTTCACCCGTCTCCAAAATCTCCATATTTTTCCTCCGAATGAATTTTCGTCCTTTATATGAAAGCATCAGGGAAAAAAATACAGCAGAGGTGAACCGAAACACAATTCATCCATCTTTAATACTTTCTGAGAGAGACACCCATGACATTTGTGTTGACGCCATCTTGAATTCGCCATTCCTTGGCCGTGCTCTTCACCCGTCTCCAAAATCTCCATATTTTTCCTCCGAATGAATTTTCGTCCTTTATATGAAAGCATCAGGGAAAAAAATACAGCAGAGGTGAACCGAAACACAATTCATCCATCTTTAATACTTTCTGAGAGAGACACCCATGACATTTGTGTTGACGCCATCTTGAATCCGCCATTTTGGATTTATTTCCATCTCCCTGCCAATTGGATGAGGTTCCAAGTATTTTTTGTTTGAGCAGCCCTCACCTATGTCTAATACCTTGGCCGTGCTTCTCACCCATCTTCCAAACCCTCGATCATCATCTATCTACATATTTCTGACTAAGAGTTCTTCCACAAAAACATTTTAAAAAGAAACTATGTATAAATCAAAGTCTTGCATAGTTCAAAACTTGTAGTCTATTCAATGTTCGCCATACATTTTCTATAGAAAAATAAATTCCACCATCTTGAATTTTTTTTCTATTCATCGAGTAGACCTTTGGATCCTGATCATCTTTTGCGAAGAAACTACTCTTCCATCTTTTATACTCTCCGAGATGGACACCGAGGAAATTTCTATGGCGGCCATTTTTTTTTTGCCATTTTGAATTTTTTTTCAGGTCACTGGCAATTGAATGACGTTTCGAGTGACATTTGCTCAAGCACCACCAACCTATCTTCAATACCTTAAGCGTGCTCTTCACCCGTCTCCGAAATCCTCCATCATCAGCTCTCTCCATATTTTTCCTCCGAATGAATTTCCATCCTCTATACGTAACCATCGGTGAAAAAAAAAATTTCATACAAAATTGTTCAGGAGAGGTGACCAATGAGTGAGTGAATCAGCACGAGCAGCTATATATATATTAATGAGCGGATATACGATAGGCACAGATAACAAAAAAGCAATTTTTAAATTTTTTGTCTGTCTGCCTGTTTGAAGGTAATCTCTGCAACAGTTGCGCCGAGATAATAATATTAAAAGGCGTAACATAAACTTCTTTTCCATTAATATACTTAATTGTTTACAATGTTTGCATGTATACCAGTGTACACAGCTATAATGATAATGATGATATTGAGAAGAAAAAGAGAAGATTATCTTTAATGATAGGTAAAATGGGTAAATAAAGGTAAATAAAAAGATTATAAATAATTACAGCATCTGAAAAAAAACCTGAACAAGTGGGCCGTAACGTAACCACTGTACCTATTTGCTTTTGGAGAAAAAATAAAATATATTACGAGTTCTAGTCGCTCAGACGATCTATCTTCTAAGAGTAATTAGACTTGCGTTTTTGCTACATAGTACCTAAATGCTTATCTCCAATCTGTTTTTTTAGGTCACGTTACGGCGCTTTAGTAAATAGTACGATTTATAATACTTAGGATTAAGCAATCAAGCAGGGGTGTGTGGTATGGAACCTCTACGCATTATACATGGTACCTTGGGCAACAGAAACGGCTACACACCTTTTTTTCCGTGCGGAAAACCCAGCGGCAAGTGGGGCAGGTTACGTCGGACTCTTACCGACTAAAACCGCATGCCGTCTAGGGTCTTCTAACGCCAGGGTGTAAAGCGGCCCATAGAGCATTTCCCTCGCACCCCGGCTTGACCCGGGCCATCTCCGGATTCGAGATGGCCCCCTCAGGTTTGGGAACCACATACTCATGGAGGACTGAGGTTAGACACGGCGACACCCCTCACTTATAGGGGAGACGCTACCTCCTGTGAGTTGCGGCGAATTCCGGCCGAGGTGACAGTGGCCTTGTAGAAGACAGCTCGGAGCTCTAGTGTCCCTCTGACTAGTAGAGAGTACAGTGGAGAGCAGGGAAGCAGGCTGATACCCCAAATGCAGGGGTGGGGATGACAGGATGTCGCTCTAGGTACCCGTTCAGCGAGGCAGCGTGATGCTCGTCCTTCCACCGTTCTGCGGTTCGATGAGACCATCTTAAAACTGTAGAGAACCTCTTAATCTTAAGAGGAAATCTCTTACTGGATAACCTTAAACCCCAGTAATTGAAACCCTGAGTCGATGTGCGTTCTGAGTCGGTCCGAGTCCGATATTATATCTCCCGATAGCCGATAGGGGTAGTTTAAGACAGCCTCTGTGGCGTAGCGGTAGTGCATGCGACTGCTACGTCAGAGGGCGCGGGTTCGATTCCCGCTCAGGACAAATATTTATATGCATGAATATGTCTATTTGCATTGGTCTGGGTGTTTCTATGTACCTACAAAAAAGTATATAAGTATGTTCATCAGCATTCTAGAACCCATAACACAAGCTAGTTAAACTAAGCTTATTTTGGGTCTAGGGAGTGCTGTGTAGAATGTCGTAGAATATTTTTATTTATATCCATGGGGATTTGTGCACAAAAAACATACTGTTAAGCTAAGTGAAATACCTATCAATGTTACCGGCAATCTGTATAATCTGGTATTTATAGGGGTGTCAGCGAGAGGAAAACCTGCGCCAGAGACTTGTCAATTAATCAGCAGATATACCGGCTTGCAGGAGAGATTTTCTTGGCTCCGACTCTAGACTTAGGGTGTAAGGGGGGGCCCTTACACCCTAAGTCCATAAAGGTAAAGGTTATTATGATAATATTAATGTGAAGTTTGATTTATTTGAATAGTCATTTCATATTTTACAACACAATTTTATTATTATTATCTTTATAAAGCGGTTAAAACGTCAGCAATGAACTATAAAATAGAGCTATAAAAATCAAGGTGATTGGATTTTATTGTTATTTTAACCAACTACTATTATGGAATGGAGTACCTACCTGCTTTGATGTAAATCATCTTTCTATAGGGACTATTATAAAATCGTAAATGTAGGTAAGTACCTACATTGGAAATATTTAAATGAGATTCAAAAAGACCGAAATGTTAAATATTCTGAACATAAAAAAATATATTTTTTGGAATTCTTGTCTTTTTTATGCCAAATAGGTGGCAGACAAGCGCACGGCCCACCTAATGGGGAGCCGTCACCGTGGCCTATGGACGTGTGCAACATCAGGGGCGTCACACTTGCAATTTTAACTTCTTTAATTGCAATTGGATAAATAGCACCGAAAATACGACCAAAAAAATTCTTACGGGCGGAGCCGCGGGCCTCAGCTAGTTGAAAATATTGTTAATCGAGTAGGTAGATTGTCAATACGTAGGTAAACCAACTGTTGTAATCTACATGTAGAAAGTTAACACACACGCGTCTACTGAAAAAAGAAACAGGAACCGAATACTAATCGCTTTGTAAATAAAAAAGTTATGAATGAACATGAACAAACTTAAAAAAGAAATATTTTAATAAGTAAGCGAATTGAACACCCTTTTTTCTTTTAAATCGTCTATAATGCTCAGACTGTAAAAGCAGCATACTAGGTACGTGTAAAATAAAAATTATTTCAGTTAACTTAAAGCCTTTGAATGCAATAAACTTGAAATTTTAAAATTACTTTGCGTACCTAGGTAGGTATAACGTTCATAAAGAGAAGTCAAAACTAATAAGGTACAAACACTGCAACACACTTTTCCATCCTTTTATACTAAACCCCTAGACGTTTTAGTTCACTTATAGAAGAAAAATATATAAATTCTAGCTAAACCGTGAAAATGCTTAAAAGACCGTTGGAAAAATATTCGCTTGTGGGTACGGTGAGAGCGCATGAGCTGTTCGCGCCGCGTCCATTCACAAGCGCCGCCCTTCAGTTCGACTACAATTTTCTTCTGAACGCACGCCCGGGAACGTTTTCCCGCGCCTTTCGAATTTCGAACTAATTTAAATACTAATCGTTGAGTTCGCGCGCCTAAGTGGCCAGTACCGTGTGTTAAAGTGACAATCGTGTAAAAAGGTTGATTTTGAAAGAGTTTTTATTATTTTACTAAGTGGTTGTTAAGTTATTTTTAAAGTTTTAATTTTCGTTTGCGGATTTATTTTTGTGTTTAGAGTACGTCGTTTTTACCGGTAAGTTTTAATATTATCTGGTAACTAAATATACGTAATGTACACCAATTAATTGTTTAAACAGACACCCATTTCTTCGTATGTAGCTTGTTTCTTAAAACTTGAGTATGTAATACATGTATATATGAACACATTATTTCTATCCTAGAAAAGATATTATGGCCAGTTATAAGACGGGTTTAATTTTAAAACTCCTATTAAGTAATAATGTCTACCAACAACCAAGCGCATCGTCGCGACGCCATATAAGATTTTTAACACGCTCTTTTCCAAAAAAAGAACTTTATTAACGGTCGTTTGTCACCAGTAGAGTTATAAAGATACAGCAATTATAAATATCTTTGACTATATCCGAGTAGATATTTTTTAACCGACTCCAAAAATGGAGGAGGTTAATAATTCGTGGAAATATATTATTTTAAAGACAACAACCTTTATGTGTTGTATTTAATCGGATCAACAGCGGATTTCACCACGGTCAAGTAGAACTAAACTGTGTTTCACTTAATAACTAAAATGAGTTGAATTTGTTCGTAATTATTTAGACTGCTGAAATCCGAATAAAGCTCTTTTCTTTTCGTAAACGGGGTTCAAGTGTAACATCGGTAAACGAACGAATGCAAGAATAATGCCTAAGTTGTAATATTTGTTAGATTTTGAATTTTATGGAACACGAGTTAACAACTATTTTCTTAATGTCTTTATTGAATTTACTTTTAGGACTTCATTGATTCCAATATGTAACATTAAGTAAGTATATGTCTTTATAAAAGATATCTGACAGTGTAATCTCCGCCGTCAATATTTCTTAGCGCAAGACTTATCTTCTAAAGAAAAAATACCAGTAATGTGTGTTACTTTTTTCACGATGCGTGTGTCAAAAGCCAAGGATACCTCCAACGCCGGTGTGTGGCACACTGGTTTAAATTGCCCACATATAAAATACGAAAACATCGTTAAGCTTTTAGTCAAATTTGACAAATGTTTCCGCAGAGGGCGCTTCGAATGATAGCGATATTTTTAAACTCCATTCCTTGCTGGTATTCAGTCTTCCTTATAATATAAATAGACTAGCAGATGTCCGTGGTTCCGCCCGTGGTTAATATCTGTCGGTTGTCACAACTTTTGCTATTTGCTAACCTAACCTATGGTAGATTTTAAATCCGACCTTTCTGATAAAAAAATTGTATCAAAATCAGTTCGATAGTTTTGGCGCCCATCGCGAACAAACAGAAAATAAATTTAAAATCCTTTTTTTTGTGTGCAGAATCATTCACATATTTATGTACATATTTATACTTAACATAATCCAAGTGTTTATTTAAATATATCCAACGTTCAGACAGCTCATTGTGAATGAATGAATGAAATTTTATGTAAAAATAATGGGGTGATAGATGTCAGTATATTTGAGACTAGTTGTTATTCGCGACTTCGCCTGCTGCATGGAATGCTCACCTTTCCCGTGACTAATTAAAATTAATTACCAAGATAAAAAAGAGACGTGTCTCCTTCCTCCTACAGTCCCGGGTCCTTTAAGTGGGCGCGGATTCCTTTAAGGACTCTAGGTGGAGACTCTACCTTTAGCTTACCGAGGCGAGGTAAAGTCATGTTGACGTGTCAAAACTAAAAAAAATGTGTTCATTATTTACCGATTGGACTCTACTTGTGTGCAAATTTTTAAAGTGTGACATAAAGGTGTTAAGCTGCTATTTCAGAAGTCATGGGTTTGATTCTAGTCTTTTGCATCTATGTAGGTATTTACAGAAATAAATTCATTCATTAATTCTATACATTGGAGATATAAAAAAACTTAGTTATTTTTAATGTTTATCGGAAAAATTTAACATCCAGGACGGGATTTCCGATCTAAAATCATTAGGAATAGTGTTAGCATATTAATTGCTTTAAAATTTCTTAAAAAAAACTTAGTTCGTGTTAAATTAATGATTCCTAACACAAAAATATTTTTGTGGTATCGTTTTGGAATTATTTCAAACAAAAAAACGCAACAAATTTTATTTAGTAGTTTTTGCACCCATCACGGACAAACAGACAAGAATTTAAAAAAATGTTAGAATCGTTCATACAACCCAAGTATTTTTTTAAATATCTTCAATCTACAGACACAGTTACTTTACAATCTTATAAAAGTTTAGATACTTATATTCTTTTTTTCTCAACAAACACAACATCGTGGCTTGAATTTGTAAATGGCACAATACGTTTGGTAAGTACACAAATTGAAATTAGAAATTGTAAACGGTTCGTTAATATTAATGACAACGTGCCAGTCATTAAATTCGATTCAATTCCATTAATACATTATTATGTTTGTTATTTGTCATTAATGAGATTCAGTTCTAGAGTTCGGATAAACATTTTCTTTTCTAAATCATCATACCTATGTATTTATTTTAAACTTGTTATTTTAATATTACAAAAATATACATCGTACATATTATACATATACATAAATACATACAAATCACGCCTTTAGGGTAGGCAAGACAACATCTTTCCACTTGCTACGATCTTGGCATAATAAGTACCTATACCTAAGTATTACAAACAGAAAAGACACTTCAATTTTATTTATTTGTATACATTATGATAAATGACTTCATATTTAATGTACAGTTAGCACCAAAGGTTGGTTAACAAATTCTAATTAATTGATCACCTTAGCTTTTAGACCTTTAATATAACAATAAACAAGACATATAAAAGATAAGCTCTTTCTCTCTCAAGTCCTCTGGAGATTATAAAACTACATATGAATTAATGACGGACCTATGTATTCCAATGTAAAAAGGATTTGTAAATATTTCAGTGTTAATCGACGTGGCGCTGACTGTACAACAACTCGCATCAAAATCCGTTATGTAGTCGCATGCATCGCGAATAAACAGATAAATAGAATTCCAAAAACAATATTTAATTATACGGCGGTTACTTAGACTTAGAATTTTAAAATAAATCAAGCAATTCTTCAAGACAAAGTGTTTAAATTAACAATAGGTGGCTAACGAATGCCGGAAAGGTAAAAGTTAATTGAAAGGGCCCCAAGCGCTGTAATTCTTTTCACTTAATATTTAAACATTTATATTTTGAAACATTTTTCTCGCCATCCATACTTCTTGCATACCTAAATATGGTTTAGGATTTTTTTATATCGCTTAGGTGGCAGACAAGCACACGGTCCACCTGATGGGAAGCAGTCACCGTGGCTCATAGACGTACGCAACACCAGGGACGTTACCCTCGCACTGCCAACCCTGCAAAAACCTTCTAATTTCCTTGTCTGTTTGTTAACGATGGACCCAAAAACTACTGAACGGATTTTGATGCGGTTTTTAAAGTTCTTCGTCAGACTTCCATAGGCCCCTGTGACCGCTTCCCATCAGGTGGGCCGTGTGCTTGTCTAAAATAAAAAAAGACTTAAAATCTTACGTATGTTTAATTACAATCGGTTGAGTAGACTCGGAGATATATTTAGTCATAAAACGTGAAAACTGACATCCACGCAGGCAGAGCCACGGGCTTAGGTTAATCATTAATATGTGAAGCAGAATCGTCTAAACTTATAAACCTTCACTAAATTACGCCATACGTGTTATTAATCGATTGTAATAAAAATACGTGCATTAGGAAATAACTTCTTCAGGCGCAGAAAGAGGCAATCAGCGTAGAGCGATGCTATTTCCACAATCATTACGGCCCTGCGATAACAGACGGGAAATACTGTATCATTCGAAGAAGTCGACTCGCATATGGAATTGGACGTAGCTACTGGAATTAACCTATTTTTTTTATACTAGGTGGCAGACAAGCACACGGCCCACCTGATGGGAAGCGGTCACCGTGGCCTATGAACGTGTGCAACACTAAGGGTGACACACACGCGCTGCCTACCCCGAAGGGAAGGGGGAGGGCTGGGAAGGGGCGGGGAGGCTAGGAAGGGGTGGAGGGAGAAGGGGTACCTACAGTGAGCTCTGGCTACCCTACTTACCGGCGGGAACACAACACGATGGTTATTATGGTCGCGGTGTTCTGTAGGGCGGAGGTACTAACCCAGTCGGACAGCTCATTTCGTACCTTCTTTTTACATTACGTATTCTTTAACTAGCTTTCGCCCGCGGCTCCGCCCGCATGAAGGTCAGTATCGCCACCAAGTTTACCTAAGTATGAAGCTAGCTTATAGCATGGTTTTTTAACATAATGACAACATTCAAATATGCGTTGTTAGATTACACGTTGTTACAGAATGCGTTAAAGAAATAAAGGTTCACTGCTCGTTCCCCGTAGGTGCTAGCGTGGTAATATGTAGCCTATGTGTTGACCCGACTTCTTAATAATATTCGTGCCAAATTTGAAGTAAATCCATGCAGTATTTTCTGAGTTCATCCCGGACATATATACAGACAAAGAGACAAAAATTCTAAAAACTATATTTTTGGCTTTGGTATCGATTATAGATCACACGGACACTTCAAGTATTTTATTATAATTATGTATCTAGATAAGATAAACTTGTGTTCGTACTAAATACTTATCTATTGTTAAATTCTGCACCTGTTCTCTAAAATAATAATCTTGTTATTGTTTGACATACCTATTCTAACAAATCACCACAGCAGATTCCTCTCATATATTTTAATTAACACACGCGAAGTAACGCGGTGTTGCCATTTGAATTTCGACCCAGTTTTTCTTACATTTTCAGGAACAATGCCGCGGTGAATATGTCACCATTAGGCTTATTTAGGGAAGTTTTTTATCTGTGGAGCTTTGTAACAAATAAATAAGGTTTTGCTGTTGTGATAAGAATATACGTGACGTCATTTTCTTTTATTGTGACTGTCCCTTCATCCGGTAGGAGGCGCTTATCTGGGGAATTTATCACAGGTAGATCAGCTACTTTTTTTTCTAGTTTTTATTTTAAGGCTTAAATTTTAAAAATACTGGCATTTTGTTATTAATATGAATATGAATATTTTTATTTCCACCCTTTTTATTTATTATTTATCCCTGATATCAATATTATCATTAAATAAAATGAAAGAAGA
This sequence comes from Lithosia quadra, assembly GCA_963576445.1. Lineage (NCBI taxonomy): Eukaryota > Metazoa > Arthropoda > Insecta > Lepidoptera > Erebidae > Lithosia > Lithosia quadra. Next base: position 4,158,829 of record OY754884.1, on the reverse strand, counting down.
GAACTAAAAGAAAAAAGCAAATAGAAAAAATCAAGAACAAAAAAAAAATAGAACAATATTGGAAGGAGTAGCGTCTCTTTTTTCTTTAGGTCGGCACTGCATTTTGAACATATTTTATTACGAGAATTAAACCTCCGTACTACACCTCTGTCTGCTCTGTTCCTGAACTACCAATCAATTCGTCAAGTGCAGTATTGTAACTAAGTACTTTTAATTTTAATGTATTTATAATGCAATCTAAGTGTAATACCTAATGTAATCTACAGAATAAATAAATAAAATGAATAAATACAAAGAAAATAATATACCTATATAGTGAATATGTAGCATATCGAAGTATTGGAAATTACTTTGATACTCTCAGGGGAAATACTGTGTTAGAATTTCAACTATACATATTTTCGATAGATTGAAAAGAATATCAGCTTCTGTCGTCTTAGATATCCGATCGGATTAATCTCTAGTCGTAATAAGGCCATGGTTTTAGTTAAGTAAGACACGTCAACATGACTTCACCTCACCTGATGGTAAGCTAAAGGTAAAGTCTCAGGATTTGGGGGCCACTACATACACCGAAAGTGCTACAGTGGCGGCCTTAGCTTGACGGCCTCATCAAATGCTTTATCACGCCCCGTTTGTAAAACCCGGGACTATGGGATGAAGGAAACCATGCGCTGGTAAGGAATTCCAAGTCTTTATAGTGCGGCAAAGAAAACAGGCACCAAACCGCTTGGTTCTTGATGAAATTGATTGCACTGTGTGAGGGCGATACCTCAGCCTTGCACGTGTAGTTCTGTATAGGAAAGGAGAGACCTATTGTGTGTACATATTGTTAGTGTGTTCCGTTCATAACTGTTATTTCACCTTCACTTGCGTTATACAGGATGCTTTAAAATTAACGATGTACTACATTACTGTGTCAAACGGGCTGTCAAAGATATTAATACCTTCCAAAAGAGAAGTCATGAATTCTTCATACTAACATGGCATTGCATAATGTCACATGATAGCAGTACTATTATTTATTAATGGAATTCTCAGTCGTATTAGGCGAAGAGTTTGTCACAAATTTCCTATTAGAGGATACTATCACCTTGGACTTAAAAATGTAGGCTTTAGATGAAAACGGTCCTTGGAAACAAATTAGATAGAAAAACTTAACATTGCGGTTATATTTTAGAAAGATCAAATAAGTAGCAAAAAGGTATGACGCCCCTGGTATTCGTCCATAGGCCAAAGTGACCGCTTCTTATCAGGTGGGCCGTGTGCTTGTCTGCCACCTAAGTGGTATAAAAAAGTTTTTTTTTAATGCAACTATGTATATTCATGAAAAGTATAGGGAACACTTTGACATAAATGATTAAATAATGGATAATGTAAGTAATTCGTTCTTTAATTTTTGTTCATTATTTTATGTAGTTTTAGACCTAAGGCAATCAGAAAGTATTAATATCAATAGTGACGATTGTACCGTACGATTCGCCAAGTGAGGACGCGCCCTTAGTATCATGTCTATTCAGGACACGTCGACCTAGGTGATTGGATACGTCTGCGATCGCAAATACGCGCACACTTCTTTGTATAATGGTTTTATCCAGTTATACCTTTATCATAATACTAGCTGTCCCCCGCAGCTTCGCTTGTGACATATTTTGTCCCCGTGGTACTTATCTAACATACCCGTAATCGTATCTTTCAAAAATTCGGAAAAATTTCCACACATTATTGCATAACCATTAATATGAAAAACGTGTGGAAATTTGCCCGAATTTTTGAAAGATTGACTCACTGACACTGACACATCGCATGTCCAAATGACGCACATATGCGTCACTGTCATCAGGATTATTTTTTGACGCACATATGCGTCACATGGTTCAAAAACAGAATCAAACACATGAAACTCAACTTATTCAAGTGCAGCCGACAGGTAGAGAAATATTTACACGTAAATTGAGAAGTGAGAGCGGCGCCCTCTACCTAACGTTTCAGAAATACCTTGACAAGATGGTGCTGTATAATTCACTGCTACTCATCCGTGAATTATGTAACAACATCTTATCTCACGCTCTTGTGGTCTCCACAAACTCAGGTATATTATGAAGTCTTGAAATTATGAAGAAAAATATTTTTCTGCGGCCTCAATATTAAAACAGCGCCTCATTTAAAACTAGACACTCGAGTTTGAGTTTTTCCGCTAACAAATTACATTTTTCTTTACGATGCCGCTATTTTTACTTACTTTAAATGGTTACGATATTTTCAAGTCTTTTCTTTCATTACTAAGATTGCACTCATGAGAGGTGATGGTATCAGATCTATCTTGGAAATAATTGAAAACTGGAGAGGAATAATTTAGATGAAATTTAAGGAACGAATCTCTAACCAGTTAAAGGAATGCAGAGGAAAGGGAGAGAGGTCATTTGTAAGTGTCCACAGTTATAACGACGTGCCAATAAATTGACAATTAAGTACCTACTTTGATTGTAATATAGGACTTGTATCATCAGTTGACTAGCCCTTTTTTTTGGTTTTATGACTGGTCTTATTGTGTACATGCCCGAAATCTACTATATAAAAATAAGTTGGGTTTTCCTTCCTGACGCTATAACACCAGAACATGCATTCGTTGGAAAGGTCTTGGGCTCCGTGAGGTTTATAGCAAAGAAAATTCAGGAAAAATTTCAACAGAAAAGCGGGAAAATCATAACCGACATCCACGCGGGCGGAGCCGCGGGCAACAGTAGTAATGTAATAAATATTATCATCTATCCAATTCATGTATGGTTTTCATTATATGTGCATGAACTTTAAATAAAAATAAATCATACCCACTTTTGCTCTAGACTAGATGTTTGCCGGTGTACATAAGCACATAACATACAACAGATTAGTATCTGCCACTCATACATAAAATCGATTAGTAAACGGTCAAGCAAAGTTTCCAAATAGTGTGTCGGTTCTAAATAATAAAGACGTTTGAATGAAAACAAGCGCGCACAATAACACAATGGACGAATAACATACTAACCGAATATTTGATGAAGACGCGTCACTTGAATACATTGTTTAATAACAACAGACAAATAATATTACTTTTATTTTGACATACACATTTACAATAATATATTATGCTACTCCCCACTTTCCCTGCTAATCAGAGGGACATATAGGGTCCGTTTACACAGACCGGCTCGGAGAGGAGAGCAGATTCTTATCTCGTTGAAAACAGAGTTTTTAGTATTTGTAGTAAGGTTTATTTTTGCATCTGCACTGCTTTTGTCATTATGAAAATCATTTGTCAGTGTTAAAAGAAAAATATGCGCCGATGCTCTTCGAGCCGGTCTGTGTAAACGGACCCATAGAGAGTCTCCATGTAACCTTCTGTACTATCAGGACAACTCCCACCTCGGCCGGTGCGAATAAGATAAAACTCATACAGAAGAAGCTTGAATTTGATTTGGCAATGGCTAATGGCTACGTCTGAATTTCACGAAGGTAGTACACGTGGGTCGCAAGGTCATTCAAGGGCGAGCGCGACTCGCCCCTGTGTCGATCAATCGAATATTCGCGAATGGATGGATTACAGCAATATGCAGCCGTGTCCCGTAGGTGAGGCGGCGCGGCGGCACGGCAGCGATGACGATTAATGACGAAGGCAGTGCGAGCACCCAGTTCTGTTGTTGAAAATTTTTGTACGCCACAGGCCAAAGGCGAGGCGCTGCCATCTCCGTTGTACTTGTGAATAATATATACCTAATCTAAAAGCAAGTGAAATCTTATTGAAAGAAAGTTCAGAATGATGTACATTACCTACGTAATTAGGTAAAATAAGTGTATACCTACATGTATTTGCGAATAAACAATTCAGTCCTTTGAAGATCAGTTCTTTTGAAGTGAGTTGTGTTCCCAAGCCAATACTTTAAAATACATAGTGTAATTACGATAACTTTGTTATTATTTGAGTAACTTTAGCTCATATATGTACGTAATGAAGTAAATTGAATTTGTAGTTAAAATAGGAGGCCTGCCATTAGTAGACCTTAGGGGAGAGTTGCCATTGAGCACAGGGACGAATTGGCTCCAATATCACCAAATATTTAATAGTTTTGTTGCGATCTTTAGTGGATAAGATATTTTAGCAATGGTTTATGTGATGTTTCAGTGGTAATGGTGTATCGATAGTATGACGACCTAGGTTTGAGTTTGTTAAGACTTACTGAGTGAAATGATGTGTTTAGCACTACTAAACACACCATTTCAGTAATACTTAAAACGAATCGAATCAAAATAGTGAAATTTGCATGAAAGGCAGAAAGCATAATCTAAGCAAAATCGTACGTATTGGCGTAATCGTGGAGAAAATTCTACTTACTAGCGACTGAAAATTATACTTAGTTGGTAAAATTTTTGTATTAATAGAAGTGCGAATACCTACACTGTCGAAAATAAGCTTAAATCTAGACGTACCTAATAAATTATCATAACTTTTTTATATGAAACGAAGTAAATTGCGTTTGTGCCTAAAATAAGATGTCCTTAATCAGTAGACCCAAGGGGAACATTATCACTGAGTGCAGGGACGAAATTGGACACAGAATTCAAAATTAAACCTTTTAGGTGGTCTCGTTGTACGCGACTAAAATAACCTAAAATAGTCCTTGGTCTGTAATAGATGTTTTGTAGACTAAGGATAAATATTACTCGAATGTTTAATAACTAAGAATGTTATGTTTTATTTTCTTAAACAATCACAGTAAAGCTAATTTTCCACCGGCGTGTGGGTTTGCATGTTTGGTCATGCGCAATTGGCAAGGATTTTTCTTTGTTCTGTGTGCGCGGCAGATAATCTCGGATAGCCACGGGCCGCGTATCCATATTATTGCTTTCCACGGTGGGTGTTGATCTGTTTTGAAGGCGTAGATCCTTGTTGTCCAAAGACGAGACTCATTCCACGCACAGGGGTTGATCCGCATCCACCTGTAGACTTAGCCATCGTAGAAAGCCATCTTTATATACATTTGTTTTGTTTAAAAAAACTTCAAACACTTGTGGTCTGTGCTAGCTGCATTGTTTGTGGCCATTTTTCAATAAAATCCGTCGTCGTTTGGTACTTACAAGTGAAAATAGGGCCAAATACTAAACTACCCGCCTTATCGTCTTCATAATTTTTAGGTGTTCCTGGTTATTCGTCCATATATTTGAGTGAAAGAAATAATAAATTCCCTGTTTAATCGACTCAGTCCGTCCCTTACCTCCATTTAACGCGGTCCCTACCTGACGGCCATAATATAATTTCTGTCCGTGACAGGTGCCCAGGACCCAAACCGTGTGGGTACGTGTATTGTGCGTATACTGTATGTACTACTTGTGGATTTTTTATTCTGGACATTCATCCATTGATGAAGGGGTACAAAACGCTGTAATGGGTTTATCAGACGAGTCGTTTTTATTTTCAAAATTCGTTTATTGTACCGATTATTGGAGAATCCACAGATGTTATTTATTTGTACGCGGTGATGTTGAATTGCTGTAGGTATATTTGGTTTATAGGTGTCTCAACAAAAAAAACGTTCTGAAACGAACGGTCACAGTAAAGGAATAAAATTGGTTTTCAGCTAATATTTATATGTACAGCTATGCGGTTGTAGCGGAGCGGATGCAGTCGCATTGTTAGTCTATATCAGTACCAATGCGTGTATGGGGCTTCATCAAAATCTTCGGGGTACAAGTCAATCTGCCAATTGACAGACGAGGCCACGAGGCTCTGGGACAGGCCTTGGATTCAACCAGGGATTAGCGATCGAATATCTTATCTCATTAAAAAAAAGGTGTTCATTTTCGTATATATTCATACTTTATCTAACTTAAACATAAATCTGCAGCTTCTTTCTTTATACTGCTTGCGCTACAAGCGAAATAATGAATGAAATTTTAATTCCATTAATGTTGTTATTACTCACACACTTTACATTTCTCTCGGGACCCAATAATGAAGTCCATTAGGTAAAGTCACGGGCAGAACTGCAGAAGATATTGAATTAAAATTTCAATATTTAATGAACTAACTAACGGGTATTTAGCCGTCGAAGTGGGAAACCTCGCATTGCAGACCTTGGTGGTGGCCATGGTCGGATGTGAGAGTGAGGGGCATACCAGATTTCCCTGCCACTCAGGTCTTTATAATACACCATTGTTTTAGTTGGTTCGGGACTAATATAACCCCACTCGCTGCTTGGTTGGGGGTGCCCATGGCGATTAAAAAAAACGCACGATAAAAAAAATTGAGTACTAGTAGGTACCTAGTTTTTGCGTCCATCGAGAAATCAAAAAAAAAATGGTTCAAATTCGTTCTTTTAACATAAAACCCAAGTATTATTTTTTATTATCTCCAATTTACAGACACAGTTAATTTACAATTTCAGTAGTATAGACTAAATAGATTTTATCTAGATGATAAAATATTTTCTAGAATACCTACTTCTCTTTCAGTATTTATTTGTACACACAAATACATTTTCTTCTCGTTATAATACGTGATATCTCGTAATAACTCACAATCATATCCCATTTCTTTGTTTTCGTGTGTCCTAAATTTCCCAGAAAAGGTTTTCTGTTGTACTCAATCTTGCTTAGATTTGTTCTCACAGGGAAAACTAACATAGAAAATAATAACTACCACGAAATCGAAGAAATGCATGTGTAACAGTATTGATAACATAAAGGAACAAATGTTTGTGAAGGTCTCACAAACATTTGAAATCTGTAAGCCGATTTGTGCGGTTTATGCCCCTGGCGTAATCGGACGGAAACATACTGTGCTGTTTTTTCAATGTGGGCTCGTGGCTAGTTAATTGACTAAGTTAACATTGGCAATATTAGCCAGGACAGTCTTGAGATGGGTGACCATTCTTAGTATATTAAAACCCCTCCGTAGCCCGTATTGTACGGTAACCCGTTAGTCTCGGTTACCATACGAACATTTATAGCAGTAGTTACGGGTTATTGGGCCCTAAAAAGTCCGACAACTGGTCAACTACAGAACAAGTCAATAGTTTGTGTTGTGTAGGGTAAATATAGAAATTCGGTCGCTTCGTTGTTAGATTGATAGTAGGATATAGTATGATAGTAGGATATAATGGGATATAGTAGGTTATAGTAGGATATACTTAGTAGGATATAGTAGGATACTGTAGGATATAGTAGTGAGTCACTATTAGTGACCTGTTCACCCGGCCGCATGTATGCTTTGGATTTATAACCGTGATTGGTGTTCGGATAAAGTAGGAATAGAACTGAGAATCGAGAACTTATCGCCCGTCTTACTGAAACGGTTGAAAATAACACAAGAGCTATATTTTTCATTGCAGTTCTGTTCAACTCCATTTATTTATGCGGACAAGTAACTCAGCCAACATGTGTCGTGAGAAATATGCCATTTAGGAGAAAACAAATTGAAACGTGTCTTGAAAAGTAATGGTTTTTATATTTGTCACAGTGTCTGTGTACTCAAATGTTATATTGGTCTGGAGTTTGAAGCCAAGTGAGTGTTAAGGACAGGTTAATCATTATATAGCTCTGACACCCGGCTCAACTGTTATTACTTACAAGTATTTTAAGAAATTGTGTGAGCCAAATATTTGAAAGGAAATTTGAAATGTTTTTCTGAAGACAAATAAAATTGTTCTTCTTATTTAGGTGTCAAACATGTTTGATGCCCGCGGCTCTGCCTGCGTGTATATCGGTTTTCGCGTTTTTTGACTATACCTATTATCTCCGGTTCTACTCAAAAATTTCATCAAAATCCGTTTAGTAGTTTTACTTCCATTGCGAACAAACCGACAAGTAAAAACATAATGTGCTTGAAAAAAAAAACATAAAAAATGGCTGCCTGGATGAGAAATGAGGATGAGGATGATCCTAGGGAGTGCTATATCTAGACTCAGCAAAGTATTATCAAGTTTTTATTGTTGAGTAGCTTGGCGTCAGGAAAAATGTCCGATTTTTGACAATAAGTTTATGCCTTAGAGAATAGATAAAATATTGTATTCCAATGGTGAAAATAGGTAAATAACTCTATAACATACACAAAAAAATGTAGTAAAAACATAAACAAATGTAGAGATGGCTCTACATTGGTTTTTTTTTTTTTTTTCCTTACATGGGTAAGCATTAATTTACTATACATAGGTTTAACAAAACCCTTTTATTATATTTTCAATCAGAAGCCTTCATATAATAGCAACGCTAACTTCAGATAATAGCAACAGAACAATCAAATAAAAGAAAGAAATGGATACCTAAGGGACCAAAATGAAATATTCATTTTTTATTTCAAATTTTCCAAAATGCCGAAAATCATCTAATACTTTTGGATAGTTTTTGATCGTTTTCTTTCATCCACTGGTGTATTTTATAGCTTAGAAAGTATGGGTGTTTGTATAATATATCCTTACTGATGCCATTACAATGGATAGCCATTACGAGTATCTATTGGTAGATTAAGCACATCTTGATTCAATTAATTGATAAGAACAGAATGATTTATTTTGTCTTTTGTCTCTTTTCTTTCAGTGAGTATCAAACGAACTGATACCTTCAACAGAAATGGAACTCGATTTAGACACTATTTACTTTTCAGGAGCGACTGCATTCTGAACGCCGAATCCTGGAAGGAAAGTTTGGGTCTAAAAGATCTTGGTAGGGTTTCAAAAACGCCAAGATATAAGTCTTGTTTTGTTTACAAGTTTTATTCAATTTAATTTTTTTGAGGTAAACAAGGGGTTAGTTTTATAGTTATACGTATTGCTTACGTAACGTGATAATGCAGTATAGTTCGAATTAATCGCGGTTCTTATTGGTGAAATTCGCTAAGAGAAGAATGTCTTTTCAACTTACACACACGAAGCGTGGCAGCAAATAGACATATATTCAGTCTTAAAATTGCGTTTCCTTTTCCGATAGGGAGAATTCTGTGTACTTCTGTGTCAGTATTTCTTTGTGACATGAAAGAAAAGGGGCCAAAAGGCTTTGTGCTTGAGTAATCAAAGGTGCGGTTTCAATGAAAGTCCAAATGAGGTTACGTATGTTGTAAGTGTGTCTGTTAATACGTTCATGTGTTATTTTTTAGAGGAATAAACAAAAATATTAATATTATCTGGATTCTCGCTATGCCGTATAATATTATCTTCGATACCTGCTACGAAAAATATTTAAACTCGATTTGTAAACTTCTTGTAATGTAATGAAAAATGGAGTTACAATGTTTTTCTGTGCAGGTGTTATTTTAAAGAAAAATATCGATCAAGCAAATGCTTACTGACCGCATACCAAGACCTTAAAACCATACCCTTATGGCGGTAGGCACTTAACCATTTTGATTCCCTTGCTTGATTTGTTTTGTCATAACATAATAATTAAAAAAATACATTTTATTAAAATTAAGTTTAAAATTATCGGTAATTGTAAACCAACATCTGATCTCTTTACTAGTTGTACAATGTTTTTAAACTCCATATTGGTTGCTGTAACTAATGTATGCGTTTGTAACAACATTATAGTGTTTACATTGTTGATTGAACGGTGAACCGCATATTTTGGCAAGCGCTGCGGTCTAGTTTGAAAACTTTAATATATAATTTTACCTATAGAACTTATTGATTCGAGATAATAGACTGAAAATATTAAATTGGTATTTTTTTCAAGCCTAAGAGTGCTTTCACATAAACCTATATTAGTCACTACAACTACAACAACGCTACAGACGGAACGGAACTCACATAATTACCTAGGTAAAACGGTAGTCCTACTTCACAGTCGCAAATTTGATGTAGGCGATTTGTTATACCACTTGGGTGACAAATAACCACACAGCCCATCTTTTGGGGAGCCGTTACCGTGACCTATGGATAAGTGTAACACCAGGGGCATCACACCCATCTGAGCATAAGATAATGACGATTATAGGTAGATAGCTTTTACCTACAGCTTCACCCGCGTGGAATTTTTATCACGTTCCTGCTACCCATGGGAACTTATCCCAGGGTTAAAAAGTAGCCTTGGTATAATTCCAGGCTACAATTTATCGCTGTATCAAGTTTATAATATTAGTGGGATAGTGGGAAGTCGGACAGAAATCAGATTGATTCACATCGAAATAGTCATGCATGCAATACCATAAAATATGTAGTCGAATAAGTGGCTCGCATGCGTCGCGGGCAGTCCAACAGTTAACCATCAGGTGGGCAGTGGGAGTGCATTACGACCTTACTAGTAAAAAAGAAATGAGGAAGTAGATAATTCTAGCTCACATCAATCAAGGTTGAGAATCTAAAAAACAACAATACGAATAAGAAAAGCAATAATTCTGAGAAACACATAACTTTTTATTGTAATTCAACGATCCAAGTACTTCATCATTTTATTATTGGATATGTTTGTACTGTTAATATAAATAGCGCAGTGTATTTTGATGCTTCGTCGAAATAGATTCAGGGCGGAGATAAAAGTAATAAAAGAATGATTTTAGACGGGATATGGGTTCAGAGCAAACTGCTGCACAAGTATTAGTTAGCTAGCTAAGTCCTGTACTATAGTATCGACAATAACAGTTGACAGGAAAATCGTTGTGCTGTAAACTTCAATGTCGTCTTTTACGACCCTTACTTTTGAAAAGTCGATGTCACTTGTATCATTTTGCACAATTGGTATATTATATTTATTTGCAATAGTGAATATAATAGACTTTTTTGTGCTGATATCCATACGAATACCACCCCCTAGGCCATTGGACTCGGACCGACTAAAACAACACGTTCCTAACCGGTGACCAGCTTGAGACCCCTCCCACCAAACATTTGTTTTCATTTCTAATGTACAGACACAACTAATTTACATATAATAATAGTATAGATATTTATAAAGATACGACATATTGAACCGGGATCGGAAGCTAAAGACCATATGTTGCACTAATTTCCTATCTATAAATCATATTTATCGAAATTATACGATGGCGCCCACGTCAGACGACATTACAAGCACAATTTTATCTGTGTCACACGACACGTTTAGGTAAACAGTAAACACTGTTGGCTTATAGCCAAAAGGATAATGATAGTCACAGATATAGAGTAGGCTAGATGCTGCAAACCGTCCTCATTAACTACAGTCAGAAGTATTTGACGATTGCACAGATTTCAAACTTTAAAATCTTAATAAAAAATATTAGTTATGTTCTAATTAATCTAATTGTAAAAGTATTAAGTATACTGGAGCCCGCTTAATACTAGAATAGTTTTTTTTATCAAGCAATATAAATTATTTTGTCCAAAAACTTATTTTAAAATCTGAAAATGATTCAAGATTTTTCAGGTAATTTTTTATTACTACTAACATGTTTTATAGACTAGAATATATTGTTCATCACACTTTATTATTCATCGGTAATACTTAATCGGTTATAATGCGCGGTCTCACCTACCGCTGACTGCGAACTCTTACAGACAACCTTTATTTTTTATTCAATGACAAAAACAGTAAGTACCTACCTACTCAAACAAGTTACTTTTGGTACAAAATTCCGATCAGAAAATCATTGTAAATAGTTAGCATGCAATTGCTTAAAATTTCATTCAAACAAAATATGTTTTTCGTGATTATCTCGAAATCGCCATTTTGGAAGTACACTACGTTTTACAAAAAGGAAGGCAGATAGTCAACATAAAAAAGCCGCTCGCCTTCAGTTGGTGTATACCCGGGTATTGCAAAATCCTATTTCTTAAAGTACCTGCATCTTTAAAGACAGTAACTAAAGAAGGTATCGTGACTCTTAAGAATACCGTTAACCCAATCAAATGTAAAAGGTGAGAGCAGAAACGGTTGGCTGTCACTGCACAATAAATTGTCTTCAGAGCAGGAACTTAAGCAGATCGAAGCGAATAGGGAAGGAAATAAGAAAAGTAAGTTTGTGTAAAGCTTGTTGTGTTTTAAAGAAAGTTTTAGTAATTAATCTTTTGTTTGTTTAATTTGTGTAGCGATAGATTTTTAGTTTGGAATATGACAGAATGGAGGAATAGAATGGAAAAAAATACAATACGCGTAGGTACTTTTTATTTTAATTTTATATCGAACACGGCAATATGACTTCACCTCGCCTGATGGTAAGCTAAAGGTAAAGGACTTTAACGCTAAAGAGTGGAATGCGCTGCCTGAGTCTATATTGCAGGAAAGCTATAACCTGGGAGTCTGGGACCCATAGGTTGTGGGATCGTGAGAAAATTTCACAGATGAACGGTATGTCAGCTTTTTTATTACCACAGTGTAAAGAGTATGTAGTGTTGTGGGTTCAATGGACTTTCAGAATATGATATTGATTTTTTTATATATAAATCCTTACGAGCGAAGTTGCGTGCACAGCTAGTATCATAATAAAAACGAAGTAAATCATTCTGTATATTGGTATGCTGAACATCTCTATTTGCGCAATAATCGTATACAGTGTAGTGAAAGATCTGACACAAGAACCGCAGTTCTATTGAAGGTCATCGCCCCCTCTGATTTATTGGTTATTACTGGGTTTCATTCACTACCATTTTGACGTCATAGACGGTGCGAATACGCTTACATAGATACCAAATGCACTGTTAAAGATTTTCTGTCTACTTAGACCAAGATTTCAATCTTTCGGATGTTTTTTATACAATAGAGAACACTGTGTTCTGGTTATTATGGTCTTCGGCAGGGCGGAGGTACTACCCCAGTCAGACAGCTCATTTTAGACGGGAGATATCTACCGTCGTGTCCTACCTTGAGTAGTATTTACTACTCAAGGTTTATCACTTCTAAGAAAGATGAAAATAATAATAATGAAATGGAGGGCTGTAAAAAACGAAAGCAAGGGGTTCTTCAAGAATCAGAAGTTTTTAAGGGTCAGCAGCGTGAGTGTGATGTCCCAGATGTTACACACGTATGGATGCCACGGTGACCGCTTCCTATCAGGTGGGCTGTGCACTTGTCTACCACCTAAGTGGTTTAAAAATATATAAAAATACCTACCCGACTCTTTGGGGATATGCAGGCGTGAACGTGTGCAAAAAGTAGATTTTGCCAAACAATCAGATACGAAACGTTATCCGAAAAACCTTTTCGGTTGCCTTGATTTATGGTTAGCACTTCAAATTACATTTGTGCCTTGTGTACATAGCTTACGGTTTTCCCCTCTATTTACGAGCAAGAAGTGAATCATGCTACACGTGTCAGCAATCTGCGAATACAACACTACCCGGGATTTACATTAATAAAAATATTAACTATTATTATTAGGATTTACGGGTTTTCCTTCTATGTAATGCATACCTCAAATGTAGGACGCTCGCAGGCGATATATACGTACTCTCACGAATAGTCCCTATATCATGTCGAGGTAGGTATCACTTGATAGATGATATCGTAAAAACAAATGTCTTTAGTGGCTGCTAAAAGCAATTTAAGTTGCTTTTAGCAGTCACTAAAGACGTTTGTCGCGATCAATTTAGGTAAATAACACCAAAGTAATAACCATAAGACCCAAAAAAAACATTAGTAGTAAGGTAACTCAAAAGTTCGTAGTTCACTTATTTACTTATGAACATGTAAGTACGGAGTGCGAAAAAGTACCTAAGTATGCGATAAAACTTAACCAACATGAAGTTTGCGCTAGATCTAAGATCCAGTTATAGGGTTTACTCGTGTGAAGTCAGTCAGTCAAAATATTCTGGACTCAAACATTTCATAAATAGTACCTAACTTATAGTCATGATCCTAAGAAACCTACAGACAGAAAGCGTTGAAGACGAGGTTGTATCACAAAAATGAGGGCGGTTAACCATGTGTGAGTGAATTTTGGGTTGCAATTTACCCATTGAGATATGAGATATGATTCCTAGATATTTTTCTTGTTATCGCTACGGTTTTTTTTACACAAAAGCCATGTTATTATTTTTTCGCTAAACTGACTGAATCGAATGATGTTTGGTGCGTAGTGGCTGACTAGTGTGTAAAAAGTGAGCGCGTGCTCACTTTTGCGTATAAGCAAGTGGACTGACTCTTCGTAAGTTATATTCTTCGTTTTGTCTAAAAGTTTTTTAGGTTCATGCTTATAGCGTCTTAAATACTCTTTACTCTTTGGACTCTGCCACCGGTGGCACATTATTTTTTAACGACATACCTAGTAGTTGTATAGTTGAATAAGTACAAGGAAATTTCTAATGTTCTTGAGTTGAATGCATCCATGAATAGATTTTTAACGGTGCCAGTAACAATGTTTTGCTCATTCCGCAGAACAATGACACTATTTACTGTTTGTTATTTTTTTGAGAAACGTTTGGAAATTTTTAATACAGTAGGTACTGTTTTTGTCTTTCAAAACATTAAGTATAGTTTTTATGGATTCAAAGTATAGAGGTTTAGGTTATAAACTTTATGCTTTTGAATTTGTAAAGAAATGTAAGTAGATAAATAGTTTCTATCGTTTTCGTTATGGCATTTAATCTTCTCTATTCTCTAATGAAATTATCTCTATTATTTGAAAACTGGCAGCCGCTTCACTGTAAATATCGAAGTAGCTTCATAGCTAGACTGAAAGTCAAGCCAAATGAGTTGTGAAAAGGATCGGACTATGATGAGTTGGAAATTAGTAACTAGGAACTAGTCATTCTCTCATACTCATACATACATATTTATTATAATATGAGGTACATTTTAGAGACAGGCCAGGTAAAGAGTAAGCCCAGGCCCGTAAGCGACGTGCATGTAAGAAGACAATCATGAAAGTTGAAGAAACGAAAGGCGTACCTATGTAAAGATCGTAGCAAGTGGAAAGACGTTGTCTTTGCCTAGCCTACCCCAATAGGAAAATGGGAATCATTTATATTGCGTGAAAGGAAAAGAGGAAACCTATTATAATTTAAATAGTTAGTAAACTGAATAAAAAAAAATAACTTTGAAACCTAGTGCTGTCGGAAAAACTAATTTGTAACTTTTTACATGTTAAACTTTAACTTTAATGAAATGCCTCGCGAAAGTAGGACGGCAGAGAGCGAGTAAGTGGCACAATTAGCAGACATTGCGACTTGGAACTAATTTAATAACAATTTCAACGAAAAGATAGCCATTTTCTTCGTTTTTGAATTAATAAGTAGAAACGTTGAAGCAAAAATAGTTTTCTAGGTTTTGATCGAGGCTCGAAGCTTGCTACTAATAATATCTTACTTTGGTTGACACGGGAATGCAACCTGGAACCGTATAAACAGCAGTCTTTACGGTACTAATTCAATGTTGTAAGCAGTAATTATCCTCTTCATTCAAGTACCAATTCGGGTTCATTCAAGTTGACCTACCTGAAAAGAATACTCACAATAAAATATATCATCTAAGTATTTGGGCTTTGGAATTGGGCTAACTTGGTAATATTCAACTCTTTAGGATAAGAGGAAATGGTTCTAATTTAGCTTGCAAGATATTAACATACAAACATTGCAAGTACAATAAAAAAAAATATTGACATTAGACTTCGATTTTTATCTGACTTCA
This sequence comes from Lithosia quadra, assembly GCA_963576445.1. NCBI lineage: Eukaryota > Metazoa > Arthropoda > Insecta > Lepidoptera > Erebidae > Lithosia > Lithosia quadra. The sequence goes on along the minus strand of OY754884.1, from coordinate 4,143,259 downwards.
AAAAAGGAGGAGATTCTCAATTAGACTGTATTTTTTAAAATATTTTTTAACTCAGAGCTTTCGCCTGGGTGAACCGATTTTAATGATTCGTTTTTTATTTGATAATTGGCATTTTCAGTGAGGTCCCATTTTATTTTTTTCTTTTAATAATAAATAAATTAAAAACAAAAATCGTCCAATTGAGTCGGTTTTTTTGTATACTCTAGCCAGATACCTACAATTCATGTCAGTCAACCAAAACATTGGGGAAATAAATACGTAACATTTTACGATACTTGTATACGAAATAATCAAATAAAAGGAAAGCTTGATAAATCGTAACAGAGTGAAGGTATTTTATAATGGTGTCTTTCATTGTGCCTTTACAAAAAATGTGAATTTATTTGATCGTATTTCATGTGAGAGCATGCATGGATATGGCGGCTGAGGTGTTTAACGATGTTATATTTATTTTATGGAATGTGCCAGTATCATGAATACATGAATTTTCAATGGTACTGCGAAGGAGAAGCAAGGTGAATAAAAAATACACGCATGAAATTCAGGCTTCTCGCCTTGATATGGGAAGATATCTTTCAGTTAATTTTTCCAACAGCTCACCTATCACCCATCAGTGTAGTGACCGACAAAAATTTTGACAATGTAGGTACTATTACGAGTAGTTGCGTAGTGCGCATTTTTAAGTCTCTTTGGTTGCAAGCGCAGGGTGCGACGGTTTGAGTGTTAAAAATAAAACAAATTTATCTAAATACATGAACATTGATAGATCTTTGAATATAATAATATAAAATATGTTTAAGACAGAGATCTGATGGCACCTACCGTCCAAACTCTAAAAATAAATAAATAGGTATTTGACTGGACTCGTAAAATAAAAATATTTAAACGACTTGTATTAAATCGGAGTCGATAGTACCTACAGTCAACATACTAAATTATAAAAGCTTCTGCAAACATAGAAACACAAAAGTATTTTAATATACTCGTACATGAATTACAATTAAGTTTGTAAATCCGAGCAGTCGAGGGCCGCGGTCCAAACCCGGTCAACCACTAGATTATCCCTCTTCCAAAGCCTCGCCGTATAACTTCAAAATAAAATCTATGTTTGTGGGACTCCGGAGTGTGTGTTTATTTAGTTTTCGAAAAATTTTCGAGATATTACTCACTGAGGCCGGCCGTAAGTGATCCCTTTGATGCGTGTTTGTCATACTGATAAGTAGGAATACTGTGACACTCTAGGGCTAGGTAAATCTCTGAAAATTTTACAATATCAAGCCTAAGCCTAAGGTTCAAGAGGTAGACTTAGTCTTATCCTTTATTGTAGACATGTACATATTTTTATGACGCATAAAGGATATTTAGGTACAAAGGTAAGCTTAGTTCAAATATAGCGTTATCCTCCAGTAAAGCTTAGTGGTAGACACGAATAAAATAGAAAAGTGGGCTGTCTTGAAAATGGGTTGAGTTATCCACGAAAATTATATATTACTGCAGGGTGAACTACAATCCTATCCATACCTTATACGACACCCATGGATAATGATACGGTGGGCCATATTCTATTTTGCCGCTAAAATTATTAATTAATCAAAGTATCAATTTTGTAGTTAACAAAATTTGAATTAAGGTAAAAGAGCATGTTTGGTATTATTACCTCACCACTTATTATATACTAGCTGTTGCCCGCGGCTCCGCCCGCGTGGACGTCGATTTTCGCGTTTTTTTTACTATATCGCCGGTTCTAATAGCCGCTTGCGATCAAATATACATAAGATTTTGAGTCTAACCAAGACCTTTCTAATAAAAAAAGCCGCATCAAAACCCGTTCAGTACTTTTGTAGAACCAGAGATATGGCCAAAAACGACCTAAAAACGAAGCGCGGGCGAAGCCACGGGTATCAGCTTGTATAAAAAGTAGCCTATATGTTACCCAGAACTATGAACTATAATCGTACCAAGTTTGATCAAAATCCCTCCAGTAGTTTCTGATTTTAGCGTGAACAAAAATTTAGTGCGGACAAACAGAGGTACAGTGGCACAGACAAACAGACAAACAGACAAACAGACAAACAGACAAACAGACAAACAGACAAACAGACAAACACACAAACAGACAAACAGACAAAAATTCTAAAAATCATAGTTTTGGCATCTATTACATTCATAAAGTCCCCTAATAATGTTTTTACTCATTTATCTTCCATGTACAGACATCGATCAGTTACAGATTTATTATATGTATATATCTCATTTATTACTGTCGTTTGCCGGACAAAAGTGGCAACACCAATTCTACGATGAGTTTTCAAGGTATCTCCTTAATGGCCGCAGTTAACAAGAACGTAAGTAACGCGCGACCTAATATTATCGCTCTTGGATAAAATTATACACAGATGTGACCACAGAATTAAAGTACCTAGTCTAGATGACGCAAGCCGTCCGTCCCAGCGTATTATCAAGAACGGTGGGCCAAACTTGCTGCTACTTCTCGCGTTCCTACTTTAGTCTACGTTTTTGGGCCCACGGCCTCATCAAACGCTTTTTCACGCCTCGCTTAAAGGACTCGGGACTGTAGGAGGAAGGAAACACGTGCGTTGTTAAAAAATCCTAAGTCTTTATGGTGCGGTAAAGAAGGCACCGAACCGCTTCGTTCTTGATGGAATTGTGTCACATTATGAGGGTATCTCAGCCTGACACATGTTGGTCTGTATAGGATAGGAAAGGATGGGACTAATTGTGAGAGCTCATCGGAACACTCGCAATGGTAGAGGTTGTAAAGTACAGCTAAAGAAGCAATAATTATCTTAATGCACATACCATATTTATCTAGTCTACACTAAATCTGTGATCAGGAGCTTATTACAAGCGCGTAAATTTAGACTTAACCTAAATGCGACAGCGCCGTAAACTTGTCAACAGCTAATAACATTTACGAACAATAACGTGTTGGTCTATGACCTAGAATGATTGCCAATTTCATTGGATTTTATTATTGATTTAAATGAGTTGACATTAATTTATTGATCACAATATTATGGTTTTATTATTTACAATAAAGCGTGGAAATAATCTTTTTAGCACTATAATCTACACACTATAATCCTACTAATATAACGAGTATAAACGTGAAATTTTGCGTGATATTTGTTGTTCTTTCACTCAAAAACGGCAGAATGGATATGGCTAAAGTTTGGTACAGAGATAGATTATATTATAGTCTGGAATAACAAAATGTTACTTTTTATACCTGTAATAGGTTCGAATTGGTTCGTTGAAATAGGTTAGGTAAAAAGCGAGACAGTGACAGTATGTAGCAGCATAAAAATGCACATACTTATTGAAATTTATCTTTTTTTACAATAAAAATCACGATTTAAGAATATAGCTTAGCTATTCTCCTCAGTGCTTTTAAGTTAACATTTTATACTGTTTTTGCTCAATTCGCATCTTCGCCAGAGGGATTTTCGTCAGCCCAAGCGACGTTTGTACGAGCTCTTTAACGGGTGATAAAATTTGTATTCACATTGTGTTTCTCGGATTTAGATTTAAAAGATTTTGATATTCTTTCTTAGAAACTGAAGTTCGTTTTTTGAATCTTAATACACACACATACATGTGTGTGTGTGTATTACATGTGTGTACACCGGGTTTTCTATTTCAAGATCTTAGGAGCTTACCACCTCCCCTGCAAGCTGGTATATTTGCTGATTGATGGACTAGTCACTTCCAAAAAAGCAAAAAGAAACCAGATCTTTCCAATTATGTATCAAAACCAATTATTAGAATGTCAAAGTCGATTTTTATTGTGTAAGTCAAAGCAAAAAATCTTAATCTTTAGACGAGAGATCATTAAAACGACAGTTACAAATCGTCAAAAGCATCAAACTTTCACTGAAAGATAGCTGATGTAGCAAGGAGAAACTTAGGATACTCTAATTTTGGGAAAATAATTAGGGATCCGAGTAAAAAAAATAAAACCTTAGAAATCTAAAACCTACAACTAGTGATCTATAAACTGAGCTCATTAAATATAGAATAGTAAAAAACCCCTAAAATTACGTCCGTATTTATTTATAATCGTCTACACAACCACTTATAGTCAATTATTTGATTATTAATGAAGTGTGACGTCACACTATACAACTTTCTATAGAGCTTACTGTTTTGTTTTGAGATTTAAAAAAAAAAAGATTTCACTTGGCAGTCTAAGTACTCAATTGCATTACGGATTTAATAATACAAAAGATAAACCAATAAAATAAAACCCTTGTTATTCGTCGAGGTGTAATAATGTGGTTGGAATTAGGGGGTTGGGAGGGAGAAGGGAGGGGAAGGAGGTAGGACATTTTCTGTGACGATGTTTATTTACAAAGCGGTCCCAAGGGTCTTTTTCGGGAAATATCGTTTGACAGTCGGCCATTTTTGCAAGGTCGCGCGGCCATTCCATGGGGTTTCCTAAATCTTATATTTTAACATTCTTAAGTACTTTATGTTTTAAGCATAAATCGTACTTTCAACTACACTATTAACAAATAATTTTACAAATGTAAATTTTGTGAAAATGTTTAGATGTTTGGATGTTTGTTACTCAATCACGCTTAAACGATAGAACGGATCTGGCTAAAATATTTACAGATAGATGTATTAAAGACTGGAATACCACTTGAGTACCTACTTTTTATCTCTGGTCATTTTTAAAAACCTGTGAGAAAAGAGAAATGAAAATGAAAATGAAATGAAAGGACGCTTAAATAAATCGAAATTAATAATTTCAAAACTATTATAAAATTTAAATTCATTAAGAAGTTCAGTTAAAAAAATCTTTTTAAAAACAACTTTGATGTTAAAAATATTAAGGGTTATAAAATATTTTTAGTGAAAATTTCATAGACAAAGAGATAACTTTGTTTTCTACTTAACGTAAGACAATCAACTGTTAATGAACGTTTTATTTTTGAACGTAACTTTCTAAGTTATTATTAGGCGCGAGATTTTAGAATTTGTTAAAGTAAAAAATCATTATAAAGTTTGGGAGAATATTAATAACACTTTTTCTTTTAAATTATGCTTCGTTGACTGTAACCTTCTCTCACCTTTTATTTTTTTAATTATTTTGAATACAGGTATGGGTGACCGCTAAAAATAATTCTTTTCTTGTAACTGATTACGAGATTTTAGTTACGAATATGGATGAAGGGGTATTATAGCCAGCGTCAACTCAAAAGTAGCTATGATCATATTTAAAATTTGTAAGTTAGTTTTTGCGCAATTTAATTCATATTTGTTAATAAAATGCTGTAACAAAATAACCTATCTAAAAATGTTTGCACGTGATTAAATAATTAAATAATACGCATATGACCTGTACCTACCTTTACAATTTATAATACTTCTGAATAAGTTGTGATGTTTGCGAGAAATTTGCAATAGTTTGACGTTCGTATGAACCCTTATAAAGTAAAACTGCTAACGATGTAACAGTATATCGTTGAGTAACATTTTCTTGTGGCTTTGGAGCAATATTGCAAGACATTTTCCGTTGCAGATTGGGTGTAGCCATATTATCTTTGCCTACTAAACAACGGACTCGGCTCTGACGCAGGCTACACTCTCAAGGCAGATGGCAGTCGCTCCCTGCAAAGTCATCATACCAGTCAATAAGACCCTAATGTGCAAACTTTTGGACGCAACTGGGAAATCGCTATGATAACGATGATGATTTTTATATTTCATGCTTGTGTATTATACTGTTGATATGCCTTTTTAAATAAATAAAAAAAAATATCATTTTCATATGATGGTTTCAGGAAGGCGATATTCATTATTTTATCTTGTGAAAAGATCACTGATCTGTGATCAGTGGAAAAGATACTTTCGTATGAACGCCATAAAGTAAAATTCTTATTTTTTTTTTAAATGATAACAATAAAAAGCAACCTTTTTTCTGCAACCTCCACCATAATTCAACTAAAGGGATTACAGTTATAATACATTTATATACAACGGTTTATTGTAGAAAAAATAACAAAACCGGTAATACGCAGGTACTTGAGTTTGAACGTGCATAAATAATGCGAACAGGAAAATGGGAGCTACAAACTTGGTTGTGGTATCTTGTTTATTTCACGGAGATGTTCAACTTGTAGATTAATAATTTCTATGAATTCTTTTATTTAATCAAAGAAGCCATCGCCCTAGTACTCGTAGAATTGGGGCCAGAGTTGGGGGCGCGTTGTGTATCCGCGCACGCTTTTTTATGCGGCAGGCGGGATTTTTAATCTCCAACAACAAGTTGGGGTCGCCAATGTTGGTGGCCAAGGCGGGTCTCTAGGATATCCTTTCTAGGGCACACCAGATTCTCCGTTCACACAGACCGATGTGATGAAGCGCCGGGCGGTTTTAATCGGTTCAAGTGCGACATACCCTCATGGTTAGATTCGATGAGGTGAAGCCCGACGGAGTCTCTGCACACAAAAAAGGGATTGTCGTCGAAAGAATATGGATTCCATAATGTGGATAAACATACTTTATATTGATTTTATAATGCAAATAGACATAAGGAATCTATAAATATTTGCACGTATCCCTGCCTGAAGCTGTGATCCCTGATTTAGCAGTCCAACTTTATATCGCCATACCACACGAGTTGGCAATAGAATACAGAATGTAAGTATATGACTAACTACATTTTATTCAGCTCCGACTTATACAATTTTGAATAACCTGTTTACATCATTGTAACAATTGTGAAAAGCCTTCAATGTCCTTTAATATTGATTTAGTATTTTACTTATTTTCTTTGCCATTAGGTCGTATTTTATTGCGATAATAAAGAAAGAAATCTCGAACTTTTTTAGTTTTACAAAAGAACAAGCTGCGAAAACTCCCGTAAAAGCACGTCTTTTGACGAAACTTTCTGAAACGAACGATTTCGGATGGTGTGTTAGATAAAATGTTTAATGCGTAACAATGGACGTGTTTACCAGGTAATTCTTTCGTCCTTATTCAATATAACAATTCCAACGCGAAACGCAATCGTCTGTTAAAGTTCATTGACACGGAAAAGGTCAATTTGTTATATTTGAGAAAAATTACGTCACAATATGTGATTTTGTAATCGTAATATTTTTTTTAATAAGATAGAGGATATAGCTTAATTGAGAGCTATCCTTCTTTACTTTAAGCATATTATTATAAGAAAGTGATTTTTGTGTGTTACTCAATCACGTAAAAATAATTGAAAATTACAAAAATAAAAGTAAAAATGTTTAATAAAAAAATACAAAAAAAATCTTACAAAAAAGAGCTAAATGTTCTTCAGATAGTTAGTCCCTTGATTTAATGTGTTTTTGGGACTCCTTATACTATCCCATTTATTTAATCACTAGACTGAATTGTAGCAGCTCGCAGTCGAACTATGTCGGATACCTGTACAATTAACTTAACAAATTCCAAGTTACTTAACTAAAACTTCACATAATTTGTCCTCTATCAGATCGTCTGTCAATTAGTTAGTGTTCAGCAACTTCTGAGAGCGACTGTACCTATCTCAGCGTACAGCGCAAATAATAGATTAATCAAATTAATCAAGTAGACACACATGGTATGAACCACAATCTAATACACTCAGCTATTATTATTATTAGATTACAATACTACCATCAATCAATCAGGTATTTCCAATACACTGGTCTAAGTAATAATAGTACAATTCACTAAAGTTAGCCAAATCACGGCAATATGGCCTCCAAACAATACTGTGATTGATAATGATGGTTGGTGGATTACTAATTAATTATTAATATAATGATCTATATATAATTACATAGACATCTTGTTTTTTATTCATGTGAAATTCCCTCAGATACCACTCCAGCGGGGGTGGTTATATCGAACTTGAACCGACTAAAAAAGAACGTTATTTCGGGTCTTCGAGTGACGGGGTATAAGGTGACCCAAATAGCCTGCTTCCCTCGCACTCCGGCAGACGCAGGCCATCGCCACCTTCAATGGCCCGGCCCATATGGAATATAATTTTGAAAGAACATTAAGTTTCTTTTCACTGAACACAAACTTCCTTAAAAACAAACGACCTGAAATGTACGGTAATATTTGAATTTGTAATTTTAGTACAAATATTTGCATCGGAGGCCAGGAATAATTGTAGCCTACGTGATTAATGGGGCTACGCAGCGCTACGTAACGCTACGCAACGCCTACGCGGCGTAGGCTTTATAACACTCAGCGTTATGAATGGTTTCATGATTTGCCATTTGAAAATATTTCATCGTTTCTGATACGATTATCTGAAGGGAAAATTTGTCATCTAGACTTTTATGATGAGATGAAAATGCTCGCTTATTTAAAATATTAGGTAACTGATCTGTCTTTAAATTATTTTTTTAATAATATTTTCATAACATCATCTCAGTGTTGAGTCCCGGTTTTTTTTTTTTTTTTTATACCACTTAGGTGGCAGACAAGCACACGGCCCACACTGATGGAAAGCGGTTACCGTGGCCTATGGACGCGTGCAACACCAGGGGCGTCACACTCGCGCTGCCGACCCTGCAAAAACCTTCTAATGCCCTTCTTGAAGAACCCCATATTGTAGCCGCCAGGGAAAACCACTGCAGGGAGATCGTTCCACAGCCTAACAGCCTAACAGCCGGTTGACTGGGGTCCGTATTCTAGAAGTCATGTTATGAGTCTCCACTTGAAATCAGTTTTAAGAACAGATTACATCTCATTTTGCGTCTTGTTCGGGTGATGTAGTAATTAATTTTAAATGGTGATATTTTGGTAAAGTTGTTATCCCTTAACATGTGGACCTATCTTTTTGATTTCATTAATTCCATTCAGATTAAAAACAAACATTCTTTTGTGAATATCTGTAAAAGTTTTTAACAACAGGCTTAACCAATTTTTCAGAGCTTTGTCATTGAATTCAATATCGTGTGTATAAAATCTATGCCATCCAATATCGCGTTTGACAGTATTCCTCCGATTCATGTCAGATTCCATGACATTTAGAAGAGATAAAGTAATTGTTCTGACAACCCTTTTCAACCGTCAATTGGATAAGTCCATTGTGCTAAATTTTTAAACGTGGACAAACCACAAAAAATAAGCAGACAATAATGTATGCGTCTCTTTTTAAAGCAGAGGTAGTCTCTAGAGAAGATGGATAAATGCTTGAAAGAGGAAATGGTAGGGAGGGAAATGACTAAGGAGATGACATCTTTTTTTTTTCGTCCGGAAATACTACTCCGCTTTCCTTAGTAACGTGATGAGATATAACCTATAACCTTCTTCAATAAATAGACTATTCAACAAAATATTATTTTTTCGATTCGAATTAGTTCTTTCTGAGATTAGCACGTTTAAACAAATAAACAAACACTTCAGATTTATAATATTATAGTAAAAGTATGACAGTTCTATTCATTAGGCTACTGTTGGCTAATGAATGCTGTATTTACCTGTCGAATGGGAAGGTAGAATTCTAAGGTATTTTGTTTCAGGGAAGTACTCGACAGAAGGGTCAATTGTATGAATAATTTTGCATGGATATAGCTGATTGAGGCCTTCCCTTCTATTTAATTAAATTTGGGCAAGGTTATTTTTTGTGTCGTCTGTTAGAGAATCAATTTGTTGTTTTTCTGAATTTGTACTTATTTTTAGGTCTTCGTCGGACTACAAATCCAGTCTTGGCCGTCAACGTTTTTATATTAAACTTTTAGACAATCTTTTTCAGTGTAATTAATCATTTTAATTTGATTATTTATATAAATTCTACGACATCTAGAACCAAAGTAAGCATAGCACAACTAGCTTGTGTTATGGCTTCTAGAATGCGGATAAACATACTTACATATTTTTTTTTGTAAATACATACATATTAAACATAGAAACACCCTGACCAATGCAAATATCCAACTTCATGCTGACAAATATTTGCACAGGAATCGAACCCGCGGTCTTTGACTTAGCAGTCGAACGCCCTACCACTACGCCACAGAGATCGTCAAAGTGATAAATACATATTTAATAATACCTATACAAAATACACTTTCTAGTTTTTTAAACTATGTAAGCAATAATTTGATAAAGTTTAATCGCTATCGAATGAACGGTACGATAGCAAATAAAACACGAACAAACATTGCTTTTTATGTATTACACTCACTTAATTATTCATGTTCGGTCACTGAACGCGGCAAACAAACAATTCCGAGACAAATACCAAACTAGAACAAACTATTTATCATACCCATTAGTAAGAATAGGTCAGTGACGATATGAATCGATTATTTGGTGATCCGATTATTCGATTACACGCACATGTTAATGTTTGTGATAAGTCCCAAAGGAATCGTACGAGTCAGAGACTTACTTCCATCACCGATTCTCGATTAAGGTTGGTATATCGAGCGATTAATTACACTGATTTGTGTTTATAGAATAAGTGATTTTATATTGAAATGAAGGAAAAATTGCTTATTCCCGTGAGAACTTGTGAGAATGGGGGTCACTGTTACATACACCAATTATGTTACAATTGACAGTACCATAGCTATTCATGTGACAATGGTAGCCCTCATTTTGACGGTCTCATCAAATTATGATTTTTCACATCCAGCTTAAAAGATCCGGGATTACAAGAGGAAGGTAACACGTGCGCTGGTAAAGAACTCTAAGTTGCGTTATGGCAAATAAAAGAACGCCGAACCGTTTAGTTCTTGATGGAATTGTTTGCACCGTGTGAGGGTGATATCTCAGCCTTGCACGTGTAGTTCTGTATAGGAAAGGAGAGGGTGGGACTAATTGGAATAGCTTATCGGTACACTTACCATAGTAGATGGGTTCTAATAGAATTTCGCCACTTTAGTGTTAAATAAATTTTTATACAAGTTACATGAAAGTTATTGCACCCCGAGATTCTTATGTTGGAGTAGGTTTTGGGGTAGTTTGATTCACAATTGGACCCGGTAAATTGCACTGTAATAGGGTTATCTTAATATATATAAATCTCGTGTCACAATGTTTGTCCTCAATGGACTCCTAAACCACTTAACCGATTATAATAAAATTCGCACACCATGTGCAGTTCGATCCAACTTGAGAGATAGGATAGTTTTTGAAACGGATTTCGACATCCACGCGGGCGGAGCCGCGGGCAACAGCTAGTAGATTTATATTTTCTCTTATTTTTCGTGGTATGTTGGTACAGGCAGCTAGTTACATTAACTATTTTAACTTAGTTTACAATGGCGGGAAATATTATTTTGTTGTCTGTTGCAAAGTCAAATTGTCAGACAGACTATTCATTTATAAACTGTTAATATGAAGCATTTGGCGCCAAAATACACAAGGCCAAGGTCGCACATATGGAGCTCATAACACAAGTCATCAAGGAACCGCACAGAAATTGGTACAATTAATAACACGCGCCGAGAATAAGGAGCAATTGTTGTGGTAGAGGGCGGTGTATTGTGCTTTATGTAGTCTGTGCTTTGTGTTGCCATATAATTAGGTTCATTCTAGATTGTGCAGGGTGAAACTTTATAATATTTAGTAATTCTGAAAAGGACTAAGCCCTGTGAATTGGTTTAGCGAAGTTAGTGTTACGGAGTGCAGTGAGTGCTACCTCTTAAGAACACAAGAACTAAGTGTCTTTCCATCATAATACTCGTAGATAAAAAAGGAAAGTGTCAATGGACACATTCTTTACTGTGTAAATTATTATTAGCAAATTAGGTTAAAGTTAAATAACCTATTAGCCTCAAGCCTTTGTGATTGTTATGAGGTAACTATTCAGTTACAGCATAATGAAAAAAAGTAGTTTAATTTGTTTTTTTTTTAACTTGATAGTACGTCTATGTTTCTTTCATTTTGAACGAATGGTTTTGTTGTTCTTATATGTGTTAAGGTGGCAAGGCAAGTTTGGTATGTAAAAGCCCAAAGTTTCGTACCCCTCCCCGCTTCACCCCTCCACAATTTTGGTTTTCAATACCTTTTCTGGGTGAATGCAGAGGGTTCTACAAATACCCTGGAGGCCCTGACCAACCTCACATGTATGTCGGTACCCCTGTTAAACAACGGATGAGGTTCTGGCATAGTCCTTTCAAGGTTGAGAGGTCAGATAGTAGGCGCTCCCTGAAAAGGCAGACATTTCTATCCAACACACTACCGGTAAAGGCTCCAATGTGCAACTTTGAATACCGCTGGGCAATCGCTATCAGGCTGATGATGATGACCTTGTCTAGTAGGATACAAAGCAGTCATTGGCCACAACGATCCTGTCAATCAAGTGTATATTTCGTTATAGTACGGAACCACAATTTATTAATAAAATAAATGGCGGATGAGGAATATGAAAAAGAAAACCTTTTGATATTTTCTGAAAACGACAGGTCCTTGTTAGTCACACAATTTGATGGAGAACAATTTCATCGAAATATTGAATAAACAAAAGGGATCTTGTCTTATTACAAAATATATTGATAGAATTATATTCCGTTGAGATTATATCTTTTAATGTTTACGCCGCAGAACAAGCTATTTAATAAACAAACGAGAAATGAATCGGGATTCGAAAATTGATCATGTTCTGTGTTCTGTGTATGAATCTCTTGCTGCCATTTTATAAAACTAGAAGACTAATTGAACGCCTAACAGTCCGTTCACACAGACCGGCTTGGAGAGCGTCGGCGCTCATTTACTTTTCATACAGACCGGTTCGTATATGCTTGTAGTGGGAAGCGATTTGAAAGCGGATGTGCTCGGAGCCGGTCGGATGCGCTCGCAGCCGGTCAGATTTTGATGTTCGGAATTTCAACGTGATAAGAATTTCCTCTTCACTCCGAGCCGGTCTGTGTGAACGGACCCTAAGCCTTTTATGAAAACCGCTGGAGTGATTATAATATTTTCAAATATATTTTCATCGCTCGCGTTGCACGGTTAAATTAATAAAATACAAGTTGTACAGTCACCGTTGATGATGACAGATTTAAAACTTAAAATGTAAATGAAAATTAATAATTAAGTATAATATATTTTCTTCAACATTTACATATATTTTAGTAGCACTCAATTTGAAGCTAACAGCATTTTTATTAAAAACTAAATTTTGAAATCTGAAAATAATCATCTAGGTTCTTTTGATGCTGATAATACTCTGTCATAATTTGCGCGTCCTTACAAATGGAACATAACATAAACATAACATAAATTCACGCCTATATCCCCGAAGGGGTAGGCAGAGGTGCTAGCACTCACATTTCGCTAGTTTATGTTTAGGTCCCAATGTAATAGGTGGCGACCCTATTGCCATTAACCGGGCACTTATAAACCTGCGATAAATACACAAATTGAATGACATGAATTTTATTGCAAAACAAAAAAGTCATTAATGATAACAAAATACTAGTTCAAAAATCGAACGTTCCAATTTAAAATCTCAAATCAAATTCTAACCTGCCATTAACAATGACGGCGACAAGCACGATGTCGAAGCTCGTTGACATAGTTCCGTTTTACGTTCTAATAATAAAAACCTGCCGTTGGATGGATGTTTTATTACTGTTTTATTTTTAAAATTCGAACACTACCCGCGCGGCGTAATGATTGGTGAATACAAGACTTTAAAGTTAACTTCCCGCATTTTTATCTTCTACTTTTAGTACTTCTTAACTTTTTTTTATACAAGGACACGTCAATTTGACTTCACCTCGCCTGATGGTAAGCTGAAGGTAAAGTCTCAGGAAAGAGGATGGTAACGGAGTTTAGTTTCAATCTATCACAATATTTCTATCATTAATAAAATTGAATTCGCTGTTAATTTATAAGCATTTTAGTGGAATCGGAACTACTGTCAAATGTCATTCAATCACATTACAGATTAGGGTTGTCGGATTTCATTCGGACGAATCACGCCTCTCTCTATTTACCTATTCTTTATTTTCTTTTTTTTTGACAGCAATCGAGATTAATTGGATTTTAAAATAACGCCATATTTTAACTCTAGTGATTGAAACATAAAAACGTGAGGTGACCGCAGCAGCGAAGCCGGTTCTTCTGCAGTTTATTTGCGAGTTCACGAACATGCAGACTGTTGCGGATCTGCAAGGTCCTCACACGATCTTTATGCGTGAAGCCACATCCGTGTATTTATGCCGCTTCTGCCGCTTCTGCATCTGTCGGTCTAACATCGGCTACACTTCGCTGCCGTTTAAAAGGACAGGACCATCACTTCTGAAATAATTTATGAGTGAGTCTTGAGCCTGGAGTGAGGTTTATCAATTTAAATATGGTAAAAAACAAAAGAGGTAGGTACTGTTGTTTCTTTCTGATATAAATTAGTGCGTGCTGATTGGTGATAGGTGTTCGTGTTTATTCTACTTTTGTCTGATAGAAAAACATTAAATTACTGTCTACGTGCTGATAATTCTAAATCTTATACTATATAATTCAAAGTCCTGACTGACTGACATAGAGACAACGCACAGCCCAAACAGCTGGTCGTAGAGACTTGAAATTTGCAGAATATGTGTGTTTTAATGCGTAGAGGTGTACTAAGAAAGGATTTTTTGAAATTCGAACCCTAAAGCCCTAAAAAGGGCTAAAAACGTGCTTTTGCCAGAACTCAAGAACGGCTGAACAGATTTTCATGATCTATGATTTTTTGGATTTGTCTCCGCCTCGAATAGCATATAACATAATTAAAAATATATGATTCATTCAGGAAATTTAGTAATAAAAATAAAATTAAATGTTGCAAACGTTTTTATCGCCATCTATAATAGTTGTCATAGCAACAGGAACTAATATTGACTTTGTCTAAATTTTCATAGAGTAATATCCTTTACTTCTTTTTCCTCAATAGTAAATAGAATGTATTAATTTTTAGGGTTCTGTGCCTGATTAGGAAAAAAACCCTTATCGCTTCATTATCCGTCTGTCTGTCTGTCAAGACCTCTTTCTTAAGAACACGTAGAGGCATCAAGTTGAATTAGATAAAAGGAATGTTGTGGATAATGCTTGGCATTACACGAAGCATAATATCCAAACTGTGGTCTCACTATCGACTAATAGGTGGCTTGACATACCATCTCCTGGCCTGCACTCATGGAGGACGGAGGTGGTTAAGTAACCTTCGGCGACGTTAGTGAGTCACCTGCACCGCAATCGGAAAGTTTTAGGAAGCCGTACCTTATTTTTCGTGCGGAAATCCCCACGAATCTCTCCCCTCCTGTGGCCAGTAGGGACGTAATATCGGACTTGACCGACTAAAGTCGAACTCCATCTTGAGTCTACAGACGCCGAAGTTTAAGGTTACCCTTGACCCTGAGCTATCCAAGGCTTACTGATGGGCATAGCTGTTTTGGTGAGTTCCTGCATTGCGTAGGCAGGGTGCTGACGTTTGAATGCCACCATTGCCGGGGCTGATCCGTGGGCACACCACCTCTTCATACACTGGTAGAGTCTCCAGAGTGGATAGAGTGGCGCCATGTCCTAGAAGCAGACGTCGGTGGGGTAAGCCTCATGGTGAGGTCCCTGGTGCCGACCATGGTCACCATAGAGAGTATATGGAACGCCACCGTTTTTTTTGCGAGGCAGTAATGCGCGCAGAAGTGGTGGTGGAAAAGCTACGGGAGAGATCTAGCACTCCCCCGTGCCGATTAAGGCGCACCGGGTGGCGTAGTTCGCAGAAACATGAACCTTCCTCCATGAGTACGGGCCTAGGGCGAAGGTCGAGGCTAACCGTCACCCTAGCAGAAGCAGACCCAGGGTGGCAGGGTGTTATATTTCCACGCGCGCTTTTTCTATAGAGATGCGGATTTAGATTCCTAATAACACGTCGAGGTCGCCAGTGTTGGTGGCCGGAACCGGTTGGGGTTTCTGGGATATCCTTTTTAGGACACACTAGATTTCTCGATCACACAGGCATTGGTAGGACTCTGACATACCAACCTCTCCGTTGGCTCCGTTGAGGTGAAGCCCGACGGGGTTTTTGCGCACGAAAAAAAGGGGTATTTCCCTTTGGGCTAGAATCCCGATATTTTGCAGAAAGTAAAATCTTATAGCATAAGTACAGGGAAAAGACAAAGTTAAGTTCGCCCCTTTTTTTTGTCATGCGGAAATCCCCCTTAACCCAATTTTGTACGGAACCCTGCGTGCACGAGCCCAATTTGCACTTGACCGGTATTTATTAGTATATCCTCTTTCTTTACTTTCATGAAATTCTTGAATGTTAAATCAGGTTGTCAAATGTCAATGTCTGTAGCAAGATTTAAATAATAAAAAATTCTGATTTTCGGAAATAAATAATGTCCACTAATTTGAAATAGTGCATCGAATGTGAAAGTGCAATGCAACTATGATGAAAGGGTTTTTCAAAGGGCCTCTTCCGAGTCACACATACTTTGGCCAGAGCAGCTATCTAATCCCCATAAAATCTAGAAGACAATGAAAAAGGATAATGATGGTAAATAAACGGGCTTTGGCCGCGATGGATGGCACTGTACTTTGAAGGGTTTGATGGAACTTGAGATGAAATGAATACGTTTAGCTGCAACCACTGATTGCGAAGGAATAGACATTGAAAGTTAGTACGGGTAGTCCCTCAGCTTAAAAAAGACTTGGTGGCGATAGTCAACATTCACGCGGGCGAGGCCGCGCGCGGGTACGCTAGTATCTAATAAAATATTCAAATATTACTAAAGTTCTAGCACCTGAAATCGTTTATACAAATATTTCATTACATTATAATTTGTTGTACTAGATACCATAGCTTAGATAAAACAACTTTCTAAAATGAATACCATTACCTAAGTAAATAATTACGTAAGGACAGAAAGGTCAGCTTTACACAGAAACTGCGATATTTCTATTCTATTATTGACGGCCTCTGTGGCGTAGCGGTAGTGCATTCGACTGGGTTCGATTCCCACTCATTGCAAAAATTTATATGCATGAATATGCCTATTTGCATTAGTCTGGGTGTTTTTATGGATGATATGTATGTATTTACAACATAAAAGTATATGATCCG
This sequence comes from Lithosia quadra, assembly GCA_963576445.1. NCBI lineage: Eukaryota > Metazoa > Arthropoda > Insecta > Lepidoptera > Erebidae > Lithosia > Lithosia quadra. Next base: position 4,126,200 of record OY754884.1, on the reverse strand, counting down.
CATTCTAGACCATAAGACAAGCTAATTTGACTATGCTTATTTAATGTCTACAGAGCGCTTTACAGAATGTCGTGTAATATTTATTTATTATCCTGTTTGTGCAAACCTACTCACTCCCTCTATCACTGATGGAACTATTATTGATAGTGTCGATAAATAAAACCTCTTTAGTTCACTGCGGGGCCCGTTCTGTCCATATTTGGGTCACCGTCCATTAACGGCAAGTGACAACCGTCTGATTTAACTTGATTACAGACAGAAAAAAACTCTGCCAATCTTCCCGTCTCCAGCAATTTGCTCTTAACGTAAATTGATTCAATTTTCAGGACAGTAGTTTCAACAATCAAGTTGCAGAATAATAGGCTTTATCTCATTGTAATACGATCTACGGTGATAATGTTACGTTAAGGGACGTTGGCGCTTCTGTTTTTATTTCGAATGTGATTAAAGTGCCTGTTTAATTTCCGTGTGCGTATTTCTTGGGAAGAATTCTGTATGTATTGTGAAGGAGCTTTCAGTTTAAAAGAAATAAGGCATCAGGTTGACAAAATATTTTTCAGTTACGTCTTTTGTAAAGTTTGAGAAGAATACTTGACAATTTTCTTTAACCTAATATTTGAGTTTTGTTTACGAAATGTAGAATTATAACTGTTATTTTTTTTTTGAATATTATGTAATTATGTATACCAATTCAGTTTGTGACATGGAATTTCATAATGACTTACCTTAAACTGAGCAGCATTCAAAGAGGTGTTGCTGGTCTGACCAGATGTATATTTGTCACTAGATATTCGTAACTATTCCATGGGTGCTGAAAAGATCGATTAGTGTAAATAAAAAAACTGTATAAAAAATTATGATCCTTTAAAATAATATCATTTCAATCTTCGCGAAATATTTAAACATTACGATTACCTACATTTTTTGATCGGAAAAAGTGATCATCCAGTGAGTGTGGAACCTTTTTCCGATCAAGAAATCATGAGGAATAGCACACAATTGCTTCAAAATTTCATTGAATCACTATTAGAGTTTTCTGGTTTATCATGTAAGTACCTATTCGTACCTATACTATTCCTTAAACCTGTAAGCAACAAATTTTCATGCTCTAACCAAATGGCAGATTTGGTACCACAATACCCGTTGGCTACAAAACGAGACCATTTTGTCACCGTCCAACACAAACAAAACTGTTTTCGCTACGACCTGCTTAAGGGAGATTAATAGTATTTCCCGGGTTATTACGAGTCAACTGCTATATTGTTCCTATATATGACAAAGATAAATATAATAATAGCTTTATTGGATACTATGATGACCTGATGTTAGATTTGTTGTATATTTACGAGTTAACTTTACCAATTTCCGCTCGACCAATCGCAAAACGATGTAATTTTCCTACTAATCCGTTGTTATGTATGTGAGTTTGCGAATATGTTTAGACGTTTGGATGTTTGTTACTAAATTACGCTCAAACGGCTTAACGGATCTTTGTGAAATAAGGTAGTCTGGAAGCTAGCACATAAGCTTTTTAATCCTGGGATAGGTTGCTATGGGTTATGGGGTCAGATACATATAGTTAGTAAATAATTAACAACGTAGAGCTGATCAATGTCGCATAAGATGTTCGACATCAAAAACATAGTGACAAAGTTTTGATATCGATTATCGATACGATAGTTAGAAGTAGGTCAGACATACAAGATTTTATTACATAGTAGGTATTTACAAGTAAGCTAATAAAATCGAAATGTATCTACTTTTAATTCTTAGTTTCTTTATGGACATCCTATGTAAACGGGCTAACAGATTCACTCTTTAAATAACTTTAAAATCATCTTGTTAATTTGTTGTGTTGTATTGTGTTGCATTGCGTTGTGTTGCATTGCGTTGCGTTGTGTTGCGTTGCGTTGCATTACGTTTTGTTTTGTTACGATGTGTTTTGTTAGGTTGTGTTAATTCTTTCGTTCAATTTTTATCGTTAAATTATCATCTGAAGATTGCAAGTTTTCTCTTCGTATAAATGGCGCTTAAGCTAAAGAATCAAGCAGCGAGTCCTTTATAGTATCTACTTATATAGATCCTTTGTAAGAAAATAATAGAAAGTTACTTATTGTGACAACGGCCGAGTTCTCTCCACCTTTTCAGTCAAGACATCGATGGTTTACATTATGAAACACAATAGGTAACAAAATATAGACAGAGTGCTAGATAAAAGTTGCTGGACTGGCTTTGAACAAGATAACAATAGGTTTTATATAAGTTATAGGAAAATATTATAAGAATGATGACATGTCTGTGTAGGCTGTGTAAGTACTCATACACTTGACAGCTTATTAAATGCTTTTTCACGCCCCACTTCAAGGATCCGGGACTGTAGGAGGAAGGAAACACGTGAGCTTCTAGAGGACGTAGGACACGACGGTATCTCCCGTCCGAAATGAGCAACACCGCGGCCATAATAACCATCGTGTTGTGTTCCCGCCGGTAAGTAGGGTAGCCAGAGCACACTGTACTCCCTCCCCTCTCCCCTCCCTGCCTCCCCACTCCTTCCTAGCACCCATCAGGTGGGCCGTGTGCTTGTCTGCCACTTACATAGTATAAAAAAAAGAGCTGGTAAAGAATTACAGGTCTTAATGGTGCGGCTTTTCAGTATTTATGCGGTGTTACATTTCTAATGTATGGATCTTGCAACTCACGTCATTAAAGTTGCTAACGACTATCAACACTCATTCATTCTCATTCTCTGAACCTTTTTCCCAACTCAGTTGGGGTCGGCTTGCCAGTCTAACTGTGATCCGTCTGAACTTCGATATTTTCCGTAGAGCGACTGCCATCTGACCTCCACAACCAATGGTCATTATGACCAATGGCGATATCGAAGTTCCAAGTTAGACTGGTTTGAATTTTGTGGGCTCCAGCTACCCGTATCGACTGCCATAGATGTTTGTATGGCAACCGGGACCGACGGCTTAACGACTATCGACACTTGATTGATCAATTGGCAATTGATCATAGTTAGCTTGTCTCAAGTACATATAGGTACTATCTCTTTGTATAATACAATTTTCAATCCACAATAGTCACGAAACCGGTATTCTTTTACAAGCAGTGCACGTTAAGCACTCGCGACGTCTGACGTCTGACGTGGGGACAAAGCAATAACACGGTCTAGGATTCGCTATTAGCTAGACATGAAAGGTCGATTTGTCTATAATAATCTTCATGTATAATTCCCAATTTTGTGTTTTATATCACCTTGGGGACTAGATTTATTTGTTTACTTAGTTTTGTGAACGCTCAATGCTAATTTGTTATTGTAATAAGGTTCAACGGTTTGTAAGTCAAGGATATTGTAATCGTATTCTTCAGGAAATAGGTGAAAAATGCACTAAGAGGTAATTTTTTGTGTCTTTACTGCAGTCTCAGCACAGCGTCAGAAGAAATATTTCTCTTTTCTCTTGACAGGGAGGTTATTGTTATAGGATAGAATCCTTATTTTTGCCATCGGTCCTTGTCCTTGCTTTTGATTTTGATTGATTTAGATATGCCCAAAAATACAGTATACTTACTAGGTGAGAATACTACCAGATAATATGCATTTGAAGGTTGTCATCTTACTCCCCGGCGTTTGAAGGCTTGGCCCGGCATGCGGTTTTAGCCAATTCATGTCAGACACAACAGTATCTGTGGTGATTTCCGCACAATGAAAAAAGTTGAGAAGACCAAATAAAACTAGTCATATACCTATAATAAAAAGTAAGCTTAAAAAATAATAAATGAACGCAATAAGCTTCGTAATTGGAGTTGAATTATTTTGCGTCAGTAGCTTATCTTATTAATCAACAGATAAGCCATCTCGTGAAGTAAGACACCGTGACGCGATGAACACGGGGTATAGCGCACGATAGCAACGTCCTTCATGATAACAAGTTGTTTTAGTTATAAGTGTTTTTTCCGTTATACTACTTTACAACTTCCTCGAACCTTTCCATCCACTTTCTGATGCGGAGTCTTTGTACAGACTTAAATAGGGAGCTTGTGAAGTTTTAGTAAAAGAAAACTGTTCTGAAACTGGTGTTGAATTTAATCAAAGCAACGTTTACCTATTAGGTTCAATTCCCCTGGACGGTTATCTCGTACTCGAACTGACTGAAACCACACGCCGTCTAAGGTCTTCAGATGCAGGTTGTAAACTGACCGGCTCAAAAGACATTTTCATCGCATCCGGCTCCATGAATGCGACTAGGCAAGCTTTTTTGAAAAAATATTGAAGTAGTCCACTTAGAGCATCTGTCCGAATAGCACCTACGCAAATAGCACCTAGCCTATAAGGTGCTCTTCGTGGACTAGGTTAGGTGCTATTGAAGCAGGTGCTATTCGGACAAATGCTCAAAGTGGACTACCTCAAAATATTATGTCACAGTATATACCTACCTGGATGAGAAGGGAATGAATTACGAATTAACAACGGGACGAAGAAACTAGGAAAAAGTTGATTTTGACATCCAGTTAGACCCTTTTTGAAACGTCACCCTGTTTGACAGCAAAAGCTATACTGTGGTCTCCATACCATGGTCAAATGGTCATCCATTAGTGGTCTTTCGCGATACCAATTTTTTGAGCTATTCAACTAGTTTACTAGTATAAAAAGAAGTCATAAAAAAGGTAATCATGTGAGAAAATAACATCCAACTATAGATACCTACTCGAGCTCTTATTGTTTGCGAAACTTTGTACCGGGTTTAACGAGAGCTCTCAAGAGTTACGACTTCGCGGGCTCCATAGCCGGGCGTGTTCGTTTGTGCTTTACGTTCTATCTATAAAATTGGTTAATATAATATTGTACCTTCAAGCAGTATTCTCACAGGGTTAGGTAGACAGAATAGAGCATCATTTCCTTTTTCTCTGCGTCCGAACGCCAATCCCAGTTGCATCCAAAGCTTGCACTTTTGAGCATAGAATCCTTTTCCATAATTTAGTTTGTTTTTGTTTTTACGGGAGCGTGCAACTATTTGACCTCCCAATCCTAAAACCTGCGCCAGAGCATCGTCCGTCAATAATTAGAAAGATTTTCGTGGACGGGAGTGAATAGATAAATATGATTGCTCCATCATAAATACGAATGAATATAAAAACGCGTATAAAATTTGACTACATGAAATCTCTTAAGAAGTGAGGAATGAAGATTCAATACATTTTCATCACTCGCTGAACATGAATTTATATTACCTATGGGTAAATTTTATAAAATACTAGCTGCTGCCCGCGGCTCCGCCCGCGTGGATTGCGAATTCTGTTTCAAATGCCTTTTTTCGTGCGGAAGTTCCTTCATATATCATCCCTGTCAACCAGCAGGAGTGGTTAAGTCTCACTCAGACCTGATAAAAACCGCACGCCGCCGTCTCAAGTCTTCAGTTGCCGGGGTGTAAGATTACTTAGAGCATATCCCGCGCTACCCAGTTGACCTTGGGATGGGAATTGTTTGATTTATGATGCCTACAGCCACTTTCTATCATCGCACCGCTCGCCACAGGCAGGGAATTCATCCCCACACGTTGCATCCGTCTGCAGTGCGTACTGTAAGGTTTGAAAAAAATTTCATTTCGCGCACGCTTAGGCTGTGGAACGATCTCCCTGCAGTGGTTTTCCCTGGCGGCTATAATATGGGGTTCTTCAAGAAGGGCATTAGAAGGATTTTGCAGGGTCGGCAACGCGAGTGATACGACCCTGATGTTGTGCACGTCCATAGGTGCATAGGTCACATAGGTGGGCCGTGTGCTCGTCTGCCACTATAAATGGTATAAAAAAAAGCATGATGTCCTTACCGAACCCCGGAAAAGAGGAGATGGGGTGACAGGGGGTACAGAAGACCGCAGCCATAATAGACATTGTGTTGTGTTACCGCCGCCGCCGGTAAGAAGGGTAGCCAGAGCTCACAACCCCCCTCCCTATCTCCCCAATCCCCTCCTCTGACATCCGATTTCAATAACTCAAACAGTCTTTAAATAATTTTTACACAATATTATTGAAAGTCTTGATTAAGATATAATTTATTTGGATGGGAATACAAAGATATACCTTTTTTTTCCGTGCGGAAATCCTCATGGAAACCCACCCCGCGGCCAGCGGGGCAGGCTATGTCGGACTCTTACCGACTAAAACCGCACGGCATCTAGGGTCTTCAGACGCCAGGGTGTAAGGTGGTCCAAAGAGCATATCCCTCGCACCCCGGCTTGACCCGGGCCATCTCCGGATTCGAGATGGCCCCCTCGGGTTTGAGAACCGCGTGGTTCCCGTCATGACCCGGAATAGGAGGGGGCGGGGGGAGGGGGGGCGCGCTTTCGCGCGCCGCCGCCTCGGCCTGCTTCTGCTAGGGTGACGGGCGGCTCCACCTGTCACCCCTAGGCCAGCGCTCATGGAGGACGGAGGTCGTCGGACCCCCGACGCGATAGGCGTCCGCGCCCGCCTCCGTCCGGGAGAGCTCTGTGCAGCCCCTCCCGAACCTTTTCCGCCGCCTCTTTCTCGAGTATCACTTGCTCGCAGAAGGAGGCGGCGACCAACCACGCGTCCACACTCTGCACCATCGCCGCGATCAGCACCGGCAGTGTGAGGACTCCCACCCCGAGGGCTGCCAGGAGGGCCTGTCTCGGCACCTCCCACGCCGGACACTCTGCCAACGTGTGCAGCCCTGAGTCCTCGCCCGCATCGCAGTGATAATACAATGATATACATAAGGAAACATAATCTTAGATAGGTATAATTCGCGAGACAAACGACGTCCTGGCGCGAGCGGATTGTTTTGCAATAATCCATGATTGGTGAATTTGAGCTCGTCCAGTGCTGTAGCACCCGTGCTATCCTCAAAGGCACCCAAGAAAACTGTACTGCGTGTATAGAGCATAATACTTTGAGCACAGTTTAGATACCTATCTACGTACCTATAATGTCCCGAAGTATATTGGTTTGATTTACGTCCGCATTTCAACTTGCATTTATTTCGCCGCGCATTATTTTTCATATTGCGATAGCTCTTAAACTATTTATGGTAATTATATAGTGTAAATGGCAATTTTGATCTACATTAAACGTACAACGTATCTAACGTATTTAATTGGATAAGAAATAATACTGTATTGTTAAAATTAGCTTCGAAAATGACACATTAATTTTTTTGTAATTTGTAAAGATAAAAATGGTTACTGTGGGCTACCCTTATTAGGTAGATATATGCTATCGCGGACTTTTATGTAGACCTTTTTAAGTTGTACATTTCCACAGTACATTATTTTGTTCTATCTTCAATAGTTTTCGCAGCGCACGCGATGTAAGTAATTTGTTTAGGTCATTTTTTTACACCTTGGGTTACATTATTGAAGTTTTAGTAAGGATCCTTAAATTTTTTGGGGATAAATTATAGCCTATGTTACTCACAGATAATGTGGCTTTCTATTGGTGAAAGAATTATTGAAATCGGTCCAGTAGTTTCGGAGCCTATTCGTTACAAACAAAAAAACAAAAAAACAAATCTTTCCTCTTTATAATATTAGTATAGACATCTATAATAATTTTCACTACTATGCAGCTATAAATTCAAAATCAGGTAAATTAAAAAAACGTAAGCGTTTAAAGTGTAGTAATAACACATAAATCTTTGTAACTAGGTAACAATTCCACCTGATGTTATGATCTCGCTTGCCTTGAACGCACCGATTCACTCGGGACTTAATTTGCTCAGATTGGAGCTAGTTACCAGGAAACCACCTCACTGGATATAATATAACGCTTGCACTAAGTATAGCCATTTCAGTTATATTTTAAATTTTATATAAAACTTTAGAGCGGTTGGGGGGGGTAATGTTGTTCGCGTCCGTAGGAATTACCACCTTCCATAGGCCCACCCTACACGTCCCCCCCGGGTGGTGCTAAAGAACAACAACGCCGAGACATAGGCGGCGGTTAAGTAACCTATATTAGGCTACCACAAGCCTAGAGGAATTAAATATACTCTAAAAGTGTGGCGATGGTACCTTGGAAAAGTGCTATATGTATCTTCCAACCCCAACTAATATGAAAATGTCGTATAATAATGAGAGTGATATGTCATGCGCTCCGGCTAACCCCCGGCGCTCGCGGGTACCCGGGCCTGCGAGTGTGAAATCTGTTACCGAAGACTCCACAGGGGTGGGCAACCAGGCCTCTGTGACAGTAAATGTATCTGGCAGCACTAAAAAAAAACTTACTCAGCAAGTCCTCCATCCGAGCTTGTTTAAACCAAGACCTAGATCTTCCTCAGTAGGAAATATTCCTGGATGTAAACCGTGATGTAAACCTACAGAAAAGGAACTAGAAAATATAGATGCCCATCAGCCTAGGTGCGCTGAACGTGTTAAGTGGCAAGAAGTAAACCATCGCAAAAGAATGAGAGGTAGCCCTGAAATCATAAGCAGAAATCAGAAAACCAAACCGAACTATTGGTTAGCAACCCCGATATCTACTTCTAATAGCTTCGCTGAACTCGAAAGTACAGACCAACTGGGTCCGTCAGAAGCGGAATCAGTAATGGTAACCAAGCCCCCTCCATTTTTCATTGATAAAGTTAGTAACATCCAGCCCCTCACAGAAATGTTAGAGAGGGTAGCAAATGGGAACTATGAGATAAAAATCCTTCAAAGCGAGCGAGTAAAAATACAAGCCAAAGCTCACGAAGCGTACTCTGCTATATATAAGGAATTAAAATGCAGAGATACAGAATTCTTTACTTATAAAACAAAGCAGGAGAGGAGCTTTAGAATAGTGTTAAAACGCATGCACCCTTCAACTGACACCAACTTATTGAAAGAGGCTCTAGAAGACCTAGGACACAAGGCTACCAACATATGGAATATTAAAAGTAACAAAACAAAACAACCACTACCCCTGTTTTTTATAGACCTACAGCCTAACCAAAATAACAAGGACGTCTATAACGTAAAAACACTACTCAATTGCCGTATAGAAATTGAATCACCAAGACCCAAACGCACTATCCCTCAGTGTTCCAACTGCCAACAGTATGGGCATACACAAAACTTTTGTCACAGACAGCCCAAATGTGTCAAATGCGCAGGATCCCACCATACATCAAAATGTCCCAGGAAAGAACGATCAGACAAAGTGAAATGTATACTCTGTGAAGGAAATCATCCAGCCAATTACAAGGGCTGTACTGTGTATAAAGAACTACAAAAAATTAAATTCCCACCCCTCCGCCCCAAAGGACAACACTCAACCAAACATGATTTCCTGCAACGAAAAACCACACATGAAAGTGCTAACAAATCAAAATATACTGCCGATTCGGACAAATCCTATGCGGCAGCAGCAAAATCTGGACCAAAACCACAATTTTATAATGACAATTGTACAAGCAATGAACCAGACATATCTGAAGCTCTCCGAACTTTTAACGCATCAATGCAAACTCTCATGAGCCAAATGTTAAAAATGACCCAAATATTGGTAGACCTCATGTCTAGATTGCCAATAAATTCGCTGCCCTAAAGCTATGCGTATGGAATGCTAATGGGCTGACCAAACACTCGAACGAGTTAAAAACTTTTCTTAAAATAAATAAAATTGACATAATGCTAATATCGGAAACTCACTTCACTTCTAAGAGTTACTTCAAAATCCCCGAGTACAATTTGTATCATACCATGCATCCTGATGGAAAAGCACATGGAGGGTCAGCTATCCTTATCAAAGCTAATATCAAACATCATCAATGTCAGTCACACTGCAAGGACTACATCCAAGCAACCACCGTAGTAGTGTACGATTGGATTAGCAACATCACAATGTCAGCTCTGTACTGCCCCCCAAGACATACAATTAAAGAAAGTCAATTTTGCGATTACTTCAATACTCTAGGCCATCGTTTTATAGCCGCAGGCGATTACAACGCCAAACACACCTTCTGGGGCTCTAGGCTCATCGTGCCTAGGGGCCGAGAACTTTTAAAATGTATTCAATCAATGAGTTTGGATGTTGTTTCTACAGGTCAACCGACATACTGGCCTTCAGACAGAGGAAAAATACTAGACCTCATTGACTTCTGTGTCACCAAAGGAATCACGAAAAACAGTATATCATGCAATAGCTGCTGGGATTTATCATCAGATCACTCACCTATTCTTGTTAATATTGAAACTAAAATAAAGGAGACACCAAAAAAGTGTACATTGCATAATAAGAAAACAAACTGGATTCTGTTTCGATACTTAATAGATGAAGCACTTAAAGTACCACCTCCACTCACAACAGAGGATGACATTACGAACGCTATCGAGTTCTTTAATAGAAAAGTACAAGATGCCGCATGGAACTCAACTCCATTAGACAACTACAAGTCTCATGTCAAATCTGTCGCCCCAAACATATTGAACTTAATTAAAGAAAAAAGAGAGATCAGAAAATTATGGCAACAAAATAGATGTCCTGACGTAAAAAGGAGATTAAATTACAAAGTAAGAGAGCTAAAACATATTCTACAACAAGATCGCAACGCTACCTTCCAGGCATACCTAGAGAGCCTTGATGCAACAGCAGCTACAGATTACTCTCTTTGGAAAGCCACTAAAAAAATTAAGAGACCCGTAGTAACAAGTTCACCACTTAGAAATCCTGATCTTAACTGGGCACGTAGCGACCAAGAAAAAGCAGATACGTTTGCGGTTCATTTGGAAGAAGTCTTTCAACCCCACCCATATGAGGGCCCACCCGAACACATAAAAGAAGTTATCGAGTTTCTTGATGCCCCTGACCAGGATGATATCGAACCTGATTACTTTACTATAAGTGAAGTAAAAACAGTTATTAAAATAGCCAACTCCAAGAAAGCTCCTGGATACGACCTTATTACCAGTAAGGTCTTACAGGAACTACCAGATTCTGGTATAACACTACTTACAGCAATCTATAATGCCATCACCAAACTTAAAGTTATCCCGCCGCAATGGAAAGTCGCACAAATAATTTTGCTCTTGAAACCAAACAAGCCACCAGAGGACCCAAAATCATACAGACCAATTAGCTTGTTACCCATACCCGCGAAATTATACGAATCCCTAATATCACGTCGACTGGCACCGATGATAGAACAGCGCAAATTGATTCCTAAACACCAATTTGGATTTCGTCGTAAGCACGCCACCATCGAACAGGTTCACAGGTTAATAAGCGAAATCGACAAGGCATTTGAAACTAAGAAATACTGTGCAAGTGCATTTCTAGACATATCACAAGCTTTTGATAGGGTATGGCATGAAGGCCTGTTATTTAAAATAAAAAGTCTACTACCTACTTACATGTACAAGATTTTAAAATCTTTTTTGGCAAATAGATACTTCCTAGTCCAACACGGCGAAGCGCTCTCAAGTATCTGCCCGGTTAAAGCAGGAGTTCCACAAGGCAGCGTGCTGGGTCCGACGTTGTACCTCATCTACACATCTGATTTACCAACTTCAGAGACTATTACCACCGGTACTTTTGCCGACGACACTGCGATCTTAGCAGTTCACTCAGACCCAGTTGAGGCAGCGCAACTCTTACAGTGTGGGCTTAATGATATATCTTCCTGGTTGAAACAATGGAGAATCAAGGTTAACGAGACTAAATCTGTTAATGTTACCCTTACTTTGCGGAGAGGCACCTGTCCACCCGTCATACTTAATGGAGCGGAAGTCCCTCAATTAGACCATGTCAGGTATTTAGGTTTACACCTTGATAAGCGACTCACTTGGCAAAAACACATTTTCACAAAAAGGAAACAATTGGGACTACAATTACGCAAGCTGTATTGGTTAATAGGTCACCGGTCACAGCTATCGCTGCATAGCAAGCTTTTACTATACAAAACCATCCTTAAACCAATTTGGTCATACGGTATACAACTCTGGGGTACAGCTTCCAATTCCAATATCGAAATCTTACAAAGATTTCAAAACAAAATCTTGAGGATGATAACCGGTGCTCCCTGGTTCGTCACAAATGAACAATTACACCATGATCTGAATATGACCACAGTCAAGCAGGAAATTCTCTTGCATACAAACACCTACAAGGAAAGAATTAAAGACCATCCAAACAGCTTGGCCAGCGTCTTGATGGAAGACAGCAATATAATTCGCAGATTAAAACGAAAAATGCCCCAAGATACACTTAAATTGCAACAGTGAAGTAAAGTAGGATACGACACAGTTCGTATACCGAGCATGCCATTGAAAGACCCAACCAATCCACTGTTAAATGTCCTATGGTGACAGATCGCAGTGAAAGGGGAGACAAAAAAAAAAAAAAAAAAAAAAAACTAAGTATAGCCATTTCAGTTATATTTTAAATTTTATATAAAACTTTAGAGCGGTTTACCTGACCATTTTTATTCTCATGTTTTGCAACGTAGAATCTTATAGCTGGGTCAACATTGACCACAATATTAGGGTCGGCTTTTCAGTCTAACTACGAAGTGGCGAACTTCGATATTTTCCGTGAAGCGACTGTCATCTAAACTCCACAACCCATTGATATTATCGAAGTACTGAAGTTAGAAATAACAGCTGTTAGTGTAGGTAACTAAAATTATTATATTGGACTAAGTCTCGTTTGTGTGCCAACATTATTATTTTACTGCCTCTTTGTGTTCTAATCTATTTTTCTGTTGTTTCAGGTAAATATTATGTTCCTTATGTTAAAAATCATCAAGGATAAACTCATTGGCCTCGAGATAAAAGGGGCAGAAGCCATTTTTAATCAAAGCCGGGTTATACGTAAGAATACGCTATTTTCTTATTTTCATGATACATCGATGTGAGAAATTAAGTTTTCTGAAGAAATATTTCATATTCCATTACTGGAGCGAAATGAGGGCAAGACATATTTGAGTTAGGGATTCAATATGAGGTATTTACTATGAGAGATAAAGAGTAATGTATCAGAATTTCAAGGAAATAAATATGGAACACTAGCAGTTTTCTGCGGCACCGCCCGCGTGGAATTCTGATTCTGTTCTCGTTTCACATAGGAATATAACTCTAGGTATAAAAAGCCTATGTGTTATTCCAGAGTATAATGTATTCCTAAACAAAATTTAGCCCAGATCTGCGATTGAGTAACAAACATCCAAACATCTCCATCCTAGAGACACACCTTAGAGATTACAGTAGATATGGGGGATTATAAAAAAAAAAACAAAAAAAATTGTATCGTTTTGACAACGCGAAAGCAATATCTTGAGTATTAGCCGACATACGTATTACGTTAAGGTTATTTTGAATTCTAATGAATCTAAAAATCTTTTCAAAACTTTTTTCTCGAAAGATTACCAATTAGTTGGTTACTTGATATGAGCGGTTTTATATAATTACTCTGTTTTGGGAACAAAATAAAATTGTACCTACTTTTATTTTTTAGCAAAAATGTTTCTTTTCAGATTTACCAGCAGGAATTTGTGAATTTTGAAACGGAAACGAACGAAGGAATTCGTGGCGAAAGTTAAACATTAAATGTTTTGTTCATTATATCTAACTGCGATGGCTTATTCCTAACCTAACCTAACCTATCCGAACCTAAATATGGGGTCGGCAGCGCGAGTGTGATGCCCCTGGTGTTGCACGCGTCCCTAGGCCACGGTGACCGCTTCCCATCAGGTGGGCCGTGTGCTTGTCTGCCACCTAAGTGGTATAAAAAAAAAAACCTGGCTTCCGATTCAGTAATGACACGTTTTCAAAAAAGCTTTGTTAAATTTCCGCCAAATCCATTCAGCCGTTATAGCGTAATTGAATAAAAAACTTTCAAACATCTTCACTATATTTACTAGCGGACCCAACAGACGTTGTCCTGAATACCGACAGCTGCGTCATCTGCCGGGATGATTTGTGAATCTAAACCATCCAGGAGGCCACTCAAACACATACAAAAAATCATAGAAATCGGTCCAGCCTTTTAGGAGTTCACTGTCAATACACGTACAAGATAAATATTAGTCGGATACAATCATTCACATGCACTATGTACGTAAATAATGGCGGTTTATCAAAACTGAACCTTAAGTTTTAAATCTAGATAACGTATTAAGGCTATAAACCTAGGTTTAAACTCAAACCCATTTAAACTTAGAGAAGTTGGCAAAGTTCGAGCGTCTTTGTAGCCCTGCAGATTGTTATAATCCAACTTGACCCTGATATAATCCACTATTAAAAGTCCTGAAAACGATATCAAAGTAATTTGAAATTGGCCTAATGCCACTTAAGACGGTGTTTAAATTTTTTGTCAGTCAAAGCACGCGTCCCTCTTACCTATTTCTATGACTTTTCCTATTTGGATCGGCGATTTTGCAGCGATTTTTGCCTATGAAACAAGTTTTTTCTCGCAGGCTTGAGGTTTAGACGGCAGTCGTTCTCATAAAAGTTAAGACAAACCCAACTATTTGAGGGAAAGAGTAGGCCAGCGAACCCCATGAAAGTTGAAGTATGCGATGCAACCAGGATTGGTCTTCGGAGTTGCAACGCCCTCGGTTTGTTTCATTTCATCCATTACTTCAATTTTATAGTTTCAGCTATTTAATTAGTCTGTCAGGATAAGTAGTTGTACAATAGTTCATTTATTTCTACTCAAACAATAAAGGATGCTGATATCAAACGGGAATCACGTCTCCTGAAATTAGTCTGACACGTATATTCGACACATTATTAACTAGTAACTCACTAGTTTACTGATTTAAACTCTATGTTTCATTCGCAAGGGTTCATTTTCAAATAATATGTGTGCACATTTCGACATTCAATATTAAATCGTTCGGTAGAATTACGTCACGTACAGAGGCTTTATAACTTCCGCTGTTAGCTGAGAAAAAGTAATTAATGAACAACCGCTTTGTTTTAACTAATGATTAATAAAGCTGCTTGCTATGTCCGCACTTTAAAACCTCAGCTTTTCTGAAAATGAATTTTAATTTAAGTTAAGAGGGTTTAATTAGATGTTCTTTTTTGGATTTCCTACCGACAGGTAAATAAGTACACTTGTTAAAAACCGGCATCAAATAAATTACGTTTTACAGTTTTAAGTTAAACCTGGCTAGTAGAGTCGTTTTTAAGGACAGAATAAAAATGAAGGCTGCATTATAATTGATTCTTTAACTACTAAGGTCAAACCCAATGGATGCAAGAATTAGATGTTGTGAAAGGAGCGTGTAGAAAAGACGCGACATAAACCTTCTATCTACTAGGATCCACTGCCATAATCCACCATTGAAGAAAACAGGGCTCTAGAATTCCCTGCGATCCACGGTTGAATTAGTGAATTCAGTGATACTTGCAACTCTTACAGCTCCTGTGAAAAGCGCAAACAAAGCAGTCAATTCCTGCGGTTCAAAGATGTGTTTAAGTTACATGAAGCGATTTGATCTTGTCGTGTCTTTCAGCTTGCGTTTGAGATAGTTAGCCAGCATATGAGGCCATCTAATGAATGGATGTATGGATATGATTACGTGCAAAGAATAAAACAAATAAAAGAACTTCCTGTAAGTCCTTAAGCAGTCTTACAGCTTACAATGAAAAGCATCATCCTACTAAAAATGTAATTAGTGAGAGGGTAATGATTCCATATAACAGGCGAGCCATTCATAGAAATAGATGATGACGACAAATAACACAAAGTTGTATAATGTTGCAACGTGAAAATTAACAGCAAGAACATGGCATTTTAAGGTGTGCTGAGCAACACTAGCTGAGCAATATAATTTCAAAATTCGCTCTTCACTCACATGACAAAGTGTCGCCCTTAATTAGAACCTCTGTCAGTTAATTCAAACTATATAAATATAGAACAATTTTTAGGTAAAATATGTACAATATGGTTACAACATGACGTCAACTGGCATTTGTATAATTTACTATCGCGTGCCGGATTTGATTATAGAGACTTATGGAATTAGTTTGCAGTAGTGACATAAGTATTATGAAAATACTATGGTAGGTTTTAAATTTATGTGATCCACAGATGGTTGTTTAGAGTTAAGGTAGGTACGTTAATAGTATTATCTATTCTGTGATCAAGATCTATCTTCAAGCCATTTTAAAACGGTGACCAACGTAAGCCAATAAGCCTCGGAGAGCACGTTAGGACATTGATCCCGGTAGCCATACGAACATCTATGGCAGTCGTTACGGGTATCTGGAGCCTTAAAATGTTCGACAACTAGTCTAACTACAGAAGTTGTAGACATTCTGTGGCAAATATTGGCCTAGCTTTAATATATTTCTTGATTTCTTCCCCACAGTACTACGTTAGAGTCAACTTCGCCTACATTTATATTTACTGAACAATATCTCGGAAATCTTTTGTCCAAATAATGGCTGTGGAAGCTCACAATTCTTCCTGATTCTTTTATTTGCCATTCTTCGTAACGGCAAATGTAATAAACTGTTGTACAATTGGGAAATAATAACAATAACATAAACAGTAAATTACTTCTTACGGAAAATGTTCAATACGATTATTATTGAGAGCTAAACGGTGAAATTGAAATTGAACAGTAATTGTGTGTATTTATTTATACAGCTTATATTAAAGAATCAAATAATGACGCACATTTTATTAACTTCGTATGTTTGCAGGTTTGTATGTAATGTAATGAAATGAAATCTTCATTTTTGAACACGATTTTGAAGTACCTACTTCATCAATCTGGAATTGGTTTGATCAATGACAATGCAGGTTTTCAAAACATATCATAACTAAAAGAAACATAAAAACACAAACACAACACAAACTAAGAAACATAAAAAGATATATTTTAACTATATCAAGTTAAAATATATTATGACTAAATAAGTAGGTAGGTACCTACCTAACTAAAAAAATTGAAAAGTTAAAAAAACATGCTTTAATTTTTTAAGGTTTAGTTTGATCTATTAAATAAAAAAAATTCATTAATGTATCTCTTGCATGGTAAATATTTACAATTATTCAGCTAAATTAAACTTAGTTTCCCTTAACAAAAATACTGATAAAAACCATATAAACATTCAAATAATTCCAGATAAGAACGTATACAATACATTTTGGGTAACCTCCTCTAGTTACCCCCTTTATGGTTGCAGTAACATTCCGTGGGGTAAGTTGGGATGAAACGTAGGTACAGGTGAAAGCTTCCGGCTTGCCCATTAACGAGTGTAGCGGCGATAACTCAGGGCAAATTGCTCGACACGGCGGCGGGGGCAATGACCCCGACGCTTTCCTATACGGTACGAAAACACGATTAATTCGAACATCTAAGTAGGTATATGGGGTTAGATAAAATCGGGTTAGTATATACTATGGGGCTACTACTATCTTCAACAATATTATAATAATCAGTCTTAATTTGTAACTTTTATACAGTTTTTTTTTTATATTCTCCAATGTACAGAACATTGGAGAATATTAAAAAAAACTTGGCTTATGTTATATCACCCTGCAGTGGTTTTCCCTGGCGGCTACAATATGGCGTTCTTTAAGAAAGGCATTAGAAGGTTTTTGCAGGGTCGGCAGCGCGAGTGTGACGCTCCTGGTGATGCATACTTCATAGGCCACAGTGACCGCTTCCCATCAGGTCGTGTGCTTATCTGCCACGCCTAAGTGGTATAAAAAAACGATTCTGAATACAAAATATTTTTTTTGAATTCTGAACGGATTTTGATGCGGTTTTTTTCCTCTGAAAGGTCTTGATCAGACCTGAAATCTTAGGTACGCATTTTTGATCACAATCGGTTGAGTAGAACCAGAGATTATAGCGCGATTATACGCGAAATCCAACGTCCACGCGGGCATAGGCTCGTTCTAAATAAAAATACTGTTTTGGTCATGGACCTAGGAATAACTATGGACGGAGCCATGGGAACAAAAAAGTGACGCTGCATAGTCAGCCAACTTTCGTATACGTATACAGTCGCCACGCACACTCTCACATCATAGTCAGCCACTTCGCGGCAAACGTCGGCCGAATCGGTCGATCTGTCAGTTTAAGCGGGAAGAAAAAAAAATCAAATACAACATGTCTTGTGCAGTGAAATGTTGTAAAAACCGTAGTGACAGGAAGAAAATAAATCCAGGGATCACATTTCACAGGTTAAACAATATTTCAATCACTTAATGTTTATCTAATAATTATACATAAATGTTCATTCAATATTTCAAAACAAAATTCAATTGTTCGGTACAAAACCAGTGATCCCAACATAAAAGTGTGCAAATTTCCCCATATTTTGGGGAAATCTGTAAATTGTGTGACTTTATGATGAAATAGCATAAACTATTTATTAGTAGTGATAACCGTAGTGATTTAACTTCTTTTTAATAAATACATGGGATTAGGAATCGCAAAAATACAAATTGTAACTAATATGAATTTTTTAACTTTTTTTGTTAATTAGGTACCTAGTTTAATCGTGTGAATATTCCCCACGGTTACCATCCATGTAAGTTTTTTTTTATATAGGTATAATGAAAAAAATAAAGTAAAAAATAACTAAAATATTATTTTCATTAATTTATGATAAAATAATATTTTTAATAATAACGCACGAATCACCTTTAATGATTGTTCATTTATATATTTTAAAATTTACCAAATAATTCTCCCTATTCCTCAACTAAAATAATAAAAAATGGGGAAATTTAGGTAAAACCTCGCATCCCTACAATTTACTCACACAATGATTGATGCCCGCCATTTTGTGACACAGACTAGTTACTCTAGGCACTCCGTCCATACTTTTCCTAAGTCTATGGTTTTGGTACATACGTATCCTATGGTATGTACATAGGAAAAGTATGGACGGAGTGCCTAGAGTAACTAGTCTGTGTCAAAAAATGGCGGGCATCAATCATTGTGTGAGTAAATTGTAGGGATGCGAGGTTTTACCAAAATTTCCCCATTTTTTATTATTTTAGTTGAGGAATAGGGAGAATTATTTGGTAAATTTTAAAATATATAAATGAACAATCATTAAAGGTGATTCGTGCATTATTATTAGAAATATTATTTTATCATAAATTAATGAAAATAATATTTTAGTTATTTTTTACATTATTTTTTTCATTATACCTATATAAAAAAAAAACTTACATGGATGGTAAGCGTGGGGAATATTCACACGATTAAACTAGGTACCTAATTAACGAAAAAAGTTAAAAAATTCATATTAGTTACAATTTGTATTTTTGCGATTCCTAATCCGATGTATTTATAAAAAAGAAGTTAAATCACTACGGTTATCACTACTAATAAATAGTTTATGCTATTTCATCATAAAGTCACACAATTTACAGATTTCCCCAAAATATGGGGAAATTTGCACACTTTTATGTTGGGATCACTGGTTTTGTACCGAACAATTGAATTTTGTTTTGACATATTGAATGAACATTTATGTATAATTATTAGATAAACATTAAGTGATTGAAATATTGATTAACCTGTGAAATGTGATCCCTGGATTTATTTTCTTCATGTCACTACGGTTTTTACACCATTTCACAGCACAAGACATGTTGTATTTTATTTTTTTTTCTTCCCGCTTAAACTGACAGATCGACCGATTCGGCCGACGTTTGCCGCGAAGTGGCTGACTATGATGTGAGAGTGTGCGTGGCGACTGTATACGTATACGAAAGTTGGCTGACTATGCAGCGTCACTTTTTTGTTCCCATGGCTCCGTCCATAGTTATTCCTAGGTCCATGCTCAACTATAATTTCTAGCTATTTACAAACTGCAAGGAATTATTTGCTTGCCTGGTTTTATTTGAATCTAAATAGGTTACTACTTAGATCCAAATAATACTGCCTTCAGGATATCTAATTATACATTTATTAGTACACAAACGATGTGTTTGCTCATTACCTACCCTTTTTTATATTGTTTGCTTGCCAAGCTACACAATTATGACCTCGTAATATTGTAACTTTCTATTTGTAAGTAGATTTTTTTATATTAAATAGGTGGCAAACACGCCGACAAGTAATTATTATAATATGGGATTTTAGCTTTTTTCAGGACTAAGCTGAAATGATGAATCTTTTTTTTGTACATTTTTCTTATTATTTAATTAATTTTGGATTTATTTTAAATATAAGGTTAGGTTAAAGATTAATTGGTTTATGGACATGTTAATTTCATAATATAATATTTTTTCTCATAAAAATATATTTACATGAATGTTGGTTATATTTTTTAATATCTTATGTAGTGATGCGAACAATGATCTTTAGTTTATAACATACCCATATCAAAAATGACAGTTTACGCAAAGGGTAAACTAAACTTGGTACTTACAAATTATAATTGTTCAGAGTAACGCCATACGTCTTTGTTATACGCTTTAATAATGTTGGCTCTATATTAAATCAGTGAGAATTAACAAAACAAAGCCCTTTTTTCGTTATTTCATAAAATTAAGAATCAAATAGGCCGTATGCCTTTAGCCATCTCAGTCATATAAAAAAATCAAAAACAAAATGGCTGCAACCTACTTTGGAAAATACACGTGGCTGAGCAAAAATAATTATCGATTTTGAAGCCCATAAATATGCAGAGTGGCCATTACAATATTCATTAATTTCTGCCCTCCACACCAGTTAACCGTGAAACCTTGAAAACGCATTTCATCAGACAAGCAATAAGTTAACTGTTGATTTACTGCGTCTTGATTCGCGGGACTGAAAATCTTATTTGATTCAAATTTAAATGAAAATTCGGGTGCAATGAAGTGATAATTTATGTAAAAGTCGCACAGGTTCAAAAAAATTACATTTTCAACTTTTGTAATAATTTTTTTATGTAAAAAAAATAGGTCCCTTGACGGCAATAGGCAAGTTAGAGCTTCAAAAGTATACACTCACTCACACTTGACTGCTTTTAGCGTTATATTTCAAGGCTGACCTCGGGGATCACTTTGTGCGAACCCTATTTAGTTTTTGTGCTTATTTTGTATAAAATAAAGCAAAAAAGTATTTCAGCCAAGTAAAGTAATAGTGTTTTATAAGGTGACCTCGTGTCGTGTCCTTTTTTGGGGAAAGGTTTGACTTGGTAATTTGCAAAGAGGGGCTTTCACAAAGAATATTAACTATTGCATAAAATGTTTTCTTAACCATTAGTGTGTCTCTGACATTATGTTTCTATGTTAACATTTGGTTTAATATTATTATTCTAATATTTTGAATTTAATAATATTTTGCATTTTGCTAACCCTACCTGACAGTTCTTAGAACTAGTCACTTCTAAAATCTAACCTAAACGAAAAAAAAAATCAATTGTAAAATTTAAAAATGGTACATGTTGCTATCACTTCTACATAGGTATAGGTACTGTGCTAGCTATTGCAAAAAAACGCTCTATGATTATACAGTTAGGTGTCAAAATTCAATAACTCATATACGTAGTTTCTGCGTCCCGTTCCAAATTCGAAATCCAAAATTCATTCCCGCCTCACCCAAGAATTAAGATACAATAAATGAGGTCGTACGGGCCCCATTTCTTGAAATAGGGTCGTACGGGTACTATTTTCAGATGGGGTCGAAACTTGGAGGTCCTACGGGCACATGAGTAAAGATAAGTACAGAGTGAAATCTTCTAACTAGCTCATTGCGCGGGTGTACTACTAGCGCACAGACATGTGTGCGTGACGTGTCACTGACAAGGCGCGGGGGGCAGGACCGAAGACGTTTCGGGGTAAAAGCGGTTCGGCTAGGGGGCCAACCAGATTTAACTGGTAACGCTCGTATTAACTTTTAAACTTTCGCGTTCCATAACTTATTATACGTAAACGGGACTTAACGCGATACACGTTAAAGGTATATACATACCTTTGGTTACGCTCGGGTGCGAATGAAGGGTTGTCGTGACATGCGATACAAATAAAGTGCAATTTTTATCATAAAAATTTCTAATATTTTCCTAAGCGTTGCAAACTTTACAAGCGTCTCATCAAGAATGGAACACATGAAAGTAAAATAAATAAAACATGCATTCCGTATTATAAAATTCAACAAATAAATAAAATTGTTCAAAAAGTATTTACATAACAGGGTTGATTGCATCGTTTCAATTATACTTTTATTATACCAACTTTGTATGTAGGTCCACTTTGCTTAACTCTCTAACTTTTCTACCTCTACGCTCAAAGGTTTGCTGGTAGAGATCTCTTATAGATACCTACATATTATTTATACTAAAAAAACATAGTGGGCGAATTGAGAACCTCCTTTTTGGAAGTCGATTAAAAATTATATACTCTTATATAGTTATGCTCGTTTTTGTACATATATTATTTTATTTCCCGTGTCTCGTATACATTTATCTTTTTTAATGTTTACTTACAATACAGAATTAACAAGAATTGTTTCATTTTTATATCTCAAATTTGTCTAGGTCTTCTTATAAACTCCATTTATTAGAAACTGATTTAATATTGGCTTACAGCAAGTACACTCTTCACTTAGACCCTTGATGGAGGCAAATTTTTATTATTTTATTATTTAAAAATCCGATAATACCTTTTTTATCATGCGGTAATCCCCACGGATATCAATCTCGTTGGCCAACGGGGGTGGTTATGTCGGAATCAAATCGACTAAAACCGCATGCCATCTCGGGTCCCAATTACCGGGGTGTAAACTGTTATATAAACAGATTTCTTAGCACCATTATAATGTAGAGTATGCGGCCATCTAAAAACTGTAGATGGCTCACGGGCAGCAGGGGTGCAAGGGAAACGCCTTATGGACTACCTTATCCCCAGCGTCTGTAGACCCAAGACGGCGTGCGGTATTAGTCGGTCCAAGTACAACATAACCACCCATGCTAACCAGCGGAGGGGTATCCGTGGGGATTGCCGCACGAAAAGAAAAGGTAACCCCATATAAAATAATGTTTTAACATCATTACTCTGTACCTATATTCGCAAAAAAATAAATTATTCATTAAATGATAAAATTATTGTTGATATTTTTAGTTATTTAGTCAATCTGAAATGTCAAAACTCGCTTCTGTCAAAATGTTTTGTATTTAATGAAAATATTGGCAGCCCTATGAAAGTGACTTCGAATTTTAAGCTTTCTTAGGGAGATTTCCTTCTGTACGACAGTACCATAGCTATTCATGTGCTACGGGTAGGTACGTCGCCTCCAATTCCTAGATTTCCGAGTAGCTGTAGCACAGAATAAACAAATAAAGTACCTATTCACGCTAGTAGTAGGGACAAAAATCTTGACAATTTCATTTGGCCAACCAAAAAGCCAATAAAAGGACTAATGACATGAGCCCTTTGAGGGTGTGAATAGTTTTATGTTTTACGATTTGTTGATTGGCGCGAGAGTAAATTGCGAAGATTTTGTCCCTACCTATAGTGTAGTCTATCATCATTCTCTGAACCTTTTTCCAACTCAGTTGGGGTCGGCTTTCCAGTCTAACTGTGATGCGGCTGAACTTCGATATTTTACGTGGAGCGACTGTCATCTGACCTCCATAACCAATGGCGATATCGAAGTTCCAAGTAAGACTGGTTGGACTTTTGAGGGCTCCAACTACCCGTAACGACTGCCATAGATGTTTGTATGGTAACCGGGACCGACGGCTTAACGTGCTTTCCGAGGCACTAATAAACCTGCGATAAATACACACATAACTTCGAAAAGCATCGAAAAGTCATTGGTGTGTGCCATAGTGAACCTGGGATCGAACCCGAGACCTCGTCTCAACAGTCCATTACCCAAACCACTAGGCTACCGCGGTCTATAGTACCTAGAAAATTCTATCCTTGTAGTAGTGACATGGTAGTGACGAAATGTGATAATATAACAAATTTACATATCACTCGTGGATATAGCCGCAAGCACAAGCTAGTACCTTAATAAAATTCCAGTCAAACCGCTTATACTTTTGTATGTAAAATCTAGAAATTTCCATATGAAAGTCGGTATGTTTATGTGAAGAAAGATAGAGTGAAACGTGACTTATTTTTATTTCTCTTGAGTTTTTACTCTATGCTTTAAGTTGGTGCCAAATTTGAACTAGAATAATCTAGTAAGATAGATCTAGCACTGCTAAGACTCACGTCCCGTTTTTAGGACTCGGATTGTGGGAAGACGGAAATAAGTGTGGGTTACATTGTTGAGAATAAGTTCAACATTCTTTATTATTCAACGCTGTAGGAGTATGTGGGTCAAGATCGTTAGGGTCCAAGCACGTGTCCGGTGTACCGGTGCAGCTGTGGTTGGAGGTTTGGACCCCCCAAACACAAGGAAGGAAGCCGGGTCTTCGACTGCTAATCAGCAATCTTTCGCCTGGTATTTAAATAAATAAAATAAATAAATAAATAAATAAATAAATATTCTACGACATTCTACACAGAACTACCTAGAGTCTAGACCCAAAGTAAGCATAGTTAACTAGATTGTGTTATGGGTTCTAGAATGCTGATACTTATATACTTTTTTTTGTAAATACTTACTTATTATACATAGAAACGAGATGTTTTAGTGGTACATGGCAGTTGATCCTATAAAAATCAAGGTAATTAAAAAATGGAAAGGAGGAGGTAGAAGAGCGGTAATGATTATATCAACTAAAGCCACACAAAAGTGAATCAAAGGGATATTACCTACCAAAAGATAGATAATACTCTGTAACTCAAAGGTTTGCTGGTAGAAAACTCAAGTTAAACTCGCCTTTGTACATTATATTTATCAGTTAAATATATTTGTATAAGTTTGTATACAATAAAGAAAAAAATAAAATAAACAATCATAAGAAAATATTCATAAATTTTGAAAATTAAAAACAAAATAAACAACGTGCTAAAATATTACAATGAATACACGTACAAATTTTAGCACTCGTAAATAAGTTATTTAGGATAAAGTTATTCAGATAAAATTTTAATTTTCCTCTTAAACAGTCAACGATGTGGAAATGCATCGTCTGGCAAGCGAAGCGTGAACGAGTAGCCCGGTGCACGTGACAAGACTTGAAGAGATACTCCGTACTTTTTGTTCTAAGCCCTTTCTGTGAAAGAACTAGGTAACGTTTTAATTAAAGTTAGAAAAACTGTGAAGCAATATAATTTAATACAATTCTTTGTTGGCAAGCATTTCATCGCAGATATAGTGAATGTAAATTAAACATCTTTTGAGCTTAGACAATTGCCAATTAACGTGATAATACTATCAGTCTTCTCAACACGCTACTATGGGAAGAAATTTGTCAAGTTTTTAAATTGGCAAACTTTTATTTTGAATTTCAATTAAATTTAATGATAAGCGTTGACACGAAAAAAGAAGGAATATCAAAATATGTACATAATAAAATAATTACTACCACTTCCTAATAATGTGACGGATAGTGAGATAGTGATAGTGAACAACTCACTATGGTGATGTACTCACTAGTGTAGGTATTCGAAGCTTGCCATAAGTCTATTCGGAAGTGGCACGCAATAGACTAATTGATTGCTAAAGGCTCTCTCTACATATTAAGTCTATTCAATTAAGTTTATTATTACTTAGTCCTATTTTATAGAAATGTATTAGCATAGCAAACGGAGCGTGAACAGGCAAGTTAGTGCAAACGACGTGACAAGCTTAGTTTTTTTTTCCGTTTGCAGAAAATTGAAATAGAATATTTGAAAATCGAATGTTTTACAAGTGATCACTAGCACACCGGCTGAGCATGAAAGATTTGATTGACGGAATTCAAAATATTCGTTCATTTTTGCATGTAATCGTGAACTCCTGAATTTGATTCCCGGTCGGGAAAACTGTTATTAGATTTTTCTGTTGAGAAATTCTTGCAATATTTAGTCTGGAATCGTGCACGGTAGGCGGTAATGCGATAATAGGCCTGCTTATTGCGTGGGACCGAAAATAATGTTGGTGAAATGTGGCTGTACATACAAAAAGGAGCAAAGAAAGTATCTACAAGTCATTTTTTTTTTATTTATTAAATATAACTACAGAATGAGTTGCCTATACAAGGTTTAGGTACGTATATATTATAGTCTTTTATCATATCTGTATCTAACCCAAGTTTGAGTACATTCGATGGGTGCGAGTATTTTATTTATTCCGCCTGGAGATATTTAAATACCTAAGAACATAAATATATTAATAATAAAATGTAATAAAGATGGAATATTCGTGGCACGGACCTTCAATAAAGCTAAATGCTTATATTATGAGTGAGTTCTAAGTCCAACACTTCAGTTTATTACATAGTTGCTACAAGTTTCGGTTAGAAATGTTACATTAAAATTACCCTCGAGAGCCATTTTGGTAATTTCAAAGCAGAAATTGACGTCATATCTAAACGTCAGCAGGATATTAATTAAGGCCCTTCATAACTTTTCTGTTTTAACTCGAAAATTTTATTAGAATGAATAAAAATAAATGAGTTTGAGTTTCAACCAAATTGTGAATTACTTATGTATCACACATTTAGAGGAATTTACAATATCATGAGAGTTATGAATGGTCATTGTGCACAGGCACTTTAATTTTTTCATATATGAAGACGAGAATTTCATCCCGTTCTCGATATTGACGTTTTCCGATTATTAAAATTTATCGAAGTTACAGTCTACTACAGTCTCTTTATTCTTTTTTGTTTTCAATCATATTAAATTGCTAAGAAATATTATTCACGTATAATTTCGATCACGAATGCATTCAATAATCCAGAATAGACCCAAAAATAATATGATAATTTACGCCGGCTTGTCACTCTTGCGAATATTGTCACAAGTTTTATTCATGAAGCGAAATGAAATATTCCGGATTGGGTTACGTCCTTAACCAGAAACTTGAAAATGAATTGAGTGATTATTCATATAAAACAGCGACATTTATTACGTGTAGGCGTAGCAAGCGGAGCGTGAACAGTAAATTGGTGCACGACGTGACATCTCTAAATCTTTTTGTAGACTGTTAGCAGGCGGCGCGTGATAATATTTTCTTTATTCTAGATTTGAATACACGGATTTACCGTGAATAAATCTGTGGTGATTTATGTAGGATTTAAATAGTAGGCAAGTCTTAAGGTCTTAAGACATATTATGTAGAGGTGAGATAAGTAGATACCTAGGTTGTTTTGTGAAGTTTCTTATGTTAGACATTAGACACACACATGCTAATTAAACTTGAATAGATTTATGCTATTTTTCCATTGGAAACTGAGATGGATAAGGTCATTTTTTTTTTCAATAATAACTATAATTAGTTTTCTTTATCAACATTGAATAGAATCATTTTTTCGTAAACTTTCTCTACCACATTGCCATAATAAGACGTTCTTCGACAAAGGTCATTGTCCACCAATGCTATTTGAAGTCTGTCCAATACGTCCAGTTTTAGATAACATTTCACATCGTAAAAACTTATCGCGCAAAAATGTCCGACGTAGCACCATTTTTCATTGAGACATGATATTTCAATTTATCTTGTGAAAGCTATGGAGGGAGTTGTGAAATTGGTTTATTCGTAGTTTTAAAAGATACACGAATTTTAGGTTGGTTATTTAGTTTTAATTATTTTTACACTAGCTTCTCCACGCGACTTCGTCCGCTTAGAATTCTGTTCCCGTTCAAGCTTCCCTGTGGAACCTATTCCATGAATAAAAGTAACCTAAGTATGTGTTATTGTGCCAAACCCGTTCAGCCATTTTTGTATGCAACTTCTGTTTTCTGCTACACAAAATAAAAAAGAAAATAATGTTACGGTCATTTTGGGTAACATTGAATCGCAGTGTAACTTTGAATAAAGTCATCAAAAAGATTTAAAAAATTATTTGATGCAAATGTTTTATTGTTTCAATATTATAACTGCCTAAACGGATCGCCATAATGTTTTATAACAAACGTAACATAAAACATTAAGCTTTCAAAGTCATAATTTTGTAATTTAACCGTTCTTTTTCGAGTGAAGTTCTTAGCAGTTTTTGTTAGTTGAATTTAATATCGGAATTATTTGTACAAAACTTGCTGTAAACAGGTATGTTTGGTCTTTATCTTTATAATCTACTAAAAAAATTATTATTTTTAAATCGCTGTCCGTACATAGTGTTACATAAAATGTCTAAAACTGATAAAATTGAAACGACGATCAAAATCGAAGTGATTTGGGTAACATTGAATAGTTCAAAGTTACTTATGTCTTATAAAAATAAGTATGAGGACCCCTAAAATTGATTGCTTTTTTTCTATTTTTGTGTGAAATTCTTAATGTAGTTCACAGAATACGTCTATTTACCAAGTTTCAACCGCATAGGCCTTATAGTTTCGGAGAAAAGTGGGTGTGTAACATACGGACGGACAGACGGACGGACGGACGGATGGACGGACAGACAGACATGACGAATCTATAAGGGTTCTGTTTTTTGCCATTTGGCCCTAAAAAGGTGGAAAAATTCGTATTGACGATGACATTTTGTTCATGGAAAGGGGTGATTAGTTTTCTTTAAAAAATAAAATGTCCAGAAAAATTATTAGCAGTCATTACGATTTTGATCTCATTTGATAACCAAATAAACATATAATTTATTATGTTGTGCACTACGTTCCTACTTATCTTACTTTATTAGAAAATATAAAAATAACAATGTTTTTTTTTCCACCAAATTGATCCGCCTTGTTTCATTAGGTAATACTTCGCTATTTTCACAGGTAGGTACGTCAAGTTAGTCATGATTTTCATAGATTGGACTTTTTTTTACAAGAATACATCATTTAATTTTATCCAAATCTTAAAATATTTGGATAATAAAGGTTTTAAAATCCAAAAAAATATATATTCAAAGTTACCCAAAACTCGTGCTAACTTTGAATGTGAGTTTTGGGGCAAATTTTGGGCAGTCTTTTTGTTTTTTCCATAAATTTGTGGGTTTAGAAACATAAACCAACTCAAAAGAACACTATTTATTCTATAAAATAAAGATGTAATAAATATAATCAGGGAGTATACATTAATAATCCGTTAAAAATGTTCAAAGTTACCCAAAATGACTGTACTGATTAAAAAAATATAATAATTTAACGTTCTATATTTGAATTCATATCTATTCTAAATGACGTCATTGTCACCTTGGTAAATTGTCAGTTTAAATAGACCAGATAAGTTATAATCTATTCAGAATGCGTAATCAGGCGAAAGCCGAAATGCTTTACTAATTGCAATAATTAATATAAACAGACAAAAACACGATTCTGTATTTTGTGTACGGAAAGCGGATGGATAACGTCAAATTAAGTTGAGGCTTAATAATGAGCTTAAAATAATGTATTTGTAATGTGATAATAACAAGTGTACCTACTTGTTATGCTTTAAAACTAAAATTGTGTTTATGGTTCCTGGAGGCGAGAATCAATTGATTTTCGAATTTGGAATGGGACACAGAAACTAGATAGGTACCTAAATGAGATAAAGAATCTTGACACTTAAGTATCTGTAAAGACATAGCGTGCCTTTTTGTGATGTCATTTGCATGACAGTAACCACGAATGGCGTATTGTTGCTGGTTAACCCTTGCGTGGCCAATGACGCACATATGCGTCACTCGCTCGTTGCGCATACTTTGTCATTATCACTTCTGATAGGTATAATGATTTTTCTATCCTTTTTAGATATAGTATGGTATAGTCATTTGGTACAATTCAAAAATATATAGACGCCAATGAATCAGGTTAATAGTGGTATTAAACCCCTTACTGCTTACCTTTTTTTACTAGTAATCATAATTGCATCGTACTTACTAATATTGTTGGAGAAATAGAGCTGTTAAAGTATAGCAAAATTTGCGCTAACTTTGCTCATATAATATCAGATGGTCATGAATTTAAAATATTTTATGAATACAGTATCGCAACCGTCGCAACTAAGTACTTAACCAAACGTTCTTCGTAGAATAAATAAAACAAACCTAATTTGTTTTATTTCTCAATCTCACAAAAACAGCACGCTTATTAATAAATTTAAATCTAGAACGTAATCTCAACATAATACTAAGGATTGGAATAGAGTGCCACTTACTTTGCATAATTTATTATTATTTTTCAGTCTAGAAAAGTTTCAAATTGAATAAAGTCAAAAGTGAAAAATAAATTAAATAAACTAAAGAATATCTTGGCCCTTCTTAGGTAAATAGAAAACTTATAATAGAGTAATAGGATTACCATTTTGTATTCAGCTTAAAAAAAAAGAATTTCGAGCATAATCTTTACAGTGAACTAAACATTATTTTTTTAAATAAATGAAAAGTATTTTGGATAAGTATTAGAAAGTTTTTTTTAAAGATTGAATGAGCAATAACTGATATTAAACTTTTCCATTATAAAACAGAAAGAGGCCTAATGGCTTGTGCCTCTTAAAACCTAGTTCAACAAAACATTATAATATAAAGTATCTATTAGGTACCTATTCAGTATATAAAATTTCTCATTTCTTCCCAATTGTATTTTAATAATGATCACACAATCATTATGAATTTAATTGTATTACAATAAGTATATTTAACCTTACATACAAAAAACATAGCCGTATTGAACGCCTACAATATCACAGAGAGTGTACGGGAAAACTGAAAATCCCCCTACATCCACCAGTAGATCAAATCAGCGGGTAAGCGGGTCCTACCCAATTTGAAATTTTATAAATTTATCTAGTCAGGCGCCCTCCGATACAGACCCTCATTAACCTGTGCTACCGCGCACATGTTTGAACAACACAATCGAGTCAAACATAGCGTTCATTTGCGTGAAAGTAAACTGTCTATCCTCTTGTTAAAACTTGACATTAATACCTTTACAACCTGACAATCCTGACATGTCGATATTGTTAGACAAACAAACTGGAGAATTTAGTATAAATGCTAAATTAAGGTAACGAAGGTTTCTATACAATCGTTTAAATTTAGTTTAAGCTTAATAGTTTAGTGGTTAAGAAGTCGATTTTACGGCCTAGAGGATTCTCCTAACATAAGCAATTTTAGCTTAGCTTAGGTTAACAGGAATATTAGTAGGTAATTTCGGCCAAAACGCTTCAAAAATATTTTTTTCTTGGGTCTATTAAGATTTCAGTAAACCAGCAACGTCACCTGCAAGCTGCTACACTTCAGGACGAGGTTCAGTTTTTTATCTTGGAGCTAGGGAGTCAGAGAGCACGGTAGTCGCTTCCGTAAAAATCAATTTGAAAATCATAAAAAACTAACCTTTGACAGAAAGTGCAAGGCTTCGGATGCGACCGGTATATACACAGTAAACCAAAGATTAGTTTACCATTGATCGTTTTCGGACGCTATTGAACATATCCGCTACTAAATCGAAAAGTTTCAAATCGGGAAGTTGTATCGATTTTAGGATTCACCCCTATTCGTCATACGGCCAATGTAGTGCTGTCAACGTATTTTATGTTAAAGCAACTTTATTTTCTTACACTTTCGATGTATACAACGATAACCGTTATCGTGAAAAATATATTAACCTGTTATGTTGTTGTTTCGCTGTAACATAGGAGATGAATACTAATGGAATGATTATGTATAATCTGTACAAAAATATATCAGACTTGAAAAGTAAAGTGTTGGTATGTACTTGCCTCATGAACGGGGCGTTATGACCTATGTGGTGTGGCGGTAAAGCGTTCGACTGTTATGGGTTTAATTACCGCTCAGTGTAATAATATGTATACAAGAATATTATGGCTATTAGCATTAGAGTTTTTTATGATGTATGCATTTACACAAAAATATGTTTAAGTTTGTTTATCGCCATTCTAGAATCCATATTATAAGCTACATAAATATGTTCAGTTTGAGTCAAAATAGCACTGTGTAAATGGCTTACAATATTTATTTATTGTGACGATAACTCTAGAAATCTAATATATGCCAGCATTACCAGCAATGAAATTCTCATTTTATCATTTGGAAAACCTTTTCTAAACGCCTAATAAAACACGAAAAATTGTATTAATACTGATTGGCCTAACGTCAAACTAAGCGAGGTCTCAATCGAATTCCGATTTTATTGCCAGCCCTTCATACAAAAATAATAACAAGTCGTCGTTGAACTTTCGGTGAGTATCGAATATCGATAACGGCCGCACGATATAGAACAATAGTGTATCGATATGATATATCGATATAGTTATATATCGAATAGGATCAATTCCGTCGTCAAAATGCGGTATCTTGTGCTCTGTCATAGATTAAATATGATTCAGGCGAATCAATCGAATGTGACTAAGATAAACCTTTGGTTGACTGGTAGAGAATGTCTGTGGCATTAATTCCGCCTATTTACTTGTGCATAAAGTTTAGTAATAAATAAATTAGAACATATGCATAACCGAGCGTCAATACCGGTGCTTTGGCTTCGGCTGCACATTGAAATCTGAGGTTCTATTCTGTTCTATTTTACAGAAGCCTGCACCAGAGCCTCATCCGTTAACCGACTCGTGGTCACAGACGCATATATGCGTCCAAAAACCTCTATCCAGATCAATGACGCATATGTGCGTCCGTCGAAAATCTTCATGGCCAGTGGTAGTGATAAAAATGAAGGTGGCAATAAAACGGTTAAATCAGCAGGTGTGCCCACAGGTGAAATTGGCTTGGGCTTTCAAGATCTTAGGAGCTATATACACACATGAATCAATTAAGTACACATATGAAAGGAAGCTGCGTCCGCGAGATAAAACTCAAGGGAAATGTGCGCGCTTAATCCCGGCCAACTTCCTCAGATTTATTGCTCACTATAAATTCACTACTCTTTGTTTTTTTTAGTTTTCTATACCTAGCTTAGCCAATGTTCGTGGATATAAGGCTTAACATTTTTTATTGCTATCTGTACTTAATATTATAATGTCGTAAAGTTTTTTGTTTGAACATACTAATCTCAGAAACTACTGTTTGGAATTGCAAATTTCTTTTCTTTGGCTTATGTGGCTTTTATGGGAGCGACTGCCTTTTAACCTCCCAACCCTGAGAGGTAAACCTGCGTCTGAGTCTCATGAATTAATCATCAGGTGTACAATGGTAGCTGAATGGATAAAGACGTGGCTTCTTCTCAGAGGTATCGAGTTCGAATCCAGCCGGACAGTACCAATGCAAATTTCACTTTGTGCAATTTGTTATGTGCTAATCACATGATTTACCATCTGCTGACGGTGAAGGAAAAACATCGTGAAGAAACCCACATGTCCGATTCAGCGACCCGCATTAGGCCAGCGTGTGTGGATTAAGGTCTAAACCCTCTCAACTCTCTCGTTAGAGGAGAGGAGACCCGTGCCCAGCAGTGGGACATAAAAGGGTTGCTATCACCGGCTAGCAGCAGAGCTTGACTTGGGTCCTAAAGATTTTGGTGGGGCCCCATACAAGCTACTGTGGTTTGAACAGTTTAATAAGTAAAGATCTCGCCTCAGTGGCAAGTTCAATTGAATTAATGAATAAACTAGTTGTTGAAATACATTACATTAGCATATTCAAGAGATCGCTAGACTAGACATCAAATACAGTTAACGAATTTTAAAGTTAAGTGCTTTATATTTAAGTAAATACAAGATTACTGTTATTGTTACTTAACTTAAATCGTATGATGTACTAGACTCACTTAATTGATTATTTATTTTATGCAGATGCTATTGTGTTGAGACCTTTGAAAAATTGATGTAAATTCGTAAAGTTCGTGAAAAACAAAATACACCTGATAGAAAACTCCGTCAGATGCCAGCTTCAGTACCTATGTTCTTAAAACGTTTCAATTTTATTAAAAGAAAAATGGAAAAATTGGGTAAGATCTATCAAAATAAAATCTATCTAAGCTTTTGTAAGCTTTTGTTGATAATCCCATCAAAAAAGTGAAGGTGATAACAAAATTATTGAAATTAATTAATTAAATTAAAAATAGCCATGAACACTTTTTAAGAACCAAATCATTAATGGCGGAACCCGCGGAACCACGTTTCGCTATTCGCCTTTATTCACGTGTATATATCTAAGTGGAGAGGGCTTATTCGTGTATATTTGCTTTATTCGCACGAATATTCGCCTTAGTCACTCTTCTATGACGAATTGTGGAGGGTGTAGTCATCTATAAGAATTTCCTCGAATATAATATAGGTGAACAGCGAATAGCGATGCTTCATTGTGTGGTTCCACACAATGAAAGTTGAAGAAGCGAAAGGAGTATGCCAAGATCGTAGCAAGTGGAAAGATGTTGTCTCTGCCTACCAATGGGAAAAAGGCGTGATTTGTATGTATGTATGTATGTATGTCAAAAATATATAGGTACTACTATCTGGTTATCAGATGAAACCATAAGTCGGACAGAGACAAAGCAATTTAATAAAATTACTTTTTAATTATTTTGTCTGCAACGAACAAAAACTACGATTGTTAAACAAACACTACGCAGATAAATCGATTCTCCACCGAGCGACGGGAGCTATTAACAAGTTTGCATGCAGTAGACTGACGAGAAGTTAGGATTCTCAATAATTATGCAGCGGTGACACAATTAGAGACTTGTTTCACTGAGGAAGTTCGTTTCATATTGAAACTTGTTGGGGAAACAATGTTAATGTGATTGGGTTGAGAAAAGTTTTATTGACTTTGTGATATCGATACATCTACACTGATATTTTGCTTTAATGACGTCACATCACGTTGATTTATTATGATCTTCAAATATTTTAATCGGGGTATAAGATTTAAAAATGAGGTAGAACGGGCCCCGGTTTTTGAAATAGGGTCGTACGGGTCCTATTTTTAGATGGGGTCGAAAGTTGGAGGTCCTACGGGTACGTCGCTCCTTTTTCTATGATGTGCTATAAGTCTTTCCACTACCTATATTCTCATCCATGATATAAGATGTTGTCATTACATACCTTATGAAAGATGTAAATTTTCAGCATACACAATCTAAGTATTTAATGCCGAACCTCAGGTGCTTTTTGCTATAATTACTGTCTGTACTTAAATGTTAAAATTGTGATTATATTTTTTATACAATTTAGATGGCAGACCATGAACGGCTCACCTGGGCTTCGATTCTGCTAAAAACAAACCACTGACATACCACTGACACTCTAAAAATGCCATTTAATTGTAAACTTTATTGTTATCAGTTTAAAGTCTAAAGTCAAATGATATTTTGTAGAGCGAATGAAAAAGTTAAATGATTACTTTTCATTGATTTTAGACTTTAACAGTACAACGGTAAAGTCTACAATTAAATAGCATTTTTAGAGTGTCAGTGGTATTACAGTGGTTTGCCTTTAGCAGAATCGAGACCCTGATGGGAAGCGGTCACCGTGGACGTGTGCAACACCAGAGGTGTCACACTCGCGCTGCCCACCCTGATGGTTTTGGGGGATCGGAGGCTTTGAGGAGGGGAGGGGGGGGGGGGGAGGGTTCAGCGAATTTCTGTGCTGACAACCGCGGAGACTCCCCGCTGACAGCACTGAATCCCTCCAGTGAGCTCTGGCAACCCTATTTACCAGCGGGAATACACCTTTTAATGATCGTTTGTAAACATAGTCGTTATAAGTATAACAAACTTATAGCCAACCCTTGACACGAAAAGTGATTGAAATACCGCCGCAAAGGCAAGCAATGTCTAAAATATGTGATTGACCTGATAAAGAATTCCTTCGCAGAATCCTATTCACATAGTGCTGAAGTATTTTATATGGGCACTTGTTGGCAAGCGGAAATTGATCTTAGGCTGGTTTCTTTACATAACGTCAGTAACGTGACCCGTTAGGGGTGGTTCCTGATTGAGGGCAGTGAGGGAGATTTATCGGCTGTCAGGTTGCTAATGAAAGAAAACCTACTTATTGTATACTTACCTATTACGGTACAGACGAAAATAGAGGATCAGTAGTATGGAAAACATTACAAAACGTTTAGTCCCTGAAAATATTTTGATAATAAATAAAAAAGAAATATAGTAAAATAAATGAATATTCTAGAATATTTTAAAGAGCGCTATAGGTATAGACCCAAAGTAAGCATATTTGATATTAAATAAAAATTCCATACTAAATCATAAATATTCTAGGATATTCTACCCAGCGCTATCTAAACCCAAACTAAGTATAGCTTAACTAGCATGTTTTAAGGTTTCTAGACTGAAGGATAAACATATTTGAATATTATTATTTTTTTGTAAATACTACTACATAACCCCTTCCTAGTCCTCCCCTTCTCTTCAGGGTAGGCAGCGTTATTGTGACACCCTTAGTGTTGCACACGCCCATAGGTAACGGTGACCGCTTCCCATCAGGTGGGCCGTGTGCTTGTCTGCCACCTACGTCGTATAAAAAAAATACATTACATACATACATTTGAAATGGCCAGAACAATGCAAATAGACATATTCATGCATTCGAATGTTTATACTGAGTGGGAATCGAATCTGCAACCTCCGAAGTGACAGGGATCGCTCTACCGCATCGCCACGGAGGTTTTTGAAGTTTATCTATCCAAAAAGATGAACTCAATATAAATATTAAACTTACAGCATTTTTACTGTTTCGTCTATAATTGTGTTTACCTTACCGTATTTGTTTAGTTTAACACCATTGGTGACAAGTCACTTGTGTACGTGTATAATATATATCATATCGTACAATATATCGTATCATAGATGTATCGATAAAAATGATAAAGAGATCACAGAAATCTGCGAATTCAGATCGCGAATCTTCATGCTCTGCGCCCACTAATGTAGTGTCATTTCAATTTTTTTAGTTATGTTTAAAATTTAGGTATGTATCTGATGAAATTGTGTTTAATGATGTATTAAATAAAGCACTAAAAACCGGTGGGCTTGCATGACAGTAGAGGAAACTCATGAAGTGTGTACGGATGAACGCCGATGGCGGGCGGCTTTGCCAACCCCGAAACGAAAAAGACGTGAGTATCTGTATGTATTCTTAATATAGGTATAATAAATATGATTCCTGATCTGATAATTCAGAGAGATGAATAGGTCAGAGCATTCCCCCTGTAAGGGACTGGTCACGGGTTCAAGTCCCGTCCTGGATGATCATTTTTTCCGATCAGAAAATCATTGGAAATAGTTAGCATGCAATTGCTTAAAATTTCATTCAAATAATAAATATGTATTAAAATTAAAAAGATAATGATAGGAGGACCTTTAATAGGAGGGGGTTAAAGATCTACATCACTATAATATTGAAACAATAATTATAAGTATGTAGGTAGGTAGGTACCTACCTATTTCATTATTGTTAGTGGCAAAAGAAATCTGAAGTGATGTCACTCTAGTGGACGCTGTACCTTATGCCGTCTGTAAATCATTTGGCAAATTTTAGATCAATGCAGTTTATACGATTTTGTGGAAACCTAAAGATGCTAGATAAGATTAGGTAATATTTATCTATCTAAGTTATTCGCTTTATCAGTCTAGCCGCGACCAACATTGATGCAATTTCATAAAGTGTTAAAATCAGTTCTGTGTTTAAATTACTATTAATCTTCTGGGGAACACCTCTTACTGTGGGAGTAACTAGACTAGTATA
Source organism: Lithosia quadra (assembly GCA_963576445.1). NCBI lineage: Eukaryota > Metazoa > Arthropoda > Insecta > Lepidoptera > Erebidae > Lithosia > Lithosia quadra. The sequence continues at coordinate 4,088,594 of OY754884.1, read as the reverse complement.
ATTAACTAGTTTAGTGCTAATTGGCGGATTACACACACCATCAAAAATATTATGGAGAACTCTTAGGTATGTTTCAGTTCAGTTCTAATCTATATTAATAAAAATATAACTATGTGTACGAATAATAAACCTCAAGAGTTAGTTTATCTGAAGGCGCTTGTCCCTGGAGCTATCATGGACTTTGAAAAAATATCTTTGCATTTTATATTTTTATAACTTACCCTAAACCCCGTGTGGTTTAGCGCAGGTTTTTACATTTTCTTCAAGATGCAACTGCGGTGTACGTACAACTAGTGCAGGCAGCGTAAATAATCATGATCATTATGAGATGCTAAATCATTTTCATTGAAATTTTTGATATTGAAGTTTGTGCAATTATTATCTAATTTTGACACCAACCGCACGTATATAATCTTTCAAAAGGAAGAATCTGGTATGATATCGTAACGACCTTGAACCACGAATATATGGCGCCAGTGATGATTATGAGTATATCACTCGGTCATCACAGATAAAATGATAACATCTGATTTCTAGCGTGTCCATCATGATATGACTAAACCGGCTAAATAACAGAGGTGTAATGATGTTTTTTAAATTTAAATGCAAGATTGATTACATACAACATTACAAAAACAAGTGAAAGTAAACAATAGCTTGTTATAAAAACTACTAGCTGTTGCCCGCGGCTCCGCCCGCGTGGATGTCGAAATCCGTTTCAAAAACTATTCTATCTCTCAAGTTGGATCGAACTGCACATGGTGTGCGAATTTTATTATAATCGGTTATGTGGTTTAGGAGTCCATTGAGGACAAACATTGTGACACGAGATTTATATATATTAAGATAGGTACAAGAAGATATACCGATAATGCTTTTGTTTTTTTGCGAAACAAGGAAAAACAAACACACTTAAGTACACGTCTATACCTACTTCTAGTAAGGACACCAGACCGAAGGTGCTCCATCCACCTTGCTAATGATGTCTCACATAAAAGCCGCGATGGCACTTTGTTCAGCGGCGTACTGGGTGCTATTGTGACGTCACGCACCGTATTCTGTCTACGTGCTAAGGACTTTTATTAATGGCGGTTAAGTGAAGTTTGACGTTATAGTTAAGAACTAGGATTTTTTATTTAGTTTTAAAAATAAATGTGTATCTGAACCTACCAAGAATTTCAGAGTCCAAGTACCTGCTGATTGACGAATATTAAGGGGTTAGGAGATCATACATTACGACAGTCGGATAGCCGCTTTCATGAAAGTCAAATAAAAAAAAACTAAAAACAGGAGAACGAGTAAGCGGACACTGCCCTCCGAGGTAGATAAACTGCTAGGGTGCAACCATGCATGTAAAAGTAACGAGACGTATTTTCTCAAAACTATATATAGGTACCCACCGTTAAGGCACAAAAAGTCGTATCCTATATCTAATACAGAAATTAAATTATGTCCCTTCACTGGCGCCGGATAAGAAAATACAACTCAGTCGATCGACATCACATTCATTCAACAAATTGTTCTCAAAGAGTTTCTATATGATTTTCTACCATATCACATTTTTATAATTGAGTAGAAACAGATATTTAAGGAGCTATTTAATGTGAATATAATACCATAGGGTGGTATACTCCCTGGGAAATGCGTTTTGGGTCACCTCAACACTTGCGTTAACTGCCCCCGCTGGCAGCAGAATGACACCCGTGAGGATTTCCGCACGAAAAAAGGCAATTTATAGAAAGACCAAATAAAATATGAGATATATATTGCTCTTTGAGTATTAAAAAACACTAATTCATACTTACATTATAAAAGTATTTCTTCATTAAATCATCGCCAGTAGCTTCCAGGGCTACATGTTCACGTAACTACGGCGGCCGCACCATAAATTATAATAATTAACTTAGCACACTAATGGACGACGGACGATGCATAGTTGTAACATGTATGTAGTATTACAGAATAATACATAACATATACATAAACTCACGCCTATATCCCCGAAGGGGTAGGCAGAGGTGATAGCACCCACATTTCGCCAGTTTATATTTAGGTCCCAATGTAATAGGTGGCGAGCCTATCGCCATTAACCAGCAATAGAATAGAATACAGAATAATAACAATAAATAGACAATAAAATACGCTAGAAAATTTAATAGTGCCAACTCGACCTAAAGAATCACTTCTTTTTTTTATGAGGGTCACGTCAATATGACTTCACCTCGCCTGATGGTAAGCTAAAGGCAAAGTCTCATGAAGGGAGTCCCCATTACATACACCAACAGTGCCATAATGGTGGCCCTCAACTTAACGGCCTTATCAAATGATTTTACACGCCCGCACAAAGGACCCGGGACTGTAGAAGGAAACATCGTGGCCTAATGGACGTGTGCAAAACTAAGGGTGTCACACACGCTGCCTACCCTGAAGGGCAGGGGGCCAGGGAGGGGTGGGTAGCCTAGGAAGGGGTGTGGGGAGGAGGGGTACAGTGAGCTCTGGCTATCCTATTTACCGACGGTCACCCAACACGATGGTTATTATGGCCGCGGCCTTCTATAGGGCGGAGGTACTACCCCAGTCGGACAGCTCATTTCGGACGGGAGTGTTCTACCTCCTATTATATGCATATTATAATCCTCTTGGCTGCGACTCAAACATTATTTTAATTACTCCCTGCCATCACCACAAATTGCTCAACGCTTTCAAAAACAACGTGAACTGCTCGTGAATGTCCCGTAAAATTGTTAAACTTTTAATGACCCTCAGAGACAAGAGTTTCTAATTATTATAATGCTTTTAACCCGCATGTTACCCTTTGAAGTACGAAATCTAAAGTCACAGTAGACCTGTCTAAGTCAGCACTTAGGCTGTTAATATTTCTATGCCACCGGCTGAGCCACTGAAGTCAGGTGGGGTGGAATATCGCCACATGCGGGGGTTTTAATAGTTTGGGGAGAAAATTGGGGGTGTAAGATCTTGGTGGGATTACTTCAGAAAAAAAATGAGTTTGGGAGATTGGTTAAAATATACGCAATCTTGCAATTACTGTATTTCAACTTTACACCTAGAAGACTTCTTATGAAAATGATCTACAGAGACAGACATATAATGAAATGGATCCCTACATACACATTTTTCCTTTTTGAGGAATACACATACACATTAAACCTAGTCCCGGCCTACAATTTAGTGCAGTTTTTGGTCTATTTCTGGTCGTGCTCTGCTTTTATGCGAAATTTCATTCCGAATCGTTCAGCTTTTCTGGTGTACTTAGCAACAAACTTCCGTCCATTCAAACTTTAGCATTTAATTGTATAAATAATAGTAGGTATTTCAACTAGTAGTATTTGGTGTAGCATGATCTATATAATGTACACATTGAATCAGAAATAGGCTATTTACCGAGTTATTTACATTTCTTATCTATTTATTTTGTGTGCTACACAGAATAAAAATTATTTTCCATTCTTTTCTTTCTATTAAAAGAAAGTAGAAGTACACTTCCTTGCTTCTGACTTTCAACTCTAGATTAAACTGAATCTCAATTTTGTACATTATAATTACTGCATGTTGAATTCAAGGAAATTGAAGTGAAACTAAAATGGGAAGTCACAAGTTTGTGTGAAATCTGCTTTGAAAGCTACAAACATTTAATTTACTTAGTATTCAGCTAGGATTACTTAATCCAAATGCTTTGTTCTGATATACTCTTGTCTTAGTTTACTCACTAGACTCATTTATACGATGTTGGCGCAGAATGATGAATAATAATGATACCTAATACCACCGCTAATACTGTCGCGTAATATCCCACATAATATTACACAGTGTAATCTGGCCACAAATGAAGAGAAGCTTGTAATATAGACTTGAGAAAATGGGGATAGATATAGTTATTTTTATATTCTTTTTTTATACCACGTAGGTGGCAGACAGGAACACGGCCCACCTGATGGGAAGCGGTCACCGTGGCCTATGGACTAGTGCAACACCAAAGGTGTCACATACGCACTACCTACCCGGAAGGGAAGGGGGGAGGGCTAGGATAGGGTAGGGAGTCTAGGAAGGGGTGGGGGGAGGAGGGGTACAGTGAGCTCTGAGTCTCTAATTACCAGCGGGAACACAACACGATGGTTATTATGGCCGCGGTGTTCTGTAGGGCGGAGGTACTACTCTAGTTGGACCGCTCATTTCGGACGGGAGATACCGTCGTATCCTACCTCCTTCCATTTTTTCTTTTTTATTATTTATAGATACTACACACTAGTGAACAAATTGTTGGTACGACGCTGTACAACCTACCATGTGTACAGGGCGTCCGCGTCCCTATCCCTACAAACGTTTCTATCTTATCAAAACGATTTACTGCAAAAAATCTAATTTGAATATGTGAATTTGCTTTTAGCGTCCCTTAAGGGCAATTATGAGAACAGTTATGTGTGATATTTTATTACCCAACTGTTTCTCATTAACTTGCCAGATTGCGGGTCATAAAGCGCACTTGATAACAAAGCTAAGGTTTTAAATGATATTATAAAACGAGACTTGCGAGGCTTTTTATTCTGTTAAATAAAATGTTTCTCACTTCGCTTAGTGTTTTTTCCTTTTTTGGTTGACGATTTAATATATAATTTTTCTATTTTCATGCGAAATCTTTTCTACCTCTTGGCGTGGCGAAGACGTGTACCTACCCACCTAATAGCCGTTCGGTTGTATGATAGCAGATCGACTAAAATCTTGTTAATATTATACCTTACTAATCTTACAAAAACACTGCAATAGGAACCTAAAAATAGAATAAAATAATAATGAGCATTAAAATACTATCATTTCCAGGTTACATGAAAGAAAATATTTTTTTTATACCTCGTAGGTGGCAGACAAGCACACGGCCCACCTGATGGGAAGTGGTCACCGTGGCCTATGGACGTGTGCATCACCAAGAGCGTCACCCACGCGCTGCCAACCCTGAAGGGAAAATATTATGTAGATAATGCAATTGGTGAATAATTTCTTGAAAAATAACTTAAAAAGCAAATCCACGCAAAGTCGCAGGTACAACTGGTTTAAAATATTAGTAGTATGAAGTTCTAAAACTATGTACAGTCATCCAAACCCTCCTATCATTTCGTGCGGTAACAGATAGCAATTGTGGAGACTCGGCTGAGTTTCCCAGCCAACGAGAAGTGGCTCAAACCACAAATATTGAGCACTGAATCGCAGTTGCGTCCTTGTTACGCAGACTAGATGGAATTAAATTTGATATTGGATTGCGGTTACTGATGCCGAGTAATTGCAAAACTATAATGATCATTTTTGTAACTGTCTAACGTCGAATTTACCTAATCTAAAAATAATTACTTAAGTATAGTTATGGTTATGAAATATGAGTTTAACTAAATAATAATAATCTTTATAGACAAATTGACACATATTTTTTTTTTTTGGAAAAGGAAATAGTTAACATGCAATTGCTTAAAAATTTCATTAAATTGACATATACATTTAAAATGAAAATCCCTGGCTCCCGAGTTAGTTTAGAGAAACTGTATTACAGGAGCCTTTAGCAGAAGAATTTTTACGCTGTAGATGGTGCATTAAATAAGTAAGATAAATGATAACGAAACCATATCATCATTCAGCCAAACGGTAGAACGCCATCTATTGACCATTCATTACATTAATAACGATTGTTTTGTTACAAATAATAATTTTAACCTCGCAATATTTATTACGTAAGTATAATGTCTGAATGTTACAGCCTCTGTGGCTTAGCGGTAGTGCATTTGACTGCTACGACAGAGCACGTGGGTTCGTTTCCCTGCATGCAAATATTAAATTTGTATTTATGAATACGTCTATTTGCATTGGGTATTACCTAGGTGTTTCTATGGAGTAGTCCACGAAGAGCACCTATTAATAATTTTGGCAGGTGCTCTGCCTGGACTAGGCTAGGTGCTATTCACGCATGTCCTATTCGTCCAGGTGCTCTTCGTGGACTATTCCGTTTCTATGTATAATATGTATATACCACAAGCTAGTTAAACTATGCTTATTTTTGGTCTAGAGAGTGCTGTGTAGAATGTCGTAGAATATTTATTTATTACGGCGGTGGACGTGCCCTAACCGAGCAGTATAAATTGTGTGTCACCGCCTGCTGCCGTTTATTCGCTCCGCTGCTCGCATAGGACATTGACGGCTGACGACGGCTCACAATAGGACGACAATAAAATAGCTGCAGTTTCAGATGTATACGACAGGGATTGATGGAGTGTTATGACTGAGTTATGGTTGAAACAGTATAAACAGTACATAAATAAGTTATTTATTTATTTAATATTGCTCCTTGTGCTCACGAGTTTTTCCGTGCGGATTTAGGTATGGGGTTTAATTCTTATGAGCGGAAGCCTGTTTTTTTAATTAAAGTAATCTTTATTATACTTTGTAATAATTAGCTAGCTACCAGTGTCAGTTCCGTCAAAATCCGCGGAGCCATTCCATTAACTACCTTATTTAAACAGACACACATACAAGTTTAGTAGTTCCCACAACCCATGACATAAGCTAAACAGCTAAGAATCTAGGAACATTAAATCCTGATTATTAAAAAAAACAAAATCAAAATCGGTTTATCCGTTCCGGAGCTACAATGCCTCAAATAGACACACAGGCACTTCAAACTTATAACACTTCGTCGATTTTACGTTGGCGATTAGAAACAGGATAAAAATAAATTGTTCACGTTTCGGTCTAAAGCCACTTTCTTCTTCGTGATAAATATAATATTTCTTATTTCTTAAAAGAGAGGGTTCTCGGAGTTTTATTCAATAAAACAGGGCTTGTCTTTTCTCATAAAACTACTGTGAAAATGTCCTGCTAAAGTCGACTCGACAGTGCTCCCAATTCATTCGGAACTTCGAAGTAACCCGTAAGTGAAAGTATTTTATATAGGTATCTATCAAGATAGGTTTGTTGGGAAGTTTTTTGTAAATCTTTGAAATTCTTTGTAAGCTTAAGAAAAACACAGTAGATTAAAACTGGTCCGTATTTATTTATGTAAATGCAAAACAACAATAAGTAACAACTTACAGACTAACTAAACTATTTATTATAAGACTATTTTTATACCTCTGGCAATACAGTACGCTATTTTATTCTGTTCTATTGTGATTTAAACTACGGTGTTTGTAACTACGATTGATTAAATAAGTTTTAATTAAAAACGTAGATATACTTATTAGGTTTCTTTATTGTACTCAGTATAATACTTAGCGATATATAGAGTACTTGCTTGTAAAGTTTCTTAAGAATGTCATTTCTACGGTGTTAATGTTAGAAAGAGTTTCTAAACAGAAAAATCTGATACCATGTTATCCGACCAAGGAATCGAACCAGGGATCTTATATACAGAATTGTAGCTGCGAGGTTAATCAAGATTCATTCTCATCTTAGCAATAATCGCAGTTATATCTGAACCCTAGATCCAGTAAAAACACACCGAGTCATTCATACGTACATACCTACAGTCATAATTCTTTTGCATTGACGTAGGCAAAGACAACTCTTCACTATTACAATCCATGCAGACTTTTCACTTCTTATCCTTAACTTACCTTTTCTTATTCCTAACCTATAACATCACTCAACACAACCTGACGTGTAGCAACAAAAATAAAATGTTTTTACAGTATTCATATAACTCCAAGCAAAAATAGCATTTAATAACCGCCGTTATTATGAGGTAAGCCCAGAATATTGCACTCAGTTTAATCATAAAATTTGGCAACGCAATATGGAGTCACCGCGCTGTTTACTGTAGGTACAAAGCTCAGTATCTAATTACTTTGTTGTTACACTATGGAACTCAGACTGCAGGCTATTGTCTGGTCTTCCTGCCACATTCAGCTTGTTTAACTACCATTGTAGTTGCGTTTTGTACTAAAAGATAGAGAGACTAGTAAAATATTTTTTGATACAATACTGTTTACAACTTGAACTTGCTAATTTTTGAAGCAACCGGTGCAATTTAGAAGATTTTTTTTGCATATATTAGTCAGTTTATGCGGTTTTAAGGAATCGTTTAGGTATAGGCTATTTAATATCACATTGAGAAACTTAGAAATCTACTAGTGTTTTGCACAGGAAAAGCTTGTTAGTAAACCTATTACAGTGCCATCACGTGGAAAAACTTACGAACTAACGGTAGATGGCTCCAGCGTCGCTCCAAGATGGTTGTATAGGCAATTTTTTACCCAGTTGGTCAGATATTGCTCCTAGAAATGGGTGCCTCGAATCCTGATCGCGAGCTCGAATCCCTTTCTGAATATGAACTTTTTGCGTTAAATTTATAAAGTTAAAGTCTATTAAATAAATACAGATGCATTTCTTTCCATAACATATACTAAATATAATTTATTAATCGAAAAATTACAATAATTATAAAAAGGTTTAAAAAACTGGGTCCCCTCGGCAGAGTGTAGGATGCAGGCAGCATTCCCGTGCTGAATGGCGATAGAAAGCCTTTGCGTGAGAAAACTGCCCGCACGGAGAACACCAGTTTCCTCCCTCAGACGCTTGCTGAGTTCCACGACGATTCCATATATAGGTATATCATGTAATCACATCCTACGAAGTCACAAAATGATAACTCTCTCTTTATAATAACAGTATCTATAGCTATATCTACCTAGAAAAACATAAGTAATACCCTAGGCGCATACTTGGCGACAGGTGACAGCGACAGCTCGGCGCGCGGCGTTTAGACGCGACGACAGGCTGCGGCCGACAATTTCATAGCGCCACGATACGGCGACTCGCTAGCTTGTCGTCGCGACTCGGCGTCTCAGGGGCCTAACTCAGAAAAACTAAAATATTCGTATCCGTTGACGTTTTGACCATTTAGCTACCCCGAAAGTGTTTCGTTTCGGATTTCGAATCCGTCTTCGATCGTTTGACATTGAGGTTGTCGATCGTTATCAGTACACCTCCTACTCCCAAAATACATTTGACGTTTTCGCTGTCGTTGTTTGACAAATGGTCCGTTTTTGTTCGATCCGAAACGTTCATGTTCGATTTTCAGAGTAAGGCCCCTGACGCCAAGTGTACAAAGCTTAGAACAAAATATATGAAATTCTCGGCTGCAGCCTGTCGTCGCGTCTAGACGCCGAGCTGTCGCTGTCGCCTGTCGCCCAGTGTGCGTACCATATAAGTGAGGAGGAAAAATATCGGTTGGAGTACAATAACAATCCTTTAAGAGTGTTATGAGTAAACTTCGTTTATTGAGAGGTTTATCCTCATTTCTTGTTATACGGAGTAAGCGCTTTTGTTTCAACAAACTTACCTTCGTTAGACATACACGGTAGAGTTTGTACCTGTGTTTTATTTGTGACAAAGGAATAACTAATATAATAATATAGTATCGCGTCTTGAGACTTCTGCAGCTCTAGATTAAAAAGAAAAACTTTCCCTTGTCTTGGTTGAATCTTGGTTGTATCCGAAGGTTGAAGTTGAAGCTGAAGGTAGCGATTGCCGATTATATTCCGCGGGAAATAGAAACTATAAGGTGTGTCTGTCTGTGTCAAAAACTATCAAGTGCCACTAATTGATACTAATTATTTAGCTCTGACCAAAGCAATACCAATGATGTCAAATGAATGGATGTCTTCGAATATCCACTCCACCTCCACCAAGACCTCCAAGTCACTTACTGATTAACGGACAAGGCTCTGGCGCAAGCTTTCCCCTCAAAACCCCTCTCATAAACGCTGTATAAGTCTAGTTAATAGGAGGAGGAATAAGCTACTCCTGGGTTCTTAGTTAAAAGCGTAGGATATACAGCGTCACAGGGTCGGCAGCACGGGTGTGACGTCCCTGATGTTCGACACGTCCATAGGCCACGGTGACCGCTTCTCATCAGGCGGGCAATGTGCTTATCTGCCACCTAAGTGGTATAAAAAAGTTACATAGACGTCGCGACGTCGCGACGCTACGTTGGGACGTATCTTATCCGTCCATTGTCTGTTCCGTCTACATAATAATTATGTCTTAGATAATTATAATTATATATACTCTGGGTAGTGAGTGGCATTGTGATCGACTTATTAATAAATTACCATTTATATTAGTACAGTACGATTGGGTGGAGTCGTCGGAAACACCTACAAAATTATATATTACGACCCTCCCATTTCGTTATGCCTACTAATTGCGATCATTTGTCTTTTGGGGAGTTTGCCTTATCCTATTTTAATGCTGTTGTTCCTTTTTTTGATGTATAAAGACTGATTTCCACGATGTATGATTGTATAGACTTTAGCCACGAACGGCCTATCAATTGCTTTCCACGGTGCATGTCGGTGTATTTCGAAATAGTGAATCCGATTCACTACCACGCTTCCTTGTCTACACCTCCGTAGACTTCATTCTACGGTGCGCGCGTTTCGATCGAACAGTGGAAAACCACCTTAAGAATTATTTTTTTATTCATTGCTGCTATATTTTATGACATTTTTCTTGAAAGGCACCTGAGAGCGACTCATAAAATTCACTCGCTAAACTGGTGGCTCCCATCCCTAGGGTGTATCGCTTAGCCTGACTGTGTTCATTTATTATATTTCATTTAGTTATTTTGAATATAATTAGCAAAAAAAACGTCCAGTTTAGATACCTTTGAAACTAGCTCCTGGAGGATCAAGCACGCTTTACTTAATGAAATTCATTAAGTAAAGCGTGTCTCGAGGTAGGTAGTTCCTCATTCTCTGGTCGCTGCACCTGCTAAATAACGAACAAGGTTCTGGCGCAAGTTTTCCTCTCGGGAAGAGGAGAGGTCAGACGGCAGACGGAAGTCGACCTCGGTGTCACCAAGTGTAGTAAGCTTTGGATCCTACTGGAAAATTGCTATGAGGATGATTATGGACTCTAAATAGTTTAATGCTAGCAACACTCGTTCCTTTCCCCCACAAAGACCACTAACAACAATTAAACCTTTAGGTTTCGTTTTTATATGCATGAGGTGTATTTCCCCATGTCATCAGGTCGTAAAACAGGGAATACCCATTTTCGAACGATATGCAAACTTGAAAAAAATACATAAACCAAAAACAAATAAACGACATTATAACTCACATAAAACACTCCGAATTTGCTTCTATTTCAAATTTTATTACCGGTTCTTCCCAACACGGTATATGCATTTGACGTTACAGATATCTAGATGTGTATCAAATCCCTTATGAATTCTTTTAAGAAAAATGTATTTTTGTTTCTTTTTGCGAGCTGTTGTCTCTGCCTACCCCAGAGGGAAAACACATGTTCCACACATGAGCCAAATGAACCGAGACAATACCTACGAATGTATCAGACTTAAACCGACTAAAACCGCACTAGAAGCGCCGGGGTGTAAAATGACCCAAAAAGAATTTCCCTCGTACCCCGGTAAATATGTGATGACTGGGTTATTGTCGTCGCAATGCTGATGGCATTACTTATCAGGTGGGCCGTGTACTTGTCTGCCACCTAAGTGGTATAAAAAAACAATAGAAACGCGTAGGAGAGCGATATCTTTGGATGCAACCGAGACTAACGCTATAGTCATGATAATACTTATCTCCAAACCTCAGATCATTACTCTTTATACTTGCGATTATAATGCGAAAGTTTGTATGAATGGATGGATTCATACATTTCACCATTCATTTAATGGGTCGCTGAAAATGAAACAGTTAGTGAATAATAAAAAGAAACACCCTTTTTGTAGACCACAGTTTTTCTTTCACCCTTATCTGCATAATTGTAAAGATTTTCCCTTCATGGTCGTACCAAGGTCAGAATTTCTAAACCTTGATGCTAAACAATTTAGAAAATTCGCTGTGATGTTCCACGTAGCTTATTTTATGCAAAAGATATATGTACCAGGTGTATAATTCTTATAATTCTGTAAACCTTGGAAGAGGAAAAGCGTTTATTATTTAGATAAACACGAACGAAGCTTTATATACTTGGTGATTCTATTTACCTTGAATAACAAAATTTAATTAGTAGCAGATATGTTTTTGCTAGTAGCGGGCCATGGAGCGAACTATGCTTGGAGTTTCTTTGAAGGATAAAATTCGCAACGAGTCATCCGACAAAGAACTAAAGTTACCGACGTAGCTCGCAGAATAAGCAAACTAAAATGGCAATAGGCTGGCCACATCTGTCAAAAGACCGATGGTCGTTGGAGCAGACGAGTCCTAGAGTGGAGACCGCGAGTCGGCAAACGGAAGGTGGGACGCCCCCCAGCCAGATGGACCGACGATCAGAAAAAGGTAGCTGGGATGGACTGGATGCGGAAGGTGGAGAATCGGGTGGTATGGCGCACATTGGGAGAGGCCTATGTTCAGCAGTGGACGTCGACAGGCTAGTCTATTGATTGATGTTCTTGCTTTTTTATCCCTAAAGGAGCAGGAAGAGTAACAAGCCTATCTTCGTAAGCTATTATTTTACCACTGCGCCGTTTCTGCAGCTACTTTTAGACTCCAATCTTAATAGTTCGTACGGTTTTGTGGAATACTTCTAGATTCTCAGATTGAAAATAAGTAATTAATATTAAATATTATAAATGTAAATGTTTTGTGAGAATAGATGTATAAATGAGGTTGTTTGTTACTCTTTCGCACAAAAGTGGCTAAACATGCCGATTATCATGTAAAATAACACATGGATATTTTTATCACGGATACAGGTTATTGTGAGTTGTGTGAAACAAGGGGAGCATGAAGTAAACAAATGATTATTGGAATAAAATTATCGACTATTAAAAAATATGAAACAAAATCACGTAATTCTGTAAAAGACAGTGTAACCAAGTTCATTCAACAAGCAAACATTTCTCAATTACAAATATAGCTTGTTACACAAATAATACTAACACAAGTATCGTATTGTAACGGTCCGTAGATATGAGTAAACAAATATGACTGTCTTGAGCTCCGTAGAGCAAACACATCGGTAATGTTATTGTAAATTCACGTCTATATGGATATCGAATAATTTATGTAACCACGTATTCTGTGAGGGATTTAACATCAACATAAAGACGCTATCACATTAGGTGTAAAGGGGTCCCACAATACTCATGAGGATTTTTGCACGAAAAAATAGCGGATCCTGCCAATATCTTCAGAGCTCACCCAACCTTTTTATTCCTATTGGTCAATCTCCATTAATTAGCAACTTCAAATTGTGTATTTTTGAAAAACGAATCGAATGAGCTCTAGTGGACTCGGTTTCGGTTCAATACACCTCCGGTAAATTGCGAAATACTTACCGTGTTTTTCGCGCGAAACTGTGAAAGTTTATAACTTACGTTTTAATTATTAAGATGAATTAAAACTTTTTAGCTTTTGAAGAACTTACAGTTTCTTGTAACTTTTAATATAATCGATTCATAAGTTTGCGGGTACCTAATGCAGGCAAAAGTGAAGAAAATTACTTGCTCTAAAAATTTCTTGCGCAAAATGGCAAAAGAGTTGATTTTACAAGTAGTTTGATATTTGTGAAGACATTGTCTACAACTTGGTATACTGACGTTGTGTAGACCAATGGCAAGTATTGAAAAAGTTGAAAATAAGAACAGGTGGAAAGAGAAAACATCTGTTTTGTGGTTATTTGGGGTCTCAAGAATCTGGTCATCGGTCCTCGGATTTTATACAGTCAAAAACGTTCAAAACCAAAAGTCTATGTTTATTTCTCAGAAGTTACAGAGTGAAAGTGACCGGTAACTTTAAAATTTATTAAGCTGGGTGCTTCTGTAGAAAACTGTACTAACCTAAACCCATTCGCTTTTAGAACCAAGCTTCGGTATCTACAGATAATACACACTGTAGAATATAGATTCAATTGTTTGTACAATATCAGAAAATGTTGTGTTACAAATGGTGAGCATTGTACCTAATGCTCTTTACGTATCATTCGAAGGGAGCACACTGTGCTCCCTTCGAATGATACGTAACGTACGACCCTGTGCTGTGTATTTCTACATCTTACGAATATCATATTATGTGAAAGTACGTAAAGATGTTTAGATATTTGGATGTTTGTTACTGAATCATACTCATACGATTGAATGAATCTGGCTTAAATATTATTTTTAGGTATATGTTATTTAACATTTATTGCGCACCCAATTAAAGTATCACCAAAAATAGATGGTGGAGAGAGTAGTACAACGGTAAATTTCTACCAGCAGACTGATGGCAGGAGATCGTGTAGAACAGAAAAATTGTATAATATACAATTTCAATTCTTTAAAAAAAGAATAACGTTAACACACACAACAGATATTTTAATATAATATGTATGCACATAAAATATTTCGTAAATTTCGTCTAGACACCAACAATAAATACCTACAGTGGTAATTCAAAATTATCATAAATGAATTGAATCTAATAAACTCATCTGAAAAAGAAAATGGTGTAACTGTATGTATGTAATAACAACGCAGCCTGTGAATAGTGTTTCCAGAAAATAAATAAAGTTGCGGATGAAACTTTTGTCTGCAATTAATGAGCTCTTCCAGTCAGCGGTCATGTTCGCTAGACTGTAATAATCAGTAAAACTATTAGAATTTTTGGTTACGTTTTAGTTATAGCACAGAATAATTAATAGTATGTACCTACTAGTTATAGCCTCGAAACCGGCAGGCTTGCATAAAAAGATATCTTAATGACAGTTGAGGAATTGCGTGAAGTATGTGAGGACGGAAGCAGCTGCTTCTGTCTCTGCTCACCCTGAAGGGAAAAAGTCGTGAAAATATGTATGCGTGTTTAATTTATGACAACGATTTCAATTAAACGTACAGCACTCTGCTATTATTTGACGCATGAGTAAGAAGTGTGAAAATCCGGCTAAGACCGGCTTCGGTTTCTTAATGCTGGTTAAAGGTATATAGTTACAGCCGGTAATATGTAATTGTATCCTCTGCTCAAGGGGGTATCGAGTCGTGAATTACGTAATATTAAATAATATCATCATTAGTCGACCGGCAATCCCAAACACATGCAATATTCACATTTTGGATCCTGGGCTTCGCTCGACTGTCCTTTTTGTTTTGTCTTTTATGCAAGAATACCTACTGTCGTCTCCCAACCCTGAGAGGTATTGACGCACCAGAACCTGGTACGTCAATAAGCAGGTATACCGCAGGTATTGGAAGGCGGGCGAGGCTGACTTGGGCACCAAAAATCTCGCTCCCTTAAATTAGTATTATATCTACATAACATCTATTGGATTCAGACTCATTCACTTTTCTTTTGTTTCAGGTGATTTCAGTGACAAAAGACTTAGTGATAATATAGTGTGAGTTAGTGTTACATACAGTGTCTAAAGTGTTAGTGTAATTCTGAATTGGTAACACACTTTACGCGAATTTGAATTTAGAATAATGTTATAAACTAGTTTTGATTGACGTGTGTTCAATTCGGCGGCAAAACGAGAAATACTACTAAACAGCGATGGCTTGGCCTGAGGTTGTGCGATGAGCCGGAGGAGGAGGGGATGGATGAACCCAGTACGGCGAAGCGGCCGTCAGTGCTCACCATCGATAGGGCCGCCTTCTTGCTATTGAGGGTCAAAAGGGCTTTCAAGAAGAAGAGACAGCAGCGGAAGGAAAAACAGTGAGTATCTTTTCAGTAACAAATTTTTAATAAAAAGAAAGAAATTATTTTAATTCAGCTACGAGTACATAGGTACGTAGCATACATTTTGGAGTACCTAAATAAGTAATTAAATGCGGTAGGCACTAAAATGATACACATAACAAATTTTGTTTTGAATATACTGGGGTATTGTGTTTTTAACCGACTTCCAAAAAAGAGAAGGTTATCTATTTGTCAGAATTTTTTAGGCTTTATTGGAGGTTAATAAATTGAATCATCAATGATTCTAATTTAATTGAATACAATTTAGAACTACCTGCTAAAAAAGGATTTTACTGATCTGGGGTTAGATAGTCACTTTGATAAAGGCCAAGATAAACCAATCCATGGGGAAAGGAAGAGTACTGATGATAAAGGAATTCAAAAGAAAGGTTTGTAATGTCTATGGACTCAAAATTACCTGCTTTAAAAGGTGTAGGAATGTCGGTAGATAACGTAGGTCTGGTATGAAACAGATAATCAAATTTATTTGTACCTTAATAAAACCTCTACCTCATTACACATACCTGCAGATAATTCTCTTTGCGCATACGAATTCAAAAAAAGTACTAATTAACATTGAAGGCACGTAGCGAGTTTACTGGGCATACAATCTACCCACGTAAGTCTTATTTACCGCGAACATATTGATGCTGACGACGTACACTGCTGGTTTACAAAGCAAATAGTTCGTTGATCGTATTTACCAGGGGTAATAGATAAAAACTTTTGCAGATGGAAAGAACTTGTAAGTCAGATGGTATGAAACAGCTTCATTACGATTCGGTAATTAGTACCGAACGGTTGTGTTTGACATTTCATTAATGTCTTTGGGTTCAGTCGCGTAGAGGTTACAAAAAGAGATTCTTTTTCAGGACTAACGTACCTAACTAGATTGCTTAATTATTGATAAAATTAATTAATCAATGAAACGTGTTCAAGCGTTTTTCTTTGTTTAATCCACATTTCAGACAGTCAGATAGAAGATTTCCTTATATTATATTTATATTGTTACAAATCTCTTTAAATAATGTAACGCTAAAAAGCATGGAAAAAAATAGATTATTCATCAATGAATTTCTAAAATCAGATACTGTATTAGCTTTCTTGACAGTTAATTCACGTTTATTTTTATTCTAACAATAAAAAAAAATACTTGATCTATTTAATTGTCCAGATTACTTTTTTCTTTGCTTTCTTAAAATTTTATCTACAAAGTAATATATTGCATGTTGCTATTTCCAATATATACCTAATAATTATAGTACTATTATATTTTCTGTGCCATTGCTGCTAAGATTGCAAAGATGGCAATTGTTAATCATGACGTACTAGATTAAAATAAAATCAAACGTGCTTGAGTCATAGCTTTATTGAAATACAATACTTTACACTGCATTCGGTTTATTTGCAGGTTCTATTATAATTTGCTCGACTTCATCTTTCTCAATTTCTTCTTTTGCCTTTGCCCTTTCCAATTCCAATTCCTTCGCTTTTAGTTTTTCATTTTTCTCTTGAAAAGTCAAATCTTTTTTCACAACTGGAAATACTGGTTTGAACAGGTTAATGTTGTTTTTAATTTCTCTATCTCCAACAATCTGAATATGGTCTTTCGAAACTAAATCTTTCTTTTTAGAAGCTTTCTCTGCATCAATGCTGCCTGTATCTTTTTTCTTAGGAAACAAGAAGATTTCAATTGATTTTGTCTTTAGTGGGGGTAACATTGATTTGCTAGGCATCAAGTTCTCAAAAAGGAAAGGTAACATAGGCATAGCATTATTAGGCATAGGGATGGCATTTGTTTGTATAGGTACAGCATTACTCCTTCCTCCGATTGGTTTCATACTATTTTGATTGGGAGGGAACTCAAATATGACTGTTCCCTCTTGTAAATGTGTTTCTTCATGAGATTCACAACATAATGTGGAGGTAACTGGATCTTTATTAGAAGAGAACAGATCACTGTTCATGAGAATTTTGTTGAGGATACCAGCAGGGTTGTTTAGGAATGTATCCTTGACATTGCGAAGGCTGGAGCAGGGACAGGCTTCTTCAGGGGCAGGTTCGGGCTTCACAAACGGTCCCATAGATCGTGCAACATGATCTAACTGATGTGATGATGAATCTGTAAAAAAATGTAATGCCATCTTTATGTAAAACACCATTCTCGGCTATGGGCAAATTATAATTGTCTTTACTACTTCACCTGATATACCTACTGATTGAAGGCCGAGGTTCTGGTGTAGGTTTTATCCTTCTGACAGTTAAGGCAGTTGCTTCCATAAAAGTCATATTAGCCAAACTAACAGGAGGAAAAATAAATTGAGGCCGTCAAACTGAGGGCCACCACTGTAGTACTATCAGTGCATGTAGTGGTTAACTCCGGTCCTGACACTTTACCTTTAGCTTACCATCAGGCGAGGTGAAGTCATGTTGACGTGTCCAATATAAAAATCCGTGCATTTCACGTTGGACCCTGAGCTCCAACGTGAAATCCACGGATGCTACCGGGAACAAAGTTGTTGATGATGACCTTTATGTAATGCGCTCTATAAAAATATGTATAATAATAAAATAGTAATTTCATAAATCAAATAAGTATTGTCAATCTTTAAAAGATTCCACTGTTCTTTTGGGATGTCATTCCTTCGTTTCACTTAAAGCTTACCACGACCGTTACCGTTGAAATAAAATGAGATTTCCATTTTTCCCAGGTTCACCAAAGAGTTTGTTATAGTAGGCATAGGCCGGATGGTCTCCCGGGATGAAACCATAGCCAGGCACGCCAGCGAAACGGCAACGGCGAACGACAGCATCCTCTATGATAACATACAAAAGAATTTTGATAAAAAATGTTGCTTATTCTTTTATTTTCTTAAAATAAATTGGTAGGTATTTGATATGTTTTTAAGTTTTTAGGGAACGTATGTTGTATAAGAAGGGTTAGGGATGTATGGAGAGATTTAGGGAAGGCCTACCTCGCGCTATGATATACGAGTATAAATAAATATACTCTGTTTATATTGCGCAATTTTTTAATTTCTATGTTTTATAACTCACGAGTTATTGGATTTTTATTTTATTTATTAGGTTGATTTATGAGTGATATTCATATCTATACAAATACATAAAATTTAAGTGTCTTTTTGTCTATTTGAATGGGGTAAAATCTTGGCTGTGCCGATTGTGATGGAACGATTATAAAGCTCATTATTACTTTTATTTTCGAAAACAAATTAGGGTTTCGGGCAAACAAATTAAAACCTAATACCACGTGGGTACAGATAGTTCTAAATATAATAACAATAATAAATATTTTATGTGTACATGAACTAAAGTAAGTATTTAAAGTAAAACTAGTTATTAGCATAGAAAAATGTTTATATAGGTACCGTTTTAAAACTGCTTACCGTTCTATCTCTGTGTAGAAGCAATAACGAATTGATTGAAATTCGTTTCAAACCAAATTCTTTTTATTTCACAACTTCGATTTGTTTTATTAGTTTTTTATATTACAGTAGCGATTGTGAAATATCAATTGTAAGCAAATTTGAAACCGAAATCATATTACGAATTTGATTTCAGCATTGCTTTTGATTTATACCACTTAGTTGGCAGACAAGCACACCACCCACCCACCCGCTAGGATAGGTTCACCGTGGCCTATGGACGTGTGCAATACGAGGGGCGTCACACTCGCGCTGCCGACCCTGTAAAAGCCTTCTACTTAATGCCCTTCTTGAAAACTTTGCTTTATTGTTTTTTAAGATATCTCTAGGTATATAATGCAATGCAAAATTTTATGACAGGTTTTATATAAGACCCCCGCGCCTCCGCCCTGAATATACTTCATCCCCATGGCACTTATTTTACCCAAATACCTATAGGTATGTCAGTAACTTATTAGTTTTGTAATAATGTACGGAAATTTGCCCACTTTTCTGACATTTATATGAATACTGCTCCGCTCCCAATAGACAGGTTATCTAAGACAAAAAAATAATTTTACAATTTGAACCAGTAGTTCCTGAGATTAACGCGTTTAACTAAACGGACAAACAATTTCTTCAGCTTTATATTATTAGTATACCTAAATGAGGATTATTATCGGTGCATACATTGGTGACCCTATTCCTGAGATTTCAACTTAGCTTACCATCAGGCGAGGTAAAGTCACATTGACATGACCAATGTAAAAAATACGTTTTTTATTAAGCTCCATTGTCTCGTTTTTGTGCGTTTGTGGCATTACCGATATAAATCCACTCCTCTCTTTAACCAAACGGGAACAATGCTAAGATTATGATGATTAAGACTTCGTAAATCTTAAGAACGCTGGAATAGCATGGTTCATATAGCTCAATAGGTAAACCATACCACCTAGAAGTCCCTTTCTACTATATGTACAAATCCTGTCCGGAATATTTAGTGTATCCAATATCATAAGCTGCTGCCTACAAGTAATATAAAGTTTACATGGCTCCCTAAGTTATGCCAAAATAATCCTATTTGGAAGTACGGTTACCTAGACTCATAAATATCGATAATTCTAGAATTAACAACGGCCAAGCTGCTGGCCGTGAATAACTAAAATAATACAGGAATTTATGGCGCGGGATGCGCTGGGGATACAGAGTTGAACTAAATTGTGATTTGTATGATATTGGTTCAGCTGAAACTTTGCCGCGAACGAGAAACTCGATTTATCATACAAATATGGACTTGACGATCATTCACATACTTAATATGTACTAGCCGTTGCTCGCAGCTCCGCCTTCATGAAAATTATTGTCGCAAAAGTATGTGAGTATGGATGGATGTAGGTATGTGTGGATGTTTTAGTCTTTCATGAAAAAAACGGCTAAACCGATCTGGCTGAAATTTGGTACACAGAGATATAATAGGCCAGAACAACACATAGGCTACTTTTTATCTATAGAATAGGCACTAATGGGAAGCGGGAATGGGAGCAGGGGGGGATTGTAGTCGCAGTACTAGTGAGATCGGTGGGTGTCAAGCAGTGCTGCGACGACAATCCTCTTTTGATAGCTGAGTGCCACCATTGTTAACATGGTACGTGAATGTAATGGTGACCCTCTTTCCTAAGACTTTACCTTCAGCTTACCATCAGGCGAGGTGAAGTCAAATTGACATGTCCTATATATCAAAAAAATGTAAGAACTTTCTTGTAACCATTGAAGCTTGTTACAATTTGTGCATTGTAAGAATATTACGTTATCTGTATCAAATAACCAACTTTATGGTCGGTAAAGGATCTCGAATGCATCATACGCGATGAAGTGTCGTTATGTATAATCCTATTTTGATCCAAATGCATTTCAGCATACGAATGCAAGCAATAAAATGCTCTTAAATTGTATTTATATACGCACACGTCGATTTCTGAAACCGGTCGTAAAATTGCATACGATCAGTGTTGTACGGTTTGAAATTTTCCAGACATTTGGGGTAATTTTGTCGTTGATTCATATTTTGATTCTGTAATTCTGATTTCATAGTAACCAGTGCTCGGGCTTTCAAGGTCTTCAAAAGCCCAATCTTACTGTTTTATAAACTACGTTGCAATATTAAATGGTGTTCTTCAAAGCTCAGTACAAACTCAGGCCAGTCTCTTCCAATTTTTAACCAATTTCTACCAGTTTCATACAGATCAGCTTATATAGATATCATAATGTTTTTTCTTACACTATCTTTTGCAGCAATTGTGTTTTTTAAAGAATATCTCATTATTTCTCGTAATATGCTGATTTTTCTATTTACTTAGTACATATTCATTTTAGTACCCTAGATCAACAGTAAGCCATCTGGCTTACCTACTGTTGCACTAGGAGACGTTCATAAATATGGCGGCTTACATCATGACTGTCATCTGACCGCCCAACTAGAGAAGGAAAGCCTGCCAAAGCTTAGTCCGCTAATTAGCCTGGTGAACCAGCTTGCAGGTATGATTGACTTGGCTTTATGACTTTATGGATTCCTGATACACCTAACTAGGTTGCAACCAATTTATAGTAAGATTAATATTGTTATAAATTGCGAAAGTAAACTTAAAAAATATATCTTTCGTACTCTTATATTATTTTAACGTAATATGAGCAAAGTATTTAACCATATTATAAATCCAACTCGAAAATGAAATAAAAAATAAAACAACAAAACCAGCAAGAAAAAGAATTATATTGTATTTTGTTATACCAAGAACAATAGTTTTCAACTGCGTTATAGTAATGTTTGCCCATACAATCAAAAGTATTGCTGACGTCACAAATTTTATGTCTCAATTCCGCGAGTTAATCAATTCTTGTTCTGGCAACACTCGAACTTATTGGTTTGTTACACAGTAAAACGCGAAATGGCGCTCACGCATTTGGCATTCACGTTATTGGTAAGTACTAAAACGCGTGGAATTCAACCATTCTGTTTTAACTTCACCGATATGGCTCAATACCTTTCCGTTACTTTGTAATAACGTTTTGATGTTTTCAGTTATAACCGTTTCCTGAATATAGACTATGTTCAACTAACTTTGAAAGGTATATTCCATTTTGTCATCCGATGGGCGTCCTATATTCACCTGGGTGAATCAAGTACAAGGTGACAAAATACCATGTGTTTCACCTGGGAGATAAAGCGTAGGTGAAATGATTCTTAGGTGAAATGAGGACACTACAATATCCACTTTGTTCACTCGGGTGATATCACCCAGGTGAATAAAGTGGAATATACCGGCGCATTGGCGCAGAGTTGCCATTCATCATCACTACAGTGCTAGCCCAGGATGCATCAAAGCTTGCACTTTGGGTCTCGGTTTCTGCGCTTTAAGTTATGCGTAAGAATAAAGCAAAAAAAAAAATGGTAACCCGAAAACTTGAAGCAAATCTTTTTAGAAATAAAGTAGGTACTTTAAAATGTGGTATGAATTTAAATTTGTCTTAAAAGTACCTCCAATTTTAATATAGGCTATATTTATTCTGAACCTGATGGCAATTATAGCACACTTAGCAATAATCCTGATACTGAAATACATTAAAACTGTTCGTGATACGCTTAACAATAAAGATACTATTTACAAATCATTCGCCACCGACTCTTGTGGTTATTATACTAATTTTAGGAAATTCTTAACACGAAATTTGCAAACACGTAGATTGCAACAGCCTTGCCTTACAGATTAACTTACTAAGCATTTACTAAGTTTTAAAGTTATAGCCATTGGCATAAAAGTATTTTTAACTGATTCTATCGTGATTTTATTTTTTGTTATTTTACCATCTGTAATAGGTTTGCCGACGTTTCAGTTGCTATGGTTACAAGGAAATTAAGATGGCGGCCGTCTATTGCTACTTCCAGAGATGGCCTATTGAGACTATTATCTTTAGATCTTAGTAAAAATATCACCATCCTTTCTTCGGCAGTCCGGTGAAAAAGTCTAAATATATTAATTTTATTATGGTTATAGATATTGGCATTCTTTGAAGACTGTGCAGCTAATAAAACTGCCCATAATACGGCACCAATACTCAATCCAAAAAGAAGAAACAATATAGTCGATGAAGCATTTCTAGAACAAAAAGACGTATTGTTAGATATGGTATGTATTTCATTTTGTCACGTAAAAAATGCGTGAATAATAGATTGAGAAATTTAAAATAGAATAATATCTAATAATTACAAAAGCGATATACCTAAATGTCTGAACGTTGCGTTAGGCGCCTGGATCAAGGGCCTGATGCAGAAGAAATTGCTCCTTACCACGGCATATTAAGTATTTGATTATATTGTGATAAGATTTTTATTTCTAGAGCCCCTTAACAACGGTAGCTTTATCCTTGTACCCAATAGAATACTGTTTTCTATATTTTTAAATATTTGTATATAGAATGTATTTCAAACTTAAATTTATTATAAAATGATGCCTCTAAAAAGTCTGTTCTAATTTAGTATAAGGGAAAATCGTTGCCTTGCCATATAAACGTGAATATCTCACACCCTCGATGCGTGAAGTTCGGAACAAATCAATTACCTGGTGATGCCTCTGGGCTTTAGATGGGGCTGAGTGTATACCTACGTATAAGGCTATTTACCTTTTAGATTGGATTCGTTTCTCGTAAGCCGGTATTACCGAGAGGATAACATATCGCTGAACCTTTGAAAAACAATGATGTCATTGTGAAAAAGTCAACATTTACTTTTTGACGTTATATTTTTAATACAAGCTTTATTTTAATTTACTCTTTTGTTTGTTAGTATGGTTCAAATCTCGGAAGCCCAATTAGATTCACTTTCTGACTTTAGATTGGGCTCCAATTTGCTATCTTTCAAAACTGGTTTCGAAACTTGGTTTCGTACACGGCCGAAGGGACTTTTTCCAAATTTAATCGACGCAACGCAAGCCTAAAAATTTTAAGCCCATTGCGTTATTTGAGCAGATAGAGGAGCTTATCGATTACTGCATTAAAAACACAGATCTAACTCGATAACATCTATTATCTACACGTACCTTAGCGTTTGTGAACACGCAATCTTTTGATTGCAAGTGCGACGCTAAGACAGTAGGGAACTGTTTTACAAACTTTCTCTACCGTCATTCTTAATTCAACTCCGCGGTTTTTATTATTTTTTAAACTATAATGGTGTTACAGCTAGAATCTAAATTAAAAGAAGTAAGAGATAAGAAGAAGAGGAAAGCTCTCGATCACAAAAGTCATGTTGATGCCGTGAGAGAAAAATGTGAGAGTATGCTCAAAAATGTTGACGTCAAAGTGAAAATAAACGGCATCAGCGCCGTTGGAGATGCGGATTTGAAACTCAATTACGGCAATTCCGGTAATTTATTTGCACATGAAACATTAAAATTCCCATTCAGTTTGAAAATCGGGTTGGACTGGGTGTTATTTCTGACTGAGTAGTCGATTCGCATATAAATGTTGGCAATCGTCGTGCGATATGTTCTATTGGGATATTCTCAATAATTTCCTAGTATGATGATATAATTTATGTAGCAGAAAAACGTTGGATGGATCAGCTAATACGTGAGTGAGTGTACAAAGTATGAAGTGTGAGATCTTCTCTCTAAGATCTTCGGGATCCAAGTCGACCTCACCTGTTAGCCAATACATCTGATTAAATAAACATATGAGAATCAGGCGCAGAAGCCCCTAAGGGATGGGGGTCAGACGGCAGTCGCTCCCATATCAAACCGTATCGATAGGTTTAATGTAGTTTTCAGAAAAGTATTTTTAACATTCTTAAGAAGGTTTTAGTTTACTTAACTGATTTGAAAAAGGAGGTTAATTGGTTATATTTTTACTTTAAAAATATTTTCATTATCAGAAATTACTAACATTACTAATTTCTTAGGTACTCTATAATTTCTTAAAGTAACAAGATTATTACAGTAGACAAAGAAAATTCTTAATTAAGCTAACAAGATTGACAAACTTTGTACCTATTTAAATTAGTAATTTTCAATGTCAAAATGGGTTTCTCACCGTCTTTTGTAAGTTTTTGTTATAGGTATAGGTCACATCAATATTACTTCACCTCCCCTGATGGTAAGCTAAAGGTTAAGCCTTAAGAATGGGGGTCATTACGAGGTTAGTTGGGTTGTGAGCTCTGGCTACCCTACTTAACGGCGGCGGGAACACAACACGATGGTTATTATGGCCGCGGTCTTCTGTTTGGCGGAGGTACTAACCCAGTTGGACTACTCAGAAAATTATGGTTTATGAGTCTTAAATAGTAGTGACGTATTGTCTTCCCGGGGAAGAAAACCTGTGCCAGACCCTCGTCCGTTAATTTATAAAGTACTTACTGGCATGCAGGTTTATGCAGCTACGAGCAAAGCGTCAAAACCCGCAGAAATCGACCAATCACATTGGTTGAATCCAAGTCTCATAGCCAATTACCCATGTGATTGGTTGATTTCCGTACGTATTGCGTGCTCAACTTCGAAGTTGTAAAATTCATTTCAGTGTCGCTTAATTGAGTAGCGATGGCGGTAGCGTCACGGCTAAGGTTGGATATAAGGAATCAATGATCGCGTTCTACTTCATTTAAAATGGAATGTCTGAAGTTCGATTTGATCACAGTTATTTTCACGGGTGCAATCGCGAGGTGATAGGTTTAAACCATAGCGATAATCTGATGTGAACTTAACTCTAAAACAAACTTTAGCTTAAGTGGTTAACAATATTTTTAAAGTAGCCCATGCCCGCGGCTCGGTCGGTTTTCGAGTACCATAACCTCCGGTTCTCCTCAATTGATCCTCAATCCGATTGTAATCAAACATAATGAAAGATTTTAAGTTTGAACAAGACGTTTCAAACAAAAAGACCGCATCAAAATACGTTTAGTAGTTTTTGCGTCCATCGCGAACAAGAATGACAAGAATTCCAAAAAAATATTTTTGTGTTCAGAATCGTTCATTTTTTAAATATATGTCCAATTTATAGACATAGCTACTGTACAATTTTATAGTTTCCTTAAATTAATGAATGGTTTTTGACAACAAATACTTTGCCAAGTATACAAAAACAATCATTATTAACGTATCAAGTACAATTTCTAGGTAAAGGAGTAATTAATGTTAACTCAACCGGCATATCTAACGTTGGCCAAGCCTACCTACAATTGGGAGTCGGAGATAATGCCGTATTCATTCCTGGACTGAGCAACCTTTTTGTCGGTAAGGGTAAATGTTTTTACGAAAATCTAACTTAACTATCATTCATAGTAGTGGAGACATTTGGGAAGAGACCTGCAGAAAAAATAGTTAAACTATGATGTTTGACTGCCTCTGTGGCGTAGCGGTAGTTTTTTTTTATATCGGACACGTCAATATGACTTCACCTCGCCTGATGGTAAGTTAAAGGTATAGTCTCAGGAATGGGGGTAGTGCATTCATCTGCTATTACATGGGGTGCGGTTTTGATTCTCGCTTAGTGTAAATATTTGTATTCATGAATATGTGTAAATATTTGCATTGGTCTGGGTGTTTTTATGTATATCATGTATGTATTTATAAAAAAACGTATATCAAAAAACATTTATGTATATCAGCATCCTAGAACCCATAACACAAGCTAGTAAATAGCTTTACTTACTTGGGGTCTAGATAGCGCTATGTTTTTTTTTTTTTTTATACTACGTAGGTGGCAGACAAGCACACAGCCCACCTGATGGGAAGCGGTCACCGTGGCCTACACTCGAGAGCAATGAATCCGGGTCACTTAAAGAATGTTAAAAATCTCGGAAACTAAAAATGATAGGTTAATGCAATAAATTGTATTTAATAGACAATGTAATACTCCTTAAATGAAAGTAAAAAAAATATGAGTCACCATACATTTTATTAACACAAAATTACATAAAGAAAAAAACTGCTGATCTCTCCTTAAAACAAAAATAGGAAACATGAAATTTTTGAACTTTATTACGATTTTCTTGAATTTTAATACTTCGTATTGCCTCCTCGTGCTTCCATTACTGCGTTTACGCGGTTTGGCATGCTGTACACCAAGTTCCTTATACGATTTTGGGGAATATTCTCCCATTCCTCTGTGAGAGCAATTTTGAGCTCACGAAGCGTGATTGGGGGAGGGTTTCGTTGTTTTACGCATCTGCCTAGCTCGTCCCAAGCATGCTCGATCGGGTTGATATCCGGGCTGCGCGCTGGCCACTCCATACGAGTAATGTTCATCTCTTGAAGGTAGTCATTCACAATCCTACCTGTATGAGGTCGGGCATTGTCATGCATAAATATAGCATCCTCACCTAAATTGACCATAAATGGACCAAGCAACGTGATCATTGAGGATTTCTTCCACATATCTTACGCTAGTTAAAGAGCCGTTTTCTATGATCACCAGCTCTGTGCGACTTTCAGAAGAAATTCCGGCCCACACAAGTACAGACCCACCACCGTAGGCTACTTTTTCTTCGATGCATGCTTGCTTGAATCTTTCCCCTGGTCTTCGATACACTCTGTGTCTTCCATCGTGCTTGTAGAGCATAAATTTTGATTCGTCGGAGAACATAACTTTTGACCAATCTTCAATACTCCAATTTACGTGGCTCTGGGCATATCTTAGTCTCGAAATACGATGCCCACGCTCCAGTTTAGGGCCGTTTGCAGGTCTAAGGGGTTTTAAGTTAGATTCAGCAAGCCGACGTCTTACTGTCCATGCACTTGGGTTACTTCCTCCGAGGCGTCGAAACTGATTGGTGAGTTCAGTTCCTGTGAGAAAGCGATTTCGAAGCATGGTGTTCACCAAGTATCGGTCTTCTCGTGCTGTGGTACACCTGGTTCTGCCCGTTCCTGGTCTGCGTAGGTTAGAACCAGTTTCTTCGTAACGTCGGAGAACTCTTTGTACTGTTGACAGCGACACACCGACAGTCCTGGCTGTATCGCGCTGACTCCGGCCGGTTTCCAGCATTGTAAGTATTCTGGTGCATTCTTCAGGCGTAAGCGACATAATTTCAGCTTGAATAATGAATATAGAGCACTATCAACATGGTTTATGTACCCACATAAATGACAGATTACAAACAAAAGCAAAACCAAATGCTGTAATTTCGTAGTTCCATCTTCGAAAGTGGCCCTTTTTCAAATTTGATTTTTTTATGATATAACTTTACAATAACTAAGAAGTTTTAATACCTTCATTTAAGGAGTATTACATTGTCTATTAAATACAATTTATTGCATTAACCTAGCATTTTTAGTTTCCGAGATTTTTAGGATTCTTTAAGTGACCCGGATTCATTGCTCTCGAGTGTATAAACGTGTGCAACACTAAGGGTGTCACACACGTGCTGCCTACCCTGCAGGGAAAGGGGGAGAGCTGGGAAGGGGTGGCGGAGGCTAGGAAAGGGAGGGGGAGGATGGGTACAGTGAGCTCTGGCTACCCTATTTACCGGCGGGAACACAACACTATGGTTATTATGGCCGCGGTCTTCTGTAGGGCGGAGGTACTTCCCCAGTCGGACAGCTCATTTCGGACGGGAGATACCGTCGTGTCCTACCTCCTTCTAAATGTCCCAGTACTCCTATGTAGAATGTCCCAGAATTTTTGTACCATTATTTATGCCATCTGCATTTATTTGGCCAGCAACGGTATACTGTTTGAAACAGTACTGGCCACTCAGACTTCAAGTGCTCAATTCAGAAGCCAATAATATTTGAATCCATGTTGCTTTCTCTCTCTTTGAAAGATGTTTGTTTAGTTTGCTCCTTAAGCTCGCGCTTTGATGAGTAGGAAAGGGATTTGAAGGGGCTTGAAGATGGTTTAAATTCTGACTCAACACGAACCTACCCGGTAGTTTCATGTGTTGTAACCATTAAAATTATTCACAATCTCAATATTATTGTTTGTTTTACAATCTTTCCGCTTAGTGCAAATATTTGTATGCATGAATATGTCTATTTGCATTGGTCTGGGTATTTCTATTATATTAAGTAGGGTATTCACAAAAAAAAGTGTAAAGTATGTTTATCAGCATTCTAGAACCCATAACACAAGCCAGTTAAACTTAACTTACTTTAAGTCTAGGAAGCGCTGTGTAGAATGTCGTAGAATATTTATTTATTTATTTATTCATGATGATATTTTGTTCAAGATCGGAATTTATTGGATTGTGTTAACAAAAACTCACGGGGATCTGAAAGCAATCCTAGTATACCCAGAACAGGTAACAATGACGACACAAGGAGAGCTGAGGAAGCCAATGAAACGATAGCAGCGAACTCTGACAAGTCATCAATAAACGCAATCATTCCAACCAATGCCACCAAAATATCTGATCTTCTCATTCCTACTACTAACGCTGTAACTCAAGCACATGCTATTGTCAATCCTATTCCTCTTGCTAGCATAGTTCCTGGAGCTAACCAGCCTTCTGTGGGATTTCCTCCAATACAGAGAACGCCACAGTTAACGCCACAGGCTATCCCAGAAGCTATTCCACAAGCAATCCCTCAGGCAATTCCACAAGCAATTCCCCAGGCAATTCCACAAGCAATTCCCCAGGCAATTCCACAAGCAATTCCTCAGACAATTCCTCAAGCTGTTCCTCAAGCTATTCCACAAGCCGTTCCTCAAGCCGTTCCTCAAAATGGTATTATGAATGCTGTTTAATATTTATAGTAATAAAAATAAATTTGAAATGAACCTTCTTTATTCGTGTCTATGAATATGAATATGACTGTATTCAATAATCTTCATTCATCTGCCAGCCCTTATTCTCCCCGTCACCAGGTCGATTGGTAAATAAAAATTACACCAAATTAATCGCGATGGAATTCGTTAAGAATTTACTGGAAACGTCAACATGACTTTATCCTGCCTGATGGTAAGCTAAAGTTAATCTCTCAGAAGTCACCATTACGTACACCGATAGTGCTACAACGGTGACGGCTCAGCTTGACGGCCTCATCAAACGCCTTTTCACGCCCAGTTTAGTTTAAAGGATTATAGAAGGATAATAGTTTTATTTCAGTATTTAGTTAATGTTACCTTAGGTAATTGAATAAAATATCAGACTTGAGTTTTCTAAGACTAAAGACTCGATTTTCTACTCGGTAAACCCGCATATAAAGAACCAAGTGAAAAACACGCTAAGGTTTGGAGCGTGAAAAAGTTTTTTAGTTTTTATCACGCTACTCAGTATTCCTGTTGTGTTTGCTAGTTAATTAAGAGCACAACAAACTGACAGAGTATAGAGAACGAAAAACGATACATGTTTATTTAGAACATGCACTGAAAACTACTAAAAACATCGAGTTATGGGTAGATGTTTTACAATGTCAATGCTCTAGTACAAACAATTAGACGGCTATGCGAGCTTTATACCTAGCACAGAATAACGAATAGTACCTACTACTTATAGGCTTGTGTGTACTTCAGTTCAACAATTCATATCAAAGAGTTTAAAATTGAATCTGTAAATGTTGTTTCAATAAAATGCGTAAATTTTTGTTGTTTTCTTTCTTTCGCGACGAATCTTATCATCAAAATACGAATAGGTATAAGGAAAAAAATTATGGAACATTTTGAGCAAACGGCAAGTACAGTTTGTATTAATTTTAACATGTTCGTTTTTGCAAATCTCAGAAATTACCTGAAGTAGGTATAGGTCGCGGCAAAAAATTTGAGTTAAAATGGTATTAAAAGTTATTGGTAGGCGACGGCCATTGGTTCCGCATAATTATAAATCACAGAACAAAGAAAAATCTTTTTAATGTTCTGTGTTATAAATATACGATTTCTTATAATTACGCGAAACCAATGGCGCGACCTATGCATAGGTTACTGCAAGAAATTGCACAAGAGATAAAAAACAATAACGAAGCTAGGAAGAATATTTTTTTTATACCACTTAGGTGACAGATAAGCACACGGCCCACCTGATGGGAAGCGGTCACCGTGGCCTAGGGACGCGTGCAACACCAGGGGCATCACACTCGCGCTGCCGACCCCGCAAAAACCTTCTAATGCCCTTCTTGAAGAACCCCATATTGTATTCAGAACAAAGACAATCACAGCAACGTCGCCGTCGTTCTCAAATCAGAATAAGTATTCAATAAAGGGGAGACAATTCGTGGAGAAAAAGTTCTTTGATGGGTTAATTATTCCTTATAACCAAGCTCTCATTTTCCGTACAGTACCTTATGTTTATCTCCTCACATTTACCGACATTTTCACCGTACTTATGAGAGTTCCACGGATTACATTTATACAGGCTTTTTGTATTGTGATAATATGTAGAGGAACAGGGTGTTATATCCGCGTGATAAGAACCATTATCACTTAGTATGCCGCTTGTACAGTTGTTTCATTTTCAGTAAACTGGTTGTTACGTAATTTGTACATGAATATGTACCTAATGGTAATACTATTTGGCGACATGTTACAGGATGTTGTCTAAATTCAAACTCAGCAAAGCTTTCATTCAAGAATACGGACAAATTAAAATATTGAATACCTACATAAATTAGATAGGAGTTCTATTAATTATTTCAAGCATAAAAATACCCTTCCGGCGTCATCGCCACTGGCTTCGTAACCATTTTACCTATTTATTTGAGTGCGAATTGTCGGGCGTTATTGAATGTCTCCTGATTTTATTAATTTTCTCTTTTGGAGATATCAGGCGTGAATACATGAAAAGTAAAATGTCAGGATACCGAGTGAGTTCAATCCATCTAGCAAAACCAAGTTGTTTTTTTTTATATAGGACACGTCAAAATGACTTTACCTCGCCTGATGCTAAGCTAAAGGCAAAGTCTCAGGACTGGGGTTACCACCACATACACCGGTAGTGCTACAGTGGCGGCCCTAAGCTTGACGGCCTCATCAAATGCTTTTTCACGCTCCGCTTAAAGGCCCCGGGACTATAGGATGAAGGAAAAACATGCGCTGGTAAAGAATTCCAAGTCTTTATGGTGCGGTAAATAAAAAATGCAAACCGCTTGGTTCCACTGTGTGAGGGTGATACCTCAGTCTGGCACGTGTAGTTCTGTATAGGAAAGGGGAGGGTGGGATTAATTGGAAGAGTTCATCGGAACTTTGCCTGGGACTTCGCAGTCATTACCCGGTGTAATTCCACGATCGCCACGTGACCCATGAACACCGGTGTGTCCACACAAGCACACTGGTGTTCGCGGGCACTACTATTCATTCTGGTATACAGGAGTTATAGTAGTGGGAATAAGTGTGTGATTAGTTCCGTTAAAAAAATGTAATTCTACAGTACTATAAATTCTACATCGCGCAATGAGAATTCTCTCAAAGCTAAAGCTTAGGCTTGGCTCTATCTTCTGTCCTAAAAAAATAAACGTTGAGACCTAAAAAAATAAACCAGATGAACAGGCATGACTTTAGTAACCTTAGTATTTTAATACAAAGCAAATGCCAGCAGACAAATCTTTCAAGGGTTGAAGTAACCCAGGCATCTATCTAAAGTTACTAAACCTATTTATCAGGTTCTTGAAACTGATACTACGGGACGAAACCACATTAATTTGCCGAAATAATAGGTTACAATATACCTTTATAAGGGTTGTCTTATTTAATAAAATTGATAGAAATCGGATTTTGATAAAGTTACTTGGACTTTTCTCGCTCAAAGTTTAATATATAAAATACTTCAATGAAATTTTAAAGCAGTAAGTAGGTATGCTAGCTATTCCTCATGCTTCCTTTTTAACTGGAAAAAGCGAACATCCAGGACGGGACTTGAACCCGCGAACACACGGGGGATGCTCTGACCAACTGAGCTACCTGGACCTCAATGGATCAAAACGTCACCAAAAGCTCACCTTTCTACTTTTTTCTGCGATTGTATTCGTCGAAAAAAAAGAAGACATGTCTATAGACGCTATGCTGAGGGGCTTAAGTTATTCTGAGAAGTACTTACGACTACGTATACTGACTTGCCGTGACCTATCAATAGCCAGGATGGTTTGTGCTGCCCCCCCCTATTCCGGGGGCATGACGGGAACACCGTGGTTTCCAAACCCGAGGAAGCCATCTCGAATCCGGAGGTGGCCCGGGTCAAGCCGGGGTGCGAGGGAAATGCTCTATGGGCCACCTTACATCCTGGCGTCAGAAGACCCTAGACGGCGTGTATATGACGGTATCCATGAGGATTTCCGTACGGAAAAAAAGGATGGTTTGTGCTAGTCAACTAGTGCTATTTGTGGTATCCAGTATAACTTACGTAATATTATACAAATATAATCTAAAATATTTTATAGTTCATTATAATATTTCTTCAGCCTTGCCCTATTTTACTCATTAAGGCTCATATTACCACTAGCGGGGAGATTAAAATAATGGTACACATTAATATTTAAGTGCTTAATAATAGTCTTCTTTCATGGCTTCCTGAGCTATATTTTTAAACCAAGAGGAAAGAAATAATTTTATTTTTTAATGTGAAGCCTCTTTTTGCAAGTTACGTTATATTCTTATCGTTATTTGATTATGTAAACCAACGTTTGACCATTATATTCTCTGATGTATTCAATCTAATGACCTTGATGGTACTTAAAAAACATTTTGTCAAAAAATTACGTAAGAACTTTTATTTATTTATTTATTTATTTAAACTAACTTTAACTTAACCTAACCCTAAAAATTTCATCGGAAATGAACGATGCAAGATTCAGCACGTTTGGGCACTGCTAATAGTTGTGAAAAAAGGCGCTTAAAAATCTTTCTAATAGCTCTAGTTAACTATTTTCTAATTTTCAGTTTTACGTTTATATCGGCATCAAGTTTTTCCATTTTATTTCCGTGCCACAAATCTATGTTATCATACTCGTAAGTATCTAAGTACTTGATTACAGGTGGTTTTCATCCAATCCTTTAACACTTCCGCAACTGGTACTTAATAGCACGTTAAAATGTATAATCTTAATATAACACGACGTATCATGACGTTCAAATTCAAAATTATACGACAGAATAACTTTAACCGTTATTTGACGTAACATTAATATGGTATGAACTTTATAGTATAACCCTATTCATGTCAACATTATATTAAATAGGCGCAGAAAACTTCACTGACATTTAGAGTTTGTTAAATGACTCAAAAATGGTAATAACGTCATTGTGTGCGACACCATGATACAAATAATGTATATTAACCCCCTCGCGCTGCCGTGACAAGTATTAAAGACGTCATAAGACGTTCTAAAACAAAATATTAAACGGTGGAATATCATAAACCGGCGGAAAGTTAATTTTCGAAGACCTTTGAAGTAACATTCTATTAGTGTCAACATATTAAATACAGGAATATTTACTGTCACATAGAATATGCTTTTAATAACTTCAATGATATAATGTTGAGCGTGAGCGTTTGATCACGGTGACGTCATTAAACGTTTATGTCATAAAATCTTCAAAGCATTTCGTTTTAAAGCACAAAGTTTACAAATGAAAGTGTAGATATTTATATAGGCACTTTTATTTTGTTAATTCACGCTTATGTATTTCTGAAGTCGTAGGCAGAAGTGTATTTTACACTGCATTTTATTTTTCATTATATTAGCTCGTCAGTAAGTCTGTTAGCGAATTAATCATTTTAGACCAGTGCCGATAGCTATGAAACTGGTAAAAAGTAAAAGAAATTTATAATAGGATGAAACCCGTTGCAAAAGGACGAGAATATAACAAAAATGAAAGGAAAAATAAATTACGGGCGATCTGAGGTCGGGAAGTGGGGAGGGGGGTGAGTTTTAAGGGTAAAAACGGTTTATCTCGATTTCCGGCAAAACTACAAGTCCTATGGAAAAAAGTTAAATGACAAAGTTGTAGGTAATAAAAAGACCTTCAACTTTTGTATTTACACTTTTTTCACATAACCTCAAAATGTATGTGAAAAATTCAAATAATCAAGTTTTTGGTTTTTTATTTTTATCTTAAGCAAAACAAATTTGTTTTCCACGAAATTTGGTGAAAACCTAGCTTTTTATGTCCCACAGGCACTGTAATTTTTTTGATTTGAAATTCTCTTTTTTTCAGCTTATTTTGACTAAATATCGAAAAACCACCCTAATTTTCAATCGAAAATTCTCACGTCAAAATATCAGCTTTTTAAAAAGAATCAAAGAGTTTTTTGTTCTTTGAAATCTCTTCTTTCTGATAATGTAAAAATATATATACATTGCTATGGTAAAAGTTCTCAGAAAATGCGAAGAAGAAAAACTCGAATTCGAAATTAATATTTTTGTATTTAGTCATTTCCTCGCTGAGGTGGGATGAAAAGTTACATGTTGCACTATAACTTCATGGTTGCACTCGAGTGCAAAGATTTTTCACCTTGTGCACTTTTAATTCCCTCGTTAAAGCTCAGGGTTCTATTTTGTGAATCGCTCGCAGCGCTCGTGATTCAAATTGATAACCCTTCGGTTGCTCGGTCATCAAAACTGAGCACGCGAAGGGTTCTAAAAATTGAACCCAGATCTTTAGCGAGGGAATCAAAAGTGCGCAAGGTGAAAAATCTTTGCACTGGAGTGTAACTATGAAGCTATAGTGCAACACGTAACTTTTCATCCCACCTCAGCGAGGAAATGACTAAATACAATAATCACAAAATAGAACCCTGAGCTTAGCGAGGGAATCAAAAGTGCACAAGGTGAAAAATCTTTGCACTCAAGTGCAACCATGAAGTTATAGTGCAACATGTAACTTCTCATCCCACCTCAGCGAGGAAATGACTAAATACAAAAATATTAATTTCGAATTCGAGTTTTTCTTCTTTGCATTTTCTGAGAAAATTTTCCATAGTAATGTATATATATTTTTACATTATCAGAAAGAAGAGATTTCAACGAACAAAACGCTTTTCGACTTTTTTTAAAAAGCTGATATTTTGACGTGTGATTTTTCGATTGAAAATTGGGGTGGTTTTTCGATATTTAGTCAAAATAAGCTGAAAAAAAGAGTATTTCAAATCAAAAAAATTACAGTGTCTTTGGGACATAAAAAGCTAAGTTTTCACCAAATTTCGTGGAAAACAAATTTGTTTTGCTTAAGATAAAAATAAAAACCAAAAACTTGATTATTTGAATTTTTCACATACTTTTTGAGGTTATGTGAAAAAAGTGTAAATACAAAAGTTGTAGGTCTCTTTATTACCTACAACTTTGTCATTTAACTTTTTTCCATAGGACTTGTAGTTTTGCCGGAAATCGAGATAAACCGTTTTTACCCTTAAAACTCACCCCCCTCCCCACTTCCCGATCTCAGATCGCCCGTAATTTATTTTTCCTATCATTTTTATTATATTCTCTTCCTTTTACAACAGGTTTCATCCTACTATAAATTTCTTTTGTCTCAAATACTATCGGCACTGGTCTATTTAAATCTCTGCACTATTCATGTGGTCATTCATTTTTTTTTCTTCAAAGTAGTAATTTGTTGACTATGGTGTATTGTATACGGGGCCTTGGTAAGATCTCCTGGAGCTCAAATCCACCTCAACTGTAATCCACTACACCTGTTGATTGATAAACAAGTCTCTAACGTAGACTTTCGATTTGCCGTCGAAGGATCACACAGCAGTTGCTCGCATAAAAACTAAAAGAGTAGAATAGCGGTTCTCTAACTCCACAGTGCAAGCCTTGGATTCAACCGGGACTAACATTGTGATGAAGATGATGTTAATCAAAATTGTCTTATTGCAGTGCTGCGGCGGCCGCGGCGGCGGCGGCGGAAGCGTTGGGCGGTAGCGGGGGTGGACGGCGTATGCCACCTCCGCTACTGCGCTCGCGCACGCTTCCTGCAATCATCGCACCCGGCTTCTCTATATTGCACGCGCAGATTGATCCACAGAGGACAAATGGTGAGTACATTTTTTTTTATTCAACTTAAAAGTATAAGACAGGTGGGATTAAAACAATTTTTTTAATGGTGAAGTCACTAACATACCCTTAACCATTCAGTTAAGCTAAATTGCTTGTGTTAGGAGTTAGATCACGTCGGTTTTGAGCTCCAGTACTTAGACCCGACTCCTTACCGAAGGTTACTAAAGCTTTGATGTCTCAGATTAAAAAAAAACAGTTCTCATAAAAGAAAAGTTAGGTAATTTCTTTTCGTTTAAAATTTATGAAAAAGAAATAAGTAAAACGTACTTATAGGATTTTTATTTACTTCTAAAGACCGAAACAAAAATAACAGAGTGCGTACTTCAATAAGACTCCTTTGCTGAATACAACGAAGTGAACAAATCGTAAACTTTGTTTTTCCACATAAACTAAAAAGATGAGTCGTCAAAAGTCTCCCTTTGTCTCTAACGATTCTAATCAACAGGAAAAAGTCCTTTAATCAAGTGTGCGCTCCCCACTTTACTTTGTTTGATGGCAAACAATGGACAGATAAGAACAGCCGGAAAGCTGTTGCTTAGAAATATCAAAAGACATCGTATTTCCAAATATTTTAGAAGTTTGAGTCACCCTTTTGGCGCTATATCGCGAAATAGTCATATCAGTCATCATACGAAAGAAAAGGGTTAACTTGAGGCTCTAAAGGAGATAATTCCGCTTTTACAAGACTGTTAAAATTTCAGTTAAAATCAATCAAACTCATTTTGTGCATCTGTAAATAGTGTAAATTATCTGTGTCTGTACCTACATTACTGCACGTGCGCTATAAGTTGAGACCTGACCGCTATGACGCGTCATAGTGGTCAGGTCTCAACTTATAGCGCACGTGTTATAGACATGTTTAAAAAAACTTGGGTTACGTTATTATGAACGATTCTAAACACAAAAATATTTTTTTTAATTCTTGTCTGTTTGTTCGCGATGGACGCAAAAACTACTGAACGGATTTTGATGTATTTTTATTTTTAGGAAAGTCTTGGTCAGACTTAAAATTTTACGCATGTTTGATCACAATCGGTTGAGTAAACCCGAGATCAAAACCAATCTCACCTGCAAGCTGTAGCTGGCGATCGTTATCTCAAATTATAATTACCCTCACCGGGGTGATATTTAAAACAGATATTAGTAGTTTTTAATTAGATTCACAAAGATAAAAATATGATGAAAATTAAATAATTTTTACATTAAATTAATAACTAAACAAAATAAACATTTACATGGCGTCATAAAATTCCTCCGCATCATCACTGACTGGTAATGTGCCCAGAATTGGTATATTAGTAGTTATTAAATATTTCTTTCTTAACAAGGCAGAAAGTACCTAAGTATAAATAATTTCGTGCTTCTTACTTTGACAATGTGATCACAGAGACATTTCCGATAATCCGGCAAAGGTGTATCATTATACCTATTATTCGCATAGACTGTCGTAAGCAGGTATTATATCCTGTCTATGTAGTCTGTTAACAATGAAAACCGCATTGCAGCATCAAACCCTTATTTTTATATAACCTAAGAACTCTTTCGTTAAAAGTAAAATACATTGCTACGTAATGTGAGTTTGGAAAATTCCATTTCTATTTGCGTGTTCAACTATAGTTCTTCCTTAGCCGCCTGTGCATTTCCTTGGCACGCTATCTTTTGGCTCCTTTAAAAAGACCTATGATCCCACCCTTTGTAAAGGTGGGTAGGGTGTAGGAATTTCTGGCATGGGGTACATTTTTAATGATAAAATAGATTGAGTTGATGGTTCAACTTGTAAGTAATCGATTTACGTCTTTATTAGGTTTTGGAGGGTTAGATAGTGTTTATCTGATTGTGAGTTTGATTAAATGAATAGCCTATTGTATGATAGCTTGAGATTTACTAGAAACTGTTAGAGCGTTTATAGATCGTTATTTTTTTAGATAATATAGCAATTAAATATGTTGATTAGACACTCAAACCGGCGCTTCTTGGGTCTAACCAATCTACCAGGACCGGGCAGAGGCGGCATAACCAGACACTTGTTACCTACCTGCGGTCACCACAGAATGTGACAAGATGTAAGCGACTCTCCTGGGTTTTGTCATTTTATACAACGTGTTCATTTGCATTTAAGTGAAGGATTTCACAGGGGGGCTTGAGCTACCTCTATATAGGTACTTAATTATATACCTACTTAGGTTTTATAAGTCAATGTTTATAATAAGAACGAATTTCCTAACTGTAACAGACGCTTGTCAAAACTTCTTTGACTTTGTAACAGATTACGCTGATCATTTATTATCCACAGAGGCCTTCTAATCGAATTCGGCTCTCTAATGATAAGGGAACGGTAATTGACAACAGAAACCTAAAGTTTCATTATTTTTCTTATTGAAAACTTGTATTAGGTATAATATAAAATTGAAGCGTCTGGTTGGAACGTTAAAAAACAGTATTAGGTATGTACTGTATTATTACCTAAACCGTACTTAAAAAAACAACTATTTTGTACATTTTGTCTGTTCCATTTTCTGTCTGTTTGTTTCGGCTTATCTCCGCAGGTGACTGAGCCGATTATGACGGGATTTTCACTGGAGGTAGATGACTAATATTATTTTAACAACATCCATTTTATTCAACACATTACAATATTGGCTTAAGATTGACATGTTGACTCAAGAAAACATAAAAAAGGTTTTCACATTTTCTATTTCGGGAATAGGTTCCCATGGGCAACGGGAACGGGAACAGAATTTCACGCGGGTGGAGCCGCGGGCGACAGCCACATATTTTTTTATCAAAAAATTAAATATAGGTACAATATAAAAAAATAAATTTTCGTCACGTTCCGCATTAGAGTTCGAAAGAAAGAAACTTTTGTTCATTGTTTAAAAGTAATAAAGTTGGAATGGCAAGGGATTCCCAAGTACTGAGGAGAGCTTTTATTGAACTTCCATATATTTAGTCACTCCGAGAGGGAAAGTTCTCGGCGAGGTAATATATCGATGCTCTTGTATTGAGTTAGGTCACAGTTTCCGAACTAATCACATAGCTGAAGTTTATAGCTTATAAGCCGACTTCAAAAGGAAGAGGTTCTCGTTTTGTTTTTATATGTATGTACGGGCATTACTCTGTCATAATTGTAGACACACATTTATTCCTAAATAGTTATATTTAAATGTCGTAAAGATCTGACAAGAAATTTCGAAAATAGACAACAGAACTCTTCAATAAATGCCAGAAAATCGTCCGCGATTACTGTTATCGTACATTTAGGCATACCTAGTTCATGCAATTTGATGACATAACATCACGCCTGTATGCGCTAAATGGGATATAAAACATCCAAACATCTTCCAAAAAAATATTTGTTAAAATATAACGAAAATATAAGTAAATAAAGGTTTTATACTTTTAAACGTAACAAGATTGGATTATAAATAAAAAATTATTTACGTTAACTTCAAAACCGAAACCTGTTAGAGAAAGACTAGGTCAAGAAAACCCGCAACCGACGTGCAATGTATGAAGACAATTATGAAAGTTGAAGAAGCAAAAAGCGTATGTCAAGATCGTAGCAAGAGGAAAGATGCTGTCTCTACCTACCCCAAAGGGAAAGACGTGATTTGTATGTATGTAAAAAAGTGCATTAAAACTTAGTTTAAAGCGCACAGAAAAGAGCGTTTAGTTTACCATTTTGAAAGCTATTTAAGCAAACGATGGTTCCAAAGATCTACTATTATCTTTTTAATCCCATATATCGTTCAATCAGAAGCAAAAAGACCGCATGATTCAACAAAATCTATGTCATAGGTAGGTCGTAAGCCTTCGGAAGAACTTGCTTAAAGGGATCACGGTGCCAATTTATGTAGATTGGCATGAATGGGGATGGGTATTAAGTTAGGATGGAGCTTTCATTACTGGTATATAGCCAATCAGGCAGTTGATAAGTTTGAAGATACGTTGCTTCCGTATATCCGATGATGAGTGTTCATTTGTAACATTTACTTATTTTTTATAAACAAATATGATAGCTGTCCTCCATGTTCACCCGTGACATATTTCGTCCTCGTGGCACTTATTTAACACATACATGCCCGTATTTTTTTTATTTTTGCAATGATGTATGGAAATTTGCCCGATTCGTTGACATATTAGATTACTAATCTGCTCCCCTGGTCAGTAGCGTGATGATATAATAACCTATACCCTTCCTCGATGAAGGAGATATTCAACTCAAAAATATTTTTTGAATTCGGAACAGTAGTTCCTGAGATTCAACTAACCAAACAAATAAACTCTACAGCTTTATAATATTAAAGTATAGATTCCACCGTAACAGCTAAACGGATCTAGACGCAATTTGGCTCCCGGATGTAATATAATATAATAATTATTAAAATAATTATTGTATTAGTAGTTTTATATAATTAGTCAGAGTAATTATTTTAAATTAAGATATTTTCAATCAATTTGTCAATTTATTACCAACATAATAATTGTCATGTATGTTGGAACACATATTCGAAGATTTAAAAATGAGGTCGTACGGGCCCCGATTTTTGAAATAGGGTCGTACGGGCACTATTTTTAGATGGGGTCGAAACTTGGAGGTCCTACGGGTACGTCGCCCACCTGTTTTATTTTTGAAGCATTAGACGTTATAGCGATAATGATTGTTATATACAACCTACAACAGAATAAACAAGGAGGATGAAGTCCCATCAAGATCTGTGAAGCCCAAGCTTAACTTTCCTGCGATCCGGTACCTACACTAACTGATTAAGGGTGCTTACAAGAATGCAGGTTTAGAACCGCTTGATGCTGGATTATCTGCAGTGTCTCGTTGCAAATTCGATATGCCTACCATTCGAAACAAACGTGCTTGCGCTGCCGATAGTCAACCATTGCAAGAGACGTTCACAAACTTTCCTATTGGTTAAATCGGTTCAAATAATAAGTAAACAAACACACAAACAGGTGAACAATAAAGATATAAATAATACTATAACATTACTAATAAAAGCTAATTAAACAGAAATATCCCGTCAAGGAGCCAAAGTAATCAACAAAATTTACGTACAAAGTTTGTGTACAAATACTGTTGGCTCCAGTCCAAGGTATAACGGTGACCATGGAGCCACTTCATCACCATTACATGGGACATGAAACACCTATTTAATAGAATGAAGCTATAACACTTTGAATCCGCCATTCAATTTATTACTCGGACTGAGTCAGGCGGAATTGCTTTGCTTCCACAATAATATCCAAACGAATATCAATCTGAAACTCGATTATTGTGAAAATGGGTGATATGACAATAAATTGGAAAAAACAATAATTATGAAAGTTTACCCGTTTTGCACCTTGAGGCATGCAAACCTTAACTAAGTAATATTTGGTATAGGTGCCACAAATACAGAGTAGGTCTACCAGATACATTTATTGACCGTGGTCCATCCAAGTTAACCATGGGCCGATGTAATTTCCCGCTGGACCACCTACGCAGGTGGAACATTGGCAATATAGGGCTAGACTACCATAAGGCTTGCATTTCATTATGTAATTAAATGACATAATCATTGCGGGTGGGCGTCATTGATGTCACTAATAACATTAGTGGGCTTTATCACTCGGTTTTTATACGATTTAATGCACGCGCGGTATCTAGACCACTCTTAATCTGTGGCCTGCTATAGATTAAGAGTAAACTATGGTACCCAATGTACCCATATATGTATTCGCGTGTAAATTACATACTACCTCTATAGTGTTATTACGAAGCATTGGATAGTACGAAGCAGAATGTATCCTCATGTAATGAATCCCCAATGAAATTTAACAATTCTACAATAATTAAATTTAATCTACTATAATGTTAATAATCTTTGCTTCGAATCGCGTAATTTGGGCATATTTCATTATACGCTGATGTCGGAATTCCCTACACTACAATAAGTTAGGAACATTAATTAATATCTCATCCGTTAGGGACTCGGTTTTTGTATTATTTTTGAAAGACATTACGCTACGATACACGTTTAAAGTATGCATATAGTTAATACATTTTTACTTGTAGTTTCCTTCTTCCGTCCGTCAATCAGCTTCCATCCGTCTGGTAGTAGAAGTTATAGTTCACGTGCAGGATAGCATATAATATAGGACCGATTCCAAGGACAACCATTGCATTGCAACCCGCCAAGTATGGTCACCTCTCCTGATCGCGGATCCTTCTCCC
Source organism: Lithosia quadra (assembly GCA_963576445.1). Taxonomy (NCBI): domain Eukaryota; kingdom Metazoa; phylum Arthropoda; class Insecta; order Lepidoptera; family Erebidae; genus Lithosia; species Lithosia quadra. Next base: position 4,045,291 of record OY754884.1, on the reverse strand, counting down.
GTCGTGTCGGAGAGACATCAAACTCAAGGTCCTACACAGGTTCTTGGTTACTGCAGGTTCAATGTCTTACACATTATACACCACCCTGTTTCTGAACTTATACCTATTAACCAGTATTACCATATTTCTGGGTAAATACCATTTATTCCATCTGGTGGTGATAACAATAAATAAATGAAATGAAAAATGAAAATGAAAAAATGGTTTTCTGACTAATTTGTTGGTTACATGAGAACTTACTTCCAAGTCAGCATTTATATGGGTTCTAACGAAATTGACGACAAAATTCAGACGTTGTATGTTATTTGCATAATGTTTGAATTTTAATTGAAATCTCGCAGACCTGTAGCCGTAGATTCTGACAGAAGTTTGGAGTCTAAACTTAGTGAACTTGTTAAAGATGCGGGTTTTAGCAGTTCATACAATGAAAACCTGTTATGTAGACAGAAAGTAATCAGTCTGTTTCGTAAAGTGAAGTATGCATTTAATCACGTTTCATTAAGTGAAACATGCATTTAATCACGTTTGAGTGATAGGTTTCACTCGACCTGAATTTATTTTAACTAGCTGTTTCCCACGACTCCGCTTGCGTAAAGTTCTATTCCCGCTACCGCGGCCCACGGGAACCTGTTCCCAGGATAAGAAGTAGCCTATATGTTATTCCAACCTATGTTTTTTCTCTGTACCCAATTTCAGCCAGATCTCTTCAGCCGTTTTTGCGTGACAATGTAACAAATATACATCCATTCATTCTTACAAACTTTCGCGTTTATAATATTAGTACAGTTATCGCGACGCACAGGAATTTTCCTGGAATGAAAAGTAGCCTACATTATAGTTTAGAAAAACACAGTTTCAGAATATAATATATTATTTCTATGTGTTTGTGGCACCTATATGCTGTGCTCCTGCTGTTAATGGAAGAGGCTTTGGCGCAGGCTTTCTTCTCTAAACTAGTGTGTCAGATGGCAGTCGCTCCCGTAACAGCCAAAATAAATCAATAACGGAAACGCGATGATAGAGTCATTACTTCTTGTTGACAAAGTAATCACCCAATTGAACCAGCCAGAGTAATGTTTAACCAAACTACTTGTGAACTCAAGACAGGCTCGACCATTATTCATAATAATATGTCCGAAGTAACTGACAACGGTTACAGATAAAAGTCAAACTTACAAAGTAATCGGAGACTAGTCACTCAGTACGAAAACTTTAAGAAGTTTGGCCGATAACTTTTTAAATTGATGTTTCTCTTACATTTTCCAATGTTACAAGTAAAGTTAGACTTGAAAAGATCCGCAGGGATAAGTTCAGATCTCTTTGACAAGTTCTTGGACTATCCTATAAAAAAAATAGTTTGTAAAAGTTTATACTCAGTAGTCCAAATCTTTTTTTTTATATTCAGTCCGTCAATTGACTTAACCCCGCTGGATGGTAAGAAGCAAGGGTAAAGTCCAGAGGCTCTATCTTGTTTATACGATTGTGCAAACTGTATATGGGCCGGCGGCGCGTTTGTAGCACCCCTGGTGTTGTACACGTCTATAGGCCATGGTGACCGCTTCCCGTCAGGTGGGCCGTTTGCCTGTCTGACACGAAGTATAAAAAAAAGATACTAATAAATTACGCCCGGGCGACGAGCGAAGCTGGGGAGGGTCAAATAGCTTTTTTATAGTTGGTATTACGTATTAGAGCAAGAGATTTTTATTATTATTATGCTCATTATTATGCATGAGATCGCATCAATTTAAGCTTTCAAAAGTACTGAAGTAAATTTTCATTAAAAGTTCGAAGTTATCGCTATAGTGGTGTCGCGGTGGATATCTGGGATTCCGTCACACAATAAGGTGCTGTAATGAGATTTTTCGAATGAGATTAAGACGTGCATATTAAATCAGAAATAATGGTGTTTTCAACGATGAAAACATTTTAACATACCCAAAAACTGAATTTATCCGACTAATATCATCGAATGAAAAATATCGGACATGGGCCTCTCCTAATGTACGCTATAGCACCTGATCTTCCGTCTTGCGCATCCAGTCTATCCCAGCTGCCTTGTTCAGCCCCCGTAGACAAGTGGCACAGCGTAAATCGTGCATGTCGTCACTTTCAAACGGGTGAACGGATCTGGTTATATTTTGGCACAGAGATAGATTATAGTCTAAAATAACACATAGGCTACTTTAATCACTGTAATAAGTTTCCTTTGATTCAAAGTCAAAGTCAAAAATCATTTATTCTGTATTGACCATTAAATGCGGCACTTACAAAACGTCAAAATGAAAAATATTTAAGACTAGAAGCAAATGGACCACCGGCACCGGTTCGAAACACGGCCCAAACCTGAGAAGACTCCGGCAAGAAACTCAGCGGGCTGTTTTTTGAGGTCTATTGCGGGAACGGGAAAAGAGGTCTACTCGGGTGGAGCCGGTTTTTCAAAGATATAAGGAATTACAGTTACCTTTCCCATATCTATTCTATATTTATAGTATCATCCCCAGGGAGTGGCATACTCACGTGCGATCGTGTAATAAACACATTTCCTCCTTTATCCTGTAAGAATAATAGTTTTTATTGGCAAGATGTAGCGTTATGTTTTTGTGTTTGCCGAAGAAGGATAATGTTCCTAAATTACTTCTGTAGCTGATTTAGCGACGGCTAAGTATATCGACTCGTGTGTGGGTTCCCGATTGCTGCAAATATTTTTAAAAAATTTCAAATTCCAATTCCAAAAAAGATTTTTTTTTAAATGGCATACCTAATTATTATTATGATATTATCATCACGCTACTATCACAAGCAAGCTAGGAACTTACATGGAAACATTTAATAATCACTAAATTCTATGAAGTTTATAAAATTGATAATACTATAGCAACGCAAATTACAAAAAGGGCGGGTGAAAAGCACTAGAAACCGGTGGGCTTACATGAAAGCGTGAAGTAAGTCAGGACAGAGGCAGATGGCGGGCGGTTGTCTTTGGCTACCCCGGAGGGAAAAAAGCGTGGGCATATGTATGTATGTATGTATGTACGATAACGAGATAAGCGGCCTTGTTTCTCGTTTTAGACGGAAGGGTACATCACATTTAATATTTTTCTGTGGTTAAAGGGGTGCAACGGGGGTTCGAAATACGCCACGAGTGAACCGAGAGACGGCCAGCTAACACTTAATAATGAAGCAAACAACTAATAAAAAAGCAATAACAATACACAAGTGCGTATAAACATGAATTTCTCATCTGCACACAGCGGCCGAAACTATAACACTCATAAAGCAGTTTTATTATCCCAATACTGGGACTAAACCACATGTTTATAATCAGAGCGCCATATAATTTGTGCAGTCGTAACTGCACTAATATTGACGCAATAAACATGACGTATTTCGCAGTTAACGTCACGTATATACGTTTAATAACTTAGGGTTATGGGTTTGCGTTTTATGGTTATAACTGAACATAGACCAATAATCGATATTTTTCTATCGATACTATTATAAGATTGTGAAGTAGCTGTGTCTGTACAAAAAATACATGGGCCATCTCTTTTACAACAATAAAAAATACCGTAGTATTCTACTGCACATTCTGGTAGAATTAGTCTGTCGAAAAATACGCTAGTTTCGCCCGCATGCAAATTCGAAAGAATTTCTTTCCAAAATATTCTCGTTTCAGCATTCCACGTGGAAATGGGTAGGTATTCACATTCACTTAAAACACAGCTTGAATTTTTAACATTGCGTGTGTGTTCAGGCAGAGAATTAAAAGAAAACATGTCATTTGTCACTTGCTAACTTGTACCAAGATTGTGAGGAAGAAATGTGCGTAGAGGCGAAAAATGTAATTTTGTCAATTTACACCTTTTGTAGTATAATTTTAAGGTGAATCTTGCAATTTGGCGTATTCTGTTGATTTACCTGGAGCCCACTGCTTTGAAGATTTAAGACAAATAAGAATACCTAGGAAACGGTGGTAAACTTAGTATTAAGTAGTTTTTGACGTCAAAAAGATGTAATTACGTAAAAAAAGTTGCACTATTTTGAAAAATAAAGAAATTGAAATTGAAATGATTCTTCTTAGCTTAGTTCCTAATGGCATTCGAGGTTATCACCTTGGAGTCTGGAGTTCTCTAACTCCTCTTCCTATTGTGTACAGGCCTCATCTGCTAGCCGGTACACTTGCCGATTGACAGATGGAGTTGCTTTTCTCTCAGGGTCAGACGGCAGTTGCCCCCATAATAGACTAAGTCAACCAAGTAAGAAAGAGGACTCCGTATTCCAAGTGCTATGGATGCATCCGGGCTCGGATGCAAATGATGATACAATATGGAGTTTCTCATCAAGTGGAATATGAGCTAACTTAGTGCTATTATGAAACATATGAGACACTACAAATACTACCTAGCCCAATTTCTAACTGGATATAACCAAATTGTAATGATTTTCGTGTACGAATAATAATAACAAACCTTCCATGGCATAGAATGGAATACTAATGCATGCTGGTCCACCGCATTACCGGCATGCGGGTTGGCGCGATGCCAGCACTGTGAATTAATACACGTGATAAAATCAGTGTCAAACCCGCATTCAATATTATTCAGAACTATTTACTGCCCACCGCTTCGCCCTTGTACAAAATTGCTATTTTCTGGCATAGAAAAATATGCCTCTTAAAGGAAGGCGATATCTTCCTCAGGTTATTTGATTATTCGGTTAGGCTGGGCCGATTTTGACAGGATTTTTACTACAGACAGCTGATATTATAGACGTGAGTTAAGCTACTTATATTTTAGAAAATATATTAGGGGCCGCGCGGTGTAGCAGGCACAGCTGATGTGATAAATATGATTAACCGAAGCTAGCATACGAAGCAATCGGTAGACAGCAATGCCCCTGGTGTGCACACCTCTATAGGCCACGATGAACGCTTTCCATCAGGTGTTCCGTGTGCTTGTCTGCCACCTACGTGGTATAAAAAAAGAAACAAATTTTTTTGGCACATTTCTTTCATTGCCGTGGACGCTTGTTTCATTGCCGTGCATGCTTATTTGCCACCAAAGTGGCATTAAAAATACTAAATAAACAGACATTGTTTATTTAAATCCACACAATGATAAAAAGTACACAGCGTGCCTAAATATAAAAAGCTTCCAGAGCATTTGCATAGTGAGTCAAGAAAGGTGGCGTTTCCTGAGTGCTAGAACATGTCTTTCTTCAGGTTACTTCCGTTCTCGTGCGGGTTCGAGTTAGATTTGACAATGATCGATGTTGCCGCCTCCCTTCCCTAGCTAGTCCTTTTAAGTTTGTAAAGTTATTATTGTTTTTTATAAGCGTGAAACACGGAAAAAAATATCTGTGAAACTTAGCACATTTCGACTCCATTTGAAACAATTAAAAGTACTCATTAATTAATGCTAGCGAGCCTCATTTATTTAATGACTTGAAAGCTTTTTAACTTTTAGGTATCGTTTATTCTACTTCACGAAATATTTACGAAGAAATAAAAATCACAATAACAATAAAAAAATAATAGGTAAGCCCGTGTGTACACTTTACTTTACTGCAGGAATTTTAAAAGGCCGAAACAAGTTCCAATCTGTAACAGGCGGTGCTCATTTACAAATTATAAACTGAAAGAAAGTTAATGGATTACCACCTGCTATCAAACTTGTTTTGGTCTTTAACCGTAGTCGGGTTTTTGATTTTTAAACGACTTCAAAAAAAGAAGGCGGTTCTCAATTCGACTGTTTTTTATGTTTGTTACCTCAGACCTACCGAGTGGGTGAACAGATTTTGATGATTCCTTATTTATTTGAAAGCTGATGCTTTTCGCGTGGTCCCATATATCAATTTGGTCCAGTTGAAGTCTAATTTTTTGGAAGAATTTAATCATTTTGTTTTATTCACTCTGGTTTCTTGTATAGTTCTTCCGTCCAGTATAGTAACATACCAGATCACACAATCGCCACTAATCCCCCAATCCCCACCTACAACCCCCCCCCCACAGCCCCTTCTCCAAACCTCCCAACCCAAAAATACCTACCAATAATTTATCAGATACTCATATTTTTATGACCTACAAATTACATTCGTTGTTATTCTGCGGATGTTTCACACCAACATAGCAACACAATCCCCAGGGTCAAACGCTGGACTTTTTATGAACATAAATTTCATGTTATGTATAGAAGTTCTGAACTCAAGGGAATCTGTGTATTCGAAACTTACGACACACTGAGCAAGTATTTTATATACTCACGCCTGTTTATACCCAAGGGGTTAGCTAGAAGTGTATTGACATCTACTGTTTGTTAGTAAATGTCTTGATCTCATGTACTTGAAACCTAGTTTTTAACTAAACACATTTTGTATAACAGGCCATAGAGTCAAAGTAAATCTTTTTAATAATACTTAAAGCATTAAAATATGGACCAGAAGCGCCTCCCGCTGGTTTTAATAAAAGCCTGCGGTGTTTTTGATGGAGTTTTATAATGTAACAAGAAAATTATGTTCCGTTATGATGTAAAATTGATGTCAATTTGCTCAAGGACGCGTAACTATTGAAATGAAAATACCTTGTAAGATCATTATTATGGTTTATTATGTCATTAATGCTTATTTTCGTGTGAAAATCCCCACGAATTGCACCTTCTCTCCCCCCCTCTGACTAAAACCGCACGCTGCCGTCTCGAGTCTTCGAGCGCTGGACTGTGCGGTGATCCGCAAGGTTTTGGATTACCGCACTGCGGCATTGCTTCGCAACCCGGCTGACCAGAGCCATCTCCGGCTTCGAAACGGCCCTCTTGAGGCCCGTTCAGGGACCTCCGACGCCTGCGCCTATTGCGAGTTTGGGGAGGGAAGTTTTATATCCCTTCCTATACCCTATATCTATAATATCAATACCACACATAGTCACAAACTTTCATATTTACAATATTAGTTGGAAGTATGTTGGGACGTGACGTGACATTTTTCAGAAACCCTTGTTGTCATAATATGGACACGACAGGCCGTCTAAATGGCCACAGGCTATCGGGATGCGTGTGTTAAGGTTGATTTACCTTAAGGTTGAGTTAATACAGCTTGTCCAAAGAGGACGACGTTCACAAACTTGTTAATAAATTTCGTATTTGATGGAATTGAAACTTTTTTATTGAATAAAGCGATACGGTGCCTTTTTAACTTCGTTTAGAATCTTTGAAATATTTATCGCAGAAGTTATTAAAGTACCGTTTTCTACTTTATGTTCGACATTCTAAAAAGGAAGGTTCCAAATTCGTTCGTAACTCAATTGGTTTGCTCTTGAATCTTTTATTTATACATCTTTAGCCATGTTCAACTGCTCAATGAAATAAAGCAGAGGCGGGCCTCAGAAAAAATGAATGGATTGTGTGAAAAAGAATATGACAAGGAAGGCAATTGAGGACATGACATTTGATAGGAAATATGGAAGAGAATGCTATGTTGTGCCAACCTCAAATAATTGGGACTAATGCAATAGCAAATGACGACTTGAAAGTTATGATAATTAAAGCAGTAGCAGTTCCACCAAGATCTTTGGGACTTAGATTAAGCTCAACTGCTAAGCGCCGATACAACTGCTGGGTGACGAAAGGGACTCTGGGCTGGGTTTTCCTCTCGAGGCATCAGATGGAAGTCAAAAGCAAACTTCTTCATTGGCAGTTTAACGTCAGTGGAGCAGAGAATAAAATGATTGAAATATAATTTGGGACAATTCTTAATGAAGCAATTGAAGAAAGCCGGGTGCGGCGTGGGCGAAGGGCAGTTTATGTGACAGCTTACCATCAGGCGAGGTGAAGTCATGTTGACGTGACCGACATAAAAAAAATAGCACTCCGGGAGTGCCGGCAGAAGTGAAAACTTCAATATTAACGTTGTGTTTAATTATAAGTATAAAAGTACTATCATTTATGAGGTAGAATACAATGTTTATTTATTGCGCTATCGTACACAAATATGACAATTTATATGTTGTTATTTATTCACATTTACGAATACACAACAGTGTATTTACTACACAACAGTCAAGCAATCAGCTGTCACCATCCTTGGATACGCGTGGGACGCTGTACATAAACACACACGGTCATTCACGCAAGCGCCCTGTGCCGCCTAAACAGAGCAGCACACTCAGGCACGGTAGAAAGAGTGGGAGATACTAGTTCCTCTCCCTTCCCCTCGATCTTACGCTTTTTCGATCAGCATCACGTGACCCTGACGCGAGTTTGAAAGTTTTTACCCATACAAAAAAAGTACTCAGCGCCGCTAAAGAAGTTTTCACTTCAAAAAAATATGTAAAAAGAAATTCTTCTGCGAAATAGTCAAATTACCAAGTTGATTAGTTTACCGACAACGGTTACCTGCATTTATTCGTAAAAAATATCCTACTTGATACGTATCAGTTACAGTAGAAATTATATTTCAATAATGTTAAGTTGACACCAGATCTTTTGGCTAAGCCAATTAACGAAACCCCGTAGAAAAGCGTATTAATTAAATGGCGTGATTAACGAAACAGTAAGTAAATTAGACAAGTTACACGGAAAGCCGCTACCTTCGTCAGAAATTCCAAATCAGCTAAGGACACGTCCGCATCTGGCAGAATTATGTAAAAAAAAATAGTCATCTTACAGTTTTGTCAAGTAAAGAGTAAAAAATCACCGCACATAGTCTATCTATACTTCAATACTAATTTTTACTTCTATACTAAGTTAAATTGTAAGGGGTTATCTCGGGATCTACAGAACCGATTTTAAAAATTCTTTCTCGGGTTCGAAATAAGCCATGGGTGAAGCCGGGGTGGGTCAGCTAGTAGTGTATATGACAAAATTAAAAGTAAAATAGATAAGTATTGAATGAGATCAAAGACATAACCCTCGCTGGGGCAGTCAGGTAAAAATGTAAACCGGTAGCAAAATGTGAATAAAATCAAGCGAAAACGATTGCAAATATCGTTTTCTACAAATTAATCTTGTACGTTTTTAGTTTATTTTTGATATTGGTTACGTCAATATGACTTCTCCGCCTGATGGTGAGCTAAAGGTAGAGTCTCAGGAATGGGCGTACATATCCTACATATACCGATAATGCTACAATGGTGGCCCTCGGTTTGACGGCCTCATCAGATACTTTTTCACACCCCGTTTAAAGGAGTTTAGGAGGAAAGAAACGTTACAACGTAATTCTGCGAATGCGCCCTTAAATAAACAAGTAAATTAATTAGCCAAGTATGATAAATAGAGGCGTTGATTCCTTTCCTCAACTTGGCTACCTCGTTAGTAGGGACCTACCACAAAATAAATGTATACAGAAGATCAGCTTCTAACAAGGAGTAAAAACCCACGCACACATTCAATTCAAACATTTATGTACTTTTTTCTTTTTTTTATACTACTTAGGTGGCAGACAAGCACACGGCCCACCTGATGGGAAGTGGTCACCGTGGCTTATGGACGTGTGTAACATCAGGGGCGTCACACTCGCGCTGCCGAACCTGGAGAGGAGAGGGTTGGGAAGTTTGGGGAGGGGGGGATGGAGATGGGGATTGAGGAGGAGATGGTGAGCTCAGGCTACCCTACTTACCGGCGGCGGGAACACAACACTATGGTTATTATGGCCGCGGTCTTCTGTAGGGCGGAGGTACTAGCCCAGACGGACTGCTCAGTTCGGACGGGAGATACCGTCGTCGTATCCTACCTCCGTTACTAGGATCTGAAGTTCATGATGTACCCTTCTGCCCACCCCTTGAAGGATATACAGGCCTGTCTAGATAAGAAATTCTTAAGATTAATGCCAACTGTGAGTGGTCTAATAAAGGGTTCATTCTGTATTCATATAAGAGTTCGACCCTTGTCTGGTCTTATGTTCTACAAGTCTACGACGACGCTTAGATGGGTTAGAATATTGGAACTTGTTTTACTAAATATTGTAAGTTTTTCACTTTACATAAAGTTACTATGTATTATTTTTACTATTATGTTTCTGATAAATTGATGGATAGTGTATTCGGGGTAACTGTATACACTAGATTTATAAGTAGGTAAACGAAATGTGATTAAAAGAAAACTCTGCCAAAAAGCATACTTACTACAAAATTCAAAATTATTTAGACGATAAACAAGCTTGGAAATAAACTGTTAACTGTATTTAGATTAAGAAAATGATTGTAAATAGACCAAAAAAAACAGCCCGCTGGGTTTCTCGCCGGAGTCTTCTCAGGTCTGGGCCGCATTTCGAACCGGTGCAGTGGTCCATTTTATTTTTTTATTTTATTTTATTTAAACTTTATGCATAACGGTAAAATATTGTACAAAGGCTGATCTAGTATTAAATATTTTTAATTTTGACGTTTTGTAAGTTCCGTTTAATGGTCTATACAGAATAAATGGTTTTTTACGACTACATCAGGGGGTGCGGATTCGGTTCACGTTCAGTGCAAATAACTCCATCCATTTACGCTCGTTCGCCTTTGTTTGCTTGATGTAGGTATAATCAGCATAACAGAATAATCCAATGAAACTTCACTCGTTTCGTGAATTGAACCTGGGACGTTTTACATAGCAGCCGCATTCACTATCACAACGCTACCGAGACTTATCTACTGTCTATAAAACTCCGAGTCTGTATAATTTAATTTAAGAAATAATTATGATCAAGTTTAACTAAACTGAGTACTCACATTTCATTTAATGAAGTTCATTGATTTTAAAACACGATTATGCAGTTTAGTATCGACTTGACCGCGGTTTCTATCACTAGTGAAATTTGCTCTTAAAATAACATTCTACACGACCACAACGTTTTTAAATGGAAACGAAATCTCGTAAGCGACAAATTAAAGATGGATCGTCAAATTCGTCCACGAAATTCTCAATAAAGTTTTCAAATTTGTTACAATTTCAATTCCAAAAGCCATTCGTAAGCTCCAAAATTTGTAAGTGAAATGTAAATTCCTTGTGTAGGTTATAACGGAATTTACATTTTAAATTTAGGGTAACTCGATATGGGAATTACGTAATCTATTAAAAAAACAGTGCTTGTGTGTTGTAGATTTAATTAATTTACCCTTTAAATTTTGAAAAACTCTATATGAATAGTAGGTTCGACTGGGGTAGTACCTCCGCCCTACAGAACACAGCGGCCATAATAACCATCGTGTTGTGTTCCCGACGGTATGTAGGGTAGCCAGAGCTCACTGTACCCCTCCTCACCCTCCTCTTCCTAGCCTCCCATCACTTCCCAGCCCTCCCCCCTACCCTTCAGGGTAGGCAGCGCGTGTGTGACACCCTTAATGTTGCACACGTCCATAGGCCATGATCGCTTTCCATCAGGTGGGCCGTGTGCTTGTCTGCCACCTACATAGTATAAAAAAAAGGTACTTGATCCATTTAGGCCATTTCAGAGCCTTAGATGGCCCAAGCTTAGCCTGGGTGCGAGAGTATTGCCTTATTGCGTCAAGTGACACCAAAGCATGAGACACGAGACGGGTGGCGTATGGTTTTAGTCAGTTCGATTCCAATATAACCACCTCTGTAGGTACTTAATCCATTTTTTTATATAGGACACGTCAAAATGACTTTACCTCGCCTGATTGTAAGCTAAAGGTAAAGTCTCAGGACTGGGGTCACCACCACATACACCGGTAGTGCTAGTCAGACAACCAGAATGAAACACCAGTGGATACTTCTGTATTAAAATAAACTTTATTTTAAAGAATTCTATTGTGATTTCTTTGTGTTATTTTTATAAGTATCCCACGCTTGCCACATGATTCATTATTTCATACATAAATAATGGTACGTATCAGAATAGAGTGACTGTGAAAGATATCACAAATAACACTCAAGTGATACTCCAGTGAGTATTCTTTGACTACAAGCCATCGTATTCACAAACAACACTCAAGCAATACTTAGTATTCTCTGACTTAAGTGTACGAATGCATATAGTCAAGAAGAGCTCTGTGTAGTGGTTCGTATTGTTAGGGACGGTCTTGTTTTAGAAGTACCATAAATTATTAAGGACTAGTATATGCCCGCGATTTCGTATGCGTGAAGTTTGGAATAGATCAAGGTATGTTTACTTTTACTGTTTCAATTCCAACATGTTTTAAGTCATGTCCCTAAAAACCCTCTAGTACTTTTTGATCCATGCGTGCACATACATACAGACATACAGACAGACAGACAAAAAAAATACTAATTGCATTTTTAGCATTAGTATCGATCACCAATCATACCCCAATAGTTATTTTCTAAATATATTCAATGTACAGAATTGACTCCTCTACAGTTTTATTATAAGTACCTACCTATATAGATAGATTTGTATTTATTATTATAATGCTGGAGGGTTTTATATTAAGAGAGCCTGTAAAGAGATATACCTAATGAGGGTTCGAATCCTACTAATATTATGATTGTGAAAGTTTGTGGAGGTGTTTGAATGTCTACGTGGAATTTTGATCCCGTTCCCATTACCCATGGGAACCTATCTCAGGGATTGAAGTAACTTACCTATGTGTTATTCCAGACTATAATCTATCCCTGTGCCAAATTTCAGCCCGATCCGTTCACCCGTTAGTGGTTAAGTAACAGACATCCAACAATCTTCACAAACTTTCACATTTTATGTTATTACTAAGTAGGATTTATATTGCGATGTCTGGATGCCACGTTGCGATAAGTTTCTTCAAAAACTGCTTTGTTCAAGCAATCTATAATGATCTGTCAGATATTCTCACAAGTTCGCTGTTATTACAGCACTTACAACATCTTCAATATCTTTTGCCACTCGATTAGCTACATTAATTGAAGTTAGGGCGAACATAATTATTACAAGATTTCTTAAATCAAAATAGAAAATCATTATTGGTTATTTTTCCTGTAAAACAAGGGGTACATAGGACCCTACTAGCCTATTTGGGGCCCAAGCTTAACTAAACAACGGACGAGGGAGAGTTTAGGGTTTCTTTTCGGGGTGGGAAGTAAAACGGCAGTCGTGCCCGGAAAAAACGAGAGATCAATCAAAATCTATAAGCACCAAAATGAAAACTTTGATCGCAGATAAGGAATTGCTATGTAGATAATGATGATATTTCTTGAAAACAAACTGTTGGCATATTGTAATTTGTATCAATAATCAAATGGTACTGTGGAATATTCTTTTTGGGTAATTTAGAATTCAAAACCATCAAGATTTTTGGACTCAAGCTAAGGTACTTACACCTGCTGGTTTAAAGGTGAAACTCCAGCGCGAGTTCAACGTGAAGGGTTCATTATGATAATCATGAAGATTACCAAAATAATATATCAACTTATTTATCAATTTACTAGCTGTGCCCCGCGGCTTCGCCCGTGGCATTCTTCGTCCCCGTGGCAGGATAAAAAGTATTCTATGTCCGTCTCCTAGTTCTAAGCTACCTCCCCACCAATTTTCAGCCAAATCGGTTCAGCCGTTCTTGAGTTATAAATGTTGTAACAAACCCGTCTTTGTTTTATACATTACATTTCAATTAAACGATCGTTTACAAATTTTTTAGTGTTCAGCTACTTCTGAGGCCGACTATACCGCAACTCTATTATACTCCATCATTCATTTCAGCTGCGTAATTAGTACGGTACATTGGACATCAAATGCTGAGGTTCATTCAAACTTTGTGCAAATAAATGAACACTTTTGAAGATATTCTCTTTGACAAATTATTAAACACTGACACTTCACTTTTGATACAGCAGTTTGTGAAAATAAATGAGAGCTTGATTTATAGAAAAAAACATATGCCTACATTAATCTTAGGTATAATGACTGCCTCATTGGTACAGTTACCTTCAAAAGTTGCTGAACAAATGATTTTTCCATAAAAATAAATCATGCGCTAATCTATTCAATCATTTATTTATCTTATGACTGCGGCTTTAGAATATAATATTACATAACATAAACTCACGCCTATATCCCTGAAGGGGTAGGCAGAGGTGCTAGCACCCACATTTCGCCAGTTTATGTTTAGGTCCCAATGTAATAGGTGGCGAGTCTATTGCCATTAACCGGGCACTTATAAACCTGCGATAAATACACACATAACTTCGAAAAGCATCGAAATATCTGTTGCATTAATCTATACATCTACACATATAAATAAAATTGAAGTGTATTTTTGTAATATGAAACTAACAGGTTTCGGTAAGTAGGGTAGCCAGAGCTCACTGTACCCCTCCTCGCCCCACCCCTTCCTAGCCTCCCCATCCGTTCCTAGCCCTTCCGCCCTTCCCTTCAGGGTAGGCAGTGCGGGTGTGTCACCTTTAGTGTTGCACACGGCCAAGATGACCGCTTCCCATCAGGTGGGCCGTGTGCTTGTCTGCCACCTACGTGGTATAAAAAAAGGTTTTAAATTAATGTGTCGTCCTGTCTGTTGAAACTGGTTTAAACACACACATGCCACAAACATGTCTTGCACAGCTGAACCCATATTAAAATATAGCCAGCCATTTAACGTTCTTTCTTTCACGATATTAAGCCCTTATTCCACTAATTTCGGGAACACAAACCCTTCCTAGAATTCGGGTCGATTATGGTCTGTAGTAGTCTGCAAGGTACATTTAAGATTACAATACAATTCGCTCATGTCGAGTGCCGTTCAGAAAGGTTCCATGTATTGTTACATATTTAATAACCTTTTGGAGAGGATTTCGATTCCAAACTTTGGAGTAAGAAGCTTAATAATTATTTTACAAACATACTTAAGTTTTTCATTCGTAAAGAATTTACTAATTGTCACGTTTTTAATACACTTTAATTTTGTGTAGTTTTCTGGAATAATAGTTACACATTTTAATGAAATAAATAATGACATTGTTCTCAATGAAAGCCCAGACCAATGCAATTTTTTAATATTGGCCACGTCAATATAAGCTAAAGTTAAAGTCTAGAACACCATTATTTATTGGGGTATTCGCAAAATTACCCATATTTCAACTATACTGTCTGACTAGTTTAATTAACAGTGCCGTTAACTCGGAAAATGCCTTTGGAACAACTGTGACAAAGGTATTTTCCGAGTGAACCAACTGTTTAGGTTTCTATCACCAAAACGCGATACAGTCACAGTATGTTTGGATTATTCACGTACAAGCCAAACATACGCTGCAGCCTGCTAGTTTGTCGTACCAATACAGTCCTATAATGTCTCACAAACTATCGGCTCGGAGCGATCGCAGAGCTGGATATTGTTGCAAATTTACATACGAATGAAAATCCATACAGACTTTTAACTACAAATGGGATACGTTAAAAACATAGCTGCTACTAGCGAGTAAATAGTTTTTGGTCAAAGGTAGTTTATGCGTGTGTTGGAACGTTAAATTTAAATACATAATTCAAATTCCGAACTATATTTTGTCTTTTTCGAATATGAAGGGACTCGTGGCTAAGTGGTACCCAGGATCAGTGGTAGGTAATCAGGACAGTCCTAGGATGGGCCACCATTCTCAATACATTGAGACCTCACCATGCTTCAGAAAGCACGTTAAGCCGTGTCGTCGCTACCAGTTGTTATGCAAAGATCGCTTTAAATACCGTAATAGATATATTATATTAGTAAAAATAAAACACTAGCATTGCCCCGTTGTTTCACCTGGTCAGTCCTAATCCCGTTGGAATAAAAATAAAAAGTAGGCTATGTTAATTTAGCACTCCAATACGTATTTTCGAAATCGATCAATCAATCACAAATCAATTAAAACGTCATGTACCTACATTGGCCACTCAGGCGCGTAACAAATATAAAAAATATAGTCCTCTTCCTTTTTTGAAGTCGGTTAAAATAGAATCTAAACAATACCATAAGTAGATTGTTATTATAAAATAAAATCTGTATTACTGTATCCACAATAAGGGTCTATACGACTATATAACCTCTTACGTATATCCCAATGGACGCAAAATATTTGCTTACCCTTCAAAGATCAGCGAAAATGGTACAGGGAGAATGCGATAGAAAGAATTTTTTTATTGCCCCAACCCAATGGATATTGGGGATACTAGTCTCTTATTGTTCGGTTGATTTTTTTCACCAAAAGGATTTGGTTTCACTGGCCACGAGGGTAGGATGAAACATTTTATTTGTCAGAACAAATCGGTTTGGAGGTCAATGTTGATTTTTGTGCTTTTATATAGCTTTGAGCTTTTATTCCCACGATAAAGGGGATGGTAAATAAGTTATTATTGGTTTTGTTTGTTGCTTTATATAGTTGTTTGTGTATTTTTAATAAATTGTAAATGGGTCAGACTTTATCTTGAACAATAAAGATGAAATTGGTGATGATTTGAAAATGTCAAATGTGAAAGTAAGGTTTGTAAGAACAAACGATATGTCCTCCAAAGCCGGTGGCTATAGCCATAGGGGATCCTAGGTTGTTCCTCTCTAGAGCATATCTGGTTTCTTGCTATATTTCTGAAGTGAGAGGCACCGTTCGGGCTTAGTCGGTGATGAGGCCTAAGAGGTGAGGAATAAATGACGGGCTATTGTCTCCGCCTGCTCTGGAGGCATAAAGTTCTATGATACGAGTGGAAAAGAAGTGTTTATAAATTACTGAATACCTTTAAAATACCTCTTCATTATAACCTTAGCGTTTTGCACCCCGGGCTATGATGCCGAAGGGCAGGTTCGCTTAGTACGTGTTCTATTTGGCTTGACTTCTACGGCTTTTATGGTAGCGGCTGACATCTGACCTCCCCACGCTGACAGGAAAGTCTGTACCAGAATCCAGCCGGTGTACCTACTAACTTGCAGGTGAAATCGATTCGTCTTGTGGGGGCCTCAAATCCCACCCCGAACTGAGAAGTTTCAATAAGACCTTTTATACAAAATGTTAGTTTCAACAAGTCCAGGTAACTCAGTTGGTAAATTAAATCCACCACGTGGGACTCCACAAATGTCATATTAAATTAGTCATCCACAATCCACTCCAAAAAACTCTTTCAAATTTAAATTTATAAGTAACTTTAGGGTTCATATTTGATTTAAATTATCCAATTCAGAGCTTCGCATTACTCTAGGCGCACACTTGGCGACAGGTGACAGCGACAGCTCGGCGTCTAGACGCGACGACAGGCTGGGGCCGAAAATTTCATAGCGCCATCCACCAGACGCGGCGACTCCCCTAGTTTGTCGTCCTGACTCGGAGTCTCTGACGCCAAGTGTGCGGACCTTAGAACAAAATATATGAAATTCTCGGCCGCAGCCTGTCGTCGCGTCTAAACACCGAGTTGTCGCGGTCGCCTGTCGCCCAGTGTGCGCGTAGTGTTAGAGGATTTGAGATTTTGAACTACGGCACCATTTAGAATTGGGACCCTCTAAATTGTAATTCAATCATGAACTAACTAACCGCATTATACCAAATTTGAATAATTAGAGAACTTAGCTGTATTAAAACCAAAGCTGAGAGAATATCAAATCGGATTTAGTTGGCACCACACTTCACGCCACAGACAGAGGGTTCTAGAATTTCAAGACCTTAGTATTCACGAACTGTGCGGTCCAGGAATTTGTTCGATAAGTTTTAGACACTTGTGGAATGATCTTATTTATATACGAACGGGAATGTAACATTATAAACCGCGAAACTTAGTGAGTATGTTTGTGATAAACATAAAATAGCAAACCATTTATGTCCCACTGCTGGACACGGGTCTCCTCTCCTCTAACGAGAGAGCTGAGAGGGTTTAGACCTTAATCCACACACGCTGGCCTAATGCGAGTTGGTGGATAGGACATGTGTCCTTAGAATTTCTTCAAGGACATGTTCGTTCGGGTTTCCTCTCGATGATTTTCCTTCAACGTCAGCAGATGGTAAATAATGTGATTAGCACATATAAATTCCACAAAGTGAAATTCACATTGGTACTGTCCGGTCGGATTCGAACTCAATACCTCTGAGTAGAAGCCGCACCCTTATCCTTTCAGCTATTATTGACAAAGATTATTGTCTGGAATAATACTTAGACCACTTACTATCCCGTGGTCCAAAGGAACCCTTTGAATCACGGGATCAGGAACTGTATTCCATCACGGTAAGAGTCATTGTCATACATAGGGTAATCTTCTAATAAGTCTAGACAAGATATTCCTCCTACAACATAAATTATGTTTGTTGCAGACATAACCCAAAGTCAAATGCTATGCCGTGGGGTGTCGAGCCATAAAGTGTCCGGTCTTCGTGCACACGCGCCGCGGATCTCGTTCACCACTAAAGATGAATCAGATCCGCGTGAGATCCGTCGGAAGTCAGCCAGTAGCCGCCTTGGAAGCTCGCCAAGAACGAGTATTGCCAGTGAAGATAAAGTTGATGGAATTGCGCTAAGGTAAGTGGTATTAAATAGTTTTGTGAAAAAAAATCGACTTCAAAAAGCACAAAAAGTGAAAAATAATTGAATTAGTGATGTATAGTTCACGGCATCTAACTTGGCAAGATTTGATATTTGATTTGATTAAGTTTTGATTGAAAAAACAAAAATTCGGGGTTTGCATTTTTTATTCCTTATCTGTTTGTTAATCTGTTTGTCTGTATGTTCGCGATGAACGCAAAAACTACAGAACGGATTTTGATGCGATTACGTTAGAAAGGCAAGTCTTTTCATAGAAAAATCGCATCAAAAGCCGTACAGTAGATTTTTTATATTCACTGCGCGGGTGGAACCGTGCTAAAAACTTGCATATTATACATAGAAACCCCTAGGCCCTAGATCAATACAATTAGACATTCATACCTAATTCTTTTGATCCCAGATACTTCGTCTGGTTATAAATATCAGTCAATTAGCCACTATGTCTGTATTTTGCCTGACATAATATATGTGTGCGGGTCTCAAAGCATTGGACCCTTTAATCCATCCCTAAGCACCCCTTGAAGTCTTACATAAATTTCATGAATAGGTCAGGGTATTACGACAAATTTATGTTGGTTGGACAAAAATATTAGCCAGGAAATTTATAAAGGAGTATGTGTTAGTAATAGGCATCTGTTTGGTGATTTTATTGTCTCCAAAATATTCAGTTAGTGTTGGTAACTTGTAACTTAGTGGTTTGGAAGTCGGCCTTGTTGATCAAGAGATCCCGTGTTCGAGTCTTGACTATTTCGGCACAACTCCTGAACAGTTTAGCTTAGATGGAGGGGTTAGGTAACAGGAATCTTGAGGTTTTTTAAAGAATAATCAAAAATTTACTATCATTAATGAGAGTTAGATTTTCACTTGGGTAACTAACTCTAAGGGAAAGAAGTTGTAGGTACAAAAATGCATTAAGTATTATTTCCAAAAATTATTACTTTAAAAATATTCAATTGGTTATCAAATTATTATCTGAGTTTTTTGAGTCGCAATAAAAAAGTAAAAAACGCTCAGTGGGCTTTCAAAAATTTCCAAATGTTCTATACCTAATACTTAATTTACGAAGCCAAGCCAAGCCTAATTTAACTACTTTTTTAGTTTCATACAAATAGAAATAAACTTACAGTCGCAGAACTGAAATACAATTAATACGAGTACAAAACAATTCGTATTTCCCCTGGCATCACTTCGAAATTCCTGTTTTCCTTTACCAAAATTACCATAAGTCCTGTTTGTATATAACTTTGACTATGAATACATAACTTCAGATACAAAAGTAAAATTGCTTTTGTAAGAAATATATTTTTGTTAATCTCGCGTCCGTTTTCAATCCTTTTTCACGTGTTCACTGACTTAGAAACCAAACGATTGAGGTAGCTGGGCAATTTTCCTTGTAGTATTTTTTCCCTGTAATTTTGTATATTGGTGAAATGTAACGTTGATCCTTGTTTTAGTGATATGATGTTGACTTCTTCAATATCGCCAATGGGTTGGGAAGGTCAGATAGTAGTCGCTTCACGGAAAATATTACGAAGCGCTTTGCTGACACGTTCATCGTGCGTACAGCTAAGGAGTGGAATTCCTTGCCTGAGTCTGTGTTTCTGGAAAGCTATTACCTGGGAGTTTTCAAGTCACGAGTGAATAGGTTCCTTCTAGGCAAGCGTGATTCATCGTAGACCACATCGTCACTTAACATCAGGTGAGATTGAGGTCAAACGTAAGCCTATCATGAATAAAATAAAATATCGAAGTACGGCCGCTTCGTAGTTAGATTGTTTTTTTTTTATAAACTACGTAGGTGACAAACAAGCACACGGCCCATATGATGGGAAGCGGTCACTATGACCTATGGACGTGTGCATCCCTAAGGGACACACACGCGCTGCCCACCCTGAAGGGAAGGGGGAATTGTGTTGAGAAAAGGCTCAAAAGATGATGATAATGAAGAATTATAGACTATTGAACTGCTGAACATAGGGCTCTGCTGTCCGCAGGCCTAGTAAACAGATGGTGCGACGCCCCCAGTTAGAGAAACTGACGACCTGAATAAGACCAGACTGGATGCTGAAAGAAGATGATCGTGTGCTATGATGTATATTGAGAGAGGTCTATGTTCAGCAAAAGACTGCCAAAGGTTCATAGCTTCGCGTAGCACCAAGCTAGGCTTGAATTACAGAAGACGAATGATTGTGCTTAAATTACGTAAAATAACGGTTATATAAACATATTTTATGAACATAAAATATCTACTGAAACTAAAGTAAATAAACATTCATAAGTATATCATATCCATGCATACAAATATTTGCACTGAGTGGGTATCGAAACCGCAATCCCTAAATGTAGCAAAGAGGTCTTTAAACAGACAACGCGTTCCCACACGATTTTTTTACAGCAATCGGAAGAAATTTGGAATCCTTTAAGTGATCCCGCGGAAGCAAATATTTTCCTACTTACCTCCTGCGGGTCCCAAGATAGATTGGAGTCAACGATTATTCCCAGATTTTGGATTGTAAGGGATTGGGGAGATTATTTTTGGAGATGAATTTATTCAATCGCTCATTTACGAGATTTTCGAGGACTTTAACAACAAATGAATATTGTATGAGTAAACTGTTGCCCACAGTTCTATCCGAGTGAAATAAGTAGCTAAGCGAGGCGTGAAAAAGCATTTATGAAGCCGTCAAACTAAGTGCCACCATTCAAATTCATTTGCATGCAGCATTACTTGCATATTCTATAATGGTATAGGACCGCAGTAGCCTAGTGGTATGGGTAATGGACTGCTGAGACGAGGTTTTCGGTTCGATCCCAGGTTACCATGGCACATACCAATGACTTTTCGATGCTTTTTCGAAGTTATGTGTGTATTTATCGCAGGTTTATAAGTGCCCGGTTAATGGCAATAGCCTCGCCACCTATTACATTGGGACCTAAAACATAAACTGGCGAAATGTGGGTGCTAGCACTTCTGCCTACCCCTTCAGGGATATAGGCTTGAGTTTTTGTTATGTTATGTTATTCTATAATGGTGACTTTATTTTCTGAGACTTTCCTCTCCCTCTCACTCATTTCCCTTTGCTTTTCTGAGCTTACCTTCAGTCAGCTTATCATATCTAGAGCTTATCTTGTTTTATCTTATCCTATCTTGTCTTATCTTATCTTATCATATCAGGTAAGGTGAAGTTATATTGACGGGCCCTAGCTAAAAGAAATAAAAAATACAGTCCCGCTGCCGCAACCCACAGAAATCTATTCTCGAATTAAAAATCTATGTGCTAAGTTTCATTCAAATTCTTTCAATTGTTCTAGCGAGATTAGGTATCCAAAATTTCACATTTATAACAATAGCAAGACTAGCTATCCCATCCGGAATTTGCTTGAAAAAATCGTCTTAAAATATCTATAACAAGATTGCAATGCCACCTCCTACCGCGTTCGCGCTAGTGCACGGAGTTCGTGGAAAAACTTTTATCGCAATCTGAATCGTTCATAAAATACGGACAAGAACATTGATTTCTATATCATACGGTTCTAAGTTTTGGAAAAGTGATCCGATGATGGCAATCGACTGCTCTCATATTGATTAATGGCCTATCGAATCGGACATAATATAACTATTTATATGAACATTGTAGAGTAGACCATACGACACATCGAATTGAGTACATTTTTCTTTCTCGAAGTCAAAACACATTTTGACAAATGGGTGCTCCCGATATATACGACTTACATTTCCCTCATTCTCTCTACTTTTAAACCGAAGTTCCTAAAGCACTTGCAAGTGTACGATATATTCTAATACTGAATATTCTAGTGCTAACCACAGATGGAATTAAATAAAACCAGCATAATATGTTGGACGTAAAACTCATTAGAAACAATTAAAATACCTACCCTTTATTTAATTATCGTCCGAATAATCTAAACCGAATATCAATTAGCCTGTCGACATCCACTGCTGGACATAGGCCTCTCCCAATGTACGCCATACCACCCGATTCTCTGCCTCCCGCATCCAGTCTATCCCAGCTACCTTTTTCAGGTCGTCGGTCCATCTGGCTGGGGGGCGTCCCACCTTACGTTTGCCGACTCGCGGTCTCCACTCTAGGACTCGTTTGCTCCAACGGCCATCGGTCCTTCGACAGATGTGGCCAGCCCATTGCCATTTCAGCTTGCTTATTCTGCGAGCTATGTCGGTAACTTTGGTTCTTTGTCGGATGACCTCATTGCGAATTTTGTCCTTCAAAGACCTTCAAACCGAACACGTGATTATTAATCCTTTGTAGTTTTAACCAACTTCAAAAATGGAGTCAATCTCAATATGATTTAAAATATGTGTAATCGTCATCTCGATGATGATTCACATTTGCGTGAATGTTTGTGTAATAATATCACCTACCAAATAATGGCAATGAAGCATCAATGGAGTCACTGACTCGCACAATGATCGAGTCACTGATTCGGGCGATGATCGAGTCACTGATTCGGGCAGTGATCACGAAACCGCTTTGTATTGGGACAAAGTGTTACACTGTAACTTGTGTAACAATTATTTTGATAGTTGTATCGGAAGAACAAATAAAACTCCTAATAAAATTCATGATTGGACACGACATCATGACTTATGTTGACGTGGCCAATATAAAATAGGAGGTAGGACACGACGGTATCTCCCGTCCGAAATGAGCTGTCCGACTGGGGTAGTACCTCCGCCCTACAGAACACCGCGGCCGTAACCATTGTTTTTTTTTTGTGTTGTGCTCCCGCCGGTAAGTAGGGTAGCCAGAGCTCACTGTACCCCTCCTCCCCCCACCCCTTCCTAGACTCCCCACCCCTTCCAAGCCCATCCCCCTTCCCTTCAGGGTAGGCAGCGCGTGTGTGATATCCTTAGTGTTGCACACGTCCATAGGCCACGGTGACCGCTTCCCATCAGGTGGGCCGTGTGCTTGTCTGCCACCTACGTAGTATAAAAAAAAATGTTTGTGCAGAATATTGGCCCTGTTCATTGGTCCAACGTACGTATACCAACATAGCTTTAGCCCAGTTATAATATAATTGTATGTACCTTCGTTAAGCCCCTTTACACGTTCGGTCTCCTCGATAAATTCTCGATGTAGGGCTGCTGGTTGCCACGCCATGTACGACTTTCGTTTTCTTTTTACTGGCTTGTATTTACGTCCAACTTTTAGTCAGATGAATTATCGTCAGAAACAAAGCTAAAAAAAATTTGATACTGTTGGAACAAATCCAGTCTCCTTTCTCGTCTTTTTATTTACGAAATCCTCTCACAGGAGCTAGCAACGAGGTGGGTAATTAGGACTCAAACTGTATGTTTGTTTGTTTCAGAAGATATTTGCAAATGTCCTACAATAAGAGAGATTATAGCGCCACCTACCGGGATAAATAATTGTAGGTACTATGCTAATAACGCAATTAATAACTTGAGAATGTTTTACTGCAATTAAATGAGCGGTACGACAGCGCATTAAATACAAACAAACAAAATATTGATAGTTTTATATTAGACTAGCTGTGCCCCGCGGCTTCGCCCGTGGCATACGTCTTCCCCGTGGCAGGATAATAAGTATCCTATGTCCTTCTCCTAATAAGTTAATATGGTCCTTAAGTTTTCTTAAATTTTCTAATGTCCCGCACAACTTTCTTGACTTTTTCTTTTATAAGAACCTCCTCCAGACAATTACAAATACAACAAAAAAAGAATTAACGAAATCGGTCCAGTAGTTTACGCGTGATGCTGTGACCAAGGGAAATAGGGATGCATTTTTATATCTATATATAGATAAGTAACTATATTGTAAACTTAACTAGCTGTGCCTGCGACTTCGTGCTCGTAGATTTAAATTCTTACGGTCTTATTACAAAACGCGGACTAAAGTCTGGTTTAAACCCAGACTATAAAGTCCAGGCTTAATCTCAAGACCAAGGTTTAAACTTCTTCTTATTACAAAAACTGAATAAACCGTAGACTACTTAGGCCATGGTTTAAACCTTGGCCTAATAACAACCACAGACTACTCTAAACTTTAGTTCGTTCAATTATGATACCATTCGATCGCAACGTTCCGTTTTCTCCGAAAGCAAAAATTTCTGAAATCATTAATAAATATTATTTACTAAAAAATGGTGAAAAAAATATTTACAACATTATTATTATTAAATTTAAAGTCATGAACGATAGTTGGACTTTATTTTATAATAAAATATCATTATCATGCCTTTATTTAGCAATCATTGTTATAATATTGGAAGATCTATGATGAACGTTAAATGGAGCGTAGTTTTTCAGAGCTCGCGCGTTGTTCAATTTTTTTCTAATTTCTATACCCACTTTTGAATAATTTGAATACATGCTAACTTTTGAACTTTTTAAAATAAAATTTGAATTGATTAAATGGAAGGAGAAAATAAATAAAATGGAAGGAGAAAGTAAATCTGCTGTGTCATCATGGATCTAAAACAATCAACATTGATATGCAAATACCTACTTCATTAAGCACAATAATGTAAACGTTCTTGCGTTGATTCACAAGATTTAGACTTAAGTACTTCATGTCGTGCCCAATTTCGTAATGCGCAAACTACTTGCATTTCAGGCGATATCGGATATCCTCGAGGATCATGAGTTAATTCATCCTTGATTAAATCAACAATTCTCATTGCAAAACGTTTGGTAAATCTATACTTTTGCCTGAAAGCTTCTTCTGATAATTCATTAAAGGGGTTCACTCGAATACGATGTCTTTTAGGTAAGCGTGGTATGTCCAATGACTTCACGATATCAATATCTGCGATATCCATCAGATCAACTGCGTCAATATCCATTACGAGCAAATTAAAAATTAACGAATATAATAAGATGTTAACCGGCTAACCACAAAACGTAGACAGAGCCACAAATCAAATCAAAATGATAAGTTTGACGTTTTATTTTCGTGGTTTAGACACTTAGACCTGACTTAGACCAACGTTAAACTAGGTGTCACGCAGGTTTATCTTTAGACCAGAGATAGTCCTTGGTTTAGTACTAAAACGCGTTTTGTAATAACATTTTCGTTAAATCATGGTCTAAAGACGATTTAAACCTGGATTTAAAGTTAGTCCGTGTTTTGTAATAAGACCGTTAAGGTTTTATTATTTTTCGCAACATTCTATTATTATTTTTCTAATGTAATATTACCCTATGTCCCGTCAAAATTACCCAACCGTTACAGAGATTAGATAATTTAAACAGACGAAATGACACGGCAAAAAAATGTAAAACTGCCTTTTTGTTATATCTTCATCTTCATCACAGCGCAGCGTTAATTCCCAGTCGCATCCAAAGCTTTCACCTCGGAGTCTGGAGTCCGCTTTACCAGTCTTAACTGCAGATTAGGCTGAACCTAAATATTTGTTATATCATATGCATTTATTTAAAACCTAATCTAAACATTAACAAATAAAAATAAAAGAAATCACATGTTTTTTTTGCGTCCTAAAATACCTACTAACAAAAAACTTGGTAAGCATTATTCTTTTGCAAAAAAGGTTCTTTATGGCTACGTTCACCCAAAATAAATTCATTATTAATGAAAACCAAATCTTTGCGTTTCATTTAAATATTATAAGAGACGTTATAAATCGACTTTCAGCCATTAGGCAGTACAGAAAGCTGAATTATTAAATAATGGCTAATGGCTTCTTAATAATCAATTCGTTTCAATATTTGTATTGAAATTGAAACCAAATTTGATTTTACAGTCGATTGCTATCGTATACTTGTTTATGTAAAGGTACTTTGCATAACGTAATTATGTAGGTTACCTAAAATTTATTACAAAAATAAAAGTTAATTGGTATAATTTGTTTGGTATACAAATAAAAGTAATTTATGTTTTTGAAGTTATTTTACATCTATAATTTTACAAAATTGTAAATTAGCTGTGTTTATACATTTGAGATATGTAAAAAAATACTTGGGTTATGTAAAATGAACGATTTTGAACACAAAAAATGAATTCTTGTCTGTTTGTTCGCGATGAACGCCAAAATACTGGATTGATATTGAGGCGATTTGGTCAGACTTGAAATTTGTTATTATGATTGCAATTGGTTTAGTAGAAATTTTGAAATAAAGATAACCAACCTTCGCGTGGGCGGATCGAATCAGCTAGCACATAATACAATTAACGATGTTAATCAAAATAACATTAAATGTATATTAAATATTAATATTTGTTATTTTTTATTTAGGTTTGATGCAACGAGAATGAAAGTTATTTTTAACTAATGTGACTTCGTAAAACAAAATACTATCTACTGAGCCTTATATTTTTCTCATCTACTTCCTAATGTGGCATGTCGTTGAATTCAAAAGTATCATTCTGACGTATATACAATATACAATTTCTCATCTTTAGTGTCACCGTAATTGATTCAAATCACATTCGCCCTTTACTGCCTTCAGAGTGAGGTGTACAACCACTGCTTTCAAATATGTGATCTCTCCTACATATCACTAAAGCTCGTAGCTTAACTGGCTGACAGGAATACCACAGAGAAATACCCAAAGAACTCACCACCGCTGCAATACAATCTGAACTTTAACCTCTATAGGCATAAGGTTAAATTTTGTCTGACAAAAAAGCGCAGTTATAACATTCTGTAACTGAGTCATCACATCTCTGGTAGCGTTACACAAAAACCAGCAGATCAACTTATATTGGCTTTATTTTCAATTTATTTATACAAACCATTTTAGTGCGATTCACACTTTAATACACCGGAGTCCTTCATTACATCTCGTTACTTGGGTAACACATCCGAATTTTTTTGTGAATAACAACACAATTTGGGTTCTTTTTTCATTGGGGTAAGATTGAGAATCCAATATTAAATGGGAGAAATGTTTTAGCTGGTATGATATAGCACTTTCTTATGCGCATAGAGGAAATGTGTACTTCAGGTGAGGAAAAACTTATATTATTTAAGAGTAATCTTAAAGATAAATGTCCACTGTCTTATCTCGAGGTGAGAATAGAATGTAATAGTGAATTGATTTTATATGAAAATTTAATTGTCATCATCTTCATAGGTATTTCCCATTGCCAACCCCAAAGTTGGCGTTTTGATAGAAATGCTGATTTTTCCGGGAGCAACTGCTGTATGACCTTCCAAACCTGAGAGAAACCTTACACTAGAGCCTTGTCCGTTGTGTAGCAGAGGTACGTACACCGACTGGCATTTGAGGTCGGCTTGGGCCTCAACAATGTTGGTAGGGTTCTGTACTCTGAATCATATCCAATGATATTTATACTACTAAGTTAAAAAACAAGCAAGTGGTCCACCTGATTTTGTTTACTAATATTCTAAAAAAATATGTAAATGTGAAATTTTGTCACCACACTCTAACAGCTGAACGAATCTGACTGAAATATATATAGATCATAGTCTAGAACAGGTTCCCAAATAAAGAACTGGAACAAAATTTCACACGGGCGAAGCCGTGGGCAACAGCTAGTATACAAATATTTAATAACATCGATGTCAGGCAGCCTATCCATTCTGTCAAAAACACGACCCCACGTACCACCAAGTGCTTTGCAATATATATTACGTACCGTACTCCAAGAATTGACACCTATACACACACGTTACCTACATTCGTGAGTGAAAACAAATAAAATGTAGGTACCTTAACCGTCTATCAGATAAAACACTCGGGACAAACGTAAAACAGTTTAATGGCGGCATCAAAAGAGATCGTAAATTTCAGTGCTTATTTGTTCAGCAAATGTTAGGTACCTGTAAAGTGCGAAAGTGGTTTTTTTACAGGGCTAATCCCCCTCTCATTCACACTACTGTAATTCCTGTACTACAGGATCAACCCCAATCCTTACCGGGGGCATGATGAGGACACCGTGGTTTTCAAACTTGAAAGGGTCATCTCTAACCCGGAGATGGCCTGATACAAGACGACGTGCGGTTTCAGTTCCACTCCGACATAACCGGCCCTGCTCCCTGGCGAAGGGATACCCGTGAGAATTTCCGCACGATAAAAGAAAGATATCTATAGATACTTAATATGTGGCCTTTTTATCACTCAATTATTAATCAAACGTGTTGGTTGACCTTTAAAAACTCTTCAGTATTTTATACTGAATCTTTATTAAGTACAAAATTGTAAGGTGATTTTATCTGTACATTGTAGATATTCAAAAGAAAAAACTTGGGTCAGGTTAATAAACGACAAAACACAAAAAAAACAAAAATATATTTTTTTTATTTCGTGATGAACGAAAAATTACTTAACGGATTTCGATGCGGTTTTTTGTATTAGTAAAGTCTTGGTCAGACTTAAAATGTATCGTATTTTGTTTGTTTTTGAACTGAAGATATGACCAAAAAACGATAAACAACCTCCGCGAGGGCGAAGCCACGAGCATCAGCTAGTATGCCATAAAAATATATATTTTCCAACTGTCATTCATAAAATAATCGTAAAATAAAATGACTATAACAGATGGTCAGAACGAAACTATAATCCCGTTTTTATTACGGAACCCTAAATCCAATCTTTAAACGAAAAATTATACTTATGCACGTTTTGAATATCATGTTATTATACTAGTTGTTGCCCGCGGCTCCACCTGCAGGAAATAATTCAATAAATAAATATTCAATGGCATTTAACACAGCGCTCTGTAGAGCCAAAGTGAGCATATTTTACTAGCTTGTGTTACGGGTTTTAGAACGGATATTCGATTAAAACGCAAATTATCCCATTCCGGCGTCCCACAGGCACCTATTTCCGAGATAAAAAAAACCCTATGTCTTGTGTCAGACTTTAATCTACTTCTGTGCTAAATTTCATTCTGATCCTTTCAGCCGTTTTTACGCGAAAGAGTAACAAACATACTTTTTTGCGTGCAAATTTTTCTAAAATAAAATAAAAATAGCTTAAGTTACGCTTTATAACAGAAATCAGCGCAGCCACCTCGGAGATAACCCGGGATTAACATACTTAAAGTAAGACACACAGATAGAATATTATATAGTATCGTGGGGTATAAACCTATACCCATATGCATTTATTATCCATACACACTTTACGATCTTTCTACTACTAACGTTAAACCCTAAAAATCTAAAAAATAAAAAGTAAGTAAGTAAAATCTTATTTCTAGCGACACTTCTTCAGGCATATTTTTCTTCACTCTCACCAAACATTTTTATTCGAAATCGAATCTCTAGTACCTACACATTTCTTTGATAAGCATATTTCTTTGAAAGCATCAACGGAACCAAATAAAGCAATCGCATCGATTCGGCCTTTAGAACGATATTTCAAACCACTACTTACTTGTAATATTGGCTGTGATTGTACGGTGACTTGCTATCAAAGCGACCGCAGCTAGACGAAACTGTACTATATCCTTGTAATCTGACATCTCAGAGTAGGTATAATCATAGTTGTACCTACCACTTCAAAGTCAGTGATTTATAGAATCTCTAGTCCTCAGCCCTACAGAAAACCGCGGCCATGATAACCATCGTGTTGTGTTCTCGCCGCATCGGTAAGTAGGGTAGCCAAAGCTCACTGTGCCCCTCCCCCCCACCCCTTCCTAGCCTCCCCACCCGTTCCTAGCCCTCCTCCCTTCCATTCTGGGTAGGCAGCGCGTGTGTGACACCCTTAGTGTTGCACACGTCCATATGCCACGGTGACCGCTTCCCACCAGGTGGGCCGTGTGCTTGTCTGCCACCTATGTAGTATAAAAAAAATAGTCAAGACATGATGAAAGTAAACTATGCTGAAATCTTCTTAATTTACAAATATGTAGCATACAACAAATCAGTTAGTAATTTACCTTGGAAAGAAGACTAGGTCAAAACTATAAATAATTTACATACACAACAAATAGAAAGAACAAGTTGGTAGTTTACCCGAAATAGAAATAGTCCACAATTATAATCACAGACACAACAAATAATAATCAGAAAGAAAAACAGGTAGGTATAGTTCAAAACTGTTATTTACAGAAAACAAACGATGGAAAAGTAAATTAATCTACCCGAAACAGGAATTGTTGAGAACTATAATTAATTTACAGACAACAAATAAAATTAACAAGTTGATAATTTAACTGAAACAGGAGTAGTTCAAAACTACAATTTCACACTACATCATGTCCAGAACGTTAACGCTCGGAATTCATTTATCACTTTAGCTGAGTGCTGCGAGATTTGAGCGGTTATTGCACGCTTGTCAACTGCAGTCCCCTTTGAAATAGATTCACGTATTTGATAAGTTTTCCATGTGAAATGAAAGCTTTTAAACTAACTTCAAAAAAGAAGGGATACTTTTTTATACCACGTAGGTGCCAGACAAGCACACGGCCCACCTGATGGGAAGCGGTCACCGTGGCCTATGGACATGTGCAACACTAAAGGTGTCACACCCGCGCTGCCTACCCTGAAGGGAAGGGGAAGTGCTAGGAACGAGTGGGGTGGGGGGAGGAGGGGTACAGTGAGCTCTGGCTACCATACTTATCGGTGGGAACACAACTTATAACATAAGGTACACATGTTCAGTGTACCTCCCTACAATAAGGTAGGATAACTCATTCAAAAATGCCAAGAAACTAATCCGGGAATCGAACTCTATACCTTATGATCGAATTTTAGAAGCACAAAATGGCAACAAGTCAGTTTAGTTTATTTTCGTGTTAAGCATATTTCGCCCTTGTTCCACTAAATTAAGCGTCTGATGAATGTAAACAGATTGTTTAGACCACAGACAAGCTAATGAACCTAGAAAGAACCATTTACAAAATCTACACAATTTCACTTTGCCAATGCACTGCTGATCAAAGAAACTATTCACATTGACAATGACCTAGCATTTTACGGTTCACTTATTTATTCTAAATTCTATAAATAAGGTTTTAGAGATTTATAACCCTGTAGGGTTGTCAAAAGTATAGAATTACAAAGAAAAAATATTGTGTGTAACTGAATAAATTCTATTGTATATTCTATACAGCGCTATGAAGGCCCAAAGTAAGTCCAATTTAAGCAGCTTATGTTATGGATTATAAAATGCGGATAAAAATACTTAATATATTTTTTGTACTTAAATAACATACATTTTTTACATGAAAACACACTGACTTTACGATTTCAATTTAATACAATTAGATATAATTCATATTATAATTATTACTCCTAGATAAGTATGTTAATCACAGGGCAGGTATTTGCCTAATATTTATTTATTTCATATTACTCGTACTAAAAGAAAATAACACTATTCAAATTTAGCGTGATTGTTGAAAAATCATAAGCTGTCTTCGTGATGCAGTGAAACGAAAAAAAACTACTCAAAAACCTCAAAGCACTGGAAGTGCTACAAATATCACCGACAAACCAAAAAGAAAAAAATACTGGTAAGTTTTATTTTCCCAGTTAAAGTGGTACTAGAGTGAATAATAAATCCACAGCGAATTCTGCCAGTGAAACAAAAACTTCACAAACAATAAGCATAACGTGGACATTCTACCTCCCGCATTGGAAGAGAAATATTTTTCTTCAGAACTCGTACGATTGTGCAACACTTTATTTTTGAAATAAGACTTGACATGTTCTGGAAATTTGGAAAATTCGGCTGTGTAATATCAAAACCTGCATGGAACTTAATTTTACAGGAGATTCGAAATAAAATCGTACTTTGACAGCGAGTCGTTTTAAAAAATGCTTATCGTACATTCTTTGGAGCGATGGCTAGTGATGATAGTCATGATTTTTGCTTATGTAATACGTAGAGGGTGATCCTATAAAGTTCGAAAAATGCAGAAACACTCATCTTTTAAAATATGTATGTCCGGTAAAGGCTTTAAAATTGGACAGCCGATTTTTTTGTTAAGTCCAAGCAAGACCTTTCTAATAAAAAAACCGCATCAAAATCCGTTCGGTACTTTTGACGTCCATCGCGACACTTGTTGTATGAAAATTAAAGTCCGAATATTTCGCATTTGTTATAAAAATCATAAACTTCGCGCGACTGGAAGCAATAAGTAGACAAAGTCTTATTACAATCGGATCTATGTTACAGCAGCACATAAAATACGGACATTGATTTTTATTACTAAATAGAAAAGCATCTCCTATTAAACTGTAAGAAAATATATCAGAAAGTGAAAAATATTCGAAGAATTCCTAATTTTCATTCCAAACTTTTCGAAGAAATCGTACAATTCAGTTCGTTATAATAACTTTCTTATGCGTACGTTTGCCGTTTTCTTATGTATGATTGCACGTTTGTGTGTGGTGTGCTATGAATATTTATAGAGGGTTGTTACCGATTACAACCACACGTGGGCAGAGGTGTTACCACTCAAAAGATGATTTGTTGTGGACACCTGTCTAGTCACCTGGACTAGACATCAAATAACTCATATATACTCATATTTTATTGTTAAATTACTTTTAGCATATTTATTGCAACCAAGTCTTCTTTTTACTGTGTTGTTGCGAATGATAAAATCGAAAAAAAAAACCACAAATAATTAATAATTCCCGTCGCCAAAAAATATATATTCGAAGTTTAGTTCTTACTTATATTTTTACGGTAAGAATATTTCAAACCGACGAACTACGTGAATATAGCCATCGACGCAGTTAATAATTAATGGCTGTCGGTTTCTCTCACAATATTTTTACCTTTTACCATTGTTAGAAAGAATATTAAAATGCTTGGAAAAGTAGCAATACCGACAAGTTTCAGGTCATCTTCTTAATGAGTAAAAAGGAATCTACCTTTTCTGAAAGCTGCAGTCTTGGAGAGCCTTATAAATTATTTTCACTCTGCATTCTTTTACTCTACTTTAAGTAAACGTTTCTCATTTGAATTTATTAACTTGAGAGGACGAAACTCTTTTACGAGTTTTTAACTTTAATTTTGACGTGATAACGTCTTATAAATTGATAATACCAGCAACACTCATGAAAAATAGTAACGTTTCATAGTAACGTTCCACCTGAGCCTGTGCGTGCAAGCGAGAGCGCGCAACAAGCGATAGAGAGGCCCAAGCAGTGAGGCCAGAGTCAAAGCGTTGGCTTGTGACACATGTATCTCTCTTCTCGCGTGAAATAGTAAGGTTCCGCTTCTGTAGTGTATTTAATTTAGTATCAGCATTGCACCCGTGCGAAGCCGGGGCGGGTCGCTAGTATTACATAAAATAATGATTATGACGTTATCACGTAAATCTATCGTCCGTAAACCGACTTTACAGACAACCAATTTTTTTTAATGTTGAATGTTTTCATTTCACCGAGGTAGCAACCTTTATTTACCTTATTATAAATTCCTTGCTTAAGTTTTCTTATATTCTTAAGTTTTCTGTATACGTTCTTACAGAACATTAACAGCAAGGCAAAATAGGTCAATAAATTGTTTTTAAGTCGATCTAGGTAGCTAATCGAGGACTGGTGGTGGCAACTGGTGATCATGTATGAAAACCATTTTCGGATCGTAGCAAGTAGGAAGATGTTATCGCTATTTGCCTTTTTCCCGCGCGAAGTCAGGACATGTCAGTTTTTTTCTTTTATTATTATTTTTTTACGTCAGACACAGAAAAAGACCAATAGCTAGTTACAGTTTAGTACATTACAATTTTGTTAGCACTTGTACCTGATGAAGCTGTATTCACAAAATGAATTAGTTAACCCGAATTGAATCAGCATACGGATTGCTAGGTAAACCTATAAACCAATTCGGTTGGGATTTATCGTAACTGTGTTACTGAACGTTACTCAACGTCAGGGATATCGAGGTGCATACCAAACTAACCAAATACTCAATCAGTAAGGTAAATGTCAAATTTTACCTATACGTATTTTTTTACAACACAAATTTTGATGTTAATGATTTTATAGGGGAGTGGATGCAACCGATCTAGCGGTTGAATGTAGAGAGATTTTAGTTTCAATAGTCGATTTCGAGCTAAACTTATCACAATAGCACCTTAAACCAGCTTTTCATCTCGCCTCCTCTTTGGCACCTGTCAACGCTTTTCCAAAAAGGCAATAATTTTCCCACGCACTCTCACTGCTGACAATGCCATCAAGGTTGAAAGTTAGATATTGCAGATTCTGACAACTGCTATCAGGCCAAACTGCCGCCTCTCCATTTATGCTGATCACTCTGCCAGTCATCATTCTCTGAACCTTTATCCCAACTCAGTGTGGGTCGGCTTTCCAATCTAACTGTGATGTGACTGAACTTCGATATTTTCCGTGAAGCAACTGCCATCTGCCTCCACAACCAATGATCATTATGACCAATGGCGATATCGAAGTTCCAAGTAAGACTGGTTGGACTTTAGTGGGCTCCAACTACCCGTAATGACTGCCATAGATGTTTGTATGGCAACCGGGACCGACGGCTTAACGTGCTCTCCGTGGCACTAATAAACCTGCGATAAATACACACATAACTTCGAAAAGCATCGAAAAGTCATTGGTGTGTGCCATGGTGAACCTGGGATCGAACCGGAGACCTCGTCTCAGCAGTCCATTACCCAAACCACTAGGCTACCGCGGTTTACTGATCACCACTGATCACTCTGCCAGTGTAAGAAGTAGGTAATGTATCCACGGAACAGCTCTGGCAGTGGTGCCGTTCTTGATTATATATACGCTTGTTTAGATGGATTAGATACCACACAACTCGTGATATGACCTTGTCGTGACCTTGAAAGATAAAAATAGCTCAAATTTTTTCACATTCCAGTAGGCAGTGGAAAGCTGAAGTCACGCCAACGTGATTCAGCAATTACTTTCTATATAAACAACACAGCACTTTTTGCGCCGCCCATAACTTTGTGATAGATTAGTTCATAATGCGATCGTTCCGTTATCTGCAGCCCGTATTAATCCCGTAAAATATTGGTAAAATAATGGCCACCATTTGTCTATTTGAGATTGTGCAAAATGGAATGGTTTCTATTTCTAGTTCTTGACGAAATAGAATACAATGGCCACCCTAATCTTATCCTTATTGCGGGTTGGTTACTACATAGAACTGGTTTCAATGGTTTTTCCGAAATTTTCTTCTGTATAGGGCATTTTTTGTACGAAAATCCCCACGGATACCACCCCTGTTGGCCATAGGGGGTGGGTATATTGAACTCGAACCGACTAAAACCACACCATCTCGGGTGTTCAGTCGCCCGAATGACACAGGGCTAATCTCCGTCTTCGAGATGGCCCCTTCGAGTTTGGGAAGACAGTGTCCTCATTTTACTCCCCGAAAAAGTGGGGAGGGAGGAAGCTATAGTTCGCTGCGCCGGGTTGATCAGTAATTTACACTGATATTTTAAAATAAAGCTAGTGTTATTTCAATATGTAAATTCTTGTAAACTTTCGACAATATCTTGTAATATTCTTGCTATAGATAATAATAAACTTCTTGTGACCTTCCCACAAAACTTCAGCTCAATGAATTTTTATCATTCCTTTTCCGAATAACTGTTAAACCGTGGAGCCGTAACAGTTTTAATTAAAACTTCCTAGCTATTTCTCCGAACATACTTGGGGTGAACTCTAATCCTCTTAAATGATACTGGTTTAGTTTACTTCGTATTATTGTAAAGGTTCGTACTTTTATGAGATGTTCGTTCATTTTATAGCTTTTATGCTTGTTTATGCCCCTAATAAATCTGAACTAAATGCCAATGTTATGAAATAATTCAAAGGCTTTTTCTTCTTAACGTTTGTATAACTGTATTTTTTGTGTTTGGTGTATGATAATCCCTCAAAGCAGAGGGAGGATCGTCTGATCATCGAACTCTCAAAAATCAAAAACTTATCTAATTATAGCACAAAATTACAAGAAGCCAGTACCTTTGACAAAGGATCTGACTGTTATAGTCCAACTATTTAGGCCAGATCCACATCTAGCTGCTGTATATAAGATTCTGAGATTAGTTCTCAGGCTTGATAAAATGGTATTGAATCTCAAATATATATGTTTCTTATTAAACATACTTAGTTGATGAAATGTACAGTCATGTCATTATACCTTCGCCTACTCCGAAAGGAATTGAAACAGGTGAATGTAAAATAAACTTGTTCATTCAAAAAAATCTTCTTATATGAAAAGCGGTGTGTAATTCATCAAGGCCTGCAATTTCCAAGCTACGTTCCAACGTGTAAGCTTGAATAAGAAATTTGTTCCGCTTGCGTGCCTCAGCCGACACACTCCATTCGTTCATTCGTTCGTTCATTCACTCGCTCACACGCCTCGTTCACTGTAGAGTTAAAAATAGCAATGCGACACGAGACAGTTTGGCGATACAATCTTTCACAAGGGTTTTTTTATATTTGCGGTATTTAAAATTCTGATATATTTTTTTAGTTTATTTGGAAAACTAACAGTAATATTCAAATAATTAACAAATGCTTATGAAACTAAGAACCATTTAAATGTTCTGTGCTTATTTAGTGCTTGCTTGCAGAATTTTATTGTATTTTTTTTAATTTTTAATAGTCAGAGAACCGAATCAAACCACTTCTTGGAGATAAAGTGACTTTAGGAGGATGGACTGGTATTAAATAGGTCCAGTTCTGAATGGATTCCCAATTCCCAGTTCATTGGTATCATCCGCTGCTCTTACCAGGAATGAACCCTTTCGGTAATTAGTAGTACCTATACGTGGCGACGGAGATGGTTGATGGCGCCTATACATTCCCCATTAGAAATTTGAGACTAATTACATTATTTAACCCGTTAGCTGATAATATTAATCAAATTAGTAATCCCACAATAATTTCAAAAATGTTGTGGATTCGATCGATATTAGGGCATCGGACCCCTGCCAGCAAGCGGTTAAGGGTTGCGAATTCCACATTCCGTAACCGCCCTAAACCCTGGTAGAGCTGGGATGTTAAAACTCAAAGATTAATGGCTGCGGTCCGACCACACCGACATAACAAACACGGGTGTAAAGTTCGTATGTGTTTAAGTAATAAATACCTTAGATAAGTTTTTTTTATACTACGTAAGTGGCAGACAAGCATACGGCCCTCCTGATGGGAAGCAGTCACCATGGCCTATGGACGTGTGCAACAATAATGGTGTCACACACGCGCTGTCTACCCTGAAGGGAAGAGGCGAGGGCTAGGGAGGGGTGGGGAGGCTAGGAAGGGGTGGGGGAGGAGCGATACAGTGAGCTCTGGCTACCCTACTTACCGGCGGGAACACAACACGATGGTTATTATGGCAGCGGTCTTCAATATAATAGGGCGGAGGTACTACCCCAGTCGGACTGTTCATTTCGGACGGGACCCGTCGTGTCCTCTCACTCAATCACGACGAATCAAATGATACCTCGCATTTCAAAATCCGTCAAGCCATTTAGGCTGTAGGCCTGCCAAAGAAATGGACATACATACATACATACATACATACATACATACATACATACATACATACATAGATACATACATACATAGATAGATACATACATACATACATACATACATACATACATACATACATACATAGTCTCGAAAAACATTAGCCTCCTTACTTCGGCAGTCGGGTAAAATTTCTTCAAATGCCCTACTTCATACAAATAGTCACACTGTAATACGAGTAGGCGTTACATAGCGGAATATACTGAACCTTTATCTTAAATCTATATATATAAAAGAAAGTCGTGTTAGTTACACTATTTATAACTTAAGAACGGCTGAACCGATTTGGTTGAAAATTCATAGCTTAGAACCAGGAAACGGACATGGGATACTTTTTATCCTTTTTTTAGTGGAGAGTGAAGGGTAAAGTGGAAGGTGGAAGTGGAAAGTGGAGTAGAGAGTCGAGTGGAGAGAAGGCAAAGCCGCGGGCGAAAACTAGTAATACAATATGTTCTTCATCACGCATACTACCATTAGTAATTACTTTGCAAATACGTACATAGAGACACGTCCTTCACTGGCTCTCTAATTACTATCCTCGTAGGTATAACGCGGCTGTGTAATGGACGTGGGTCATTACAGCCGAGACGTAGAGCCGACGTTAGATATAATTATGCAGGGTTATAACACCCCCCGTATATGAATGGCCGTCTATTTAGCTAGCTAGATTATTGTATTTACTTACATAGGAATTACTCAAGTTTTTGCAAATACACTCGTAGTCTCCGTAGAGGTATTAGTCACAGAAATGGTACTATGTAGTATAGTCACACTTATACATAATGAGTTCCTGTCGAAAACCAGTGCCAAGGTCCGTCCACCTGACATTACGCTGAACTTGGCCCGTAGACAAGTGGAACAGCGTAAATCGCTAAGGAATAGAATAGGTCGACCAATCACACCCAAGCTCGTGATCCCGTCAGCCACGAGCTTGGATGTGATTTGGTTGACCTATTCTATTCTATTCCTTAGCCATTTACGCTGTGCCACTTGTCTACGGAAGCTGGACACCCTTTTGATGCATTCACGAGGCACATAATAAAATATACCATATCCTTGTTTAGTTGTTTAATGTTACCTAACCTAAATGCATCAAATAAACGTTTATTTCTCAAACAATTAACGATCATGTTTTTAGTCTTGCAAAATGGGAGTTAAATCCTTGTAAGTAAATCTTCATCGTGCAAACCATATTCCACTTGTATTCAAAAAAATATGAACGTAATCTTTCTAAAATATATTAAAATTTCAAAGGTACATAATCCTTATAACAGTCAATTGAATATTTAAAGGTACTATTATGTGAAATTAATCTAAGTCTCGAAACTTTTTCTTATATGAGCTGAGTTCAAAAAACAACTATGCAAACAAAATGAATAAAATAATAGAAAAGTAATCAAAAAGCAATATCCAATGAAGAATTCTTTCATTGAACTGTAATCCACGATAACTTTCAAAGATTTGATCCGAACAAAACCAGATGAGCCGCCTTCCCCCGCCTCACTGGAGCAAAACTTTTTTTCATTAAGTGTTCGGAAGTATTTTCTACATACGCCCCTCGTTTATCTACGAACTCGGCTTTTTGCGATCAAGTATGGTTGGAATAGCTA
Source organism: Lithosia quadra (assembly GCA_963576445.1). Classification (NCBI taxonomy): domain Eukaryota; kingdom Metazoa; phylum Arthropoda; class Insecta; order Lepidoptera; family Erebidae; genus Lithosia; species Lithosia quadra. The sequence continues at coordinate 4,005,791 of OY754884.1, read as the reverse complement.
TGCCTATTGGAGGGTTAATTCTTGTTAATATATTTATTAACAAGAATTAACCCTCCAAATAACAATAACTAAGTAATATTAGAAAAACCACTCCGTTTTCTAGCACGTTTGTCAAAGTCGTGCAAACTTGGCTTAGTGAATACTGGTCGCTCATTGCTTGAAAATGATGAGAGTGGCCGTTTTTTAATATTCAGGTTACTCTTAGAATTAATGACCATTCTTAACACAGCAAGACCCTTCCATGATTTAGAGAGAACGGGAAGTCATCGGTACTGATTGCTATTCGCACGTCTCGCGTCTGTGGCAGTTGTGACAAGTAGTAGGAGCTCAAAACCAACAACCTGGTCTAACTACAGAAATCATAATATTGTCAGTGGGTTATAAAGGTCAGATAGCATTCGTATTTAGACTGAAAGCTGACCCTTACTTAGTTGGGAAAAGGCTTAGAGGACGATAACTTTGAAACGAGACTGACAAATGCTCTAGAAACTGAAGTTTGTGCCACTGCACTGGTCCTTCTCAGAACTTAGAAGAGCCTACAGAGTTTCACAAGCACAAACGGCTCGAGCGAAGAAGCACCCTCTCACTTAATGTTGACTTAAGTAGGTTTGTTACATTATGCCTCATCTCCTGTCATTTCCATTTTCCTATTATCCACTTTCACCGCGCGTAAGTCGTGTGTAACAAATTTACCATTTGTCACACAACTAGACCAGAGGTACATCGCATTTCATCAATTTGAATCTTATATTCACGTTTCAAGACTTAAATTCCAGCACAGGACGTTGTAGGCTTCAAACCAGGAGCCGCTAGTTCGAATGAGTGGGATTGTATGAAAGCGTTCATGCAAAATCATTTTCGTGGTGGAATTCGCTTCAAGTTCAAACGGGACCAAAATAATATTGCCATACATTGGTATCGCCTACGCTGCCGTGTCAGGCCAATATACTGTAACTTAAGATACATGAGTTACGCGTAACAGGTGTAATTCGTATTATTTTAACGTCCTTTATACATAGAGCTCACAATTTTTTAAATATCTCCTACCAATTAGTAGTATGACACTACCATATACCTCACGTAACCATGATTTTACCCCATCCGGTAACGGTAAACTGCTGTATCTTAAGATACAGTGATATGCGTGATAAGTTACAAACACTTAAGCGAAATTATAACTCCGGTATCTATTAAATACATGACATAACCGTGACAGGGTCGTTCAAGTGCATGCAAGTCTTTCTCCTTTCCCGGTCGCCGGTTGCGTGGTCTTAGTAATTTATATAGGACACGTCAAAATGACTTCACCTAGCCTGATGGTAAGCTAAAGGTAAATTCTCAGGACCGGAGTAACTACTACCAACACCGGTAGTGCTACAGTGTCGGCCCTCAGCTTGACGGCCTCATCAAGTGCTTTTTCACGCCCCGCTTAAAGGCCCCGGGACTGTAGGAGGAAGGAAACACATGCGCTGGTAAAGAATTTCAAGTCTTTATGGTGCGACAAAGAAAAGAGGCACCGACAGCAAACAGCTTGATTCTTGATGAAATTGAGTGTACTGTGTGAGAGTGACTCAGCCTGGCACGTGTAGTTCTGTATAGGAAAGGAGAGGGTGGGATTCATTGGAAGAGCTCATCAAAACACTTGCCATGGTAGATGCGGTAAAAAACTGCCAAAGAAGCAATGCATCCTACGTAGGGTGTTGGTGACTTCAGGACTCTCAATAATACGAACTACACGTCGCTGCAACCTGTCGAGAGCATCTAGTAAGTACTGTGCAGAGCTATCTCAAAGATGAGAATAGTATTCCACGCCGGAACGAATTTGTGCCTTGTACAGAAAACACCGCTGCTACCGGCGTGAAAAACCGCTTCATCGTGTTCAGGACTCCGAGTTTACGCGAGGCCGTTTTAATGATGCTCTCGATGTAGTTTTTGTTGTTCAGCTTGCAGCAAACATCAATGCCGAGTATAACGGGACTATCCTGCAGTGGGTGTCCCGAAGAGTAGGGAGGAGAAAAAAGGAGATACCTTTGCTGTTAACGCACAGGCCTGCGTCTTCTTGGCATTGAAGTCGAATAGGTTCGCAGAACACCATTGGGAAATGTGATTCAGGACCCGGTCAAGCTCAGTGACAAGAAGCTGTCTTTTTTCCTCGATGTCAGCCTGTCTGACCGCAGGGAGACCGAGATATCGTCCATGAAAGGTAGTATCATCTGCATAGCAATGGATGCTGACTGCTGACAGCATGTCATTAATATGCACAAGAAATAGAGTGGGCGACAAGACGAATCCCTGTGGTAGCCAGCATTAACTTGCAAGAACGCCAACGCTTGTCCGTCGCAAAGCACTGAATGCGACGCTCCTGCAGGTATCTATCAATACAGCTGCACAATCGAGGAGGCAGACCAAAGGCAGTCAGCTTGGAAAGAAGCGACCTGTGCCATACTCTATCGAAAGCCTTGGCGATGTCAAGGCAGACTCGCCAGTGACTCACCATGCTTGTCCATAGCGTCATCCCAAAGATGGGTAACGTACGCTAGAAGATCACCCGTTGACCGTTTCGGTCTGAAACCATACTGCCGATCATTAATTTTATTAAGGAGTGATCCTCTAGGTGCCACATGAGCTGTGCGTTGATGATATGCTCAAAAACCTTGCAATGAGGTGACGGCTATGGGCCGATAATTATCCGGGTCAGAACGGTCCCCTTTCTTGGGGATGGGCTGTACACTCGCCTCTTTCCATGCCGGCGGAACTGTACCCAAGGTGTAAGATGTGAGGTAGAGTCGCGTAAGCATTGGAGACAACTCAAGCAGTGCGCAATTTCGTAGAACCACCGCTGGAATGATTTAGACAGAGACATGGACTATTTTGAGAAATTAAAGAATCCTTATTTTTGCCTGACTACGCCAGCGAGGGTAAAGTGTTTCGCGCGTATGTATGTATGTAGGTATGTATGTAAGTATATATGTTGTATCTAGTTTTCTTTGTTCCTCCTATAGGCCTCTCGGCTCGATAAATGAAAGGTGTGCATCTCCTAAGTGTAATAGGGTACATGTAATGTGAACAAAAACCATAATTTTGATTTGTGGTGCTAAAATGTTGTCAAAAAAAAATTGTAGGTACTCAAACTTTTTCGAGTGGGGTATCAAAATGAAGGGAGTTAACAAACGATTTCAATTTCAAAAATATAATGGTTATAATGTCCTAACTACAAAGTATAAAATACAATTAATGATTTTTTTATTTTTTTTTAATCATAAATTTTTTGGTTCTACTTTTAAAGTGCCTTTAATTTCCACAGTTTTTTTTTTGGTAATTATGAAGACTGATTTTATTTTAATAAAGCTTTAACATTACATTTAACCGAAGTATTTTACTGTTTAACAGTACACTTGTAGTCAGACCAATTTAAGGTAACTTATAAATAACTGAGTTTAGCATAACTCCCCCAAAAGGATTTATCACAGCTAACTCGTATATCTTAACATACGGGGCGTCGCGTGATAGGTAATGTATGGTAGGCTTGTCATGCCTATCTCTGTTATTGAGCTTATTATAATAAATATAGCTATTATTAAAAAAATTCCTACATCCCGATATTCATTACATTAAAATATGTTACATTATTTAAAAATCTCATAGTTAGTTCCATTAAATTTCTTTAAAAACGCAAATATGTGATAAAATCTTTAGGATGCGATTACTCAAAACTATGTTTTTTGAGATAACGTAGATAGGTCTGACACGGCAGTACGGCACCAATTGTGGCATATGGCCAGCTTGCAAGGGTGTGAGATTGCCACGAATATCGTCACGCTTCACGCGTCGCCTCTCAATGACTGAGTAATAGTTTACCAAGAGCATTCTCCATGGTAAGTGGAGATATCTAACATTTGGGTTTTCAGACTTTTCAGTTTAAAGTGATAACAGTAACTCAAAAGGATTCAACTATAGCAGCCTATTTCTATTTCTAAGACAGTCCTAGTTAGTAAAGAAGTTGATAATACCATAAAATTTGAAACAGTAAAGAGGTTTTTATAACTTTTAAAAATAACCGCGGTAGCCTAGTGGTATAGGTAATGGACTACTAAGACGAGGTCTCGGGTTCGATCCCAAGTTACTATGGCACACACCAATGACTTTTCGATGCTTTTCGAAGTTATGTGTGTATTTATCGCAGGTTTATAAGTGCCCGGTTAATGGCAATAGGCTCGCCACCTATTACATTGGGACCTAAACATAAACTGGCAATGTGGGTGCTAGCACCTCTGCCTACCCCTTCGGGGATATAGGCGTGAGTTTATGTTATGTTATGCTAGCAATTTTATTAGTAGTGATGTAGACATCAATGTACACATCCCGTAAGCATAAAATTGCACGTTTTCTAGAGAGAATATCCTATTAACACACCACGTGACGCATCGTTTATAAATGAGGCCTGACACGTGTAAATCTATATTCCTCGATATATTATGACAAAAAACTAGCAATATACCTACCTAAATTAGTAAGTAACACCTAACAAATGACCCTACATTTATAAACAGAAGACCTATTAGTATTGCTAAACTATCGGTGATAGAAAAATCGAAAAGAAAATGAAAATAGATCTTCGTAAAGAATTTCGATACGCATCTACGAGTATATTATAGAGGTAAGTGGTACATCAACAAAAGTACCGGATTGCAGATTGCATAATATTGGACATTATATATTGCTGCTAATTCTGTTGTTACATCTCAAAACTTAAAATTCTCTAAAATTTTCTAACTGCATCTGTTTCTTTCATTATCAGATACAAAAGGACAGATGATTTATGTTAGTGAACACCTGTCAAATTAAGTCGGTGCCTTGTTGGTGCGTAGTAAGTTTAGTCGTATGTTCGTAAAATGTCGACTAAAATTGAAGGGTACCGTCAAGGCGCCGACTTAATTTGACAGGTGTTCACTAACATAAGTCATCTGTCCTTTTCTAACTGATAATGAAAGAAACAGATGCAGTTAGAAAATTTTAGAGAATTTTAAGTTTGGAGATGTAACAACAGAATTAGCAGCAATGTTAAAGAAGACACGATGCGTCGAGCTGTAAAACACCATTTATTTTGCGACAAACTTTTTACATAACTACCCTTACTTTATATTATTATGCCGATACCCACAGATGAGGTTTGCTTTACTGAAAATATTGGTGGGCCTCATAGACCCTTAAGGAATATCGATAAGCTAACGATAGTGGACGATCATCAACACTAGTACCTATCTACACCAAACAGAACCTATATCAACTCTGTGTCACATACCAAAACAATTATTTGATAAGGGTCCTAGACCCAAGTTTCGCCCAATCGTTATTCAAACGGACACAATGGCAAAACTTTATTGTTTTTGTTCCACTGAAATTATTTTTTTTTGAAGAGATCTTATATTTATGTTGCGGAAATATGCAAGCCAAGTGTGTCTACTCAGTATTCGAAATCTATATAAAACCATCAGAAGATAATGCACTTAAGTTTAAATAATCCTTAGTGAAACGACTATTGAATCAATCATGGGTTTAAGTGGCTACTCATAACATAACATAATCTCACGCCTATATTCCCGAAGGGGTAGGCAGAGGTGCTAGCACCCACATATCGCCAGTTTATGTTCAGGTCCCAATGTAATAGGTAACGAGCCTATTGCCATTAACCGGGCACTTATAAACCTGCGATAAATACACACATAATTTCGAAAATCATCGAAAAGTCATTGGTGTGTGCCATGGTGAACCTGGGATCGAACCCGAGACCTCGCCTCAGCAGTCCATTACCCAGACCACTAGGCTACCGCGGTCTGGCTACTCACCCTATAAAAATCTCAGCCAAGCTGATTAGCCACGTAAACCACGTAGAATTGGATCTACTAAAATCATACGGTGTTCCATTACCGATACCTATTACGAGAAGATCCTGGTATATCCTTGGAAGGAATTCCCCAGGAACGTTACAACACCCTACTAACGATCTTTTTTCCATTGCTCCAGAGTCCCCACTCCTCGCGGTTCCGTATCCAGTACTAGCAGCACGAGCACAGGATCGCGACTGGCAAGGCTTCTGACGCAGGGAGTGAGAGGCACTCCTGAGGAAATTATCATCGATACTCCACGGCGACTTAGCTGGGAACGGTAAGTGTAAATATCACATTTAGCCTTAGAGTTTTGAGGAATATTTTCCCAGATTGCCTTAATGACAGTTTTTAGGTCCATCAATGTCTTAGGAACTGGTTAAAAAGTAACTGTACCGTTTCGGTTTCCTCTATAATTTGTAGTCGAGTTCTTGTTAGCCATTCCAAGACTGCGGTACAATAAGTAAAAGAAATTGCTGCCTTAGTAGTCTAAAAAGTAAGCTTAACTGCACTCTACGGATAACCGGTCAAGTGCAGGTCGGACTTGTGGCCTGAGGTTCTGTAGGTACACAACTGGATTAAGGGACAAACTCGCCAATCGGTATACAGCTGGTGGGACGCCTCCAGACAGATAAAGAGACGACCTGAGCTAGATTGGACGTCAGCGATAGAGTAGAGCTAATACAGTATATTACCAAAGTATCGGTAAAGGTATCTCCTTTCCTTCCGCTCCCTACTCTTCGGGACACACCATTACCACTGCAGGACAATCTCAATATACTCGGCATGGATGTTCACTGCAAGCTGAACAACAAAAACTACATCGAGAGCATCATTAAAACGGTCTCGCCTAAACTCGGAGTCCTGAACAGGGTGAGGCGGTTTTTCACGCCGGAGCAGCGGTGTCTTTTGTACAAGACACAAATCCGTTCCGGGGTGGAATACTGTTCTCATCTCTGGGATGGCTCTGCACAGTACTTATTAGATGCTCTCGACAGGTTGCAGCGACGTGCAGTCCGCATTATTGGGAGTCCAGAAATCACGAACACCCTCGAGCCTCTACAGCTACGTAGAGATATAGCGTGTTTGGCAGTTTTTTACCGTCTCTACCATGGCGAGTGTTCCGATGAGCTCTTCCAATTAATCCCACCCTCTCCTTTCCTACACAGAACTACACGTGCCAGACTGAGGTATCACCCGCACACGGTGGCATCAATTCCATCAAGAACCAAGCGGTTCGGTGCCTCTTTTATTTGCCGCACCATAAAGGCTTGGAATTCTTTACCAGCGCATGTGTTTCCTACCTCCTATAGTCCCGGGGCCTTTAAGCGGGGCGTGAAAAAGCATTTGATGAGGCCGTCAAGCTGAGGGCCGCCACTGTAGCACTACCGGTGTATGTGGTGGTGGCCCCAGTCCTGAGACTCTGCCTTTCGCTTACCATCAGGTGAGGTGGAGTCATTTTGACGTGTCCTATATAAAAAAAAAAAAAAAAAAAAAGTAATCCCATTTCTAACACAAATACTTCTCAGTGGATAAACTATTTTCTGCGACGTAGTACATAAGTTACGTAATATTTAAAAATAGTGTTTCGCTCCGTCATTGGCGCCTTTTTGGTGGCTAAATGAAAACATGGAATCAATGTTAAGGTCAAGGCCTTTTCCGGTCGACTATGACCTCGATACTTTCATAATAAAACCCTCAAGTTCATTTTCTATCGTATCTATAGTTCAATGACAATGTTACGATAAAGGTCGCTATACTCGCTACGGTTTGGCCTATGACTCTAAAAACTGTACAATTTGTGTGCTGAAAGGTAAATCCGAAATATAATTTGATGTGTACTGTTTGTACTGTTAGCGACAGAAGTAGTTCAGATAAAATATCTATAATACGTTCACATAATTATGACACGGTGTAAATGTTAGTTTAGAGATACACAAATTTTGTTAAACATATTATTAAAAAAAAATCCCGCCCGGGTAACTGTGTTTCGTAACCATCTAAGTCGCGTATGATTTTCTTTTTATTGTCTACGTAACAAAACATAATAATACAAGCGATAAAAATGTTTACCGTATAAAGTCTCGTACATACAACTCTACAAAATATTTGCCTCAATCTCAAGTAACTCGCACATAAACTCATTTCGTTCTTGGAATACTCCCTTGTACCTGTTTCATAAGCTAACATAGACAAATGGAATTACTTCTTGTACTAGATGTACTAGAATACTGTCCAATTTATCTCCTAATAAATCTGTATTAGGAAAGTACTAAGACCAGTCACTAGTCCGACGACAAACTCTAGGCCTTGAATAGTCCGAATAGGATACAAACAAAATTAGTACAGATTACCGTTGTACTATAGTACATTAGTACTACCAAAGACGATATGATAACGTACTACTGATAGGATTAGGTAGTGTAATTTTGTGGGATTTTTTTTGTATTTGAATGTAACAAACTTGATCAATTGTATGTAGGGCCATCATACTCTGTTGTGAAGGATAACATCCAATGTAATTATATCAGTAAATGGTCAAGACAAAATCTAAACCTACATATAATAAATCTATAACTGATCGGTGTCTGTACATGGAAGATATATGAGAAAAAAATATTAGGGGATTTTATGAATGTAATAGATGCCAAAACAATGATTTTTAGAATTTTTGTCTCTTTGTCTGCTTCTCTGCTTTTCTGTATGTCCGTACCTAATTTTGTGCGTTCTTTCCCCATGACACCACAAAATTATACCCCCCAGTGTGGTTTCATGGGGAAAGAACGATTTTGTGCACGCTGGGATTAAAAACTACTGGAGGGATTTTGATCAAACTTAGTACGATTATATTTCATAGTTCTGGGCAACATATTTTATAGGCTACTTTTTATACAAGCCGATACCCGTGGCTTCGCCCGCGCTTCGTTTTTAGGTCGTTTTTGGTCAGGTGCTTCCTGTGTGGTTCCAACTCAATTATATTCAGTTTAAGTCGTTTTTTGTAAGAATTATCTTACTTTTTTGTGATGTTTATTTACAGCTTCTCTAAATATAAAAAATATAAAAATTAAATAAATAAAAATCCGGATGTTTAATGAGTTCTATTTTGAGTGATAGTATTAGTAGCAGCACTACTCCGGTTGTTCTACATCAGTGCTAAACCCCGTGGGCGTATCAACTTCGTCCGACTTATTGTTGACCCCATATTGTACTACTTTGTCCTACCATTGTACCTATACCTACAGCCTGAGGATCTCACAATAAAAATAGTTCTTAATCGGAACTTCACTTATAGATTTTATCTGAAATACACATTGACAAGGTATATAATAATTTCTATATTTAATTTATATTAAAAATTCTATAAACGTCCAAAAGGCAAGAAATATTAATTTCTTATTAACGCAAAATCGTAAATATTCTAAGCATAAAATTCTTGTGGCAAATTAAGCCGCCATTATGATTCATCATTACTCTAAGACTAATAATTCGTTCAGAAAGCGGTTTCGACAACTTTTTAATTAATATCGCGTTTAAACTGTATTATATTTGGTTATAATTATCTTTAATTTGATGTTTTTAGATAAAACTCGCCTCAAATTTACTGAGTTTATGTTAACTATAGAGTTCATGTATTTTTTTAAAGTTACGTTGAATAAATTTTCTCAAATTTAAAAGCAATGATCCCTGAGCCCCCGCGACGTTTCAACTGCTACGTTGGAGGTCACGAGTTCGATTCCCAACTTAGTTCAAAATTTGTATGCATGAATGGTGTTCATTTACGTTAGTGAGTGTTTCTATATAAGATGTGCATGTGTTCACAGAAAGAAAATTCATTTAAGTATGTTTATCTGCATTCTAGAATCCATTAGCCACATAATCATCTAGATAACGCTATGAATTTAATGTGTCGTAGACTCATAATTATAGATATCATTAATTTGGTAAATAAATAATGTGTTTTTCATTTGAACAGAAATTTTAAGGCATAGACTACGGTTCCTACTATCACAAGGACGTAATGCTTGTTTGCTACTCCAGTAATATTCAAAATACTCATACAACCTCCACATACATCATATTAGAACCTTAATGAAAGAAAATTAAGATAACAGGACGGGCAAACAGACAGGACAGTACGCACACAGTGTGAGCAAACAAACAGGACAGTTCGTACACAGTGTAGGTAAACATAGGCTTTTAGACAGCTGACACGATGTTTACGAAGCTTTACAGAGGCCTGATGTATTGGCGCTGTACTTAGAATATTATTTCTAGATATTTTTTCTACAACTATTGATATAACGAGCTGTTGGACTTGAGAATTCGATTTAGGCTCAATGTACTTTTATTTTATTCAACTATTTATTGATAGATACGTTAAAGGTAAGCGTCCACATGTCCACATCGTACGCAATAGACGCATCGCATCAAACGAATCGTACTATTTATGCAATGCGTACGATACTTATTGGTGGACGCGCTTGTTTGACTTTCTATATAAAGAATACTATGATCCGTTTGATGCGATGCGGTTGCGTACGATGCGGACATGTGGACGCTTACCTTACGGCATCGAGCACACGGAGGCGAAGGCAGGGCCGGTCAATTTCAACGCGAACGATAGCTCAAAAGGAATCACATACTGCCAACGCACACGAAGGGCAAAAAGACCGCGCTTCGGGTACCCGGCGGGCACTGGCGGCGCTTTGTTTTCGTGGTGAGGACAGTCGCGGGCATCGACGGTCGTTATTACTTCGCGGTCAAAGAACTGCCCGCCCCGCCGCCGTCTGCTTAACACCTTATTTTACCTGGGGGGCTGATTCAGTAAAATTATAGTTTTAAACTGTGTAATTTGGAAGCTAACGAAAACTTATAGATATTAATTTGACGGCAAAAAAAGACCGAAATAAGTTTGATGAGAGGCGGGACCTATATGCAAATCATATCCCCAAAAAAAAATTATACATCTCTGCCTACCTCTTTGGGGACTCAACAATCGTGTGTATGTTATATAGTATTTGACCTTAAAAGATAAGTTCATAACCACGTCCTATATTTCACTATGCCTCGAGGCGCTGTAGCCACATTAACCGCCATTACTCAGAGCTGACATATGATTTTGTCGAGATTTGTGGTTAGTTCAGTATAATATCTCATTGCGTTTCAGAATTCTTTCCCTAGCGATCAACTATATAGTTTCATCTCTATTTGCAAAATGCAAACTGCAGGCTTTTGAATAATTAGTTGTAGTTTAAATGCGCTTGTTTAACGTCTGGGTATCTAAACTATATTTAACTGTGGTTTTGCAAGCTTAATTTCAACTTGCCTTGTTGTTTCTTAGTTTATTTGTATGGGTCAAATCTTTGAAGTCTAATTTGAACCACTTCCAGACGTCAGATTATGCTCAAATGTGGTACACACACCAAAAACATAGTAGGTATACAAAGATTTTTAAAAACAATATTATTAATCTGTTACTTTGGTTAGTTAAAAAAAAAGTAATGTAAAAAAATATTGATCTCAATGTGCTACAGTATTTCCAGTCTATGGATCAGTATCGTGCTAATTGGATTCGTAAACGTGCTTTTTTTAGTTTATTCTAAACAACTTTTTAAACTCCGGTTTTCTTACCAGTGCATAAAACTTAACACTTTATAGTAGAAACACAGCCGTCCTACTCCCTGGGTCTATCCTACCAAGCCAAAAATTTGATAAAAATTATACATTTAAATTAAAAGTTTAGGCAAATTTTGATTTGTTAGTTTTATTAACTTCAGAGGTCAGGACCGGAGTTTAGGTTGCTGACTTTCAAACTTTGGATCGTGACCGCTTAGTGATTTTTAAAAAGAGTAAGTACCTAAGTAATTAGAAACTTATTAATGGCTGACATTCTAGAAAGGTCTATTAACATAATACTTAATGTAAACTAAAATATTAATTACTGCTAAGTATTTGGGGAATACGTATTTTTATATTCACGCCTGTGGATACATAAAAGATTAGACAGAGATGTATTAACATTTTTCATTTTTATAACTTAGGTTGGAAGCTTCGGGGTCCAATCCAACCCCTTATCAAATTGAGCTATATTGGCTTTGGTTGAGGTTTTCCTCTCCTTTTATTGCTATTGTTGCTACCACTAATCTTACTACTAATGGTAGGTAATTAGGTAATTGCCCGTGCTACTACCATAAATTAAAATAACAATACTAGTACTAGATAGTACTAGTGGGACAAATCAGTGCCGGTTGAACCACCGTTGTACTAGCTGAGGGTACAAAGGGGCCGGTGACATTATTGTTATCTTAAGTAAATAGCTATAAAAAACCCTTGCTAATACAATATGAAAACAAGAAATGAAACCATTATTCGTTTTTCGCGTGTTTCGTAATTTCCGATCACGATCATTGGACACGATTGGTCTAATGACGTGTCTGCACGTAACAGATAATGGCCTTTATACACGTTACATGATTATTTCTGTATAGAATGTCTCAGAATATTTATTTATTATTATTATTATTTCCACACGCCGACTCACTGTAGACCCTGTAATATTCATAAATTGGGCTGGGCAAATTGTAGTTAGGTAAAGATTTAACAATTTTTATGTCCTTTCCTTGCCTCTTTGATGATAACTTTTTTCCTATTGTAGTGGTCACCCAATGCTAAGTTAGTACTATTATAAATATTCTGTGCCAGTGGTCAACAATTTATTTTTTATTTGTGGAAAATATTAATTTTATTTTATAATAGTTTTGTTTTCTACCCCAATATAAACTTTAACACCTCAATGCGCGCAAAATCCTCAAAAATCCAAAAAGGATACAAACTTTTATATATAACATATAAAATCCATTTTAACATCTAGAGATCCTGGGTTCAAGTCCTGGCTCGACCGATATGAATGTACTCTTAACACAAGCAATTTAATGGTACATTGATATTAGTAATTTTTAATTTCAATCAAAAATCCTATACCAATAGGTACTCATTTTTATATGTGACATTATGAACATGTCACAGATTTGTGACGTCATTTCATTGGTCATAAGACTCCAGAAACATACTATCCTCTTCATGCTGAGGGTGCATGAATCCCTTCACCAAAGTTTGCAGAACTAATGAGTGACGTAACATGTCATATCAGCAAGAACAAACGTTTGATACGTCAGGCATGCCTGGCATCCCGGCAAAGTCAACATGACCGCATTACCGCTGAAGTGGGGTATTCTGGAGAACTGCACTCGAGCCTAATTAGTTTGTTTGTTCACCTCACTTAGAAAACTACTGAACTTATACTAGCAATTGTGATTTTGTTGTTTTACATTTATATTTAGATGTGAATGACTCAATAGTGCAGAAGTTACGAGTGGTGATGTTATGCTTAATGTTTTAATATTGATGCTTGGGTTGAGTTATAATGTTATGAGGCTTTAAGCATTGGTGAAATGTGGATAAGGGGATAGTATTCTATTAGAGAATACCCACAAAACGCTATTGAAATACAGACTAAGCATAGCTAGGTATATGCCTTCTAGAATTTTTACGTTTAGAACACATTTTCTTAATGTGCATATAATATATAATATATTTACACTTACTGGGCGTCGAACTCATAACCCCTGATGCAGTGGTTGAACAGTCAACAGCTACGCCATACAAGTGAAAATACTTGCGAGAAATATAAATCCGTAAGTATTTACTACGCAGCGAATTTCGCTCACCAGAATTCAGAAATTCTATTTAAGTATTCAATCTGAATCCCTTTCACACTTCCAGTTCAAATTCCCAATGCCTTCAAGTCCCGTATACCTCTTGGTACGATTAATGAAACCGATTTATTTGTAACTACCTAAATTGCGATGCTACGTGCTACGGTCTGTGCTACGTGAGTGCTACGAAAGAGAACATTCTACGATCATACGCTACGAGTATTGAACAACGTAACTAATGGTGTACATAATATTGTGTTAATATTTTATAGATTCGAATCTAACTAAATTTTTCGTAGAATTAAGTGAATGATATCAAATGTTTGTTTTATTTTTTTCCTTGCTAGGGCAAGTATTTAAATATGTCGATGTTTTTCTTGATTTTATAAAAACTGTTTATTTTTATTTTCATTCATATATCTATAACATTTATAAGGAGTTTTATAACGATAGTTACGTAGTGGATCTTCTTAGCTACCTACCCCATTGTCCCCGTTTTAATATTAATAATATTTTTAAAGAACACTTACGCATTTGTAATTTGTTTACCACATTATATAATTTACTGTCGTTGTCAATTTATGACTAGTTAATCTGCTTACCTATGACTAACATAAATCTGGCACCCAAAACATCATAATATGTTTATGTATTTTAAATTGTACTCATCACTTTAGCAGACATTCTGAGCTACATCCTCAGCAAGTCCTTGTGGAATGGAGTGTCTTGAGTACACTTATCTTCCTAACTGTCTCATAAATATTAGATAAGTGATTGCTCCGAGCTACATTCAACGTCACGTCATTTCTCACAGACGTCATAAGTTATTCAAACTCGACTCCAGTAATGTCTACTTTTGATGGCATGATTGACTGACTCTGAAAATAGCGCTACAATTAATAACATCATAATTCCTAATTTATTAATTTAATACTGTTTATAACCTCTCTGTAGGTCGTCAACCCTATGACAGGTATAGATTTATAAGTACACTGCGTCGAAACTTTTTATCGCAGGCAAGTGCACTTAAAATTCATTGAGAAACATTTTTTTAATGACTTCTTTGCTTCGCATTTTGCCACAAACAAGTATTATAATTTATATATGAATTTTAATTTATTATGCAGCGTTTTCGTCATTTAGTCACAGTCAAGATCTTCATTATAGTCAAGAGCCAAGTCAGTCTTCCTTCATAGTCTTGCCCCTGTAAAATAGTGGAGACTTTACTAGAGGCTTCTATGGAGTTTTGGAATCAACGTTGAAAAGCACGGTAATATACCACTTTCCCAAACTTGTGCACGTTGTCGAAGATGTTATGTTTAAAAATCTACCGTTTTACACATAATAACTACATTTAACATTAATTTTAAAAAATGGTACAATGCCCCGATGTAACTTTTTCCGCGTTGGTGCCAAAACTCCCCTGATAAACATTACATTCTCTTGATGTTATTTGCAAATCCTCACACTAAAGTGTGACGTTGATAGAATACTTGTTGACATCGATACTTGACATGCACGATGAGATTTTCGCAAATTCCTACGAGTACCTATAGTTGTCACAAAATAAAAGGCCCACTTTGACAGTTCGTGCCCATGAAGTTCTTAATTTTTTATTCTAAAGGCGTCTAAAGGTAATTACATTTTTTATTGACAGGTACCGCCCACTCGGCTAACGATTTTTTCATGTAGTCCACAGACTATTAATAATCAGTTAAGGAAAGAAAATATCGAGTGAGATATTTTTTTTCAAGCCCGACGCGCACTTTTATTTTTATTTATTTTAATACTTGTGTTTAGATTCTGAAGACTGATTTAATTATTCTTGTTGTTTTTGTGATTGAGTAAATGTTATTGTAAAAAAATTATTAAATATAAATAAATTGACCTTTAATAACATTGTATTGTTTTAAAATACCTACAAAATCGAAGGTTAAGCTAATTTTTCTAATCAGAACTTTAATCTAATGCAGTTTACATACATATTCAAATCGATTAAATCCCCATGCAAACTGGATTCGATTCATCGTGAGTATCGAATACTAAATCGTATAGGTACATAACTAGTTATGCCACGAGGACAAACGTCAAAACGGGCCTTTTATTTTGTGTTGAGTATAGAATGAAGTTTGAAAATTGATTGATAATATCTGACAAACGAATGACATTTGACAATCGAATAATATTTTGATAATTTAGGTACCTATTGACTGTCAAGTCAAAAAAATTATTTTTCTTAAATGTTAAAATGATTAAGTTCAGGTCGACACTTTTTAGAAACGCAGTACTACTACTAACTAATTGACCTTTCGGAAATATACAGGCGTGGGCATTAAACCTCAATAATATGTTGGAAATTTTATAATAAATATTGACTTTGTGCACACACCACGTCGTATCGCATTTCACGCTTGACTAAACCAGGCACGGTACTGTGCTGTTGAATAATTTATAAGTAATCAGGCTGTCAATAATTACGAATGTTAATAACATTAATATTAAAGGCGTAAATTCACGGTATATGTGGCCAAGAGGAATTTCTTCAATCATTTATTTTTATTCGGTATAATGGAATTTAATTATTCACATTGTCATACATAATTAATATCTTATTATTGTTAGCAGTTTATAATCGCGCCATTGTTAATAAATTAATTGATATTGATTTTTTTATGTTATTTCTTTTTTTATTTGATCCTCATCCTCCAAGCTTCTCCCCAACTCAGTTCAGGTCGGCTTTTCAGTCTAACTACGAAGCGGCCTACTTCAATATTTTCCGTGAAGCGACTGCCATCTGACTTCCACAACACGTTGGCGATATCGAAGTTCTGTAGTTAGATCAGTTGTCGAACTTTTTAGGACTCCCCATTTAGTTATTTTATATATATTTTCGAAACAATATGAAATAAATTAATCAAATACTTAAAGATAAAGACAATAAACGTAAAAACATCCTGAGAAAAGTGGCGAAAATATCTTAATTATGTCCTTCCATTAAAGGTGATTGGTTGACCTGTTTACCTGAAGACAGATATTATCCGAGACACCGGATACCCGGACACAATGTACCGGAAATCTCCACCGACCCGGTCAACACGTCTGATAAGAGATTAGAAGCATAGTAATTAATGATTATTAGATTGGAGTATGGGCGTGAATCAGCGTGAAAATAAACGTGAGATGAATTTTAATCAACCCTAATGAAGATAGATGAGGGTTTTTTTTAAGTAATGCGTATTCACGATGGTGACAATTTTACTTGTGCGTCAGAGCAATATCCTGGATTGAAGAGAGTAGTGTAAGAGTAGAGATGACCAGTAACTGGCACCTAACATATTTCAAACAATTTTTAAAAATAAATAGTCATTTAATGTTTCAAAATTATTTTTATGCTATCACACGCTATTTAACTAATACGCGGGCTCTTTCAAAATATGTTTATATATTAATTTTAATTTTTGATTTTTGACGCTGATTATTCACTCTTATTATTTTAACTAATTTTCGAATTCTATAATTAATTAATGTATTTTGTTTTCTTTTATTATTTAGGTACATTATATTTACACGGTTTGGTCGCGTTAACACGCATATAAACACTCAAAGTTAAACAACTGTTAAATCCAGTACTTCACATGTCGCTAGAATCGAACCCAAGAACTTTCGATCACACGCAAACACACGCGTAGGCAATCCACGAAACTAACGAGACACATTCATTCATTCAATGACTAACAAAATGTGTACTATGTGTGTGTTTTGTTGAGTTTGGAATTAGCTGACATTTCATTTTCATTCGCTCCGTTACTTATTAAATTTTAAGACACAAAGCAGTAAATATTCCAACGCTACATACACGATGACTACATACAAAGCAAATTCACCTTTAACAAATCCAATTCATCATTCATTTGTCGAACTCCGTGTTCCCGAATTATCAAGTCACGTCTTCAACATACAAACGGAGTTAGCGCGAGTCAGCATTGCTGGCAGTTTTTACCTTTTATTGGAATGATTGGAATTATTTAAAAAAAAGGAATTTGTATTTTATTTAAAGTTTAGAAATTGTATTTGCACAAATGAATAAAATTATCGTGTATATTTGTAATGTTCAAATAACAAACTTTGATAAAGAAAATGTTATTATGAATGGGTATCTTGTGTCCGTCTGACTTTCTGTCTGTTTGTTTTGATTTTTTCCGAAGAGACTAAGCTGATCATGATGGTATTTTCAATTTTAATATTTGCATTGAGCGGGAATCGACCTGTCGTAGCGTAGCAGATGAATTACCGCTACACCACAGAGGTCGTCACTTCTTAACATTACTAAACTAGTTTAGAGGTTTGCCATCTGGCCTCCAACCTCTGTATAATATGCATGTATTTACAAAAAAAAGTAAAAAGTATGTTCATCAGCATTCTAGAACCCATAACACAAGCTAGTTAAACTATGCCTAGCCTAGTTAAAGTAGGATGTCGTAGAATATTTATTAAAAAAAAACCTCGAGAGGAAAAAGCCTCGCAGATGACTTGGGTCTTGCAGGTCTTAGAAAACCATACACCACACCTAACAAAAGAACATCTACATAACAAAGTTACTAACAATTCTATTTATAACCTTCTAGAGAATACCTACCAAGTTTTATTAAAAAATTACGATTCCACATTTCTAGGGTGCACCAACATCCTACATTCTAAGCTCCGATCTCATATGAAATTTTGAACTTAGAATATTCCTACTATACCTACTTTGGCACTAAACTTTTACAATTTCGCGTGGAAAGTCGGTTCATTATGTACTGGGAATACGAGCTGCGGAGTTACTCCTGAAACAAATTTCAATTCCGATTTAAGAACAATCCCAATCTAATCCTAATTTTAAAATCACTTCAAATGGTACGCTTGACAATATTTGTCAAAAGTAGATTGATATCACTGTTAGATTACTTTTGGCCGTACGTCACCGGCAATGCGCAATACGCTGCAGACCATATCGGAGCTGGGGATTGGCCGTTTTGTTTGGTTCGGTCAATCCCCACGAATACCATCCGCGAAAAAACTATCTTCTCCAGACCATCTTAATCCCCTCCGTCCACTAGGATCCATTGGTAGAATCCATATCACCAAATCTCACCACCCGCAGAATGAAGCACTAACATTTACATTAAAATAACTATTTCAAAGTATTATTCAGAATTAATAAAATGAAATCTACCCGAGCGAGCCGTGTGTAACAGCTATGTTTTATGTTCAGAAATTTATGGAAGTAATATATGTTTTAGTTAATTAGGTAAACGGTTATTTAACCAATTAATCTGAATTATGAAGCAACCTTAGTAATAATAGAATTAATTGATTTATATAATTAAAGTTTCGTATGTTTTCAGTTGTACGTACAACAGATGTTTAATATTTATTTTGGGAACGTTATACCTACTTGTACGTAATATTGTACGTACATATTACATGACTCTCACATCCTTGAAACATATTGGTTAGAAGTCTTTGATTATACGGGTGTATGGGGCCTTTTTTTCGGGGTATCCCCCGCGGATAAGATTCCCGTCCGCCATCGGTGGTGGTCATATTAGAACCAACTAAAACCGCACGGCGTCTCGTGTCTTAATTACTCGGGTGTAGGTTACCTGTTATCTGTGAGGCATTTCCTTCATTTCATTTATAGTTTGAAGATCTTCTCGACCCTCGATCGCGCATGATGAGGTAGGTAATAACTGGTGGTGTGTGTTGTGCCCTCCGTTAATCTGTAAGTATACAGGCTTGCAGCTGAGGTTGGTGTGTGTCCCTAAGATCTTGGGGACTTACCAAGATCTCAGGGGCACACGTCAACCTCAGCTGCAAGCCGATACACTTGCTAATGGATATAAAGGGTTCTGGCGCAAGCTTTCCTCGGGTGGCTCAAAGGCAGTCCTTTATAACAAAGACTAACGATATTATAAAAAAAAAAAAATTTAAAAATTGAAATTCAGTTTGGGACTCCCCAACTGCCTACAAACTGAAAAGAAAAAAACAAGCACTTAAATTGATGTCCGGTGGTCTAGAAACATAACAACTGTCGGGATCCATTATTCGACAGCCAATCTAATTTCAATGGATCCCGACTGTTCAGTTGTTATGTTTCTAGACCACCGGACATCAATCTAAGTGCTTGTTTTTTTCTTTTCAGTTTGTAGGCATTTGGGTTTTTGAATTTTTAAATTTATTTTTTTTATTTTATACTTTTTAGTTATTTACATAGCTGCCCGGATAATAATGAAGTATAAAATCTATCTTTTATGGAGTTAATAATTTTCGTGTAGTGAAGGGACATCACCGAAATTCAACCTTAATTATTATATTTTTGCTCATATCTCCGGTTCTACTAAACCGATTATAATCAAACAAACGTAAGATTTTAAGTCTGACCAAGACCTTTTAAACAAATAAAACCGCATCGAAATTCGTTCAGCAGTTTCTGCGTTCATCGCAATCAAATGTTTGTGGCGCCAAAAATCCGCCATTTTGATTTTCTAGAAATTTTAATATACCTGGTGTCACTCACACAATCATGACGAATCAAACAACACCTTATTTGTCAAAATCCGTCAAGCAGTTCAGGCTGTAGAGCGTGCAAGACAAATTTTCAAGATTTTCATTTTGCCGCCAAAAGTCCGCCATTTTGATTTTCTAGAAATTTTAATATACCCCGTGTCACTCACACAATCCTGACGAATAAAATGATACCTCGCATGTCAAAATCCGTCAAGCCGTTTAGGCTGTAGGCCGTACCAAAGAAATGGACATACATACATACATACATACATACATACATACATACATACATACATACATACATACATACATACATACATAGTCTCGAAAAACATTACCCTCCTTTCTTCGGCAGTCGGGTAAAAAGTAGTAGCTGGAAAGCGGCCTCCCAAGCAAGCAAGCTTTAGATTCAACCAAAATTAGCGCTCGAAAGACGAAAAACTTCGTAGGAAAACCGAATCATGTGTGTGTTAATGGTTCACTTACTTCACGTTTTCGCACCATATGGAATAAACGAGCTATGTTTACCTATTAAACTGTAAGTAAGACGTAGGTGGCCAGATAAATTCCCTTTCTTAATTACAAAGTTGGTAGGTGCTTCTCTCCACGGAGTACTTGAATACATCAGCACGCAACCTCCGCACACTTTATGAGAATAATATTACTTTGTTTTAGCTTCTACGATGTACGTAAGAAAATGTTTGTTTGTTTAATTGTGTCATTCTTATTTTTTTTCGGCTATTTGTTTTCTTTATTTAGTAAAAGAAAATCCAAAAGAAAAATACCGTAAATAATTTAATCTGTGCGAATGAAACCCTTGTTGGCTATCGAAGTTGGTTATGGCTCCTCGGACCGCCTTTAATCGTGCAACCGCACACTGTTCCGGGTCTTCAGACACCCGGGTGTAAGGTTACCCAAGAAGCATTTTCTTCGCACCTGGCTGACCCAGGGCCAATTGCCGGCTTCGAGATGGCCTTTCAGGGGGAAAAACAGACAAATGGATTACCTAGCCAAATTTTGACGCAATATCTAGTCTATTCTAAATCTATGGTACAAACGTGCATCGTGTACAATACAATGTACATACCAACAATAGGGCAGGGCCACGTGTAGCAGAATCTCGGCTTACAAAAAAGAATTTTCCAACACCTTTTGTCACGGCTGAAAGAAAAGCTTTTCACGTGACGTGTCTAGGCCATTGAAAGTACCTAAGCACGCTGCCAGGCATTTTACACAAAGAGGTAAGTTGTAACTACTTGCGTGTATATGTTTTTATTTGAATAATATTGAACTTCGTAAAAGATAAGACTCTTTTCTTCGCCTTTTCACTATGTTAATATATTAAAAGCTAAATTTAACTAAGTTCAAAATTTTGAATGGTCAAGATGGCTATCATACCAGATATAATTGGCGGTACCTACGTGGCGTCTCCAGTATCTCCACTTAAGTTCTTATAAGTGGCAGAATTGCGGCGATTCGGCTGCAAAAGGCAATACCTAAATAAAAATAATAATTTCTAAAGGTCGATTCAGATAAGATGTAAAATTGCCCAGGCACACTTTTTATTTTGATTTTTTTATATTTTATGGCTTAAATTACATTACTGTTAATACATATCATTTGCGATATTTCCTGAAAAAAGTATTATAGACAGGTAGCAAAATGTCTCTTTATTTGTTATAACAGCTTCCATTATGCAGTAAAGATTCATAAAAAGATGTTACAAAATCATTGAGGGACGGATATTGCGTCACTATCAGATAATGGTTGATGGGCAGGGGTTTGAGGCTGGTCACTCAGATTGATTGAATAGATTGCTCTTTGGTTTGATAGATTTTGTACCCATACTAAAGAAATATAAATATCACTCGACTTCTGTGTAACTTTTTAATAATAATAAATAATAAATAAATAAATTTTTATTTGGGATATTGTGCAATCCATAGTTTTATTAGTAATGCTTAGCCTAGTAATGATTAAGCAATTAGTATGTTAACTTTGCCTATAAATTTAGATCGGAATAGTTAATATCCAAACCGGTACTTCTACCCAGGACCTGTGCTTTTATAAAGATAATACTCTGACCAACTGGGATTCCTGGACATGCTCTGGAACACCGAAATTCTGCAGACACACGTCTTGAGGCGGACTGGAAAGTCTTATCTACCAAAATTCTACAAGACGTAGACGTGAATTTCAGCATTCCAGTACATATTCAGGTAGCTCAGTTGATCAGCTGACAACTTCGAAACCACTAGATACACACAGGTAAAGTGCGCGGCTTCTAACGTGGCCAGATTTTGGAGTAGTGTGGGCCCCACTAGTCCAAAACCTTGTCAAATTAGATGCTGTACACTATACTTGTTTCTAGGCGACGTATTTTGCCACAAACAAGTATAGTGTACAGCATCTAACTTAGCAAGGTTTTGGAGTAGTGGGGCCTACACTACTCCAAAATCTGGCGACGTTAGATGCCCCGCACTATAAAGCCTATGAGAAAAGAATGTGGAATAGAATAGTAACGTTATCGCAGAAATTGAATATTGGCGTATTTGCACTTTAACCCACAGGCGTAACTCGCAAGTTTATAGCTAATTATTCGTACGTTGAACAAGGCTCATTCGTGTACAACATCTTGCACTGACGTTGAGTGAACACTTACCGAACTTTGGATAAACTGTTCACAACTTGTTCAGTTGGTAGCTTGCGGTTTGAGGTTGCCTTAAGTTTGTTTGTTCACAAGGGCGGAAATGTAGGGATTTTTGTTACAGAACAACTTAATGTACCGAACACGTTATACAAAGGGTAAGGGCTTGTTTTAGATAGTACGGGAATGGGATTTTTATTACGAGTTGTTTTTATTAGCTTAACTATGTATGTAAACTAATACTGGACGTTGAGTTTTCGTTCTGTGTATTTATCTTTATCTGGTAATTTAAATGCGTTTAACACAAAGCTTGTTAAAAAGCAAAATAAGTGTTAAATTTACAGTTAAAACTTGAGAAGCTAAAAGAAAGAAATAATTTCCAATTTACCCGCGCATAAATCTTGTCGGTATCAGCGAAAATCCAGGTCTTTATTCTAAGCTCGAAATCATCTGTGAAATTCCCAGGCTGGGAATTTCGCGATTTTAGAAATAAACTATATTATTTTATTATTGTAAAGAAAAATAGTTCTCTTCAAAAATGGTTGAGATCTTATTCTTTGATAAAATAATCTTTAATGGGACATAAAACTCGTATTCTGTGTAAATCAAGTATAAAAATAAGGTTCTGAAGAATAACTAATATACCTTATAGTTAACCATAGGATAGATAAGAAAGATACGTTATAAGTTTGTTTCGAATCGAGTATGGGTAAAGACGACATTTATGCTATTATAAAACCTGTAAATCATTTATTTCTGTACATTGGAGATATTAAAAAAAAACTTATACACGAACGATTCTGAACACAATTTTTTTTTTATTCTTGTATGTTCGCGATGGACGCAAAACCTAATGAAAGGATTTTGATGCGGTTTTTTATTCAGACTTAAAATCTATCGTTTGATTAATTACAATTGGTTAAGTAGAACCGGAGATATGACCAAAAACCATAGCGGGCCTCAACTAGTAGCTTATAAAATGAAGAAGAATAATCTGAATCTTATCATTTCGGAACTTAGCAATTTCCTGCGATATTTTCAGGCAGGCAAAGCTGCACGCAGCAACTAATATAACCTTATTTGTGAATTTAAATTTCTCGGAGCACAATCTATTTGTCTCCGTCTCTCATTTCAGAACGCTTTTCAACGTTTTGCAATTTAACAACCTTTAAAATGTAAGTGCTTTTCACTGAATTTCAAATAGTTCTAGATTGAATTCGTTTTGATGTTTGTAATATAGTCAAACTAGTTTTTATTCGCGGTTCCGCCCGTGTGGAATTCTATTTCCATTGCCGCTATCCATGGAAACTTATTACAGGGAAAAAGCATTATGTGTTATTCCAGACTAAAGCTATCCGTGTGCGTGTAGATTGTGAGGGCTCATTTTTTAAAGTGGTAATATCTAGAAAATCAAGGAAGAATTTAGGAAAAAATTGTGAATACTTCAATCCCTCTACCAAATTTCAGTTATATCCGTTCAGCCATTGATCTAATGTCTCCTGCGTTGTCAGCACAGAAACCCTCCCTCCCCCCAATTTCCCCTTCCCAATCCCCCTACCCGCTCCCCCAGAGTCGGCAGTGCGAGTGTGACGCCCCTGTTGTTACACACGTCCAAAGGTCACGGTGACCGCTTCCCATCAGGTGGGCCGTGTGCTTGTCTGCCACTTAAGTTGAATAAAAAAAAAGATTTGAAGTGTTCTACTTCGAACATGCTATCCTCATTCTACATCTCACTATTTGATATTCGAAGGACCTTTTCAGGTGGATTAGGTAGTCAGAGTTTTCCTCTAAGAATACTTTCTTTCTTAGACTTTACTTCTTAAAGGAAAACTCGATTCCACTCATAACCTTATTGATAAATTTTCCCAACCCCACAGTATCTATCAGATGTCATAAACTTCGAGGTATAATAACGGTCAGAATATCAAAAACCCATAAAATTTACAGCTACACCTTAAACTCGTAACATTCGGATGTACAATCGCCGAAAAAAGTACTAAACACTAACAATTTTACCAACTACACTCGAGAGCAATGAATCCGGGTCACTTAAAGAATGTTAAAAATCTCGGAAACTAAAAATGATAGGTTAATGCAATAAATTGTATTTAATAGACAATGTAATACTCCTTAAATGAAAGTAAAAAAAATATGAGTCACCATACATTTTATTAACACAAAATTACATAAAGAAAAAAACTGCTGATCTCTCCTTAAAACAAAAATAGGAAACAGGGCATATCTTAGTCTCGAAATACGATGCCCACGCTCCAGTTTAGGGCCGTTTGCAGGTCCAGGGGTTTTAAGTTAGATTCAGCAAGCCGACGTCTTACTGTCCATGCACTTGGGTTACTTCCTCCGAGGCGTCGAAACTGATTGGTGAGTTCAGTTCCTGTGAGAAAGCGATTTCGAAGCATGGTGTTCACCAAGTATCGGTCTTCTCGTGCTGTGGTACACCTGGTTCTGCCCGTTCCTGGTCTGCGTAGGTTAGAACCAGTTTCTTCGTTTAAGTGACCCGGATTCATTGCTCTCGAGTGTATATTCACATTATTATCTTGGCAATCCTTATAGGCCACATTAGTTTCATATTTTATTTTTATTTTATGAATTGTTTTAGAACTAAGATGATCTGTGAATTGGATTGCGTTAAATGAATTTTGTCGCTGACTGTACCTACCCTAATTCCTATTAATAAAACGACATCTGGCGAGCGTTGGCTTTGACAACGCAATATACGGTGGCATAATGTAACAATGTTACCATATAAAAAAGGTATAAGAACTGTTTACTTTGCCTATTGTTGTGTGAATCTGGCTGTAAATGTACTAAATATACATATAGAACGTATACTATTCTCTGTCTACGATATAGAAGCTTTTATCTTGACGTTCATAAGTGTTACTTTGCGGTCTACATGAGTAAAGATATTGTAGAACGGTTTTAAATTGTATTGTCATCAGAACTAAAGATTTCTAGCAAATATCAGACAAATCAGACAACTGAAAGTGGTTCAAATTTTAATTACTAGATTTGACCCAAACAAACAGGTCGAGTTAAATAAAACTGTTTAAAAATATAATACATACCTACATTTAAAAAATATATAATTCCCAGTTGCATTTAAAGTTTATAGTTTGGCGCTAACTGTCCGTAACGAAAGCCAAAAATATTTTATACCGCAACTGACGACTTAACTCAAGCTTAACGACAGCTTAACTTAAGTCAAGCTTTCCAAGGCCTCTTTAAAAACGGTCATCCTTTTTTTCCGTTCAGAAATCCCCAGTGGACCCGCAGCAATCCTGGCCAATGGGAATGATTAGTCGGATTCGAAGCGACTAAAACCGCATCCTAGAATAAACAAATAATACCATAGCCATAATACCTTTGTAAAATACTGCTAGAAAGGCAACAAATGAGGAAGACCTTATTGGTCTGCCTTGTAACAGTATTAACATGCTGCTCGCCACACACCATGGCGCTTGCAACAGCGGATATCGGATACAAACAAACATAGTAGGTACCTAAATATCCCATCAACTATCATAATGTACCACAATTACTTACGTATGTAGAGATATTATCTTGAATAAATAAAAAACTGCTTAATCATTTTCAAATTATAATCTCCATTAGTTAGAATAATCTGCTTTCGTTAACGTTCATTGATAAGACGTCCTCGGATCGATGGCGCCAGCTATCGACCTTCGGAGTCTTTTCACAGATTATAATACCCACGGTAATGATAACCTCTATAACCTATTACACGGTAAATTAGGCTCTATTTAATAATATACTTATGTTATCTGTTCACCCAGTTTTCGCAACACGCGGTATTTTTTGCGAACTTGTGTGGGTAGATTTTTTTGCGCAATTATGTGGGTTTACTTTAATCAATCCTGATTGTTATAATTTGTTGCTTAAGCAATTTATCATGTAAATATGGTGAAGAACTGGCACGTGTTAAAAGAAACTGTAGAAATGATGACTATGACAGTAAGTAAAAGTAGGTGTATATAGTATACACAAAGCTGTATACTTAATTTTAATTTAATTTAATTTGATTTGATTTGATCTGATTTCAATTTATTTTATTTAAATTTTTAATTATAATTGTGACAATTTGATTTCGTTTTAACTTTTAATTTTCATTCTAATTCGGCTATCTATCAGCCCTATTTGTTTTTTATAATTTTTAATTTTAATTTTTGTTTATTTTTATTTAATTTCATGTAATTTTAGTATACTTAATTAGTGATTTGTAATGATGGGTTATCACGTGAAATAAAAATATTCATTTCATTTCATTTCAATTCCTTGGCCCCGTTAACATTGATATACTTTAAACGGGCCCAAGGAACTAATCAGCTCGATAACTTTTATAGCGCGATTCAGAATCGGTAGTCCCGTGGAAGTTCAACTTGGCTATGCTAGATATCGCTAAAAATATTTAAGTACTCGTTGAAACACAAAAAACGATGTCAAAGTATGTCCCCCCTGAGTATATAAGAAAAATTTACTTCAATTAAAATGCAAATAAGGCGGTAAGTACGACGTGGGCGTCGTACCGACGCGACGCCGCGTCGGCACCGACCCGGCGCCTTGACGATAGAATAAGGGTACAATTGATTAAAACTTGTGTTCAATACTATTATAATTAGAATTTGCTCTATTAACCCATAGTTTAAACCGATTACTGAAAAGCAATAGGTTCTTCTCTCTCCTGGAAAAGTGAAAGTGTTAAATAATAAATATGACACAGTTTATCTCACCTACCGTTTCCCCTTCATAAGAGCAATTTTTCTCTCCATTTCCTCGGCAACAGGTATTCAATCTATTTTATACAAAAACAACAAACTATCTAAACATCAGATGATCAGTCATTCTCTGAACCCTTTTCTGATTCAATCAGGGCTTTTTTTTAAATCTCTACTAGTCAACCATCGGGTGGTGCAGAACTATAACGGGGTAGGCATAAGAAGTAGTAAAGAATCAGTGATGAAATCAGATATAAATTTACAAAATAAAACAATAATTATACAAATAAAATACACATATATCATATAAATATACTTTTATTTATAAAGGCTTTTCGATCTAACCACGAAACGGCCGAACCACCTGACCTCCACGACTCATTGGCGATATCGAAGTTCAGTAGTTAAACCAAGGTGTCAGAATTTCTAGGATTTTTATACTGCCTAGTAAGGAATGCCTACTATAATTTTATTCGTGGTAGCAATTACGAAAAACGACAACGAGCAATAAAAATAGAACAGATTATTCCATTGAAACCATGGGGCACAACACTTAGTATATAGATAAAGTTTTGAGACATCGTGACGAATGTTTATTGGATTTAGGTTGACTCGCCGCCATGACAGCTCTCTGGTTAGAGGTCAAAACTTGCTTACAGCGAGTACCAGTTAAAGTCAAAGTTACCCTATATGAGGTTATTTAAGTAAGCCAAGAGATAGCAATTCATACAAACTTGTGTTGTAAACATAAACAACAAATGTTAGCACAGGACCGAATTAAATTAGAATAGACCCACTTTTAATTACAGAATCACTTAAGGCTTTATTGCCAGATGAAAATGAATTAGGAATTTCAGAATGCGCATTTCGTTTCAAGCCTACTAAAATGGCCACGCCATTACTCGTTCTAAATTTGATTGTAGCACCACTTAGACATATTTTACTTTAACAATAAATAAAATACTCAAATCAAATATTTACAAATTCAGGTAAAACTATTTATGAGCACACGCCACGGTTGTGGCGATCTTCTTCTTCCAATTAGTAGCTAGATTTTTTTTTATATCAGTCACGTCAATAT
Organism: Lithosia quadra; assembly: GCA_963576445.1. NCBI lineage: Eukaryota > Metazoa > Arthropoda > Insecta > Lepidoptera > Erebidae > Lithosia > Lithosia quadra. The sequence continues at coordinate 3,977,160 of OY754884.1, read as the reverse complement.
GACTTCACCTCGCCTGATGGTAAGCTAAAGGTAAAGTCTCAGGAAGGGGTCCCCATTACATACACTGACAGTGCCATCCAATAAAGGCTCTCAACTTGACGGCCTCATCAAATGCTTTTTCACGCCCCGCTTAAAGGACCCGGGACTGTAGGAGAAAGGAAACACGTGGGATGGTATTAAAGAATTCCAGTTCTTTATGGTGGTTTCCAGATCTTGTTTTGTGGCGATTGGACCCATCGTGGAAGATAACCAATCTTCCACGATGGGTCCTGTCGCAGCTCGACAGGCAGCTTCTCCTTATGGTGCAAGTACTCACCGGGCACCGTTCATGTATGTGTTGAACGGCGTTTTTGCTCGTCTTTCTTTCATCATTACAACGTTATTTTATCTCCACAGCCGCGAATCCATCGGGCAGCTTCCTCGATCAGCCAGCATCGACTCTGTGGTCGAAGCAGCTATCTGCGCGCGTCACTCCGAGCCCAGCCAGTCCACAACCTTACAGCTTCCAAGAGCGGATCGCGCCTTCAGTTTAGCTTCACCTGTTGTTGGGAGACGCGCCAAGACACAGCGAGGACAGGCTGGTGAGTCGATTTCTGGAATATTCTAGAACGTAAGACATGATAGTCTTCTTTTTTTTTAAATTCAGGCAACAGAACGCAGCATGCAGTTACCAGTCGTCAGTGAATCAAACTACATTGATCATTATTATGACTTAAATTCTTTCAGCATATACCGAAGCCTCCATCTAGCTCTTAAGCCCACCCACAATACATCTATCTATACTCTTTTAAAATTGTAAAAGAGCTGTGTCTGTCATCATCATCATATCAGCCGAAAGACGTCCACTGCTGGACGAAGGCCTCCCCCAAGGATCTCCACGACGACCGGTTCTGCGCCTCTCGCATCCAGCGGTTTCCCGCGACCTTTACCAGGTCGTCGGTCCACCTTGTCGGAGGCCTGCCCACACCACGTCTTCCGGTTCGTGGTCGCCACTCGAGAACCTTTTTGCCCGATCGGCCGTCGGCTCTACGAGCAATTGTACAGTACTGTGTCTGTACCTACATTGGAGATATTTAAAAAAATCCTGTGTTATCTTTTATATGAACGATTCTGAACAAACATTTTTTAAATCTCCAATGTACAGACACAGCTAATTTACAATTTTATACTAGTACCTATAGATACATAGATCGTAATACCGATGACCTGTTGGGCTAATCTCTGTCAGAGGTACCTAGGTATTCTGTTCGTCACCACAAGTAACTTAGTCTACATAGAGTAAATCTTAATATATATAAATCTCGTGTCACAATGTTTGTCCTCAATGGACTCCTAAACCACTTAACCGATAATAATAAAATTCGCACACCATGTGCAGTTCGATCCAACTTGAGAGATAGGATAGTTTTTGAAACGGATTTCGACATCCACGCGGGCGGAGCCGCGGGACACAGCTAGTTGAAATATAAAATGTCTTTAAAATAAAGTTGCTGTCCCCGCAATTTAGAAAAGCAACGTTTCCTTCAGCAAATAAACATTTACTGCAATATTTGCAAAGGCATCTTTTATTCAGTTTAGTTGGGTACGAAAAGAATGTTCGCTTCTATTTCTCTCGGTAGACTCGTTAGTAATTCAGCTGAGGAATTAAACTGTTCCGGAACATCTGTGGTAGGTACTAACAACCTGGAGCCTGTCTAATATTGAGGGAATAAGTGTTCCAGCTATTCTCTTAACTGTCTACTTCACCAAAAATTTAGTTCTGGCAATGCAGTCCGTTTCCAAATTTGGCGATTTTCCAATATCAACCTAATAAGAGATACATCTTATGAAGCTACATCTCAAGAACTACTGATTCGAATTGAAAAAAAATTGTATTGGATAGCCTGTTATCACTATTTATCGGCTATGTAGGCGTGATGATATCACGCTACTACCCAATGAACGGCAATGTCCATACTGTATTGCAAAACTAATAAACTACGGGTATGTATGGGTTAAATAGATACCACGGGAACGAAGTATGTCACGGGTGAAATCAGGAGGGGGCAGCTATTTGTTTATAATAATAAATAGGTAAATATCTTCAGACATCTATACATATAATAAATCTGTAACTGATCGGTGTCTGTACATGGAAGATATATGAGAAACAAAATGATTAGGGGACTTTATGAATGTAATAGATACCAAAACAATGATTATTAGAATTTTTGTCTGTTTGTCTGTTTGTCTGTTTGTCTGTTTGTCTGTTTGTCTGTTTGTCTGTTTGTCTGTTTGTCTGTTTGTCTGTTTGTCTGTTTGTCTGTTTGTCTGTTTGTCTGTTTGTCTGTTTGTCGGTTTGTCTGTTTGTCCGCAAATCTTTGTGCGCGCTAAAATCAAAAACTACTGGAGGGATTTTGATCAAACTTGGTACGATTATAGTTCATAGTGCTGGGCAACATATAGGCTACTTTTTATACAAGCTGATACCCGCGGCTTCGCCCGCGCTTCGTTTTTAGGTCGTTTTTGGTCATATCTCCGGTTCTACTTAACCAATTACAACCAAACATACGGTAAATTTTTAGTCTAAGCAAGACCTTTCTAATAAAAAAAACCCCATCAAAATCCACTCAGTATTTTTTACGTCCAGTAAAAAGTACTGAACGGGGTTTGATGCGGTTTTTTTTATTAGAAAGGTCTTGGTTAGACTCAAAATCTTACGCATATTTGATCAGAATGGCTCATTAGAACATGCGATATAGTAAAAAAACGTGAAAATCGACATCCACGCGGGCGGAGCCGCGGGCAACAGCTAGTAAGTATTATATAGCGCTATGTAGACACAAATTCGATGCCCGCTTAGCGCAAAATTTTGTGTATATTTATATTCATTCCTAGATAGTTCTATGTAAAATGTATTTGTTTACAAAAAATGTATGTAAGTATGTTAATCTGATCCTAAAACTTAGTAATTAGTATGTGTGGTTTAGTTTTCCATAACGAACGCTTTCTAGGTAATCGGCGAGTATGTCCTACATACATAACTCATGCGTATACCACTCTAATACACCCTACCCTCATATTATTATACAAAGACCCCTATCATCGCCTGAACTACAACAAGCCCGTATGTCTGCAGTCTTGTTTTCTAACTCTGCGCTGTATACATCAAGTGCAAGAAAACCACATCAAAGTTGGAGTACTAAGAATTATGCAGAATCACAAACTTTGCCTGTAAAGTACGTGTAGAGTCAACACCAAACTCTTTGGCTTACGTTGTCAAACTTACTAGCCGAAGAACTATACAGTCATGTTCATGCATTATTTAAGATTCTTCCAGGTACACACCAAGTGAAGAACGAATGATGCCTTACGAACTAGACTGATCAAGTGCGATAGTCAGGGCGAAAGCAAGCAAGTGGGATGCGTCACCATTACTTTAGTAAAAATAAGTTTGACAACGTGAGAATAATAATTAAGAAATCCCTTCCGTTTGCATTCGCACGCATAAATAAATAAATAGGTATTCTACACAGCGCTCTCTAGACTCAAAGTACAGAATATAGTACTAACGTACTCAAAGTAAGCATAGTTTAACTAGCTTGTGTTATAAGTTCACAGCTAGTTCCAAATAAAACAAAACCATGCCAAACATTAAGTATAACGCAAGTAGGTACTCGTATATCCATGATACTTTATTTTTTTTACTTCCGCATGAGGAACGACGCCTGTCTGGCCCATCTCACGTCTTCGTGTCTTTGAATAACTGGGTGACAACTTGCATTGAGAGTGATTGGCTGACTGGCCGACTTCGCATATCAAAATTAATAGTCCCAGTCCTCAAACGTAGATCTATGTGTGTTGTATTGTATTATATAAATAGCAATTTGATTTCATTAGTTTCAAGAGAGAATTTATGCCCGCATCTGAATTCCATATTATACTGTTTTTAACTTTTTTACATAGGTATTTGTACAAAAATATGAAAGATAGAGATGCGATACGTTTCATATTATACTCGTACAACCTAATTAGTTTACGGGCCTGATTTGGAAAGCCTACCTTTATCAAGCCAGGTCCGTAAAAGTTCTTTAAGCAGCTTTTCAATTAAACTCGAAACTATTAACAAAAAATCCTAATTAAATGTTAAAAAGCGTTGAAAAAAAAAACGTAAAAATATTATGGCAACAGAAATGGGTTAGCCTGCCTTTGATATGATAATGAGGTCGCAGCCGGACGGGCACTAGTGATGCGACTGTAAATATAAATAAAATAATAAACTTATGTGAAATGTGTTGTGAATAAATTTCAGCAAAAAAAAAACAAAGAAAGGGGCGTGATGTCTACACGTGAACTAAGATTTGTTGGGTTGTCTGCACAAAAAAAAAAGTAAGGCTATAATGTGAGCTCTAATGCTAAAAGAAATATTTAGGAATAGTGCGCGGCATCTAACGTAGCCAGATTTTGGAGTAGTGTGGGCCCCACTACACTACTCCAAAACCTTGCCAAGTTAGATGCCGTACACTATACTTGTTTCTAGGTGACGCATTTTGTCACAAATAAGTAGGTACCTGTAGTGTACCTGTACTGGGGCCCACACTACTCCAAAATCTGGCCACGTTACATGCCGCGCACTATAGTTGCTGGAAGATTATTTGCAACTAGCTATTGCCCGCGGCTCCACCCGCGTGCATTTCGAATTCCGTTTCAAATTCCTTTTTTCGTGCGGAAGTTCCTTCGAATACCACCCCCGTCAGCCATCAGGAGTGGTTAAGTATGTCTCAAGTCTTCAGTTGTAAGATTGTTTAGAGCATATCCCGCGCTTTATTAGGATAAACATTAGCAAGAGAGTCAGAATGAGGAAAAACTAACTTATTTCATGAGGTTGTTCCCATCACTAGTGAGCTAACTATGAAAATAGGTAGTAGCTTGGTTTTCCACTCGTTAAGATGGGACCGTCGCGCGTCGCTTCCACGAGCCATCTTATTATAGGTATTATATTGTAAAGTGCCTAGCTATTGTATAGAACCGGAGAGTGTTTTACAGCTTATTATAGTTTCAAATTTTGTAGTTATTGAGTTATTATTATGACATATAGAAGCAATTTTTCATCGGTTAAATAATTCCTGTCTCCAATCCATCTTTTTTTTTATATAACTTAGGTGTCAAACTAGCGCACGGCCCACCTGATGGAAAACGGTCACCGTGGCCTATGGACGTGTGACGTGACGTGGAACCCCAGTGGCATCACACTCGCGCTGCCGACCCCGCGTGTGGATCTGGGGGGGTATGGTACGGAGGGAGGAATCTCCAATAAAATAGGCACCTATACGTATATGACCTGTAAGTTGTAAACCATTGAGACCTATATATGTCTGTAAGTTATTTTAACGTGACTGAATAACATACATCTGAGTTGGAGCGGAGTCCCTGTTCGCGATTGACTTAAAATATGGCATAAATTTATATAGAACCGACAGATATGTTAGTAGAAATTTTCGCTTCGATGCAACTTAGTTTCACATCACATGTAATATTCATACGCCTAATAGAAAACAACAGTGACGACGTTTGATCACAAATTGCTATGTAAATTCTACCAGGCAAATACTTAGCTTTCTTTGAAAGTTCATCCAGAATTTAAATAGTCAGAATATTGTCTGCTTAAAATGTTGTAATTAGTATTGTTACCTACGATATTAAAATGAAAATTATTTACCTACCACGTGTTTATATTCACAATCGAATAGATCATAGTATGATGGGTATGATCATCATACCGAATCATTATCGAAAACTTGAAGAAAACATAAGGTAGCGAAACCCACTATCTGTTTTATTTATTGAAAGCATACCTAAAGACGACTACTCATTGAAATAGGCTGTAGGTATCTGCGTCAATAACGACGCAGGTAACCACTTTACAAAAATATATATTCACAAAAAGAGGAGTGATATATATTTCTGAAGTTTTTGCTTACCATGCCTATTTTTTTTTTATACCACTTTGGTGGCAGACAAGCACACGGCCCACACTGATGGAAAGCGGTTACCGTGGCCTATGGACGCGTGCAACACCATGCCTATTAATATACATACAAATGTTCAAGAAACTCTTAAGTACTGTAATGTTATGCAGTTCCTGAATGACTTAGTTTGAAAGAAAGCTCGCATAAACAAACCTCATGTAGACCTAGTTTGATCTAGCACCTTCCTTTTCTTCACAGAAGGTGGTGTGGGTCACTCTTTGTAACCAAATGAATAGGTAATGTGCCCTGGAGGCGCTTCGTGTATACTAAGATTATGGTATCTAGCATTTTGGTACCTGTACAAAGTGGTATTAGGTATTTGACCTAAGAACAAAAAGTGGAAACTGCTAATGGCCATGGCCACTTAAAATACGTAGTTGTACTTATATGTATATTCTTAAAGCATTTAGCAAAATAGCCAAAAAAAAATATTTTCATTGCAACTAATTTATTTTTATTATTGTTAATTAAAATGGTAAACGAAATCAAGAGTAAAATACAATCATAACTCAAACCACCGCCTGCGTGATTCTTAATTGCTTACAAGATTTAAGAAGATTGCTATAGTAATTTACTCAGGCGCTTAGTTATTTTAATTTACATAGTTCTGTCTGTACTATTTTGTGGTATCTACTGTATTTTATTTATAATAAACTACAATTACACATTTAAAAAATAATAATAGTGATAAGGAGCTCTGTTATTATTTTTAATACCAAGATTGACCCTACCGATGTTATAAAAGAACAGTAGGTAGCTATAACAGGTTCGATTACAGAATATTACCTACAAGTGAGTTTCCGAAAGTTTCTGAATGCAGGTTTGTTTTTTTGAAAGAAATGTTTGCTTCATGTAAAATTGAAAATCTCCAGTATTTTTTAAATAAGGCACGTCAAAATGACTTCACCTCGCCTGATGGTAAGCTAAAGGTAAAGTCTCAGGACTGGGGTCACCACTACCCTACTAACTTCAGGATGCAATAAAAATGTATCCTATATAATATCCCCAAATGAATACTTTACTACTATACCAACTATAGCTTATTAAAGTCAACCAAACCGAACTGATCGAATTTCATACGGCTTATAAAAGTTTACGTATAGACCCAGAAACTATGTAGAGAGTAGGGAGTCGACCCAAGTTTTTAAATTGCTGCTTCATTACCATTTCAAAAGCGCGCTCCGAGCCCTTAGATACGACGCACGGACTTACCAAAAACTTGTTCAAAGCTTCCTTTTATACATTTACGACTTATAATATAGAGGTATGTGACTTAAGAATCAATAGCAAAAACGCTGTCCTGATTTTGTATAAAACTCACATACCCACAATCCCACAAAGGGTAGGCAGAGTTAACATATTACCATTGGGAATGGGTAGTATGCAATTGCATAAAAATGTCATTCAAATAATCGGGCGGAAAATATATAAATATTTCATTGTTTCCGTAGTTCGAACGAATTACGTTAGATGGCTCCACCGGCGCCCTAAGCCGTAGAATATATCGGAAAATTTCGAGCATCTAGAATGGGTCCAGGTAGCTCAGTTGGTCAGAGCATTGGGACCGGTCACGGGTTCAATTCCCGTCCTGAATGATCATTTTTTCCGATCAGAAAATCAACATCTCAGCATCAGCAAACATCCGCGCTATCTTGCGTGTAAATTCATAAAATCATCAAAATCGATCAAACCATTTATTAGGTGAAGAATTACGAACACACGCAACCCGGACATTTTAACCAAGATAATAAAATTTGACATGATATCGAGTTGAGTTCAGTAATTGCGTTGACCTCTGCTGCCGTCGTACAATTGTTACAAATAATGTGACGAATTTCATCAAACATGTAATTGAACTCAATTTGTTAATCCAATGATAATGCCCACAGTTTTTAATTACCGTCATGTTGAATATTACGCTAGTATGTGATCATTTCTCATCCATTTACTCATAGGTTAATAAAAAAAATAGGTGGATAATAAAAAAGAATACACACGTAATTGCGGCTTAATACAGTAAATGGCCACGCCATGATGCATGAGGGAAGCCTTTTAACTTTTTTGTCTTTTACTTGCGGCAATCACTTAGGACTTCGTGAGAAGTGAGGTATGTCGGACTCGTACCGATAAAAACCGTACGGTATCTATTAGGTTCGTGATATGATGCTGAAAACCAGATGTATCATTAAAAGGAAATCCCTGGGTCTTCGACCTGTGGTGTTGATCGCCAAATTTGGCTGCCACACATAGGTACAGAGTGACAATTCCCCTCGCAAAACCTTATTTTACGGTGGCAGACTAAATAGGTTTCTTTGTCACATTATAACTATAAAAAATTACCCATATTATTATACAAATGCCTATATGAAGGCATTGTATTCACAAAATTTCGCGTAAATAGTTATGCCTAAGTTACGCAACACAGTGGCGAACAAACGCGACACTCGCGCTTTAAGATGCGCATCTAAGAGGCAGGTGGGCAATTACCTCCCATTTGTGTCGCCAAAATAGAGTGCTGGCAACACATTCGTTATTATTAGAATGTTACTACGGAGTATAAAGTGATGAGGCAAAGTAGTGTAGCCAAACCCTCACATAAGTAAGTATTATGAATTGCGACATATAGTGTTGCACACGTTCATAGTCATAGGCCACGTTGACCGCTTCCCATCAGGTGGGCCCTTTGCTTGTTTACCACCTAGTGGTAATGAAAAAAATTAACGTAATTGGTTAAAATATTCAACAGTAAAATTAGTAGGTATTCGCGCTGTGATTTATGTTGTATAGTTCTCTACAGCATTGACCATTGCACACTCTACCACAGATTATCTTATACTCTACTTTGTCAAATAGACAAATAATTCCCTACTCTATCAAATAAACAAATAGTTCTAGATGAGGAACAAATGGAGAAGGAGTATTAGTGCACGGCATCTAACTTGGCAAGATTTTGGAGTAGTGTGGGCCCTACTACTCCAAAACCTTGTCAAGCTATAGCTTTGCCACAAACAAGTACTTATACTTGTTTGTGGCAAAATGTGTCGCATAGAAACTAGTATAGTGCACGGCATCTAACTTGGCAAGGTTATGGAGTAGTGGGGCCCATACTACTCCAAAATCTTGTCAAGTTAGATGCCGTGCATTATATGGTACACAGAGACACTAGACAAATATCTGTAAACCACAACAGGAGTTTTTGTAGAGTCATCTCTATGACGGCTATAAAGTAGCGCGTATGATGGTCGGTTACGACACCACATTTTTCATTCCCTGCAGTCAGTCTAGTATACAGAAGTCAGGATTATAGATAATTATGTGTATCGAACCGGTAACGATGAGCCGATCGTAAAACACAACCTGTTTATCGGATACAGTTATATCACACCGAATGTGACCTTTATTTTATCTATATGGCATTTCTCACAATTAACTTGACTGGTTTCTTGAATTATTGAGCTACTGGCCGTTGACAGCGACCCTGCCAGTATGGAATACTGATCCCGTTATGATAACTTCTATGTGGGTATACTTGATATGTTTTAGAGCAAAAATTGTGTCACGATTCCTGGACGAAGCGGGAATGAATTTTGAGTTTGGAACGGGACGCAGAAACTAGATATTTAATAATTTTTGTACTAGTAACGCCCCTGTGACGACCCTGGTGTTGCACACGGTGACCGCTTCCCATCAGGTGAGCCGTGTGCTTATCTGTCGCCTAAGGGGTATAAAAAACTAGATACTCAGAAAGTACCCTAGTACTTTAAAAAAAACGGCAGTATCATACGTTATTACCCTGGTAGGTACTTCCGTAGAAATATGCGGAAAAGAAAAGTGTATGCAAATTCATTGTCTACGTGCTAAGCGAGAGGTGTAATGCTTGTAATATCATCTGCATGACAACTACAAAAAGCTAGTGGTAATATGTTTTGGAATGGTCTTTTGCAATACGAATTTTATGCTTCAGTACTGTCAGTCTAGCAGTACGTAGAGGTCTTTGTTTCTACATGGTACCGGTTTCGCTTCACTGCAATACACCGTGTATTGCAGTGAAGCCATGCTAGTGCCGGCCGGTATCATGGAAATGGCTCCATAGTAGGTCTCACAAGACTGACATCCGCACAATACCTACATGTAGTTTGCCAGGCGTAACCCATGCAACATAACATACATACATACATACTCGTACATACATACATATGCTCACGCCTTTTCCCCTCCGGGGTAGGCAGAGACAACAGACCGCCACCTGCCTCTATCCTGACATACTTCACGCGCTTCCTCTACTGTAATTAAGCCTTTCTTGCAAGCCCGCCGGTTTTGAGTGATTTTGACCTGCCCTTTTTGCAATAACTCTTTAATTTGGTCAGTGTCAACTCTGCGAGGTCGACCCCGGCTTGCCTGCCCTGCCTGCCAGCCAGCCTGCAACTTAACATCTTGTGGATATAAGTCAGCAATGATGCGCAATTAACTGGATGATAAAATGTATACAAAATAGATGCTCGAACGTCACGCCTCAGCTGCGGTCCATGTTCAGCTCCATTGAGGACACCGTTCATTGTAATGAGTAGCGTGTCTTCGTAGAATGGACGCTCGGTCATGCGTTATCCGACAGTCTACCATAAAGCCTAGTTGGCCAACCAAAGCCGAAATATCACCTTACATATATTCAGCTCGCTGTACGTTGCGCTGCACTTTATTATTATGAAGAAACCTCTATAATATAAACCAACTACAGGATTTTTTTTCTTTTTATTCTTCCTATATTTAGAGGCTTTTACTACACAGTAGTATAATAGCCTCATCGTATCTACAAGATCAAGACAAGACTCGTGCCGCATCAGAGGTTGGGATTCCCAAAATACTGGCAACCTTTACAGGATACAGGATTATGTAAAGGAAAACCTATGAACAAGAGAAATTTCGATACCTATGTATAAATTCGATTCTACAAAAAATATTTTTATTTTTATAATCAGTAGGTAATAAGTAGTTAGTCGTTTTATTTTTAAAATTTATCGCTGTCGGTTAATGATCAGGTAGGAACTAGGGGACCATATGGTACACGGGGCCTTGAGCTACTTTCATAGTGCCCAAGGGTGAAGGGGACCTACGATGAATACGAAACACAGATTGCCAAGTGTGATTTTGTTATTTCCACATGAATTTCCTAGCCTATGGATACCATCCCCGCTGCCAGTGAAAGTCGTTATGTCAGACTTGGACTAACTAAAACCACACGCCGACACGAGTTGTCAAATATTTTTTTGGATTTGTCTGTCTGTTCGCGATGGACGTTAAAACTACTGAATGGATTTTGATGAGTTTTTTTCTATTAGAAAGATCTTGGTCAAACTAACACCTTCGATTTAACCAATTGCAATAAAAAATACGGCATATTTGATTGCAATTGGTTAAGTTGAACCAAATATATGACCGAAAAACTTTAACTTACCTCCGAACAGGCGGTTTTGCCGGCTATTCCACCTTTCCCACTTGGTCACTCCACCTGGGTGGAAATAGTGGAAAAAATGCCGCGGGCATTAGCAAAAGTATTTAAATATAAAAATACCAAAATTCCTGCAAAGTTCTAAAGCCCTTTTCTTACCGACATTACCTTATGAAAACAAGATTTAAATATAAATACAAAGTAGCAATGATAAATTTAAACAAGTCAGCGAAATGCAAGTAACGCACAAGTAAACGGAAGTCTGGCGTATTCGCAGTAAATCAAATCATAAACAACGAACAACGCCTACATTGCAATGTGCATATTTTAATTCGGGCCAAAGTGGAGGCACGGGTTAGAGCTTTTAAGGCTGCGACATCTTGTCTCTCACTTTCACTAACCTAAAAACTATCGCCGTCTCTCTCACCCCGCTACGCACGCCAACTAGCGGTAACCCGGCGGACTAGTTGACAGTTGTGTGTTGCCTAAGCGCATGCTCTTTGTATTGTGTCGCGCACTTGTTATTACTTCGATAATAATTCGTTTTATAGTGTTTAAAGCTACAATTTAAATCGAAATGTTAAAAAATGTTTGTGTACGTGAGAATAGACGTGATAAAAACGTGAGTTTGTGTCAGTAAATGGGTGCCCGTGGTATTGTTGACATACCAGGATTGTTTTTTACTTGGAGTCCGAAGAACAGTATCAAAATAAAGCTCAAACGTACGTATTTTATATTTTTTTTATTATTATAAAAGTCTCTCTGTCTCAAGGGAATGTGTCCTGTCTGATTAACATTTTAATATATTTTTTTTATAATCTTCAAATATGGAACTCCTATTTTCGTTAAATCTAGTAAAATATTTGCTTAACTCAAACTAAGACTTCAGAATAAAATATTAATTTTGATTACGACGGTATAATTCACCTCGCTTAATGGTAAGCTAAAGGTAAAATTTCAGGAATGGGGGGTCACCATTAGATAGGTAGGTACACAGATAGTATTACAATGGTAGCCCTCAGCTTGAATGACGGCCTCATATACTATATTTTTTATATCGGTTACATCAATATGACTTCACCTCGCCTGATGGTAAGCTAAAGGTCAGGATGGAAAAATATCATAATCTACAAAAGAGGTATTATGATTCAATTCACCACTGGGAATGTAAGGAAGTGTTCTGTCTGTCTCTCACACGATGTAAAAATGAAAAATAAGTACCTACCTAGGTAGGTACCTAATATTATAATCGATATATTATTATGTATTGTATACGCACGAAATACCTACCTAGGTAATTTTAAACATATTTTTCATGTCAATACATCAAAAAACCTTATTATAGACATTATTATAGGTATCACCCAAATAATGTCACCTAGGTAAGTACTTACTTCATTTTATTAAGTTAAGTTAAAAGGTATTTTGACGATAAGTTGTCTTTCAATCTAAATTATCTAAAAGCTAATCTATTATTGGATTATTCTTAAAACCCTTCATAAAAGGCATTTGAAGACTAATCGAATTTTATGATAATGGAACTTTTCTAATTAATGTCATCTAGAGCTTTAAAAATTAATTACAGTACCTAGGTACCTATCTACGGCTATATTAGGATAGAAGCAAATATTGAGCTATTGTCTCTGCCTACCTACTATTATTAATATTTTTTTTGTAATATTAATATAATTATTTTATTTATTTATTTTTAATATAATTATTATGTGAATTTTAAAAAAAAAACAGTCTTCTGTTAAAACGCGCCAAAACCAATTGTTTTTCGAAAAGAATAATATAGCCAGTGTTACCTCATCGGGTTGATTTTAGGATGCTTACAATAGGTCCTACCTACCCCATACATCCAAATTAGTACAGGTACTTAGATACTTAAAAATTATAGTGAAATAAAAAAGTCCCATTCATACCTATACCTCAAAAACATTACAGTTCTTTTACAGGCAGTTAGGTAAATAAAAGCTGAAAATTTTGGTAATATTTGCTTCACATTATCACAAACAACGCAAGTGTGAGACATAGGTAATTTTATGATCAAAGCATCTGTAATTAAACATAATTAAAGATTGCATTGTACTTATAAAATAATACAAACGGCGTTATTGTGCCCCTTATTTTTGAAATAAAAATTAAGTCATTTATTACAAGTATAAACACCAAAGAGCAACAGTTACATAAAAAAACAATGCGGCTATTGTTTTTGTTGCAAACCAGGCCATTGCAAACCACTCACACAAAAGATTCATTAACATAACGATACATTACAAGCTCGTTTCTGAAAAACAATTTTATCTATGCTCATATCTTTTTCTTTGAGCTTCATGGTCGACAATTTTCCTCAAAGACTTTTTTCGTGCGGAAGTCCCAACGGATACCACCTCCGTTGGCCATCGGGAGTGTTTATGTTGGACTCGGACCGACTAAACCACTCACTATCTCGCGTCTTCAAACACCGGTAAGGTGACCCAAAAATTATTTCCTTCTCACCCGGCTGACCCAGGGCCATCTCCGGCTTCGAGATGGCCCCCTCATATGGAACCCCGAGTTTTTACAGAATTTGTATCCAAGTGACAAAATTAATAAACAGAAAAATAAGTAACATAGCTAAATCTAGTAGGTATCTCTATACATGTTTGTACATTACAAACACACTTTTTTGCTTGTTACTCACTGCTATGTTAAAATTGCAGCTAATTTAGTCATTTCATAAGTTACCTACATAAACATAAATATTTTCGCGCCTTTATAGGTGACAGTTAAATTATCAATCAAACGTCAGTGAGTCAGTGACCAAACTTTTTTTCATCTGTGATGCCAGTAACGAGGCTACATTAAACCTTATTTTCAACAGCTCAATTCCGACTCTATAAAATTATTTCGTTCTTAATTTGAAATTTTGCCAACGTCTGTGTCTGTGGTACAAATCGTGGCAAGCATTTTAATCAGCTGAGTACATTCGTTAGCAAATTCCTTACTATATTAAGTTTAGCTGAGAATAATAATGCTGTATGAACGGGTTATGATTCTAGGAAGCAGATAAGGGCATTACTGCGTAGATTTAATTGCTGACCTGGTGTTACGGTCGCGATAATAACTACATACCATATACATGCTCGGATATAATTACTTCCGACGCAGTTGAAGCACAGAATTATATAAAGTTTTACCTCAGGGTAACCTCGAAATCGATTTTTGAAATCGAAGTAAGGAAAACAAATTAGCAATAAAATTACATACAAAATTATCCCTGTTCAATTATTATTAAATAAAAATAAGTAAAATTATTTTTTTATTTTTTTTTAAGAATTTTAAGGTTCGGTTTTAAGGTTTGGAGCCTCTTTTTTTGCCGAACCATCAATACCTGGAATTTTCTACCAGCTCACGTGTTTCCTTCCTCCTGCAGTCCCGGTCCTTTATGCGGGGCGTGAAAAAGCATTAATTGATGAGGCCGTCAAGCTGAGGGCCACCATTATAGCACTATCGGTGGTTGTAGTTGCATATTCTGTGGTATTGGTGACTCCCATTCCAGAGGCTTCACCTTTAGCTTACCATCAGGCGAGGTGAAATCATATTGACTCCGATATAAAAAAAGATCTAGATAATTTTTGTTTATTTGACGACTACGTAATCGTAACTATAATTTGATTTAAAATAGTGTTGTGACTAAGCTTTTAACAAACACACATGATGTGTCCGGCAGACGTCTCGTTGTCATTCATGTAATCGTTAAATAAAACACGTCTGGAATACATAAGTAAAATTAAACATTTAATCGTGTATTTTTATGATATTCTTTGTAAAAAAAAATAGAACAGGAACGTTTCGTCGATCATCGACATTTCAATTCTTTTTTGGATTTGGCGGTTATTTTAACCCTTCTCTACTTATGATTATACCACAGATTATAAGTACAATAAATGTTTCCACAGTACATTTCTATTTGTATTTTTTTATTATTAGTTTTGTGAATGTTTCTTATAGTTCTAATAAATTATTTAACTACAACTTAACGCACAAGATTCCAAAGAAATTACCTTTTTGACATTAAAAAAAATGAAACTACCCTATTGACATTTTAACAAAGACAAAATTACTGATGACTGTGAAAAGTTATTGACCATAAAGAGAACGTTTAGGAGTCGTTTGTCATAATTTTCAGTAAATTTTTGTCGAGAAACTTAATGAGATTCATTTGGGAATCCAGCTTACTCCACCGAATTTGAATAGATTTTTTGAAATTCACAACAACACTTCATTTTAGCCGCGAGGGTTTCGCTCGTGACACATTTAATCCATACATGCCCGTGATTTAATAGTTATGCAATAATGTATGGAAATTTGCGCGATTTTTCGACATATATGATTACTGCTCCGCTCTCCTGGGTTAGCATGATAATAAATAGCTTATAAACTGCCTCGAGAAACAGACTATCCAATACAAAAGTTTTTTTCAATTCGAACTAATAATTCCTGAGATTAGAGCGTTCGCGTTCGCGTTCGCGCGTTTTGGTTGTTTAACCAAACAAACAAACTCTTTCAGCGTTATAATATTAGTATAGATTGGTCTAGGCTAGGTGATCTCATTAGGTATTACCTATACTATTTATAAAAATGTACCTACCACAATGAAATAATACCATCTGCATTATAGAACCAACTTAGATAGATTCAGATACTGCCTCCGTCGCTGTTTATCTCAGAATAGGTAGATATTTATTTATTTTTCAACAATGGTATAACAAACCTCCCATTTTATAAACGGTACCAAAACTGCTAGAACCTTCAGTATGTGACACTGTCTACCGAATGGGGTCCAGTCGACCTTATACGAGCGAAATTGCGCTTTCTCTAGAGTTTGGGTCACATAACGGACGACACCGGTTATTGATATAGTTATATTAGCGCATCACGCATATATAACTCTTATTGTTGCGTGTTTTAGAACAGGTTTATAGTTATCATTAACTGTTTTACGTTTCAAATAACGTTTTTGTTCTGTACCAGTTGGAGATAACGTATTTTTGACAATATTTCAATGAAAGTTTAAAGCAATTACTTAGTGTGTTAATTTTTTTCTATAAATTGGGATATTTTTTTATATAGGACACGTCAAAATGACTTCACTTCGCCTGATGGTAAGCTAAAGATAAAGTCTCAGGACCGGGGTCACCACTACATACATACACCGGTCTGTCTGTCTGAACGTGGATCGGACTTGAACCTGTGAGAGATCCAGTTCATTTAGCAGAGCTATTATCATCCTTCTAACGTATATTCCGGTATCATTGACACACACACAATTTGAACATCATTATCCGACTGACACTCCCAGTTGCTCACAAAGTTTGCATATCCTTTCCCTATGGATTGGTTTATCTTAGATTTCACTGGAGCGACTGCTGTATGAACAACTCCGAGAGAAAAGACCGCTTCAGATCCTCGTACCTTCATCCATCATCAGGTGTGCAGGCTAGCAGATGAGATAAGTTTGCCCTAGATAGACAAAATACAATCTCAAGCATGGTTTTCAGTCCCAGGCTTAAAAGATTTTGGGAGGGCCTCCACCTCCATACATCCTGCACCTGTTTACGAACGTTTGTGAAAAATATAGGATCATTCACAGAACAAAGAATGGGATCATTCCACAACGAAGGACTATTTAATTATTTAGTTAATTTTCATCACTCCAATCGACTAATGAACTGAACGTATAACCGATTTCTAACAACTTTAAGTATTGATTTTATAAGAAAAAAGCTTAAAATTTTAAGATTTTGAATAATACCACTTTGAATAAAAGTGCAATAATACTAGCGGTTATAGCAATTATAATGATTATAGCAATAACAATTTATTGATGTTCTATACATTTAATTATTATTTTTATAAACGCTTAGGTAGGTAAGGATTAGATAATAACGGTGACGCCAATACCAATAGTATATTATTGAATGACAATTAGCCATAAAACTTGTAATCATTTAACTAGGCACTAGGTAGGTAGGTAGGCATATGGGATTTGGCCTTAGTTGCGTACATCCTTATTTTATGTTGATTTTAATAAAACATAATACGAATACAACCAATGAAATATAATAATTAATTTAGGAAATATTATGTTTTTGAAGTAAGATCAATGACCCTCATGATAAAGGTTTTGCTACTGTAAGTAGGTCAGTACTATGCGAAATATTTCTATATTTTTTTATCGGTAATAGGCTCGCGTTTGACCACAATCTCACCTTTGGGTAAGGGATGATGTCGTCGACGGTGAAGCACGCTTGCATAGTAGTAACCTGTTCACTCTATGCTTGAAGACTCCCAAAGTATAAAATATATATATTTTAAATATCATCTTGAATTAAGTTATAATATACCTACTTAATTATAAGAATCTATGAAAACATTACCCTCTTTTCTTCGGCAGTCGGGTAAAAAATACTAGAAACTGTAAAAAAATATCTACTTTTTTTCCAAGAACAGTCTATCCACAGAATATTTTTTACTTTTTTAATTTTAAAGTGTACGAGCACATAAGAACGCTACGATATGAATTACCGACTTGAAATTTTGACGACACAAACGTTACGAGATTGCTGAGCAAGCGTAAAATGGTGAAATATAATTAATACGTAGACAATAGACAATAAATAAGATAATTGAACAATCAAAATAATATAATTGAACCTTACAAAATGTGTGTTCATAATTTAGGGAGCGTAATAGTGTTTCATTACAATTGCCTTTCAACATATAGGTCTGTGCCTTTTAAAACCGCTCAGTTAATGCTGGTTTCACACAATATTACAGAGGTGACGATATTGGCATTCTTACGTATTTGTGGTTAGCCCAGATTACCTCTTAAACTAATTTGAAATTAAAAATAAATTCTCATATCAACATGAATTTTACGCGCGGATTATCAATTTGCAAATCATACAACTGAAAAAAAAAGAATAGGTACCTCCTGCTACCAAACTTGTTGCGGTCTTTTTAACAGCAGTCGGTTTGATTTTTAATCATTCGTATTATGACAATCGTGCTTTGATTATTTTTTAATTAAAACGTTTCGCTAGAATCGCAAAGCACGCGCTGTTAAAGAATGTAAGAAAAGAATTTGCCAGTAAAAACTGACAGCTGACATCCACGTTTTTATCGCCAGTAATAGCAATGAGTGTTAACAAATTGCATCAGTAAGTGAGAGTGGGATGCTATACCTCATACATTACGCCAATTACGGAGGAATGATATCACAGTACTAGCGTTGTTTGTAGTTTTTTTATACTACTGATTTTTATTTGACTTTTATATACTGTGATGTTTGTGTATTGTATAAATGCCATTGCCCGCGGCTCCGCCCGCGTGGTTGTTGGTTATCGTGCGTGGACGTTCATACGAAGTGTCATCCCTTATTTTTATACCCCACAACCCCACAAGTCGAAATTTCTTATACTCTCTATATAGCATATTTTTATTCGATGGTTAGTTTCATGACGATATTTTCAAAAATGACGAACTTTCATTCAAACTTTCATCAAATATTTGAAACCCTTAAAATAAAAGGTAGCCTATATCCGTTCCTAAGCTTTGGTCCATCACTGTGCCAAATTACATCCAAATCGATTCAGAGGTTTAAGGCGTAAAAGCGTAAAGCAAATAAGTTCGAACTTGCCATTAAGAGATCATGTAGTGCGCTCATTTGCTACCTTAGTAGTCTAAAACTGTTCTTGCAAATTCTACATAGTTAATATTAAGCTTCCGTAGGCTTTATAGTCATGTTTCATTATAAATCAAATTATTCCTTCACGCAGTCACGACCGCCATATTCTTGCGACATCCACCTGTCACGAGTACGAGGTTTGAACTATTGAATTAATTAATTACAATTAATTATTATCACACATGAAATGAAGATCGTTTGTCATGTCATAATATAGTTGTTATAAGTACCAACATTGTACTATAATGAATATATAATTTTTTTCTTTCGATATCAGACATCGCATAAACGAAATTTATATACTTACTTAAAACCTTGACTATATGCAATTGCACTACAGCTTGTAAATAAATAAAATAATATATAAAAATGTCTTTATTATTCCATCAGCAAATTACAGTCAACGAAAAAGTTGACTAACACTAAAATCCAATAATAGACGAATAATTTAAAAACTAATTTCATCGAGATCAGTTCAGCTGTTTTTGCTTGAAAGAGTAACAATCATCCATACATACATCCATCCATACTCACAAACTTTCACGTTTACAATATCATTGGGATTATTACGCAGATGAAGAGAATAAGGTCCTGCTTCATCCAACCACCTCGAAAAAAGTAATTTTGCTCTTTGATTTCTGAGCGCAAAAGTCAGTGATTTGCTTGCTCGGTCATCAAAACTGAGCACGCTGTTAAAAAGCAACTTTGCACTCTTGTATAACAGATAACTATTTTCTAGGTGAACGTCGACTGAATTTGAAAAACAAAATCTTATTTGATTCGTAAGCCTCAACTTCATACATTTTTATGAGCTGAGCAATAAACCGTGTAGAAATGATTCAGGGACTCAGTGCATAATTACTGTTCCCCCAGATACCGTAAGATAAATTATGTAATAAACTTAATAATCGCTTGCGGGGTGCAAATGGCTTGAGAGGTGAGCTCCTTACTTAATTAGGTCTTAGAATTGAATATAACGGCACGCTTCCTGCTGGAAGCTGAGTAGCGATATATTGCGGTGAGTGTAGGTAGAAGTGTTTTATAATAATAAATGCCCAAATATCAGGGTACAAACCTATCTTCTGGGCATAAGCCTATATACCTACATGGATTTATGCCCGGCATTAATTAGGTGACTTGAATCTGAGGTACCCGATAAATGCCCAAATGTCACTTTGGGCATTCATCGACTTAACCCATCACTGGTTGGGAGTAAATATTAAGATTGAATTATGCAATTGCCGTTTTATTATGTTTTGTATTGTTTTATTTACTTATTGCCTATTAGCCGACACGGTAAACCTGATTCTGCCTATAAGCCTTCAAAGAAATCGAATCCTACTTCCTACCTCTTCCTACTACTTATTATAAACGTGAAAGTTTCTGTATATGGATTTATGTATGTATGGATGTTTGTCACTCTTTCACACAAAAACGGCTGATTAGATCTGGATGAAATTTCACAAAGAGATTGATTATAGTCTGGACACCATGACCACATAGGCACTTCTTATCCTGGGAATACGTTCCGCGGATCGCGGGCATGGGATAGAAATTCCCGCGAAAGTCGATGCCAATCATTCCTTATGAAGACGTCAAACTGGCACTTCTTGGGTCTCCTAGCTAGTATTAATTAATCTTGGTTTCTGTTATATTCTTGGTGAAATCCGCTCTCAGTAAGTCTTATTAATGACAAAGACACACCTCAATTCCTAAACACTATTGTTTCGTGTAATTAATGAAAATTGCTTTGTGATTTTGAGCTTATATTCTTAATCCTCCTTCCATGACCTTTTTAATTTTGTCGAACAAAGACAAAGGTAATGAAACATTATATACATGTAAAATATTGTATAGCCACCATACATTGTACAGATAAAATATTTACACAATGTCCGGAGAGGTCTTCTTCAAAACAAGTTTTTGGGTCACTGCGGTAAAAAAGTTATTAATGTCTTCGGTAAAGGAATTACATCAGTCTCTGTTGGGATTTTTTAAACAAGACGATGTTGCTTGAGGATTCTGTATGGATGAGAGTAAACCTGTACATTGATATGTGATTCAGTTTTATGCTGACACTAACTACTACTATTTTAACTGACTTCAAAAAAGGAGGAGGTTCCCAATTCGAATGTATTTTTTTAAGTTTGTTTCCTCAGAACTTCCGACTGGGGGAACGATTTTGATGATTCTTTTTTTATTTGATAGCTGGTGCTTCATGTGTGGTCCCATTTGAATTTGACTCGTAAGTATGTATCCTGTGTCCTGTATGTAGCGCTGTACAACGTAAAATAATACACTTACTAATCTGCAGTTGTATTTTCTCAAATAAACATGCATAAAACATTAATATATACATTTAATCAAACGTTTCATGAATATTACATAACATCTAAATCACTTCTATGCACTTGGACTACTGATCTCGGATCGGACTGCCCTGTCCTACGGATTACATAAACTAGTGAACATTCCATAATATTCAATAGGTATTAGAACTCAAGTATATCAAGATGGCGCGAATAATTATTTGAAAATATGCAGCTAATCTATAATATTTTATGCTTTCGGTTACCAATAATTTATTTATACCTAGCTTGTCACAATTTTATTCAAGCATTAGTTTTTATGACATCACATTGAATAATTGCCTATATACATACTATTGCTAGATAGATAGGTACTAGATTGTAGGAGGATCATTTAACACGAACGATTTATTTATTGTTATTGTATTTGTAGAATAAGTACTTCAACTTTTGTTTTCGCTCTGGCAACTTTATTATTCCAGCCTGTGATTCGAGCATTATCTACACAAATAAATAAAATAGTAGTACCCATTTCTTATATTAAAATAATACATAGCTTTTTGGTAAATATACCTTTACGCAAGTGTGTACGTAAAATATACACTAAAAATAATTTAGAAATTTATGTTCGGTTGTTTGACTTGGCTAATTTCTGAAACAGTTGGTCCGACTACGACGGGATTGACTGCCAGAGCTGATGTTTTAAGGTCAATATAAGTTACTATTATTAAAAAAAATT
The DNA here is from genome assembly GCA_963576445.1 of Lithosia quadra. Lineage (NCBI taxonomy): Eukaryota > Metazoa > Arthropoda > Insecta > Lepidoptera > Erebidae > Lithosia > Lithosia quadra. The sequence goes on along the minus strand of OY754884.1, from coordinate 3,954,923 downwards.
AGAGTCCAATAAAAACATTTTTACGAAATTTTCCCGTGCAAAGCGAAGACAGGATGGGCACTTATACGGAACCCAGCAGTGTACATCAGCTGTTTACTTATTAATTAAAGGTATCCAATAATAAGATAGCATCTAAAATAACAATTATGGCATATTGTTCTCTACTTATTAGTAAACATCGAACATATGAACTTTACTTCATGGGAACTGACTAACATTAAAATTCTCAAAGTGTAAGGTTAAACGCTCCCCATCGATTTGGATGAGTGAGCTGAGCCGTTGTCCGGACATATGGTGTCACAGAACATATGTCTTGTTTATGGGGTTTGCAGAGATATTTATTATATTAAACACTTACATTTCGCCAGCGATAATCTTCTGGTCCTATAGAAAGCGAGCCTAGGAAGCGGTGGTAAACTTAGTATTAAGTAGTTTTTGACGTCAAAAAGATGTAATTACGTTACACTATTTTGAAAAATAAAGAAATTGAAATTGAAATTGAAATATTGTCGTCAACCTACTACCTACTTCGTGCTATTAGTTCTCAACAAAGAAAACTTTGGGATGTTTTTAAGGCTTCTTTGGATGATCTTCAGATCTTCGGGGCCTTAGCCAGCCTCACTTGTAAGCCGGTATACCTGTTGATTGACGGCTTGTCCTACAAGCTGGTTCACCTGCTACTTGTCAAATAAAGCTCTGCCGCAAACTTCCCTCTCAGGGTCGTAGGTCAAGGGGTAGCTGCTTCCGCAATAACCAAAATAGAAGAGTAGGTACTAGAGCGGATCTGGGCTCCAAAGTATGCGCATTGAATACAACTGTGATGATAATAACTCCTTTCGTTGTCATGTCCTTCCTTTATTAAAAAGTTTGCTGAATTGACGCAGCAAGTGATTAACGCATCGGGTATCCAGCGCCATCTAGTGCAATACAGTTGAACTACTTCGAAACTGTTAATTAACATAATATTATGTGCCTACAATACAACATGCTGGCATCAATCGTGGGGCCAAGTCCCGTCAAACGCGAACATGTTGCCTGGTCAGGGAATCCTCTTTGGCTCGGCGGGATATCACGCCCTGTTCCTTCGCTCTCTGGAAGAAATGCATAATTACTCCCAAAAATCCATGGGTGTGTGGTATTCAAGAACCCATTTTCTCGCAAACGGAGCTGTAACGGTTAGTTTATAATGACACATGGCACTAAGCGCGTGTTTGCAAACCATCGTTGAACACTGCACTGCGTTGCGCTGGAGCACGCAATGTTTCATTTAATGCTATAGCTCAAAACCCTTGTTGCTATAGCGCAGATAATTATTTATAGACGCGCAATTTTTTAGTCTAAAACTCTAAAAAGTTACATCCTAATTGAGAAGATTTAACTTTTCACACACCTCAAGCACCACTAACACCAACAGTCACACATTGATTCTTATCTGTCCCTTCACTCTGTGGCGTGACGGTTCGACTATTACATCGGAGACGGCGAGTTCGATTCCTAGTCAGCGCAAGTATTGGTATATGTATGAATATGTATATAATTATGTGGTAGTCCAGGTGATAATTTATACATTATGTACATATTTACGAAATTAAATGTACACTACGTTATACACTGCGTATAGCGCTGTGTAGTAGGTAAAAAAGTGCATATTATCTTAATTTAATTATTGTAATCATTATTAAAATTAAGTATTTATTTAGTGATACACATATTCGTTATGTCGAGTAGGAATTCGATTAACCTAGCGCTGTTTTGAATGGTGTTTTCGAAACACGCACCCTGTGCCCGTCACGGTTGCCTTGTTGCGTTGAGTCAGCTCTCCTTTTACGATTGCCATTGTTTTCGATAGCATGACGTAAAGAAAATTCTTTAGACGAAAGTGCAATAGCTGTCATGATTCACGAGCAGGCATATCATTTTCATACTTTATGAAGTACCCACTTTTAATGCTAGTTTATAGGCTAGAGGTTACATCAGATAGCATCATCATTGTCATCCTAGCGCCTCCTCTATGTTACATCCGAAGTTGTTACCTCGGAGCCCGTTTTCCGTTCGACTTTTTCTTCTCCACTCTGCACGGTCTGGGCATCCATGGAAAGTGAGACTATTGGTACGCATATCATCTTCTACGACGCACTTCTTAAGTCTTCCCCTCTTACTGGGGCACAGCGGATTACATAATAGTCGTGAATAATATTAAAGTTCAGATTAAGAGATATAATTTCATTGATAATATTGGAAAGGATTATGTGTAAATCAATTTATTGATTCGAAAGATACTAAGTATTGTTGATAATATAAATGTGTAGGCAGTTTTAGAGAGATCACAGAATAGAACCAAGCCTGCCATTTGTGGATTGAACGCGTTGTACGCAGAGGTCAGTCAAATTATGTCGTAATTTTGTATTGTATTTTTTTAATACTCTTACGGTAGTAAACAAGTACGCAGCCCACCTGGCGGTAGTTATCATTGGCTACGAACGACTGTAATAAAAGAAGTCATGAAATACAAAACAAAGTTAAAGAAATGTAACTCATAATATGTGTCTGCTACCCCTTCTGGGATATAGGCTTGAGTGATATATGTATGTGTTAAATATTATAAACCCAGACGGCTTTAACTACTCTATAAACGTAGCCAACTGTCGTACTGGTACAACGATTCCGGCTCCTACCAAAATCTTAGGCATCCAAGCCAACCTTACTTGTTAGTTGGTATACCTGCTGATTAACAGACGTGGCCCTGGTGCAGGTTTTCCTTTCAAGATTATGAGTCAGAAGTCAGGTCATATACTAAATCCAGTCGTTCAGGAGTTACAATACCTACACGCATCAAACTTATAACACCCTTTTGTGGATGGTAAAAGAGCAATTAGTCTAGCAAAAAAGAAAGAGAAACAAATCCTGAAATTCCTGTCAAAGAAACGTCTTCATTAACATTCGGAAAAGAAAAAAGACCCCTAGAAAAACGTTTCGGATTAGCATTACTCGGATAATTTGGACTCGTTCCAACTAAGCACAAATATTTAAATTAAGAAAACGGAACAAAAGAAAAGACGTTCGGAAATGTCAGCATTTAGTTGTTTTTACAGCAGGCCTTACAGCCCGATGACCTTGCCCTCTGTACATACGAATCTTAAGCGCTCGGTAAACGATTAAATAATTTCTTAAATTGGGTAACTTCCTATAGTCAAAATTCATTATTTAACCAAGCTTATTAAGAATAAAAAGGTAAAACATTATTCGACAAAAATGAAGTGTGATTTCATACTCCACAACACACAAGTCTATAAAGAACTTATCGTTTTGACGTTTAATAAATATTTTTACCAAAAGAAATTTAAGAAAAAAAAAGTGGTTGTGAAAAGTGAAAAACAACTGAGTCGTCATTTTTAAGACAAAAGTGAACGTAAGACTTTTTAATACTGCTTCCTAGATTTGTCTGAGGCATGAATAGAAAGAAGTGTGGGTTCTAACTAATCTGACCTGAAACTCAGTACAACTGTTGAATGATAGACGAGGTTTTGCAGGCATTCCCTTCGGAGTTGAGACATCAGATGACAGTCGCTTCTATAAAACCCGGATAAACCAAATCAAAATGAGGAGAATGTGTAAGCAGACCCTTGAATCAGATGTGAAAGCTATGATAATATTTATATGCCACGATCTGACCACAGGGTTTGCCTTACCCCTGAAAGTCTATATCCTCGAATCAGCTTCGTTTGTATATTAACTTCATCCCCAATTATCTAAAAGTAGAATCCTTGATTCGCAGCATTACGTCCATTAGATATTAATTTGTCAGCACCAGCTCCAGCGCGGTGTTTGAACAGGACCGATTTACATAATAGAATCATCTTCAAGTTCGTTAGTGTTTTAGCACTCAAACGGTTGGAATAATTCAATAATAAACATTCTATTCTACAGAGCTTGTTTCATTCACTTCTGGGTCCATAAAGCCAATTTGTATCACACAGTTTGATTTAATTTCGAATAAATTGTGTTACAATTTGAAATCTGCTGCTGCAGGGTAAACCAATAGGTCTGTGGCGAGATCACGTATACCCCAGCACCATCTAGCTACAGCAAGTTAAACTACTTCGATACTACTACAAAACTACCGATAGGTATAAGTAATAAGCTAGAGGAGGCGGCAGAAAAGGTTCGGGAGAGGCTGCACAGAGCTCTCCCGGACGGACGGCAGCGGGCACGGACGCTGAAGGTGTCGGAGGTATAACGACCTCCGTCCTCCATGAGCGCTGGCCTGGGGGTGACGTGTGAAGCCGCCTGTCACCCTAACAGAAGCAGGCCGAGGCGGCGGCGCGCCACGGCGCCCCCTCCCCCCCCCCCCTATTTCGGGGGCATGACGGGAACCCCGTGGTTCCCAAACCCGAGGGGGCCATCTCGAATCCGGAGATGGCCCGGGTCAAGCCGAGGTGCGAGGGAAATGCTCTTTGGGTCACCTTACATCCTGGCGTCAGAAGACCCTAGACGGCGTGAGGTTTTAGTCGGTAAGAGTCCGACATAACCTGCCCCGCTGGCCGCGGGGTGGGTATCCATGAGGATTTCCGCACGGAAAAAAAGGTATAAGCTAGAAGCTTGGAGGAACACACAGACAAGAGGAACATAACAAAGATCTCTATCTCAACATACATAGTTGAATCGACTTCCAATAACAAGTGCCCGCCTTTTGATGATATCGGCCTGCGTTGGTTTTCGTTTCACACATTGTACAAAACCGGCGTTTTCTACCTATTTTTTGTGTGGCTGGAGTTCGCGTGTTATCAATGCGAAAACTGTTGTTACAACACTACACTCCACAACACAGAATAAGGAACAATGTAGTTAAAAGCGCTATGGGGTAAGCACGCCTACGCTGAGTGAAGGTTCGCGTGAGTTCTATCGCCCGGGAGTGTCGTAATGAATATAGTCGAGTCACGACTGCAGTTTTTGGTAACTTTTCAAGTAAACAAAATCTTTACGATAGAAACATGCTAGAAACCAAAAATAGAGGTAGGAAGAAGAAAGGATTATTTAGCCAGCGAACTTAGCATCGAATTCTGTAAGAACTTTAAAGTATCTTAAATTTTCAGCAGCTCGAATTCGTGTTCCAAACAAACGCATAGAATGTTTTAACTGAAGTATATTATAAATAAACTTAAGTTAATCTCGTTGTAAGGTACTGAGAGCCAAGACTTCAGAACGACTTGAAGTTATAGCATCACGAATTATTTAAATAAGTATTAGGAACTTTGCAAACAGTGAAAACTGGAATTTTGTAATAAAATAATATTTTGGGACATATTAGAGGGTTCCAGCGACTGGTGCTATCTGGATAGCTCTGTGTAAGTGTAATATAAATGTGTGCACAAATTATCATAATTCTAGTACGAGTATTGCATATTATGAATTCCAGAATGCAAGTATAACTTACAAATATTTGCAGGCATCGGGAATGAAATCCAATCAAAATGATTGACTTTTTATACAGATAATAAACATCGAACAAAACAATACTGCGAACAAAAAAATAGATTAGTGGGAAAGTGTCGGAATCGAAACACCTGAACGGAACAGGTGACCTTTTACCAAGAGAGATAATGTCCACTGAAATACAGTAGGTATATCCTGAACATAATTATCATTTTTTATTTAAATCAAACTCTTGACACAAAGGGTTTAACTGAGAAAGTAATCTCTCACGTTACATCTACAAACTGAACTTAACAAATGCCTGATCGCCCGCAAAAAATAGTAAATAGAATTCTAATTCCATACACTTGCTTTTATAAAAGGAGATAATGAAATTCTATACCCTTATTCGTATTGTGTTGTTGGATCGAAATTATATTAAATTTGAACTGGATGAAAATCCTGTTGGAATTATGAATTTAATTGCATCAACCTCTGCTAGCTCTATGTAAAAGCAAAACAAACTGTTCAGGTCGTTAACGCGGAATGTATAGCGCTTCACTTGTTTTCTTTTACTCAACAGTAAGCTTGGGTTGATTAGATTTGAATATGTTTAAAATGTAATTAAATTAATTTTCTTTTGTAATTATATTGTAGACGTGTTAAAAAGGGTAAGTACCTGTCTCTTTTTAACACGCTTCCTCTGTTTCTAATGATGTTTGTAAAGATGATACCTTTGTAGTAGAATTTAAGCAACAGCACCGGAGAGAAAAAGTGGTTGTTGAAAAATTTTAGCCAAATTCATATTTATAATTTTATTAGGAAGTACTTAGATTTTTGTTGTATAAGTTTTGTCATAGAAACGCACCGTAGAACTACAAAAGTCAGGTCAAGTGGCCCTTAGGGGTTGTGCCCTACTTCTCTTCAAAGGTCCCTTTGAGGGAAACCTTTAAAAAATAAAAGTGGATTCATAAATCCAGGCTATTAAAAAGTTGCTACAAAGCTTTCTTAAGGCTTCCAGAACATTGAGAAATTAAGATGCAAATTGAATGAATGAATTTTTTAATGTCTTACGTGAATTAAAAGCTTCTCCTTGAGGTTCAAATATTAGAAGCTTGAAATGCATTTTTTTAATCGTAATAACAACCATAAGCTTCTTAACTTTTGAAATGTGTTCACTCCAGACTTGAAATTCCCAGACTTTTCGAAAACACATAATTACCTACTTAGAATTTTCTAACCCAGAAAGTCTATTACACTTCGCCAAACACGGAAAAGATGGACTAAGGGGTAGGATTTGTAGAGAACTTAAAGACTAGAATTCACGCAGAACACTATCCTTTCTGATGAGGTTTAAATGATAAATTGGGTTTGTAGAGTTAGAAGCTTGACTTTCCATAATATCTGATAACTTGAGTACCACAATAAGAGATGGGGTATTTTCCAAACTTAGACTGTTCCTCCTTCTAGACATCCTCTGAGCGTTTTCCCAACTGAATTTAACTACGAAACTGTCGAACTTCAATATTCTACGTGAAGCGACTACAATCAGGGCCTCGATTCTGTTAAAACAAGCCAGTGACACTTCAAAAAAATACCATTTAATTTTGGACTTTACTGTTATCGGTTTAAATTCTAAAATTAAATGAGATTTTGTAGAGCGAATGAAAAAGTTTAATGAATTCTTTTCATTTGATTTTAGACTTTAACTGTATGATGGTAAAGTCCACAATTAAATTGCATTTTTAGAGTGTCAGTGGCATGACAGTGGGTTGCCTTTAGCAGATGTGAAGCCCAGATCTTCACAACCCTTGTCAATACCGAAGTTCTGTATTTAGATCAACTGTACTAACAAGATACGCAACAACTATAAACTAATCACCAATTTCGATCATTAAGTACTTCTTTACAGAAATCATAGGAACCACATTAAGTAATGATTATACCTTTGAAAAGTAAATATACAAAGAGCTCTCGGCTTAGATATCCTCGTTACGTAGCTGAAGGGTGACCATAAATATTCATAATTCACCTACAAAACAGGGTAGTTTCTCAGTCCGTACTCCCGAGTCCTGGGACTAATTGCACCCGGTCCATTCGCGGCACATTTGAAGCACCAATTATATTTCATAGCTGTATTGTGGCCACACAGACGCTTTAAGTACGGATCGGGTCGGCTTATTATGAAGATAGGGTGTTTAATCCTATACCTACCTACCTACGCTTCATGAAAATTTACATGTAGATTGTAGGTATGGATTGGTTAATGCCTTTAGGTATGGCTGAAAATAATTCCATCGCGAAATGAGCGGCAGCTGTGCAACATTAAAATTGATTAAATTTTTAGTTTTAAATTGGCACCATGCGACGTAAAGTCCTGCCATTTCTATCGTCACAGTATAGGTACGTGTTGACTCTTACCCAAAAGGCCCACGAATAGGTCAAAATATATAATAACACTTATTGATAATAAGTCAGACGATTATCAATAAAACTGAAATTGACGACTTAAACAGTTGATAACAATAGAGATAACCACTTCATCTTTAACTGGGTTTTGTGGTGCCATATTGGAATATTCTGTACCTACTTTATAGGATCCATTTAGTAATATAAGTTACCAAAGTAAAACAACAAATCTAACCTCCTAAGTCTGCTAAGTACAAGCTACGGATACATTTTATTGCAGAAAATTCCTGATACTCGTTAAAAGCAGCCAGTTCAACAATCATGGCCAACCGACACCGCGAGCGGTTCACAGACTCGTTAGCCTGCTTATCATGGAACTATAAAACGTATAGATAGAACGCGTTAAAGAATAATACTGACACTAGTTGGCCTACTTGCGTATGCATACAATTCGGCACGCACTCACTCACGCACCAGTCGGTCATTAAGCGGCAAAACGTCGTTCGATTCAGTCAGTATAAGTAGCGCAAAAAAATACAGCATGCCTTGTGTATTGTTTAATGAAGTCGTATAAAAGCAGGTAGTGACAGCTAGAAAAAATACACAGGAATTACAATTCAATTACATAGGTGTGACTAGTATACACCACTTTGTCCACCATTGAGAAGAACTGTTCTTGGTGCTAATTCCCCTTATGTCAGGTTGCCAGGTTATGCAGGGTGATAAACAGTTGTAGCCATCTTGTTTATATCCACTTCCAATCATATCGCGCGCAAAAGTCGATTTACAACTCCTTGCCTGAACTTTCGTACGGTAGTCTATTTCTTTGTATTGTCAATATTAAATACTTTAAAATAATTGTTACTGTTATGGCACCTATAAGCTTCCTTTTTAATTATTGTTACTCTTTGCATGTTGTGTCTACTTATAAGTAACTGTTACATTATGACCTGTTACCTATCTTTTTCCCTTTTGGGGTAGAGACAACATCTTTCCACTTACTACGATCTTGGCATACCTACACCTTTCGCTTCTTCAAAGTTCATGTCAATTAAAGGGTAATGCAAACCAAAATTCACTCACAAATGGTTAGCCACCGTCATTTTTGTGACGCAGTCTCATCTTCAGCGTGTCCTGTCCGCAGGTTTTATGCGTTCATGCTGCGGATCTCATTATTTGATCCTCTGATTTCATTCGCGGACTTATTCCGTTGATGGCTCTCTAAGCTTGTCTTTACTTTTCGTGCTTCGCTTTCCCCTTTCGTCTTTCAGTTGAACATAAATTGCAGAGAGCGGACGAATTAAGTGAAATGTGTCATTAACCTTGCTTTGGATTAATTGATAAAAATAGTATTGAATCTTTTTTAGGCTGTTCTTAGTGTTTTTTTCAAAAATATAAGTACCTAACCTTTAAGTTAAGCTATTATATTGTAAAGTATAATAATATTCAATAATAGTTAAAGTAATATTGAATCGTTCTGAGTCGATTTTGAGGGAAGGTCCTAAAATCGGCTTAACTTATTAAACACACACAGAAAATTGAATTTGTTGTTTGAATTTGTTGTTGAAAAAAACACATTTTTTATGAATGATGAATTCTACTTGAAACCTTTGAAGTTATTCAGTAATATTGAATTAATTATGTCTAAGTGCATCTGTAGGTTCACTGTTAATAATAGATGATATATATTATGTTCTTATCTTGCTCCTTCGTATCTTATTAGTCTCTTACCAATCAAATATTTAACACCTATCTTCATAAGTAAGTATTGGAATTTGCTTATGACGGCTTCTAAAGTCTCAAAGTTCAAAATTACCCTTTTGTCCATGTTTGATCCCAACTTTATTTGTTTACCGAATTAAGTCAATTGGCACCATCAATCCCTTTCACCTTGAATTCCCAACTTTCAAACTCCACAGCTTATCTTTTTGTAAACAACTCCAACTTTCTTAAATGCTAACTCGATGAACTTGAGTGAAAATAAAATACACCATTTATAAAGTTCTTATCTTGGCTTCAGCCCTCAAACCAAACTTAAAGTGCTTGCAAGGAAATTTGGCTTTACGGACTCAGAATTATGAAAAGTTTGAGTTTTGTCATGGTTTCATTTTTCAAACAAAAAAGTGGTCAACATCGTCTAAGGCTAAAGCCAGCCTTACCTGCTAGCCGCTACACCTACTGATTAATAGACAAGGATCTGGTAGGTAGGTACTCTGTATTAGGAGGGCCTTCCGTAAAAAGCCTTATAGTTAAGTCAAATCAACTGGATGAGCTGTAATTATGCAGACCAAGATTAGCGTTATCTCATAGCCCAGCATAGATCTGCTAACTTCGTCTTGGATTCTTAGACGGGTATAGATCGACTCTATAGGGATAAGGTCGTTCTTTGCATGATAAATACCTATGCTCAGAGATTTGTTATTCCTGAATTTTACTTCGCCAGAAACTATGCGGTAAATTAACATTTAATCTGATTCAATGTCTTCAGATCTAAGGTTTCTTGCGGGCTACAGATGTATTAATTTATATTCAAAATGTCGTCTATTGTTTTAATTTAAGTACCTATTATTTCAATTGTTCTCTATTGTCCTAAATATGCCAACGTAGTCAATATTTTAACTGTCAAATTAAACTGGTTTTCAATTTGCGCCAAAAAGCTGCGTATCCGTTGAAGCGGTAATCTCGCTTCGCTTCGACCAATGGAATTGTTCAAAATCTAAATAAAACTTACTTGGGTCGCCTTTGATGGAAACATATTCCTTAAATGAAATACTTGATAGGCCCGCATTTGACCACCATCTCACTTGGTAAGTGATGATATAGGTATTATGATCGACTATGGAGTGCGCTTGCCTAGAAACAACCTATTCACTCTTGACTTAACTATTCCCAGGTTATAGCTTTCCAGAAACATAGACTCAGATAGGGCATTCCACTTCTTGTACGCATAATGAACGTTTTGCTGAAGCATTAATTCATTTCATGCGTAATAAAGTTCTCCAAATCTTTATTAGCCGTGTCATTTTATAATTATTCTACGCAACAAGCTACCCTCGGCTTTACACGGAGTCTATATGATCTATCTCAACAACAACAGCCTAAATAAGTCTGTAACGCAGTTGGCAATTGTAATTGATCCAATTAACCCACTCAAAGAACTTAATTGTTACAATTAGTTCTGATATTAATTACGGGGAGGTTCATCAGAACTTGGTTTATTAACTCACAATAATTCATCATGCTGTATCTCTCACTTATAGGTATTATTCAATTAACATAATTGTGATAATTGCTATCGTGTTCACTCACAATAAATACTTCATTACATAAAATGGCTTGATTATTTTACTTGTTTGATTACTTACAAGCGTGCTCAACCGTCGACCACATCATCACTTACTAAACAGGTAAAAATGTGGTCAAACACGAGCCTATTACCAATTAAAAAAAAGTTACTAGCTAAACAACTAGCTGTTGCCCGCGGCTTCATCCGCGTTGAACACTAATCTTGTTCATTTCCGCGATAAAAAAAGCCGTCTGAACCTCAACACTGGGAGGACAATCTGGGAGGAACCGCTTCCGTCCATCAGCAGGTAAACTGACTGACAGTTGAGGTTAACACAGGCCCAAAAGACCCCGTTGGGACCCGTAGGTACCCTCATTCTATCTCTGTGCAACTTTTCTTTCAGTTACATTCAGTTGTGGTGTAATCCATCCAACCTTTCCCATTAATAAGCCACGTACAGCTAACGTATGTAAAAATTAATTCAAAATAGTATCAATAACGCAACTTTTACCCTATTCTTGTCGCAAATTGAGTCCACTCACTTTCAATCTTAATTCCATTCATTTCGTTCATTCAATCATAACCAGAAGTGAAATTCCAATATCCGATAAATAGACCGCCGAAAAAGTTGTCACAATAGGCACAAATTATTTTACCGCTTTAGTACGTGAAAACTCGAGAATGAACAAATCTCTAATAACACCTTTTACGACACCCACACGACAAGATGGCCCTTGTTATGCTGGGAAGCGATTTAAGTACAGAGAGGAAATAGAGTTTTTCCAACATTATATAATCAAGCATGACATACGATCTTATCTTTTTCACAAGAACATCTTCACCCTTATATCAAACACATACCGACACATCGAGACAAAGAGAGGTGGAAAGCTAATTGCGTAGGATGAGATCTTCGGAACAAAAGAACTGCTTTGTTGTGTAACCTTAGGGTCCTATTGTTTCGACAAACAATTTAAGTAAAAGCGGTCTGTTATTTGATAGCGAGGCAATTTTTATAGGCAAATGCTATGATATTTTATTAAAAAGTGGTAGGTACTTTGGGGTGGCCTTCATTTTACGGGAAGCGGACGCGGACCCTGGGTTTCAAACTTTAAGCTTTGGATACAGCCGTGAGTATCGCTGTGATGGTGATGAAATTGATGAAGGTCGTAAAAATGTAAGTTCTGTATAACATCCGCACGAAATCAATAGATGGCAGCACTGATTATTTTCATGTTATGTAAATAGTACGAGTATAAGTTGTGTGTTAGAACTTAGAAGAAACAAATCAATTAATTATTAATACCATAATAATGTAGCAATATTAAATAAAAAATCGTCAACAATAAAAGTAATCAGTCTTTTTTACCTGACTGCCAAGAAGGGTTATAAAATAATACAATCACCTAAGAAAATGCCTATCGTACGTTAAATTATAGGAAGGTGAGTTTATTTAAATTTGACTTGTTCTATTTTTTGTTATGATCTTTCCCCCTCCACCGTACCTCACTTCCTTCCCCCCTCCCTGCCCCTACCGTCAATAACCAACCCTAACTACTTAATGAACTCGAAAAGTTTGGATACACTGTTCTCAAGTGTTACAATCACTGACAAGAAGTTTCGTTAATTTATTCAACAAGTTTGTTCCTCCCTATTTTATTACGGAATTTGCAGATTTAGCTGCTACGTTCGTACTTAGACGATCTTGTAGCTCCATAGATACCTACTAGATAGGTATATTAGGTCGACAAGTTTACGACAAACAAAAAAATGGTGTTGATTGTGTTTTAATTTTCTATAATAATTATTAGCTATAACATGTCTATAGAACTTGATTAACTTATAGGTACCTAACTTAAATTGCTGATTCTATTTTAATTTACTATATTATATAGCTATAACATGTCTAACCTGAGTAACTTATCTTAAGAAAGAAAAATAATTCATGACAACCAAACATTCCTATTGATAAATTTTATTTAACTTTAAAATCTCAAATATCGAACATCTGCATAGATCTGCGCAAGAGAGCAGAATGCAATGCACTGATCGAACAGGTTCGTCAAAGTTCATTCGTTCCCATTCATTACTACAGAGGCCATTGACTCCATCGTCGTAATTTTTTTTTAGCTTCGCGGTCGTTGACGAGTTTTGAACCCTTATAGTGGCAGCACTGGCAGCATTGGAGATTGAAGCCATTTTGACAGGTGGTACCTCTGCTTACTGTAGCTAACTTCATACTACAACTGTTTACCGCGAACGTTACGTTAGTTATGTTTTGTAGTGTTTGTGTATGGCATAACATTTTGTTTTGATCTCAAGAATTCGAATTTTATAAATGGAACGGACATTTTTGTTTCCGTTGACAAATAAGTGTAGATTCTTGTAATGTTTTGTGTTGAAGTGTGTATTCTCAAATGAATAGTTACAAAGTAAAGCATATTGGTGAAAGTGTGGTTATATTGACGGTTGAAACTCATTAAATACAATTGATTGCACCATGATTCGATATATATTATAATTAGGTAAATAAAGAAGTGTTTACCTTATTTGGATGTTAAAGATTGACTTACAAGTCTTGTGAAGCGTTCAATCCTACTCGAGATCTCGCAGAGCCCGGTCTAGACCTTCAGCCAAATAAGGCGTTGGTTCGAATTAATTATGTCTGTTATAGGCGTAATAAATTATAGTCTATTGAGATTTATGTTGTCAAGCAACTGTTTCCGTGTCTTAACCCATCTGATATCGTAAAAAAATCCAAAATTAATTTTGCTTAAGTTTTAAGTAAGTACAACCTCCTTTCTAACCTCAGACTAGAAGAATAAGATTATTCTTGTAGTCTGAGTTTCTAACTTACTAAAAAGCTAAACATAACATAAACTCACGTCTATATCCCCGAAGGGGTAGGCAGAGGTGCTAGCACCCACATTTCGCCCTTGTTATTCCGTAACTTGCAGTGTTTGGCATGGCATGTTGCGCCTAAATGTACCATAATCAAAAACGATAGATAACTATCGTCTTTGACCATGATTAATATTATTAGTGTTAATTAAAATAATGTAAACTGGTAACTTGTACAGGTGCAATTTGACTTCCGGTCTTCAAAAGCTTGTTTAGAATGAATTAGAACAAATTTCGTTATTCAGTGTTATGGTTTAGCAAAGTTAATTGAGAAAGATTAGAGAATTTTACTCACGTGTAAAAGTGACTAGGTAGGTACCTACCTACTCAATAAAAATTCGTTCTAAGCTTCATTAAAAAAAAAGTAAAATGTAGTAAAAGGTGCATTTGAAGCAAGATCTTTGGGGTCCACGTCCAAGTCGGTATACCCGCTGTTAACGGGCGGGATTCTGGCGCAGAATTTCCTTTCGAAGAGGTCAGACGGTAGTCGCGTACGGAAAATCCAAAATTATCCACACTAGGAGGAGGCAATGTAGGAAACCGAGCCCCATTTTCACCGAAGATGAACCGATTTCTATCATGGGTGAAAGAAAACAAGGCAATCTTCATTGCTTGCCCCGTCTCGTGTTTACCGATATTTGCGATTATCAGCGATAACCGTAATTAATCTGAACCTCTTCAAGTCGCGAGTTCGCGACTGAATAGCTCTATCTTGTCGGCCATCGTGCTTTATCGGACCGTAACTGCTTGACATAGAAATACCTAGTATCTTATGAAATAATGCATCATCGCTTTTTTATGATACCTATTATCGGAGTAGCAAAATAATGTGTATAGGGTCCACATCAACATTTGTGAGTCTTCCTTAACCTCACGTGCAGATTGAGAGACGAGGTTCTAGCGTTGGCTCTCCCCTCGGTGTCGGAAGAGTCATACGACATTCGCTCCCGTAACAGTCCAGATAACTCAAATCTTTTGAAGCATGAGAAAGGGCCCCGGGCACCAATGTCGTGTACATTGGAGCCCGGAGTTTTGGATGGAACTAGGACCAATGCTATGATGAATGATGATGTTCTAGGGGGTGATAATTCTCAAGTCGGACTCAATCATACTGAGAAAAACATGACCCTGTCACCTGCTAAATTATCATGAGTAAACATACCTACTTATGTAGTAGATTAAACCAGATTGATGAAGTCTTTAATGTAGGTAACTATGTAGTCAACAGGATATCAAGGAGTTGATATTAATATCGTGGTTAACATTGCAAAATAAAGGTCTGAGATCTGAAAACTATCCCCGTAAGGAAAACATCGAAAGATATTCAACAGAATTCCTTCAAACCGTGAGATAACGTGCGGGCACTCTACATACGAACTTTCAATTAGGAAATGTCCAAGTACACACGAAACCCTTTGCCCCTCTCATTAATAACCGACAAGGGTGGGCTCAAAGGACCCACCACAACCGCCAACAACTAATAGAATCAGGCTATTCCTCTTGGTCCGCTCTGCCCTTTGCTTCTGCGAGATGACACCTTGTAAAGACGGTTTTTCTTGGTACACAATCCTGCAAATTTCATTTCGCATGGTAGTCAGCTACTGACTGATCGAATACCTTTCCATGGTGTGTGTCAGCCACGGATCAGACGCTGTCACTATACTCCGAAATGCAATACACCCCGCGTAGGTACTATACGCGCGTACCTACTTCATAATCATAATATTCAAATCCAGTAGGTAGGTACTTGAATCACAAAGCCACATAAATTATTAGGTGTCACTTGTTTACTTGCTTAAATGACACGCAAATACCAATTTAAATTCACCATATTGCTGGCATATCCTAATAATACCTATTACAAATTACCAATATTATACAGACATGGTTTTCCTTTTCACTGTAAAATCCGTACGCTTTAATAATATTTACGCCGCCATTTTGCTATGCAGCATCACAAATTATTACAGCTTTAATTGGAGTTACTAATAAACTGTGTATTACATTTTGGTAATACAGTCGTGTATTCTCGTAATGAAAGCTGTTATAAGGCTATGTGTAGATTGGTCGCTCGTGCGATAAAACGCGTTGCGTGCCAGCTCCATATTAATTATTTCGTCTTAGCTTAGTATGTTGTTACGGTTGTGACTTTTAGATACGGTGTAGTCTTGATAACTCGAACTTCGTTAAGTTGTAAGTCTCGATAATATAAATAAACCATTAACTTCCGTTGATACGCAATTCTTGAATTATTTACATTTACAGAATCTAACGTATGGTATGGTAACTTATGTAACTCAGGAAGTCTAGAAACCCTATGAAATTTATAGTACGTCATTTAATACCCTATACGTCTTCAGATTTTATCTGAATGCTCGCTGACATGTTGACATGCGTTACATTTTTTACCCGACTGCGCAACGCAAAGGAGTGGTAATGTGTTTAACAGCCTATGTTGTATGTTTGTATGTTCCTTTGAAGCACTATACAGACCAAACGCCTGGGCCGATTTTCATGATTCACACGTCAATCGATTCCTCTTAGTCCGGCGAGTGTCACTAAAGACATGACGTCAGTGAAAATTCAGTATGGCCACTACTGGCCGCCATATTGTGAAAATTAAAAAAATGAAAGTCAGCAAACTATGTCAAGTGGGGTATCGTTGAATAGGTATTTAAAAATCATTTTTAGGTTTCTTTCAACATTTTTCGATTCCATTGACCATTTAGGATCTATAGCGATTTAAAGTTGCGTAACAACAATTCATAGGTTTTTATTAGACAGTAGAAAGTCCAATCGGCTAAATAGCTGGCTAGGACACCTATAACTAAAAAGTATAAAATAAAAAAATATAATTTAGAAATTAAAAAACCCGACTGCGTAAAAAACTAAAAAGAAAAAAAACAAGCACTCAGATGTGGTGGAGGTGGTCTAGAAACATAACAACTTAACAGTCGGGATCCATTTAAAAATAAGATTGGCTGTTGAATAGTGGATCCCGACTGTTAAGTTGTTATGTTTCTAGACCACCGGACATCTGAGTGCTTGTTTTTTTTCTTTTTAGTTTTTTATGCAGTCGGGTTTTTTAATTTCTAAATTATGTCATGTGAACATAGCCTTAGGATGCCTCAAAATTTGAGGTAATTTGATGTTACACTCGAGATCCCTGAGCCATAATTGACTGCATCACGATGCTTCATTCTGGGAAGGAACCCATTTTCAATCCAAAATAAATACCTCGTGCTTCAGATTGACATTAATCGTCTCAGTCGTGGGTTATGTTATGGTTACCAAATATGTTCGTTTTTGGAGTTACCTGATCGAAAAAGTATCTCCGGTGTTGTTTGTTAACTCTTATTTGCCTAGGCTCAGTAAGGGATATTTTGTACATGTAGAAACTACAGGGGGGGGGGGGGTTCGGCACGAAAAAAAAAAGGGATCTCATCGGATCTGACGATCACGTTCAATAAGCCACACTAAGGAACACGTATTACCTCTATATCTTGAAAATTACTTAACCGATTTTAGTGAGCTTGCATATTCTGGCTATATCTGCAAGAAGCTAGTATTAATAGCGAGGACGAAATGCAATCTCGAATAGTACGAATCTATCCAGTGCGGCGGCGTAGAATGCTTTATCCTAATCTGAATCTCTAATCTAAGTTAGTTCAGCATAACTCCATAGCTAAGATCTCTTGCCATACTAATGTACTGATAACAATATTACTAAACTAACCAGTATGATACTAGGATACTAACTAGAAAAGCTAAGCTTGTTTTACACCGCACGTTTATGTCCACAACCGACTTATAATTAGATTCCGATGATCACTTTATGTGGTTTTTATGTCTAACTGCATTTGAAATGAAAAAGTTACTTAAGTATTAGAAACCGGATTATGTGCAAGTTAAATTACTTGGATATAATAAGTACCTATGCACGCAAACACACACATGCTTGGTTTGTGCGCTTAACTTTTTGAAAAGTTCTGCGTCGGTTAGAATCATCGATCGGTCCCAAATTTTTGAAACGAATTATAATTCGCTTTAAATATATATAATAGCCAAACATTTTAATGTATGTTTAGCGATATTTCTCTGCCCCGTTTATCCTCGACAAACTTGGGAACCTCATTTTTAAAAGGTAGTTAATAAAATAAGTTACAAAGTTCAAAGAAAATACAAAACTATTTTAAAAGTTCACTTTGCAATCAAAATCGATTTAGTTTCTAGCAGTCACTGTTCACTAAGTTTCAGTTGCTGGTCTGTTGATCGCGTATTGTGCAGCAAATCGCTACTACAACTGACTGGAGTACATTCATTAGCAACATTGTGTGTATGTCCAAGTTCGTTTTCATCTCATTCACAATAGTTACAAGTGTTTAAACTGCGAACAAGCATTGTTAGCGATGGACATGTATTGCGAAATTGTTGTATTCAACTTGTAGCGTTATTACGAAACCGAGCTGCAACAAATAAAGCCATGTTTGATTGTTTTGGGATGGTTTTGAGCTGGTTTAAATTTGGAACTACCTTTTTAATTTCATTACATACAGGGAAAATAAAGTTTCAATTCATACCTAATACCTCATCTGTTGTTTACGGTAAATTGTTATTAATAGGCATTTACAGTAAAGGATAACCTCTACTGTACCTAAATGCCTGTAACTAGGTACCTACCTATAAGGGTAGCCTACCTTATAATATACCTTAGTTAGGTAATGAAAATTATAAAATTATAGCAAAACTCGCGGATAAAACTGTCAAAAATCAACTTTCTTAGGTAGGTAGCTTACGGAAGTATAATTTGTTTCAAAATATTTTTCCATCATGAAGATATAAAAATAAGTGTCGATTATCAAAACATTACTTCAGAAAGCGAAATATCAAATCCACTTAAGGTTTAATCAGTATCAATTCTAGCTGCTTATCTATTACAAATACGGAAGTATAACAAACAGATACTAGCCCTCCGTGATAAAGTAATAACTCAAGTTGTCTCAGTAAGCACTTTTGAAGTCGTTATACCGACACTGGAATACAAATTCGATGCTTTAAAATCGCATCTGTCGCTTATTCTGGCAGTATCATTCAGAAAATTCAAGTTAGAATCATAATTTGACGTTCATTGCATCGTAAGAGTGGCACCATCAACAAAGCTATTGAAATATCGAACTGAAAGCTCAATGGAATGTAAAATGAGATATAAATTCAAAAGTGTCGTGCTACTCGCTGGGTTCGTCGTTCAGCAACTTTAAAAATTACCATTTTAATAGTATTCTTCGAAGTTCGACTTCCGTAACATGCACAAAATCAACAAATTTACATAAACATCACAGGCTAGAACTAAAGGGGCGAGTATTATCTCGTTTCCTCTTTAGCTAGTTTGATTTTTCGATAATATCCGGTGTTGCTGATTTATTTGATATTTTGGAACGATTACTCAACAGCTTACTATGAGGCAATAATTACTATAGAATGGCTATTAATTGGTAATTATCAATTTGGTTATGGTTCCGCTGTGCACGCAACCATCAAAGTACGGAAGATTGTGGGAACATCAATTACGGAATGTTTCTTTTGACTGCGACATCTGTTTAATTTGCCGTGTTTGCTACCTACGTGTGTACCACAAAATTACCTAACTTTAATTATTGTTATATTGTGGTTGCCTCATAAGGCACTAGTGAGTACATAGGTAAAGTACCCAGTCTGTGTTCTTAACTTCTTACGTGTTGCGGTTGTCTCTGTCTGTTCTTTGGAAAATTATTAGTTTTCAATCATTTGAAGTGAAAACCACATGAGGATAAATTAATATAATTTACTTTAGAACATCCTTTATGTGTCTGATGGTATACCGCATATCTGAACTGTATAACTAATTTAATGAAAAATACCCATGAAAACTTTTAGCAACTCCTTGTAGGCATGTTGAAAGACCCATCTTATTTGATAAAAATTACATCCCATCTGCTAAAATTTTAACGAGAATTAACGCTGGTATATTTCCATTGAAGTTCTCCTGCGTCTCTCGTCTCTGACTCGAAGGAGATATGCGGCAAGAATTGGTTACTTGGGGGCCAAATCTATTATTTACTTCTAAGCCTAATACACGGTCCAAAAACTAAAACAAATCATCACCAACCAGCAAATATACACAAAATACTTCAACAAAATAACACACGGACAGCATTATTAGTTAACAATAGGAAGGATATAGGGTTGCACTTAAATTAGGGGCGCAGCACCTGCTACCTGACGTCATGGGGCTAACTTCAAGTGAATTAAAGGGAACGTTTTTTTTGTTTCCTTTTTTTTGTTCAAAATGCTTATGCAGCTTAATATTTGGGTGCCTTTGCCTATATCGGCACGAAATAGTCTTTTAATCAATTTTGTTATCGTAAAAATTCTATTGATATTCTACATGGCGCTATCAAAACCCAAAGTAAGCATAGTTTATGAAACTAGCATGCAATAAGGGCGCTGAAATGATGCTAAATACTATGTATTTTATGTAAATACGATGTACCTACATGTTAGTACAATGTAGGTTAAAATATCAAAATTTCAAATTTATAGGTACCAATAGAGACGTACCAATACTACCAATCAGTATTATTATTCGGTGAATTTATGTTAAAATTATTGTCGTTAATGTCGGAGTTGAATTATACAACAAAGACAGTAAGGAAATATAAAACAAGATTAAATAATATTTCCTCTTATAATAATAATGTAATGTATAATGACCTCCTTCCACACCTCAAGAGTTTCCTCTGCTATTTTTGGGTTGTTTCAAGTCTACCGGTTTTTGGTTCATCTGACCTACTCTTCCTTTTTCAAAACCGATTATGGCCAGTGTGACATGTAAAGGAATACATACAAAACCACATTATGGATATCCTCGACATGGTAGCTCTCTTCTTAGGGGGCATAGGATCCGGTTGCTTGTTATCTCCTTAAGGTAGATAGCGAAGCGAGTGATTGATGCTTCTCGTTACCAGAAGGCTGGCTTTTAGAAAATAAGCTTTGTCAGACCACGTGGTGATGTTGCCAGTTTTCTGGGAACGCAATACCCGAAGACTACCTCAAGCTCAAGTGAAGATGAGAAGAATTCTATGATGCAGTCTAGGTTTTGTAGTTTTACTTTGATAATGCATAAAGATACTTGTTTGTATTACCTAATTCAAATTTAAAAAAATATTTAAAGATATTGTGTTTATTTTAATTTCAACGAGATGAAAATTTAATAAAATATGTACATTTATTGAAATAACCGCATTGATAAAAAATATTTTTTCTTTGAACTTTTTTAAGTGCCTTTAAATGGGTTATAAAAATAATGATTTTTGACTTTGCCCAACCCAGGAATCGTACCTCCCAGAGCAATTGTTAGAAACAATTGCACGCAGATAAAGTTATACCACAGTGGAAAATTAACATAGTCAGTTGTTCAAATTAACAATGATTATAAACAAACATGACAAGGTCTAACGGAAGTCTTATTGTATTCTGTATCTCATACGTTTACGTCACTAATTCAGTAGATAAAACTTTGTCTACACGCATATTATGAGTTTTATGAGTTTCCTAAATTACATCTGAAAATGTAGAGCGTCTTCGCCTGACTGCAAAGACAGAATTTTTTTTTATATACCACGTAGGTGGCGGACAAGCACACATCCCACCTGATGGGAAGCGGACACCGTGGCCTATGTACGTGTGCAACACTAAAGATGTCACACACACGCTGCCTACCCTGAAGGGAACGGGGGAGGGCTAGGAAGCGAGCTCTGGCTACCCTACTTACTGGCGACGGGAACACAACACGATGGTTATTATGGTCGCGGTCTTCTGTAGGGCGGAGGTACTACTTCAGTCGGACAGCTCATTTCAAACGGGAGATACCGTCGTCGTGTCCTACCTCCTTACAATATATTAACAAACAAAGACTTGAAGTTATAGTAGACCATCTGCACGTTTGATCAATTGAAAATCTTCATCTGTCTGCTTCATTGATTTCAGAGGGCCAATTCACGTAAAAAATATGTTCGAAATTCCGTGTCAGTCTAATTTCGATCTCATGTCATCTTCTAGATACTTTTCTGTCAGACATCTCCTCAATTGCTCATTTCCATATAAATTATGTCTTCTTTCACGCAATCCATCATCTTGCTAAAGCTATCTGCTACTTTATTCACACAAAATGCAACTTATTAAAACCATACCCTTTTTTGAAGTCGGTTAAGTTTTTTTGTGTCAGTGTTATCACACAGCTGTTTTCCCGCGGCATTGTCGACGTCATTATCGCGTCGCCGTAATTTTATTCGAACAAAACGTGTGAATGGCTAGTATTTTCGTCTCCATTCTAAGCAATAAGGCTTTTTACTAGAGGTTTAATGTTGGTTGTGTGACTACACACTACATTCTAGATGTGTGTGTGTGTGTGTTACGCTACCTCTAGAAATCGTTGACCGTTAGCGTGAGTTATACAGAAAAGGCAACCCTTAAAAGGGACAAGCAGGGAGCTTCAGCCATGTTTAAGATGCTAATACATGACATGATAATGATGAAAAAATCATTGTAACGAGAGTCGTAATTAAATTATACAGTATGGCTTTGAATGCCATAATTAATTTACCGGTTCTAATGTTTTTGTAAGTTATTTACATTTAGATAATGAATAATATTATCAAAATGAATAATAATGTTTAAATTGTTAGGTCCTTACACGTCTTATTTAAAATAACCACAACCTTAGTTGAAGATTGCGTTTTTTAATTTACCACGAATTTGTCATACATAATTAAGTACTAAAATAAAAATATGATCAGATATCTGAAAATTGCACAGTGGGAACTTATCCTTATTTATAAATACAAATGTGAGGAATGTAAGAAGACTAATACTTAAATAGTACCTAATTTGAATTATTGTTACCTGACTAAAATTTTCCTTAATACATAATTAGTCGAAAAACAATCGCGCGTAGACAGTAACAACTTATAACAGTTCAATATTTATAAATACTCAGTCATACAAATGATGATGCGAACTTATGACAGATTCTAATTAATTTTAATTAAGATCAATGATACAGCACTTATCAATCAATTTATATTATTATTATAAATAAAATAGAAACCGACATCAACATTACGAAATCATAACCAAGTTTAAAACAAACACACCTTTCTCCAAATCAACAACCTTAAAACTTATCTTAGCTCGAGTCACAACAAATCTGTCTCGCGAAATGCGTAAACTATCATATCTTATCAAACGATTGTACAAATGAGAGCAATGTTTATCAGGAGATCGCACAGTTGCTTCGGGCCGGGCTACTCCGAGGTCTTGAGTAAGAACCCTACCATTTACCACGTTGTTGCAGTCCGCATTCGGCACTCCGACGCGGCATCGAGTGAACGTCGAGAAGGAAGCGACTCGCGTGACTATAGTTAGTGAATAGAGTGCGCGTAGTTGATTGTGACGTGCAATGCTCAGGGCCCGGCGCGCCCCACTACCCCTAACAGGGCTATGGAGACCCTCATCGACAAATTCAAGAGGGAGCAGGGTGGATTACGACGCTCCCGATCCGTCCGCGCTTCCCTTCGACTGATTGGCAACCGCTGGCGGGCTAAGGACGAGGAAACAGATGATATCAAGAACAACAGCATACTATTCTCAAAACCAATTTGGACAGAGAAAGATTACGACGTTGCGTATAACGGTATCGAAGGTACATATAAACCAAAGACGCCAGCCATGGCGAAGAGGAAGCCGGACGCGGGGAAACAAAGGAGAAAGAGTGGGGATATCGATTTAAATCTAAAGCCACAAAGGCCTAAGAAAGTGGAGAAGAAATTTAGTGATTTGTTCTCGAATAAGAAACAAAAAAGTGTGTCAGCAAAAGAACTGGTAGTGCCAGAGAAAATACCTCCGAAAGCAGCAGCGATTCTGCACATACATTCACCGGAGTGCGAGAAAGTGAAAAAAAAACTGAAGGGGATGGGGAAATCGGAGTCGGCGAAATCAATGTCAGAGTTGATGGTCCATAAGCGCGTGCGCAGGGGCTCGGAGAGTGACATGTGCCCGAACCAATCGCGTGGCTGCGTCAATCCTGCGTTTGTGTACAGCACCCCACCGAAAGACAGGAAGATGCCGATGTCACCCACAGCCTACTTAAGTATGTATTATCCGCTTTTATCATAATTTTAAGTTCAAGCGATTTAGTACACTCGCGCTGAGTATTAACTTTTGAATAATTAGTCATTGTTATATTACGATCATTAATAACTGTCTTCTCAGTATTCTGTCTCTTTTTTGGCGATCTAAAGTTTTGTAATGCTACAGGTGTAATCCTTAAAGCGTAGGCAGAGAAATATTACACGGCAATTACGTTAGTTAAAGTTCTTGTTAAAATAAAACTATGTATTTTCAATGGATTCTATGGCGATTTATTTTGGGTTAGTTATTACGTTCGGGTGCTTTTCAGTAGACATGGTCACGGGGACATTATTATTTCAATGTTCAATGCTGGCGTAAATTTAGACTTCAAAAGACGGCTTCGAGTGATAGATGACCTATTGATTAATTAAACAGGTCGTATCATGAAATACAACATACACCAAACAAAACAAAAGGTAAATTAATTATTTCTAAACATTATTGTTAATAAGACTATGTTTTACTATATTTTATAATTATGTTACATTGTACGTAGAATACTACGAGATTTTTGGAAATATTTTATAATAGTTAATTACTATTGTCGTTAACTGTATAGCATGCACATCATTATTTTGATTATAAACTTTTTACTACAAGATAAAATATACTAATTAAAAAAATAAGAAAACGCGCATAGTAAATTATTACGAGTAGGTACTCATATTGAAGTTGTAAATCAAAAAGAAACGTATAAACGTATAAATTAGGTAATGTGCTCGCAAAAGCATGCGCCGTTTTATTCTTTACTTGCTTATCCGCCGCGACTCCGCCCGCATGGACTTGGTTTTCACGCTTTTTGACTCAACATCATACACCCTCGATAAACATTTCGATCCGCATAACTTTTTTTTCGTGCGGATATCCCGACGGATACCACCCCCGTGGCTAGCGGGGGTGGTTATGTCGGAGTAGAACCAACTAAAACCGCAAGCGCCGGTGTAAGGTGGCTTAAAAAGCATTTCCCTCGCACCCTTGCTGTCTTCTTCTTCTTGCAATGAGTTGTAACAATCTTCTGCCTACCTTTTCAGCAATATGCTACCTTTTAGACATGAGTATACAAAATACACTTCTCAATCTGAAAAATCGAAACACCTTGCAAGTTTATGTTTTCTAAGGATTATTAGAAAAATGTGTAACTTAGAGCTTGTCCAGAAAGGGCGAAATCGCATAAAGGAAGGAATATACCTATCAAAATGTCATTTATAGTGAATAATATGAGGTTCAAATTCTTATGTTCAAGTTCTAAATTCAGATAATCATAAAATAAATAATTTGTGTATTGTTTAAGTTCCAAAATTAAATTGTTTCGATTTTTCTGTTGAGGAGTACCTGAAGTATTTTTACAGTAGGTAATTGTTTTCTCAGTTATAATCCGCGCGCGATGAAAATGTGAAGGAACCTTGTCAAAGTCAATCGAAAATGACAGTTCTCACGTAGCGTTAGCGTGTTAACACCGACTTTGTTCTTGATTGAAATATCTATCAAATGCCAGAACTATTTCGCGAGATTGACTACTCAAGATTTTACCCCTTTTTCCACTCATTATTAATCTTTAATCTATATATAAATAAAAATTAATTGCAAATCTGTTAGTATTGCAAAAACTCGAGAACGGTTGAACTGTTCTTACCTGTCAGACATTTGATGTTCGTCCTAATATCTCCTATCACTGTCGTCGTCGTCGTTTCGGTATTTTTGGCACGATTACGTGTAGATCCATGTAGATCAGATAAGAAAAGGCGGTATATTAAAGATAGCTGTTGCCCGCGGCTCCGCCCGCGTGGACGTCGATTTTCGCGTTTTATTGCCGGTTCTAATCAGCCGATTGTGATCAAATATGCGTAAGATTTTGAGTCTAACCAAGACCTTTCTAATAAAAAAAACGCATCAAAATCCGTTCAGTTCTTTTTACGTCCATCGATAGCGATAAAAAATACCAAACGAATTTTGATGCGGTTTTTTTTTTAAAAGGTCTTGCTTAGACTAAAAATTTACCGTATGTTTGGTTGTAATTGGTTAAGTAGAACCGGAGATATGACCAAAAACGACCTAAAAACGAAACGCGGGCGAAGCCACGGGTTTCAGCTTGAATAAAAAGTAGTCTATGTGTTGCCCAAAACTATGAACTATAATCTTACCAAGTTTGATCAAAATCCCTCCAGTAGTTTCTGATTTTTGCGCTCACAAAAATTTGCGGACAAACAGACAATCATACAATATTATAATTATTATAAATCTCGCATTCAAAATTAAACTCATTTAGAAATCTATACCTTGTCTAATCTAGGATGATAATTTTGACAGCTCCAAGTAGGGTACCCCATATAGTATAATCGAAAATGGTTCTTTCGATTTTCGATTATCGTTCCCATAGAATATGGAATCGATAGTTACAAAAATACAAAAACATTTATTTTTTATTATTTTAGGTAGGTAACTTACTTCAGGATGACAAAAGAGAAGTTTTATGGTATAGTATTTATGTTTCGTATCATATTTAGCTAATTATATCACAAAAATTTTAGTAGTATAAGTACTAAATAATTTCAATAAATTATTTTAAATTCGATTCATTCGATTCATTTGTGTAAAGTCAATTGTGATCTATTCTTGCCAGACGCTTCACTATGACAAGTGGGCGGGGCTTGTCTATGAATTACAATAATTTTATGGGTATAATTTAATAATTTTGTATAAAAAAATACGATACTTCATAGACATGAACTGTCATTATTATCATCCTAAATTAGACAAGGTATAGTCGCACTAAAAATACAGCTTCGTTTTGTGAGCTTCGACATGAGTTTGCCGACGCTACGGCTAGCCGGCGGCCCACTTACGTCTCAGTTCCAAAAGGTAGCATCACATTTTGATCGCGCGCGGATTATAATCATGTTAATTATGACGACACGAATGTATTTATGATAATGTGTATGGTTTTATTGATATGATGATAAACATGAGTATCTGAGGAATTGTTTACAAAGCGTAACCGTATTTTCTTTTATACTACGAAATAGTAAAACAAGCACGCGGCCTGGCTCATGGAAGTCGGTTACCAGTGCTTATAAACATGAGAGGTAATTACTATTATGATTCAATACAAGTGCAACAATATCTTTGAAATTAACGAAATAATCGCCTAGACTCGCTACTCTGTATATACTCGAAGTAGTAGATAGATGTATCCCTTAGACTTGAGGGTGCTGACAGCATATAGGCATCAACTCACAAAAGGTGTAATACACTAAATGTAGCCTCAGAGGTTTAGGTTCTGTTACTGAATCAGTAACTCCACACAAGTAATGTTTTTTTTATATATCGGTCACGTCATTGATATGACTTCACCTCGCCTGATGGTAAGCTAAAGGTAAAGTTTCAAGAAGGGGGTCCCCATTACATACCGATAGTGCCATAACGGTGGCCCTCGACTTGACGGCCTCATCAAATGTTTTTCACGCACTGCTTCCTTTAAGCGGGGCGCCGCCGGGACCGTCAAAGCCCCGATTAAAGGACCCGGGACTGTAGGAGGAAGGAAACACGTGGGCTGGTAAAGAATTCCAGGTCTTTATGGTGCGGTAAATAAAAGAGGGACCGAATATAGTTAGCAGTTGACTAAATAAATTATCGTTATCGCCAACGGATTTGACACTTTGCCACTCTATTATGCAATTATGACTTATGGGCATTACACATTGAAAATGACTTCCGTATTTAATAACAAAATCTAAAGCGACATTACCGCGAGAAGACCGGCTCAAAAATGTATGTTACCAAACCACATCGTAACAGCATAATCGATTCCAATGAAAGTTTATATGGAAATATAAACAAGTATCGAATATTTGATACTTAAACTACTTTTAATCACAACTCTAGTTACTACAGATTAAAAATATATCTGAATAAAGTTGCCATAACTATTACGTAAACGTCTATAAAAATATAAGTACTTTCACTGTTATTTCTATTATGGTTCGTCTATGCTTCAGCTTACTTCTTTTTTTAAATATGGAATAAGTTATGCATAACTTTAAATATATGTAAACAGAAATGTAAAGTGAAACGTCGTTTATTCGCCATGTAGGCACTTTAAAAAGGTCAAAAAGGAAAAATAATCAGTCTTACTTATGTTATTATTATTATACTGGTCACAAAATATAGGTTCAGTGCCAAAAGTCCGAATAAATCCACGCCGCATAGGAGTGGAAACGAATTCTAAGTAAGTGTCGGTTTTTTTTTTGTTCGGCTTAAAATTGTCATTACAACCGCGTTTTCAGTGGCTTTGGTGAGTGCAGGAGATAGGGCATAATGTACACGAAAGCAAGTGCATCATGGTCTTGGACTGCACTGGGCGTCCACAGTCAATACCAAGTACTTTAAAATGGACCTTTGTCCATAAAATACACCACGCCTCTCTTGTTACAATGGAATTTTACAATCTTCCTTGCTATTTTATTATCACATAAGAGTTCTGGTAGATATCTGTCTAGAACAACTTTTAAATAACTATCTACTTTATGATACACATTTGAATAAATTACACAGACTATTTTGAAATTGAATATTGTTTTGTAGGTAACAAATATTTGGCAACTTTTCAGTATTCACTTGAAAATGGGGTATGGTAATATAAATCCACAGCTTTCCATTATAGAACAGCACATTTTGGGTGGATATCAGGGTTAGCCAGAACAAAAGAAATTTGTAACTGTTTTTTTTAAATATTCTTGCCGGATATATGCCATCATTTTAGTCTAGGGCAGGTTCCACTGGTATTTTGCGATAGTTACTTACTGGTAATCGCTGCGTTTTCATAATAGCAGCGGTAGTAATATAAAAACAGAATGTCTAATCATGCATTAGCAATCACATGCTAAGATATAAACAAACATAACGTTTTTTGGATCACAAACAGGTTTTACTACAAATTGTAATTCTGCGCTCAGATAACCGCTTACGCTAACAAATGAGTAGCCAATAGTTTTTTATTCCCTAATCGGCATGCCGTCAACCGGTTTGGATCACTTCAACAAAGTAGTAGATACATAATATTGGGATAGAAAAAAAAAATTGTGTATGGATGTGGTTTTATACATGGGAATACCCTTGTGTATTTGTGTGTCTGAAATTAGGGCAGACAGAGACAATATCTTTCCGCTTGCTACGATCTTGGCATACACCTTTCGATTTGTCAACTTTTATAATTGTTTTCATGGTTTTCATGCATGATTTGGATGCATATCATTGACAGTTAGAACCTCGTTCTAACTGTCAATGATATCGAAAAACCTTCAGAAAATCGTAACTAAATAACATTTCTTATGCATTCTTGCCGGAAATGGACCACTATTTTAGACTAGGTTTTAATCGCAACAAAAACATGTTCTCCAAAAATCTTCACTATAGGTGTAAGTGGTGTAACTAAAGAGTATTGTCCGCGCTTGTTGTGGTATTTAGTGACCCTAATACAAATTTTCACAGCACGACATAACATTTTTTTGGAGTTCGGCTTGATCGGATACTAAAAAGCTACTACTAAGCTTTTTGTATCAGCAATGTCAGTTTGATTGATTGATTGATTGATACTGTAACTTCTTGCACTTGCAATTAAAATCAATTGAAAATCTTAGGTCTTTTATTCTATTCGTCTTTTTATTCATTTACATTTTATTAAAGCATCATCTAGTGTTTTGTTTAGCCAAAATTACTGTGACATTATAGATAAAACAGAAAACTTATGCCCACAAAAATATTGATAACGATTGATGATTTTTTTTTATACTACGTAGGTGGCAGACAAGCACACGGCCCACCTGATGGGAAGCGGTCACCGTGGCCTATGAACGTGTGCAACACTAAGGGTGTCACACACGCGCTGCCTACCCTGAAGGGAAAGGAATGAATTCGTGAAATATTGCTTCAAATTTGAACACAGGCACGAAAAATACTTGGTAATAATAGGGCCACGAGTATGAAAACGTTGATTTCAATTAGAGAGGAGAGTTGTGACCTGTCAATGAAGATGACAGCGGTGATGATGATGAATCTACAAATAATAATAGAAACTACACAAACGGTGCTATATCATTAGTGTAACGTTATGTATGCGTGTTGTAACTTGAGACCGAATAGCACAGCAACGATTAGTCGTTGCTGTGCTACTTTTAAGAATAATGTTACTTTTGTGAATAAAATCGTTTTCGTTTTCTTGCCTTACCGAGTTTTCGAGATAATATAAGCCATTTTCTAATGAGTCTTTATAGGAATGAGCAAATTCCGGCTAATTAATTTTTGGAAAGAGTCATTTTATAAGAAAAGGCACTTTCAAGAATAAGTTCTTTCTGGAATCAGTGAAATTATTATTATTATCTATTAGTGAATGCTAATAAATGATTAAAAACGATAAAGACGTTGTGTTTCATACCGCTTGTTTGCTTTTATTTATTTATTAAGCTCAGTTAAATAATTTATTTCATCTATAGAATAAGCGGTAACAATCATAATCGCTTGCAACATTACAGGAGTTTACGATTGTATTCTTCATCGTGTTACATTACATTACATTGTGTTGTTCATTCGGAGTTTACAAAGATGTTTATCTGTAAATTAAACTTAAGATAATTCAAACTTAAGATAGATTAAATCTTTGTCTGGTTAGCGAACATAATCTGAGAGTAATTGAACAATTAAGTTCGGTCTTTCGTTTAAGCACCCGCTTTAGATTAAATAACACTTTAAAATACTTTTGAGAATGGTTTTTAATTCAAGTTGTTAATTTATTTGAACTATGGATTAAGTCTGTTATGGATTTCTTCATAATATGTTAATATTTATTTAAACTGCCGATTAAATCTATTATGGATTTCCACATAATACGTTGCTAAAATATCGACTAAGCGATTGTAGTATCGCTACAAAATAAATAGACACGTAAATGATAAATAAATAGTTAAGTAAATGTAAATAATAATTAATATTTTACAACCTTCTAAACAGCGCTCTCTAGAGCTCTAGACCCAAAGTATGCATAGTTTAACTAGCGTGTTTAGTGATTCTTTTGTTAATACAAATGACAAATACAAATGCAAATTGACATATTAACGCATACAAATATTTACACTGAGCGGGGATCGAACCCGTAATCCCTGTCGTAGCAGTTGAATACACTACCGCTACGCCACAGAAGCCGTCAACTCAACAACAATAAACCGCTAAGGAAATGCAATGATATTTTCAGTTAGCAGATTTTCCATTTAATATTATTCATCAAACCTCTCAGTGTTTGTAAATATTAACAAATGTTTATTTACACGTCTTACAACAATGAACACATTTCCGGCACCTGTCCCGTTGACGGCTGCAACTTTTAGCTTTAACAACTTCCCTGTATTTGGTTAACAAATTAGCCCTGCGTGTAGGGCAACTTATCTTTGCGGGAGATTACTACATTACGTGGAACATTTGCTGAGTTAACACAATGGAAAAATACTACCTAATTCAGATTACCGGCAGTTTTTATCTGTTACGTAAACATTATGAATTAAGAGCCTTTAGGACGGAGGGAATTTAGCTACCTAGTGATTTTTTAAATATTTGTCCGTCATTAGACATCTAAGGAAAAGATGATAGATCTCTATTAACTAAATTCTCTCCAATGGTTACCTGTAAAGAGAGCCTAGCGCGATAAGGCCGCCAATTTTATTGTACTAACTGTATGATTCTATATGCGTCGTTAAAAATATAAAGTACCAAACTGAAAACCTCCACCTTTTTTGAAGTCGGTTAAAAGGAAATCATTTATGGTAATTTTGCTTTTGTTTTCTTATCTTTAGTAATTTAAAATCATCATTTTAGTGAAGATTACTTCACCGCAACGCTTTGAAACGTCAATAACTCCAGTTTTTACCCGACTGCCAAAAAAAGGAGGGTAATTGACAGCCAAATGTCCGCTTGTCGTTTACAGGGACTACAATGGTTATTTGTACCAATGAATATTGACTATAATATAATCGGCCTCAATAACCTACACAACCAAAATTACAATTCTTGATTGGCAAGTCTACAATTAACGCTCGAGTACGTTATGAATATTTGAATATTATGTATTTTGCCCGTCGTGTATTTTCTACGAACTACAGTGAGTTAAGCTCAGCGGGTACTTGAACAGCTTTTCACATAAGACTATACTGCCCTTGAAAAATTATTTGTCAATTAAAGTAGATAGTTTTAGATGAAATGAAATGTTCATTAGATAGATGATAGACTCGAAAGAAAGTTCAAACTTATTTTACTATAAGAATTTCAGTAG
The DNA here is from genome assembly GCA_963576445.1 of Lithosia quadra. Classification (NCBI taxonomy): domain Eukaryota; kingdom Metazoa; phylum Arthropoda; class Insecta; order Lepidoptera; family Erebidae; genus Lithosia; species Lithosia quadra. The sequence goes on along the minus strand of OY754884.1, from coordinate 3,922,374 downwards.
ACGATTTTTTTTTGTTGTACTTTACTTAGGTACTCGTCAATTTGACTTCACCAAGTTTAGTCAAACTATAGGATAATATATGATTAAAATAGTTTTTAGTTTATGGGAATCCCGGGCTTGGAAAATGTACCGAACTTTAATTTTCTTTTATTTATTGCACAAAATCCGAAATCTTCATCATATTATATTATGTAAGTTTAATTTACCTCCATAGTGAATCACACTACTATAATGATGCAATATACGTAACACCTAGTATTTACCTATGTTTATTTCCTATTGTGAAGGAAGACCTTTGTTAAACAATAACTTTTGAAGCACCTATTAAGTATCAGTCGTTACATGTGACAATGTTACGAGTAAGGTAATAATTTTGATATTATTAGCTAATAAGAGGTAGGTATTAAACATAATCTAGAACTTTGCCTACGGCTGTACTATCCCTACCAAGATTTTAGGCGTCCTAACCAACCAAGCTGGTACAACTGCTGATTGATGAACGGAGCTCTAGTGTGGACTTTACGCTCTGGGTTCGGGGTTCAGACGGACAGAATATTTTTTAGACACATTAATGATTGTGTCATCCTCATTCATTACTACGTAAACGTTTTTACTGGCGTTATCGCTAATAGAATGTCACTCCTAGAGGCGCAGGTCCAAGCAGCTTAGTATACAGAGTATTTCTCCTAGAAAGGGAGTATCGTCGTTCTAGTTACATTTTGAAAAAAGAAACTAATTCACAAAACGGGCGAGACCAGCCGCAGAAAACATGACATGGTTACGTAATATCCGCAAGTCCGAAAAGATCGGGCATCAAACCGTGAGAGAACTATGCCGATGTAGTAGATAAAGAAGAGATTAGGAATTTGACTGCCAACTTTCACCATGAAGAAGCATGAATGAAAAATGTTAATTAGTTTTGTAACTCTGCGCAATGTTTAAAAAGTAATTATTTAAGTTGACAACTACGGATATAAACTGTATCAAACGACGAAGACAAACTGCTTTAAATTAGTTAGAAGTCATTTGTTTAATGCCATGAGTTCTATGTACCTACTATGTATATTGCATACTAGATTGACTGTATCTATCAAAACTTGGATTTGCTATATAATAACCATCAACTAACGCGTAACTTTTTAAAAATAAATAATATTGGTAGGGCATAAGCGTAGCATGGAATCGAATATCTTGCAGCAGTTTTCACGATTTTCATTATGAATCTCTAAAAGTGTGATGTTTTTATGAATTTTCAAATCGTACTTGAGTTTGTACTGATCATTGACATAACCTGATGTATACGTTACACCTTATCAACGTAAAAACTCGAGCTGCCGTTAACGGATGATTAGACAAGTGTTGTAACCGCAAAAATGAATTTTTAAATATAAACCTTAGCAGAGTAACATAATAGGTGCGTAACAGTTTGTCAGAACTATTGTTTCGCAACAACAATGAGGATCAGTCACTTTTTTAGCTGAGTATGCAGTTTTATAGACCTAAAAAAAACAATAAATTCTGTAAAAAAATTATTTGAATCGGATCAAAAATGACGAAGTTATAGCCATTTTAGTGCGGTAATCTCAAAAACGCTCGCCACCGCGTAGAAATACCCTGTGACGTCATCGCTCGCCTCGTCGTGCGTCGCCGCTGCGCCGCGCCGCGCCGCCATGGAGAATATAGGGCTATTCGGATAAAACATTTGATGATTTTTTTTAAATTATAGAATTAAGTATTTTTTCTTTTTTTTATACTACGTAGGTGGCAGACAAGCACACGGCCCACCTGATGGGAAGCTGTCATCGTGGCCTATATGGACGTGTGCAACACCAGGGGTGTCACACGGGGTGTCACCAGGGGTTCTGCCGGAAGGGGTGGACGGAGGGCGGACTAGGAAGGGGTGGAGAGATAAAGATAAAGATAAAGATAAAGATAAAGATAAGGATAAGGATAAGGATAAGGATAAGGATAAGGATAAGGATAAGGATAAGGATAAGGATAACGATAACGATAACTATAACTATAACGATAACGATAACGATAACGATAACGATAACGATAACGATAACGATAACGATAACGATAACGATAACGATAACGATAAAGATAAAGATAAAGATAAAGATAAAGATAAAGATAAAGATAAAGATAAAGATAAAGATAAAGATAAAGATAAAGATAAAGATAAAGATAAAGATAAAGATAAAGATAAAGATAAAGATAAAGATAAAGATAAAGATAAAGATAAAGATAAAGATAAAGATAAAGATAAAGATAAAGATAAAGATAAAGATAAAGATAAAGATAAAGATAAAGATAAAGATAAAGATAAAGATAAAGATAAAGATAAAGATAAAGATAAAGATAAAAGACCTCGGCGCTAGAAAACCCGAGACGGCATGCGGTTTTAATCAGTTCGATTCAAACATAAAACGCCCCGGTTGGGGGTGTTTTTATATTTGTCAGTCCGCCGAATTGACTGCACCCCGCCTGATGGTAAGCTGAGGTGCAGTCCTCAAGTAATGGACATCATTTCATCGAAACTTGAACACTTTCCCAAATAACGGATGTCTAGGTATACAACCACTCTACCCTTATTTGCCCCCTTAGGGGTGGATTTTTGAAAAACCGCGATTCCGGGGTACGTTTATTTTTAACCAGAAGCAGCTGTATCAAATTTCGTGCTTCTTACTTTCAAAATAACGGACTTTCATGCAACCAGCCATCGCCTATTTTACGCCTTTAGTAGTGAAATTTTGAAAACGCTGGTATACATGTATATTTATTTCTAATCAGAAGTAGGTATATGAAATTTAATGCGTCTAACATTGAAAATGAAGAACTTTCATATAAAATGTTTATGCCTTATTTTGCCACCTTAGGAGTAAAAATTCTAAAAATCCGTTTTTAGTGGATTCCTACAACATAAAAAGCATCTACTGTCAAAATTTCAAGTTTGTAGGTCCAGCGGTTTAGGCTCTTCGTTGACGTATCGGCCTGTTTATCATAGGGCATCGCACACGAGGCGAGCCATGACGTCATCGACAAAAATCCAGCGAGAGTGTGCGTTTTAAAACAGCCGATTTTAAATCTTCGATAACTTCGTCATTTCTTGTCGGATTTTAATCATTTAAAAAACAAAATGCTTAGAAATTTGTAGCGCATACGTTTCATTAATTAAAAATTAAAAGTTCTGTTATGTGACTGATCCTCATTAACATGGCATATCTACTTAGTTTTGTTGAGTGTAGAAAAAATATTGCGTGGTATAAAAAAATCTCATTTATTTTTCATGGACAATTTTTTTATGGCAATTCTTTTGAAGTCTGTACAAATATTTCAGTATAATTAGAATTAAGTCATCATCCTAAATAGGTAATTACTAATAGTAATAAAATACGTTTGTTTCCTTCCGTATTCTGTCCTTGTGTCAACTAACCATTTGTTTAGTTTAATTTACTGAGACCAGACGAGTAAAAATGTGTACCTAATTTAACAAAAGAACCATGAAGATCGAATCTATGGTTCTCACGCGAATCAGCGTCCTAATGAACAGACAAACAAATTTATCAATTTATATGTAGGATAGGATGTAGGTACCTACGTTTCAAACTTGCTTATCAAGCAATCAACATTTGCGGTTCAGCACCTCTTTTCTTTGCCGCATCATAAGGTCTTCGTATTCTTTGTCCACACGCAAATTGCCGTCCTCTTGTAATCCAGGGTTTTTCAAAGCGGGGTGTGAAAAAGCATCTTTCAAATTGAAGACTTTTTAATTAGGTGCACCTTGACCTCGCTGACATCTATACTGGTAGCTTTCATACTTGAGACTTTAGCTGCAGACGAAACACCTTGCGGTAAAATACTCACAAAGTACTCAGTTTGAGTCTGCGTGCAAAATGAGTTCGGAATGGAAAAAAATGACATGGCCTATATCAAAATTGAAAAAATACTCAAAGCGCATAAATACGTTTCTGTTTTTAAAAAATCATTGGTTCCGACTCTGTTGTTCCCTCTTAAACCGAAAATAGTTTCGATTTTGTTTAATCATTTAATCTGATGATTACCTAAATGACATTAAATTTTAAAATTGACATAAAAATATTTTATTTTAATGAGATTCTTGTTAGAAGCAGCATCATTATTTCAAAAGTAAAACTGCTTATAAGCACTTATCACAAAAATGGTCTTGATCTTGATAATCTAGATTTCACTGCGATACGAGTATCTAACACAAAAATGTGCACAAATTATATTAAGATGTCAATTTCTTAATTAAGTGGCAGTGACAGCTGATATTAGTGTGATTACGTCATTACGTTTTGATGTGTCACTTTTAATTTTTAACAGGCCATAGACATTCACGTAACTTTTTTATTATAGTCTCTTACGATTCCCATATCCATCTCATTTGCATAATTACGTTACGCGCGTTAATATTTTAAATGAGAGCGGATGTAGTCTACTTATCTGTTTGTTACTGTTTACAACGAAACTGCTGAACCGATAGAGACTGTGCCAAAAATAACGCTAGTAACCTACCTAAGGGGTAGATAGAGAAGTGATAAACACATTTTACCAACAGAACTGTCTTTGGTCTCTCGTAGGTTCTAAAATGCAGACATAATTACATACATTTTTTGTAGATACATACGTATTATGCATAGAAATACCCAGCCTAATGCAACACTACATATTCACGCATACGAATATTTGGGTTAAGCTGGAATATAGTTATACAGTTCGCTATACAGTTCGTTTAAACATAATATTTATTTATTATTACATAATTCATTCCCCTTGGTCAATACACAAAAATATATTACTATATTACTCGGAATCCACCATTTTAGTTTGAACAAGTCAACATAAGGGATGCGATAGAGGCCCATTATAATACTATTTACTATTTATAAGACTCGATAAGATTCCGGTACCCTTGTCTGATGTAATAAGAAGAAAGAAAATGTTGTTTATGGTACTGCTAGATTTCATTATCTGTGTTATACCAGAGGAGGTAGGGTTCAGTAGGTATCATGAATCATGTATTGTAAAAGGGAGTGGTTATAGATATGTGCTGATCGACTAACATAATTTTTAACGTAAAGTTGGATTAAGAAATGCACTTGTTGCAAATTTTAAATTTCGAGCAATAGACTATAATTTTTAATTTAGGTATGTCACTTCATGTGCATAATTTAATAAAGCAAAAAACGCTTACATAAAGTTTAAAGTTGCAACACAATTGGCCTGAGAATTACGTATTCGTACTTTGTTACGAAATATGAGGAGGAAAGTTGAGACATTGACCTTTTCTTTAAATCATAATAGACCACGGGCTTGCATCAGAACGGTAGCTACGATTTTCAATAAGAAGAATGACCAGCAGAAATACATTAGAAATTTAAGAACGCAACTAACAGAGAATATTTTTTACGCGTAATAAATATTTTTGATCAATGAACCGACTACCGAATAATGTTATCATGTACTTCATACTACATGTACATCAGTTATAGCCTCCAATGACATGCAAGTCGAAAGCCATAAATGTCGCCTTAAGAGAAAATGAAAATAAATTCTTATATTGTGATTTTAAACTTTACCAGAAGCTAAAAATAGTTCAGTGAATCCATTTGCGCTGCCATCAGCAGTAACTTAATTTGAGAACTAAATTGAACTCCCACTCAACACAGTTAGTGAGAAGTCGGGGCAAACCAGATTTTAAAGCAGGCAACACACTGCTAGTGTGCCACCATGAACTTAAGTACGCCTTGAGTAGCACAGTTTTATTTTAGATCGTTATTACACATCACTGGCACTAGCATGAAAACATCCGTTCGATTTTCAAATATTGAGAGAGAGTAGCTCTGTTTCTCAAGTGAATTTTAGTATGCTCCTGACAGATGTCAAATTGGAATTTTCGAACGTCATTCACAAAATACGTAATAAGGAAATTTTGAAATCCCATTGTTAAAATGCTTAGATATCAGATTTATTGTTCACCATTATTATTTTTCAATGACGGGATTCCATAAACAGACTGTTACATTTTAGCATATTTTTTACTCATCATTTAAGTACTTACTTAATATAACTATAAATCTGAATTATTTGGAATGATTTAATGTGCGATAGAACAAACTTGTTTAAAAGGAAGCCTGCAACCGTTAGACTCAAATAATATATTCTTTCCAAGTTTTCCTGAAGTGGAAACTCAAGTCATCCTGAATGAGGTCACGTGTGACGTCACAAAGGAAAAAAGCCCAGCCATCAAAATGTTACCATTTGAACCTCCCCTGCGATGTCATCAATTATGTTCAAATTGATATTGATGAAGTCACAAACAAACAACCGGTGACGTTATTGTTTCACTACCATACTACTACTGAAGTTGTTCTAACATTGCATTTGTAAATTCATGCACAAAGCTCTATCTAACTCATTGACAAATCAAACGACAAAAACTGTTTTATTCCTTGGAATTTCGTCCAACTGCACAAGCACCATTGCATAACTAAATTAAACCTAATAAAATTGGCTATTAGGTTATTTCACACGTCTATTTAATGAAGTAATTACGTACTATTACTTCAGCGAAACATCTCTGTGCAAAATAAATAGTATCTTTATTACTGAATGTAGACACAGTATTAAGAGTGTTGTCGCCAATTAGAAAGATCTAGATAATCCGCACAATGACCGAACCCCGAAACGTGTGAATATCTCAGTTGCAACTATGATACTGCAATGGAGCGACATGCTAGATTTTTTATCCTGCGGTCAGTTCTACTCCATTTTCAAATGTTTTCTTAACAACTAGTGATTTAATATAATTATTGTTTTAACTACCATAAACCGCAATGGTAATTTTCTTTTGGGTGGTCATGTTTTGCGTTTACATTTTAAATTCTAAATATTGACTCCGTTCTAAAATTAAATAAAATTGTTATTGTTATTGATGTGTTCGTTAGTGTTTTTTGAAGTTAAAAAGAGTGTTTATAATGTTACATGGTTTTATGGGAAGTACAATACGATTTTCTATGCTTTCAAAATAGTTTACAGTTATATAAATTGTATTCTTGCTTGCTTTTATTTTTTAGTTTTTAAATTTGTTTGTGTTCAAAAGTTTTAATAACGAATGCATTGCTGAGTCAATTCTATTTTTAAATATTAAGATTTTCATACCATCTTTATATTGCCAATGATATTCGGACGCTATTTCTTACTACCGCATCTGTCCAGGGGTGCCATCACGCCATAAATTTCTCTTACAACAAAGGTCAATATCGAAGCCTTCTTATAACTCATGTTAATAATTCATTCGAAGTCATGTTCCGCATCGGCGGTGTGGCGTCCCGCCAAGAGTCTTCCGCGTTCTGTTCATAGGCAGTACTGAGTATTTACGATACACCACTATTGCTTTCGTGCAGTTTTTATGTGTTGAGCAACAATTACCCACGCGATGCGTCGACGCACGTCATTAGAGACAAGGTTGTCAACTCAATTTTGGATTTACACAAATTTATTTTTACTAAGGTGGCAATCTCACTATTTGGCAGGCACGCAGGCAGGCTTTCCTCGTCTTTCTCTTATTGTCTCATTTTAAGTTCTCCGTCATGGTCATGTCCATATTTGTATGGGAATAGTGTAAATATAAATGGAACCACTATGAATACAATTCATCTTTTTTTTTTCTTGTGCGTAGGTTATTACCTTATATTAACTAACTTACAAATACTAATTTATTGCGTACCGGACACAAGTCACGCTGCTACGAGTTCGCCGAAGTGTCCCCTAATTTACCTTTAAGTGTAACACAAAACTCGCAGTCCATCCGTGACAACCCTGACTGACAATTGGAACAATAACGCATGCAGACAATCATGGGAACCTTTCACCTCGTTTCGTTCTGGGAATTAACTTCATGACGCTTTCCTCTATTTGCGTTACGTTATATTTTTGTGTCGTTCTGAAACGATATCACTCAAATTATTTGTTTTGTTTTTGTTCCATTGTGTAACTTCGATGACGTTGTTGTTAATTTTCTTGAAATTTAGCTTTACTTAAAGAATCTTTCACAATCTTCGAAAGTGATAAGAGATTTTTCATTAAATTAAGTACCTACTTACCTACCTATATAGAAAAAAAAAATGTCCACCGGCATTAGATATTATTTGTTAGACCACTCAACTAATTATGTTTTTTCATCTAAGCAACATCCCGATTATACCCAAAGCTTGCATTTTGTAGCCACTCTCAACGCATAACTAGGTACGTTTAAAGACTCACGCCTGTATTATTCTATTAGGGGTATGTAGAAGTGTATTTATTATTTTGGTGAGCCTTTTTACCGTCAACGTTGCAGTTTTCCATGGGCCATATAATTTACTTTCGGGTACAGAACAGCCCCTAATCACAGTCACAGTTCCTTAGTCACTTTTTACGACACCCACTGCTAGAGATGTGTGACAATCTGGTATTTGACCATCGCCAGGAACCATGCAGTATTCAAAATTATTATTCATAGGTACGACTAAGTTTTAATGGTATTTTGATCTACAATCTTTATGTAAATAAATAAATTACACAGTGATTCCACTTAATACAATGTCAGTACGTAATATCTCTAGTATTTGTTAAACAAATTAATTGTTATTAAAACAAAGAGGCCACGCACTAAATAGCTGGAATTATTCAGTTTTCACTCCATCTATCACGTGTGCTGGCAGTGTTTGCCTTTTAAGAAGTTGTAGCACATGAATATCTATGGTACACTGTACTTATCTTTACTCATGTGGTTGTATGTGTACCTAGTTCCTTTCTAGCACGAAAGAATTGGCTAAACCCGAAAATTAAAAAAGATAGACTCTATGAGTCTATGGTAAAGAATGGCTCAAGACATTTAAAGAAGCATTGATTGCTTTGTAAAGGAAATTTGTTGTATAGTCAGCGTAAATTAGTAAATAGTTTTGCATGAGTTTAATGGAAAGATGGATGGATAGCGTAAAAGAGGGTATGGCAAGAAAGGGAGTGAGTAAAGGGGTGACATTCATCCTCAAACAATTGGGATAACAAGGACAGATAGATGACATTATCAGCATTGTTATTTTTTTTATCTGTCTCCGAAGGTATTTCTTGCACATATCTATTGTCTAAACGTGATTGACATATCTGAGCTCCGCTAATGGTACCTGCCAATCCGGTCACGGTCTCCTCTGGACTGTCTCCAACAACCTTCTACGAGCCCTACACACAAGGCAAACATTTTGACTTTGACATTGAAAAGCATCTGAGCTTTTTATTATTCCAAACTATCAACATGTTACCTTGCTAGATCGATTTGTAAGTGATATTTTTATTTGGATGCCTAATCGTAATGTACCGCGTGGATAAGGCTATTGAGTTTTACCTCGGATGTGCCTTGGGGCAATTGTTCGTACACGACATGACATAAATAATATTCTTTTCCGTATTTTTATTTTGGCTTGTCAGTGAGTGTGATTTTTTACAAGCTTTTATTTAACTTCCGCTGTTGTTAGTACCTAGGGGTCAAATTTTTGAAGCCCAATTAGAACCACTTCCTGACGTTACATTGGACTCAAATTTGGTGTATTTGCGTATCTTCGGTGGAAATGCGAGAATATGGGACTACGAAACTGGTCTGATGATGGAGTTCGAAGGTGGAAGGTGGCCTTAGGAACTTCCGAACTTAACTAGATAAATCCGTCATGTTTATGCTCAAATGATTTGCCTTTTTTGCCACTTACTAGAAAGCTTGTTTTAAGTGTTATTCAAAATAGATGTGTAATGAACCCACAATTCGATAGGGTGTTTTTGATTGTTTTTTTTAATACTACGTAGGTGGCAGACAAGCTTGTACATTAAAGTGTACACTGAATGAATTCGTTTGATGGTTCACCGATAATTACAAGACAAAGAGTTACTTATCTAAGTGTTGAGAAACACCAAAACACCGTAGGCGTCGGCACATTACAAATTTTGCCTGTCAATCAAACTTAATTAATCTTCAGATGATGAAAGGATTTGATTAAATATTTCTTCACGTTGTCCTTTATTAGGGATTAACAGTAAATATATGCGTCCTTTAAACTCCTATTATGCCTAATTCGGACACAAAAACAAAAACATAAAAGCTTATAGTAGTGTGGGATGTTTTTTTTTATGTAGCATAAGGAAGCAAGTTAGTTAGCAATTAAACGATTCGCATTAAAGTGCGTTCTGTTTTAATGACAATGTATTCTTTTCAAAATTTTAATAATGGCTAGTTATGTTACAGGAAATAAAAATATGACAAAATGAAGGTCGAAAACTAAAGAATTAATTTTGTGTAAAACGTAGGTACAAAATAAGGCAGGTTGTACAGTATAAGACAGTAATTTGTTATTTTATCTTATTTAAATGAGATAAGAAGATAGACTGATTAAATATACAGGTTTATAGTTGACTAGAAAAGTCAGTTATGCACAGTAGATGAGGGTTATGCGAAATAAATGCGAATGATATCTGAATTATCCATCATTCTAGCGGTTATTCGGTTTGCATCCAAAGCTTACATCTTGGAGCTCAGGGTGTGTTCTCCTACGCTTTCCCTATAACTTTTTCAGAAGTGACTGCTGTCTGACCCTTCAATACTGAGAGAAAAGCCTGCGCCAGAACCTCATCTATTAATTAACACGTGTATCGGAAGTAAGGTTGGTTTAATTCCCGAGGATCATGGTGGAACCTCGTATAAATAGCGACTACTATTTAGAAAATACATTATGTCGATACTAATACTTATGACATTGAGTTATACTTGATAATGTATACTGTTTTAAAGACCTCTGACTGTGTCGTAGGTAGCTTAATAAACGGCATGGCGTGATTGCGTAGGATATCGGCAGTCCAAAATAAGATCATTATTTTGAGTCTGCGCAGCGCCAGTGGGTGCAGTTCCGATATTATTTTTTTTTATTGGTAATAGGCACGCGTTTGACCACGATCTCACCTGTTGGCAAATGATGATGTGGTCGACGGTGGAGCACGCTTGCCTAGAAGAAACCTATTCACTCTAGACTTGAAGACTCCCAGGTTGTAGCTTTCCGGAAATACAGACTCAGGCAGGGCATTCCACTCTTTAGCAGTACGCACGATATTTTTTTACCTCCTGTAACCTCGTGTGTCCTATATCCTGTAATCTCATATGTTTGATACTTATTAGTATTAAATTACGATTCAATTTTGGTGTCAAGTTAATTCTTCAACTGGACGTGGATGGCCAAATCTCGGGGAGTACAGGCCAGGAGTCTCGGGGCCAAATTTGATGCTAACTAGAACTGCATAATTGGACTTAAGACCATACTAGCCAGGCATCGATTCCATTGATTTTGACAAGAAATACACATCATGTATTATTACACCATTCGATAGCGCCGTTATTAGGGAACGAATCCTAAACAACACGGCAACTTGTGTACGTAATCACAGAACTAGTTGCTATTTTATTATACGTAAACGGGAATTAACGCGATCATGGTATAGGTACCTACCTATATACATACCTTTGGAATGCCTGACGTTTCGACCAGGTTACACCGGCCGTGGTCACAGGCTGACTGTCTCAGCCGCGCACGCCCTCCGTCGTCGAGTCCGTGATGTAGCCGGTTCTTCATCTACCCGCACATTTTCGACATTTTTTATATTATTTTGTCTCCAGGTACCGTCACATACCACACTCACAGTTGCTATTTACCAAAATGCGTAGAAATACCGATATATATCGATAGTAATACAACTTGAACAAAACGTAAAGTATTATTTATGTATGTATGTAGGTAGACAACTGGTTCAATTACTAGCCGATTACAATGTTACCTACTTACAAAAATATACTAAATGTATAGGCGCATTGTAACACTAAACCGGTTAAACCGATTAGGTGGCGAACAAGAAATTTAGTCGTTTTTTATACTACGTAGGTGGCAGACAAGCACATGGCCCACCTGATGGGAAGCGTTCACCGTGGCATATGGACGTGTGTAGCACCAGGGGCCGATGGCCGACGGGGGTGGTATCCATGGAGATTTCCGCACTATAAAAAAAAAAGGGGGTGTCATGCACGCGCTGCCTACCTTTTTTTCCGTGCGGAAATCCTCATGGATAACCAACCTTATAATGTTACCTGTCTGCCAACGGAAGTTCTGTGCAAATCGGCTTAGCCGTTAGAGATTACTTTTAGCATTCAAATAGACGGAATACACATTGATTTTTTTATGTTATGTTATTGTTATAGTAAAAAACAATTAATATAAGAACAGAAACTAGTTTTATTTATTCACATTTGTATAGAAGACAAATAAAATATTAATTAAGAAGTAGGCAGGTACTTTAAGAAGTGGGAGTAAATATCGGTGGCGATATTGACTGATTTATGACCCAAGTTATAACAAGGTCGTATCGATATTGAACCAGAAGTCTAGAAAAGTAAATCGGTATTACCCAACTGTATGACACGAAGGAGTAATGTGGTTATGTTGTATGTGTGTTGTGGTAAAATATTAGACAACAAATAGTAAGTGTTACGCAAACAATAGATTATACATATTACCCGTCAGATAAAAGCAACCGAAAAGTTGTAAAAACACTAATGTAGAGATAACAATGACGTCATTACATATTTGCGATTTTTCAGTATTCAGAAACAGCGGTAAGAATAAAAAATATTTTTCCTGGATGCAATAAATTGAAAATTTAAAAATAAATTTTTTTACAATTAAAAAACCGGCTTCAACGCGCAACGGTTCGGTTCAATCAGTCGAAACGAAAGTTCCGAGATAACAAACGTAAAAAAATATAGTCGAATTGATAACCTCCGATAGGAGTAAAACACTAATTTACCTTTCATTTTCCCATTTTTTTCCATGGTTTATCTGTTCATTTTCTCCAGAAGGACGTTGTCTTCAGTTCAAAGTTCAAACTTATCGTATTTTGTTTTATATTTAGTTATTGTTCTTTTTTTGTTTTCTTTTGGTTGATTTACTCCTTTTTTCATAGAGCTCCAGTACGGTGCGCTGCTCGAGGGGTGCGGGGGGGAGCTGCCTTCGTTAAGCGCATGCGCACCTCACCCCCCGCACCTCGACAAGGCGACGCGTCGCCAACAGAAGGATGCGCGAGCGCAGCAAGACAAAATCGCACAAGTTAACATTCATTTACACGGTATTGTTTAGGTTTTTTATTTACTTTCTTTTATTTTTTTTTACTTATTTTTTAAGTTATTTTTTTTGTATTTCTGAAGAGTTTGCAGTATAAGCTTGTGCGTGCAATCGCGTGATCTCGGGTTCGATACCCAAGTCGAAAAAAGTGTTAAGTATTAGATCAAAAAATCTACAAAGAGTACACTACACTGCGTAGTGTACATTACTATAGTAACGAAATTGTCAATTAACTATCATATTTTATTGAGGTAATAACAAACCACCACCTTCTAAGCAATTTTGAAATGTGTACTTCATAAATTATCAATTTAATATTGCTATTAATTTAATAACTTATATCTCTTAGTAGGTACTTGCTATAAAGATATAATAATCTCGCCGTCTGATTGGTTAATAAAACTAGACGCGTGCTGCACCAGCTACACACGCATTGCCGTTATTAAAATAATTAAAAAAACGTAAAAATCAACTGACCTGCTTTCATAATCATATCGATTTAGATCGCAAAAATAACATCCAGGACAGCACTTAAAAACGCGATGTAGGATCAGTTAGCAAATGAGTAAGTACCTACTAATTGCTTCAAAATTTAATTGTATTTCGAAATCATCTTTATAAAAATCAATAACCAGAGGAATGCCTTACAAAACCGAAGGAACTCGATTTTAGACCGATTTTTCTTTTTATCCCAACATTTCCAAATGATCTTGGATGTCTTGGATAGTTTATGGGAACACGCTCTCAACGCCATTCACGGCCAGCACGGCCAGCCAACACCAAATATCTCCTTGATTAGGCAACATAATCAAGCTCCCAGACTTACTCCTAAAATTATTAATGAGATTGAAGATCCAATATTACTGTAGAATTCTTTAAAGTGAATCTCAGTTTTGTTTGTTACAGCACTATTCGCGGCAGTGGAACATGGCTACCTCGACAAGGCACGCAACATTCTGGAATCCACCGATGTCGACGTTAACAGGTCAGTTTATATTATCCGTAGCATATTTTTTAATTTGACGAGAGAATTTGTTTGAGTATTTCAGTCTTGGAACACTGGAACACGCAAGCAAAGCTGTCTAAGCCAGATAAAAGAAAGGAGGAGAAGGAGTAATAGAACCTTAGACTCTAAACATGAAAGCCTCGGATGCAGTCGGAAACAACGCTAAAATGATGATGATGAAATGGTTTATTTAAATTTGACAAAGGTGTTAGGGGGCTTTCACTGCCAAATGCAGGAGAAACCCCGCTGTATTGTAAGAAGCTAGGGGAAAGTCCAGAAGATATGAGCCACCCTTCCAGCTTCCAGATACTATCAATCCAAAAATTATTCTGGTATTTCTTCATTGATATCCGTTCCATCCATTCATCATTTGACTCGGAGAGCACGTAAAGCCGTCGGTTCCAGTAGCGCACTCATTAGGGTAGAGTCATATTATTCAGAATGACGTCACAACACAATGAAAACCTATCAAAGTTCCTGTCTGACTTTAATTTCTGTAAAGTTCGAAGCAATTCTCACTATCACTAAAAACTTGTACCGTAAATCAAAGTTAGCGCTTGAACGTAACTGTTGCTACCAGACGCACAAGTGGAGACAAATGCACCCTTAGAGAATTTACCGCTGCAGCTGTGCTGGGACAAGCGACAATCCGCTTCTAGAGACATTTGCTCCTATCAGAAACTTACATAAATGATTTGTTTTCGAAAAATTGCATTTATTTGCTGATGGATTTGCACTAAATAAATTACTGAACTTTAGTGTGTGTGTGTATGTGTGGGAGGGTCTGTGTGTGTATGTAAGTGGGGGGGTGGGGGAGGAATATTGTTAAAAAAACAATCCCCATCAAAAAAGACACATACCCAAATCTGTTTAGAAATTTTAAAGTTATTGTGGAACAAAGATACACGTAGGTACCTTTACCAAGAGATTACACTCCTTTCTTAAGGTTGTGTAAAACAAAAAACATCTTTAATAAGTAATAATGTCATCTAATGAGTTTACCGTCCACTCAGATGGGATCGTTCTAAGCAAAACTTGAGTATATTAAATTAGTAAAGTTCGTCATAAATTGTTGAAGAAAGTCCTTTCTTTGAAGTCCTGGAGTTAATCATGATTCTCTTTCTTCTCTAGAGAGTAAACTTGTTAGGAGCGTACTTTGTTGATAATGTTCATAATATAATATCTTACAGCTTATTAACAGTAAGACAATGTTGAGATATTGCCAAAACTTCCTGAGGATCAAGTCAATTCTCGTAATAAACTATGTTCAAAATTCCGTTTCGATCGCATCACGATCTTCCAAATGTCGAAAAAGTATTCTTGTAAGTTTTCAACATCCAATACTATAACGTGATTGTGACTGCATCATGACCGAAAGTTTAAAAAACTACCGACATACATACCTACAATCATACATACGCGCCGAAACACATTACCCTCGCTGGCGCAGTCGGGTGAAATAGAGCAAGTATTCTGCTAAATTTAGATTATCTTAATATATATAAATCTCGTGTCACAATGTTTGTCCTCAATGGACTCCTAAACCACTTAACCGATTATAATAAAATTCGCACACCATGTGCAGTTCGATCCAACTTGAGAGATAGGATAGTTTTTGAAACGGATTTCGACATCCACGCGGGTGGAGCCGCGGGCAACAGCTAGTAAATCTATAGATAATTGTAATGCGAATGAAACATAGTATACTATGTATTCTTTCTTCTTTAGTTATGCGTCAAGTTTGACATTCGTGAAATCGATGAGATCGGAACTAAATTTTGAACAGATTTCGAATTTTGACACTCTGGGTTCTTGTAACTATACCTACTAGAAATCTCTGAAGTTAAGACACAAAGGGCAATACATAGGTTTTTTTTTAAAGTAAAAAGAATATTAATAAACGAAATTAGAAGCATTTCTCTCACCTCAATTCCTTTTAGTTAAGCTAAATTACATAAGGTAGGAGTCGGTTCACGTCGGTAGTGTAATGGAGCCAGGATTCGATCCCTTGACCTCTCTCGATTTATAACTATTAAACTATTGACCACGATATTGCACATACTCTACTGTAATAATAAGTCAATGTTTCTTTTCAGTCTTAATGCAGACGGACTGTCTCCCTTGGATGTGGCTGTTTTGGCGACCAACGGACAACTGGCCAAGATGCTCATGGAGTTTGGAGCCAAAGAAGGAACCCAATGTGAGTAAACATCTAAGACCCGAATGTATATAAACTTAATCTGTACTTTGGAACTAATACCTATTATGAAGACGTAAAGTTTGCAAGGTTGTAGAGGTAGTCTCTGGATATACTGAATCGATTCTGAAAATTGTTTCACCAAAAGAAAGTCACATTATTTGTGAATGTCATCGGTTATATATCATCACGCTGCTACCCAAAGGAGGGGAACAGTTATCATTAATGTCAACAAATCTTGCAATTTTCCATGCATTACAAATTTAAAAAAATCCTGAAATTACGAACATAATATGGGATAAAAAGGTGCAACGGCGATTCGAAATACGCCAAGGGTGTAGCGAGAGAGACTAGCACTAGTGTCCAATAAAGGGACCATTTTTGTATTTTGAACCCCTTGTATAAGTTTTAATTATTTATAGGCTTACATTTGAGCTCAATCTCAAAATAATTTTTTCGTACGAACAATGCAGAGCGCAAGCGCCTATAATAGTGAAATAACATCGACTTATTCTCTAGAAGTGCATACCGGTATGACGTAATCAGGTTGTGTTGTGTGACACAATGGGCACTGAATTTCCAAACTACTTTCACCAGCTCGAAGTATTTCAGCATGCCCGTGACAAATCGTTGGTAACAAAGAAGCTGGCTTGGTAGCCTAATTTATATAGGTATTAGTTGATAGGTGCCGACGCTGACGAGTTTGTTTTTTTGTTCGAAAGCACTAATGTCATGAACTACTGGTTCATAACTGTTTTTTTTTTGTAATGGATAGTCCGTAATATCGAGGCAGGTCATAGATAGACTATACTCGTACAGGTGAACCCACGGCGATGCCACATGGATGGGAAATACTTTAAATAATGTAGATAGACAATTTTACTGAAAGACTATATTTTAATGTTAAAGACAATTTAAACTGCGTTCAAAGATTTAGAATAGTCACTTGTAACCACAGAACAAAGAAAAATCCTGCTTGTAACACTTGGTAATAAAACCGGCTAACTTAATTAAGAGCTGTAAGTGAGCTTATTTTGGTCAATAGGGCTGTTTTGAAGCTTAAAAATTAATCTTTTTGTAACTTAAAGGTACCTAATGTAGAATACTCGTAGGTATCTAAAGTGGGTGAATATGTATGACAATGCCCATACCGCAGCCGTCTCATAATTTGGAGCCTCAAGAATTTGATAATTCACATTCCATACACACACTGGGGTTCGAGGAAAGGTGAACCATGATAAAACAATGGACCTCAAGTAGGCTCAAGTTTAACTGGCCATTGGCCAAGAAATATTTTAGTACCTACTAAGCATAATATTTTTCTTAAACCCGAAGATCTGGGGTCCACTTTCCTACGCTTTATCTACCTTCTATATTTAGTTTCTCTTAACTTTTACAGGAGCGACTGCTAATCTACCTCTGTGCCAAATTTCATTCAGATCTGTGCAACCGTTTTTGCATGAAAGAGTCACAAACATTACCTACATACATCCTCACAAAATTCGCATTTATAATATTAGTAGGATTATAAAACTTATAAAACACTTATACTTTGTTTTACATTATGCATACATACATACATACATACAAATATACAAATCACGCCTTTTTTCCATTGGGGTAGGCAGAGACAACATCTTTCCACTTGCTACGACCTTGGCATAGGTACTTCTATCGCTTCTTCAACTTTCATAATTTTCATTGTTTTCATACATGCACGCCGCCGGTTCCATCACGCCGGTTACATTATGCACAATGTATATTATAACTTCACCCGCATAATCATTTCCTCAACAAATAATAATAGACTATAGTATTCCGTTATTTCTTCCTGCATCTAGTTTCCGTCTGTGGCACGATACCCTCATTTCCAAACCTTACCACAACTCCAGCCAAACACAGACAGCCCTGTCTACTTGATAACAAACCATTGTTGCGTTGCGTGACACCGTCCTTCCGTCTGTCCACAGTTATGTCACGAACCGTGGACTACAAAACTACAAAACATATGCCTACTAATTAACACAATATTCGACTTTACGGAGAAAGTATAAAGTTGATAATACAGTGGAAAGTTTTTGTGGAAGGAGCGTGAGTTCGGTAGGACGTTAATTGGTCGGTGTCGGACTGGTTTCGTTTTTGAGTTTAGTGATATGTTAACGGGTTAGTGTGTTGAAGACGAGTCCTTATTTAGGTGTTAATGCTTTTCAGTAACATAATACGTGCTTGAAAATATAACTTGTACTTTTGTTTGCTTTTCTAAGTAACGGGAAAATAATATATAAATATTCTACAACATTCTACACATCGCTCCCTAGACCCAAAGTAAGCTTAGTTTAACTAGCTTGTATTATGGGTTCTAGAATGCTGATAAACATACTTATATACTTTTTTTTTTGTAAATACATACTTATTATACATAGAAACACCCAGACCAATGCAAATAGACATATTCATGCATACAAATATTTGCACTGAGCGGGAATCGAACCCGCGCCTCCTGCGTAGCAGTCGCATGCACTACCGCTACGCCACAGAGGCCGTCATAGGTTATATCTATGTAGGTATTTATCTGAAAACATTAATTTAACATTAGTCTGGTCTAAATCACGTTACTTAGATCTATGGATGTATGTAGGGTTTCACCAAGACCTTTAGATGTCCTTTAGGGCTTTCTCTTGATTTGGCTTATCTCGGCTTTTACGGGAACATCTACCGTTTGACACTTCCAAAACAGAGAATGCGCCAGAGCATCATCCGTCAATACAAACAGCAATAGATGTGGTTGGCTTTGGACATTAGTGAATTACACATTATTACACATCATTAAAACCCATAAACGTCTTACTGTTTAATAGACAAGATCTCCTAAAACTATTGTAGAGGGAATGTTACATATACAAAGCTAAAAATAAACCTCCCACAATTTTATTGATAACCAACTTAAAACACCTGAAGACGTGGAACGAAATGTCCCAATAAATATAACAATTCATTCTACTCCATTGCAAGATCAATCGGCGTATCTAACAAGTATTTATTACAGTTCAGATGATGTTAATACCGTTGCTATCTGTGATACAGACACTTACACCTTTCTCTCTCGGGCGTAAGCAGGAGATCACTGCCCGCCATGTACATACTTCACACACTCAAGCTTTCTCTACCATCGTTATTCCTTGTATACAAGTCCAGTTTTAGGTGTTTCTGACCTACCCTTTACTGAAGATATCACCAATTAGATGAGTGTAGTTTCTGCTATGTAAAGTTGGCATACGCTATCCTATGAAATTAGCACGAAATAGCACGTAGTACGAACGCACCATCTGCCTCACATCACGCAGCGTAGCACGGGAATGCGTGTTCCTACGTTGCTTAAGAATGCGAACCGCCTAAGTCATAGAGTGGCCATCAGAAGATGACTGAGCCATTGTAGTGAGAGGATTGGTCAGCCTAGACTCTGCGTTACCGAGTCTAGCTGCTTCCAGTTGCGCCGCGGGGAGGCTCCTTCTTGCAACCTGCAAGCTCTCTTGCTCTCTTGCCCTCCGTGCCCTTCCACCTGCACTATCGGGGACTTATGTGAAGCAACGGACAACGCTGTGGCCGTAGCCAATTATTGGGTTGGAAAAATCTAACGGGAGGGAAAGACTGATAGCCATTGACTCGAAGAAGAAGAAGACCGCCTAAGTCAGCGGACGGTGGTCAGCTTTGCTCTTAACATGTTTATCTTTTAGGCCATTGATATAAGGTTCATCAAATGGGTCCAGGTGGCTCAGTTGGTCAGAGCATTCCCCCTGTAAGGGACTGGTCACGGGTTCAAGTCCCGTCCTGTGTGATCATTTTTCCGATCAGAAAATCATTGGAAATAGTTAACATGCAATTGCTTCAAAATTTCATTCAAATAAGGTTCATATTTGAACGTGAAAAAATTTGCACTTAGCACGTTTGTCTTGTGAGGGTTAACAACTTGTACTACTGGTGTAAGGGATTCGCGTTCAGACTATCCTGCAATCACAATTTTTTATACTGTCAATGTCTTTATCTCTATTTTATTTGTTCATTTGTCATTCATCATAAGATCATTATCAAAGGCCTAGATAGAATTTGTCACAGATGAGTCAGTTTTGTGTTCATAATGGAGTCACGTCTGACCCCTATTCCATCTTTCGTTAAGTGAAGATCTATAATGCCTTGAATGCTTAGGGCTCCGTACATGAAACTAATAAACGAAACTATAGAACCACTTGTTTGTCAGTCACGCACGCTTAGGCTGTGGAATGATCTCCCTGCTGTGGTTTTTCCTAGCATCCATATACTTATACTAATATTATAAATGCGAAAGTAACTTTGTCTGTCTGTCTGTTACGCTTTCACGCCTGAACCGCTGAACCGATTTTGATGAAATTGGTACCTATAGGGGTAGATTAGATTAGACCTCGAGACATAGGCTATGTTTGGTCGCGATAACCGACATCCAAGTTCTTCCAAGTTTTTTGGGTTCAAAGAATTTATTGTATTGAAGACCAAAACAAGTATGAAATTATTTATTCTGAGAAGAATTGTTTCAGGTAGATACCCTTATGCCGTATTCCCACAGGGGTAGGCAGGAACAATGGAGTGCCACTTATTTGATCCCTTACATTCATCCTTTGCCTTGCCCTTTCATGCAGTGCCCATTACTCCCTATCCCTATTTGATCCGTTTCGTTACTATCCTTTCACATTTTCATCGTAAATTTCTTAAGTCTTCTATTAAAATAATAAGAAAAAGATTTTGAGAATCTATTTGATACTCTTTCAAGAAAATAATCTTAGACCTTGTATTTGAGTTCAGGGAAGAAGGTGAGAGACACCGATACCGTCTGCTATACAAGGATGTAATGACAAAATATCATATTAATTTCTGCTTGGAAACATTAAGATCGACAAAGGATGAATAGGGCTAATCGGTTCAAATCATAGTCATTTAAATGTTGTATTTTCAACCTACAAGAATTTGAAATCATAACAAACATTGTGTCTTTACCGTGATCGCAACCTTGAAAACTCCATAAAGAGATATTTTATAAATCTTCCACTGTAATTGAACCAAAAAAAATACAAATTAGTACTTTCTAAAAGTTCGTTACGCAAAAACTTAGTATTTAGCCCACACGTAAAAGTCCAAGGGCGTAAAGTTCTTTCCGAAAGTCTTTTTCGAAAAACCTTTTAACGAACACAGAAAACCAAAGGTACTTTTTATTTACGAACAAGAAAAAGGGATGTACAACAACTAATACGAATCCCGATATCCGAGATCGCCTCGAGGGAAGTTCTTGACCCAAAACTTTATTGATCTATCTGTATGCGACTCCAGCAGCTGCAAGTGACTAAACTAGTACCGGGGCTTCAAGTACCACGTCTTATATCCAAGTATAAACGTGGAACTAGTCGTTTTTATAGGCCAATTTATTGCTGTGCTCAATAAAAAGGCGAATAGCCCTCAGGTCTTTAACTTCAAGAGGAAAACAGTTTTATACCTTTGACGTAAAATGCGTAATTAAATCGATACTCGAAAATAGTCCATTGAGACGCAAATCTTTGTTTGTTCACGATGATTGAAGTATAAATTTGAAATATAAAACATTCAAAAAACAGAGTAATAGTAATAACATATTATAGAAAATTTTACTCCTTCTATTGTATCGATGGCATATGAATGCATGGTCTACTCTGGCTAGCATTTCGGTGGGTTTCCTGCACTAACGATATCGGGTATTTTGGTAGAAGCTGAAAAGAATAATTTAAGGAAGATAAATAAAATTAATATCGATATTAATTGAAAAATAACTAATACTTTATCGATTAAGTTAATAGATTCGTATAGGTATATGGCAAAGCATTGACATTTCACTTTAACCGCATAGTATAATACAAAAACAGATTTTACAGTCAACATTCAGTTTGAACAAAAATTGGGATAGCTGCCAATACGGCATGCACCCTCAGGCTTCTATTGCGGAATTTATTTCCATGATACAGGACGTGAAATATTGGTTTTGGTGGCGATATATCTCAAGTGTTATTGAAATGTAGATTCGTTGCTCGTGAACATTTTAACGGTGCCGCTTTTAAGGATATTTCCTTGAAATCCAATGACTTAGATATCTACAGAAATTGAATATAAGAGAAACTTGTGTGGAGACGAAACGCTATAATTAGTAGGTACTTATTGCTTGTAATAAGGTGCCGTCAATCAGTAGGTACTGAATGGTGAAGCTTTGGCGCTGGCTTTGCTCTTGGGGCAACCCCAATAGCAAAGCCAAATCACTGGTTTACATACCGCGAGTGTCACTAGATGTGTTTTAAAAAATACCACGAACGGATTCTTGATTTTCGTAATTATCTTCCTTTTTCCTAACCCCTTCTGAACTCTCTGTGACTTACAGAGTATCCTCCAATACCAAAAGCGTACATAAGCCACGTTAAGAGGAATTTTGATACAATTTTATTATAGTCCCATCATACCCCAATTTAGCTCCAACGCTAAATAATAGCCCTTTCTCTCCGCACTCCAGTAAATACCTGTTCGCCATCGTTTCACACATCAACGCAACCTCAAACTGGGTCGCCTACCTCTGAATAGTTCGCCTATTGACGCGTGTAGCGTTAAACGTATTCCGCCAATATGTAAAACAGCCAGACCCCTATAAGATTTGCGACGCCTCCGATTTCAGATAGCATTGAGGTAAAAAGCTCTTGGAATATTTACTCTGTAGGTTTTACTGCGCCTCATTGATTTCGTGATACTTATATAAATCTGTGGTTACGTTTTCGTGTGATCGTGTGATCCTCTCATTCAATCTTATTTGTTTTCTTTTTTTTATTATTATGAAGAAGTGTTGCTGAAACAAATTAGTAAGGATACTTAGTGAAAGTGTCGCTAAACTTAAACCAATT
This sequence comes from Lithosia quadra, assembly GCA_963576445.1. Classification (NCBI taxonomy): domain Eukaryota; kingdom Metazoa; phylum Arthropoda; class Insecta; order Lepidoptera; family Erebidae; genus Lithosia; species Lithosia quadra. The sequence continues at coordinate 3,899,019 of OY754884.1, read as the reverse complement.
AGAATACTCAGCAATTTTCACTATCAGCGATGATTTCGGTTGCATCCTGAGGCTTTCACCTAGGAACATAGAGTCTACTTTCCATTTTATGTTAGACCAATTTTTGAGAAGTTGTTACTAAAGTTAAAAATTTAAATCGTTTGTAGCGTTTATTATATTAAATAGAAATATTTCCCTTCTAGTTTCATACCAAAACTTATTTCTGCCGTGAAGTATGAAGTTATCCGTATGAATCATTTTTATAGCTTCGATATAACGTAGTAAATCTGATTAAAGAACATAAAATGGTTCTTAGGAAAATCTTCACGATTTACACTACCTATAGCGAACGTGGTTAATAGACCGGGGCCATCCATAAACCACGTCAGGCAAAATTTATTTTTTTATTGTACCTACCACCACTTTCGCCATATTTTCTACAGTTTTGTTATGGTGTCACCAAAACCTACAGAATATATATAGTACAAAATGTAGAATCTCTTAGCTTGAATTTAATAAAACTGACGTTTTAATAGCCCACAAAATAGTTGATTAGTTTAATTGTTTAGTAAAAAAAAATAGTAACCTAAAGTTGTACCTATAGGGCGAGGTGAAGTAAATTAACGTGCCAATATAAAAAACCCTTTGTTTTTACGGGAACTACCACCCTCTTACCCCTCAACCCAGAGAGGAATTGTCGCCGCGTCTGCATCAGTAACAAACAATAAACAAAAAAACATCAAATAAATTGCCATAGAAAACCTTAAAATAGTTTTATTTCAACTTGCTTTAATATTGTTACAGTCAAAAGTTCGGAAGCACTTGGCGCTCACTTACGACGACTTGCTCGCGAGGCGGACTCCAAACTGCATGAGGTGACTGGCTGTGTGCCGGAGAGGACTTGCAGAGAAGATGCTTGCACCAGGTTCGTAATTATTATTGTCGTATTACGTATAATTCGTCTTTAATATTATGGAACCCTGCGGTAGGGCTACTTCCAATATACCAAGCGTTTCTACCAGTTTACCAAAGTGTAATGTTAAAAATTTGTACGTCCACTTTGAGGCTAACCCGTTTAAATTTTCGGTCCATTTGTCCCCACATTCCACACTAGGGTTGGCAACTTTGAATTTGGAATTGGATTTTCAAAAATTTGAATTTTGAATTTTATTTTAAGTTCTCGTAAATTTTGAAATCAGACATCTTAAAAACGTAACTTAACCACATGAGTAAAGTACCATAGCTATTCATGTGACTTAACTGAATTGTGTCCTTGACTCGACGACCATATAAATAAAAACAAGACAGTAGGTACTTATTTAGAAATACCAGTCCTCTGTAAAATGTACACAGCGGTTACCTTTTAAAATGGTATCGCGATTGACTACCGATTAACAATCGATATTGCGCACAAGTCACGAATCACGAAGTAATGACTCCGATAGTTTTTGTTGTTTAGGATTACTTAATTAGCTGTAATCCTTTGTCGTATTAAATGAAATACAATATATTAAATAAGCTCTATCGCTAGCGAATGTGTTACCCATATCACGAGACGAAACTTTACAAACTTACATTACAAAGCGGTATAATTAAGTTCTAAACTTAAGTAAATTGTAGTGTCTCGGCTTTATCCCATAATGGATTAGCTAGAAAGAGATTAAAGTTCAAATACTTTATACATAAATATAATGTCTAAGCGCTACGTAATGACATCTACGTATAGTATCGTGACTGTGTTATATCAATTTGGGCGTGCAATTAGTAAAATGCACTTACGGTCCTCCAATGATAGACGTATCACATCACATCAAATCTGAAGAAATGAAGGAAACAAACTCAATTCGACAAGGTGCCATCTCGATTGAACTAGTTTCAAGTGAACCAATTGACAAAGGAGTCAAAAATACATACCCTGTTAGTACTTAGATGTAACATTTTGTACTTATTTACACTCAGATCGTCGGCAGCGAGCCAAGCTGCTGGTACAACAGGATGCGCGGGCGGCGCCGGATCCGAGAAAGACAAACAAGCACAGCATTGGGAGAGAAGGGTCCGAACACTCAAGTAAGTTTATAAATAAGTTCTGTTTATATTAGTAACTAGCTGTTGCCCGCGGCTCCGACCGCGTGGATTTCGAATTTCTTAATTTTTTGAAATGATTTATGGGGCCACCTTACACCCTGGCGTCTGAAGACCCAAGACGACGTGCTGTTTTAATTGGCTCGAGTTCAAAATAGCCGGCCCCGTGTTTCTTACAAGGTTCACTCTTAACTGTAGAAAAACAAATTAATAATATAGAAACACAGTGATAACCTTCGGTTTCTTTTAATTACAATATACCTAAATGAATGTTCATTTCTTATCTCGTTGTTTGCATGACATGTATGTCAACTAACTTTTTGATGACTAGACTAAATTACAGACTTATATAGACAGAATTATTAATGTTGTAAAGATTTTTTGTTTTACAGTTAGAACTTTAAAAATACTTTAGAAGTACATATACGTATAGTGCTCATTGTAACTGATATGAAATATATTCTAAAAAGTAGCCTGTGTGTTATTCCAGAATACGATCTGTCGCTATACCAAATGGCCAGATCCATTTAACCTTGACATCGTGATCTAGCAACAAACATTCAAAGATTTTTAAAAACGTTCACAATTATAATATTAGTAGGACATTAGGATATAATAATAAGTAGGAAGGAGTAAGATAGGATAGTAGGATGCGAAATTTGTGAAGATGTTCTTTACCCAATAGCCGGATCCACACCAAACGATCCAGCGCGCTCCGATCGCGGGCGGCAGGAGCGCGCTCCACAGGAGCGTTTGATGTGGACTTGCCTCGCGCGATTCAAACTGCGCGGCAGGAGCGCTCGCTCCTTGCCGCGAGCGATCCGTCAGTTGTCGGTTTTTGTGAGTAGCACACAGGCGCCTCAGCCTCTCGGCGCGCTCGGTGTAGACGTTTGTGTGTGGAGCGCGCGATCACACATAATGGAAAATTTTGAAAGTCGTCGTCTAATATCCCTTTACAAGGAACATACTTAAATGCTTATGCTTATGGATCCAAGTAGGTTGTAGGTTGTTGCTGCCACAGCAATTCGACATCGTTGCTGCACGTGTGACTCCATAGCGACCGAAAGTTTAACTGTGCTATAGGCGGATCAGTCTGGATCGCTTGGAGCGTATCTTTAGGATCGCACGTTTCCAAAATTGGATCGGTCTAACACGATCCACGATCCCGCTCCGTGATCCTGGATCGCGGATCGCGGGATCGCCGATCCAAGATGGATCATTTGGTGTGGATCCGGCTAATCACGCGGCTGATCCGTGCAGATACAACTACTTTTACATTTGCTTACAAACAATTATGAACCTTTCTAATTAGAGATAGCGTTGTATAAACACACGCCATGAATTTCGTTACAGGCTTAGCCGGAAAAAATTAAGACACGATAGCTGCTAGTTAAATGCTGTTTCTAACTCGTACCTATTACATTTTTATACCTATAAGTTCTTTGGTGTAAGTGTACTAGATCCTACCAACATTTTTAAGACCACAAGCTAACCTGCTATATAACTGATGAGGCTCTGGCGCAGGTTTCCTTCTCAGGGTTTGGAGGTCAGAAGGCAGTACCGTCTGGAAAGCTGATATACCAATCAAAAACAGTAAGCTGACCTGCCCCCGTAGACAAGTGGACAGTGTAAATCGCTAAGGAATAGAACAGAATAGAATCACATCCAAGCTCATCGCCGGTTTACCATGCGCGCGCCGCGGCGGGATCACGAGTGTGAGTGGGACCTATTCTATTCTATTCCTTAGCGATTTACGCTGTGCCACTTGTCTACGCGCCCTGGGGTTTTCAGTAAAAATTTTGGATGGCGCTCGAAAATCGCTATGAGGGTGACGAATTCTGGGGTTCTAGCCTACAGTTATTAAACAATCTATGTTTTTGTTCCAGACGCCTAGTTCTAGGTTGGCAACAGATCCGCGTGCCACCGGGACCGCCACCTGCTGAATTAGAAGTATGTGGTGCTCATGCGGTTACCATTCGCCTGAAAGACAACAGAACCACGCTGCCTGCAAACAAAGATCCCCCTTTTGTTACTAAATATAAAGGTTAGTTTACCGTCTCCTACAAAACTATCATCTAAATTAAAAGTTTTTGAAGTGAAACCTTCTTTAGGGGCGTTGTGCATTTTTGGGGTGGGAAAAAATATTTGGATTCGTAACCTGTTTCCATTACCGACATTTATTATAAACAATTTTTAAAGGGTTTTTACATTTTGAGAGGGTTATTGACGGTTGATGAATTTTCCGTAGGATTCTTTAGGATTCATGATATTTTGAGTGGGTTATTAGTGGCTGTTTACTTTTTCGTGGGGTTTACCAGGCATTTTGAGGTTATTGAGAATTCTTGACATTTTTAGGGTTCTATTTTTGACACTGTTTTTTTTTTAATAATAATTTTCTTAATTACAGTGGAATGGTCATCTCGAGCCGACTTCTCAAACGTCTGTGGGAGTCGTGAGGTAGCCGCGTCGGGTACCAACAGTGGCACTAAAGTGTTAGCTGCAGGATTGACGAGGGGTCGACGGTACTTCTTCAGAGCGGCTGCTGGCAATATTAAAGGATGGGGAGCGTATACCGTGTCTGTGCCTAGAAGCGTGGTTCCAAGCAGTGAGTATTCTTTATTTAAATGTTCGTTTGCTTAATCAAAATAAAGTTATTATTTGCTAATAAAATAAAAATAATTGTAGTTAAAAATAAAACTGTTTCTAAATTGGTTAAATGTACTAAAACTACCGGAATGTACATTCACATAGAATAGGCACCAGTATTTTAAATAGTTCTCTTTCTAAAATTCTTCCATTGTTTTTTTTTCAAATCTGAATACTTCTAAAAGGTGATGTTTAAAATTCCCTTTTCGTGCTATAGAGTTGAAATTCTATTCTTTTTCTTTCTTTCTAAATGCCCGGCATGTTACAGGCTGGCGTGACGTCTGTTCACGAGGGTCCCGCGGCTCGGGGGGTGCGGCCGCAACCCTGGAGGCGCTAACGGCTGCCGCGGCAAGCGCCCGCGCCCGCCCACTGGCCCCCCACGCTAGACAAACTCGAAAGAAAACCGCCACTATACGACAACTCTTTACCGCCGCCAGCAAGTTCCAGAAGAACTTACGAAGGTATGTAATGGATGTAGAAAGCATTAGCTATCATCGCCAATTCCAGTCCTATGCGAAGCACATAGGAACCCGGCCACAGATTAGATAATAGCTACTACGAGTTTGACTGTAATAGCATAATGTACTATTTAATCTGTGCAACATTACTAGTCTAGCTGCAATGCTTCGATATCGCCTACCTAATGTCACCATTGGGTTGTGAAGGTCAGATGGCAGTCGCTTCACGGAAAATATCGGTCCAGCCAAATCCGCAGTTAAGACTGGTAAAGCGGACCTCAGACCCCGTGGTGAAAGCTTTGGATGCGACTGGGATCAACGCTAAGTTAAAAAAAAACATTACTTCACTTCATACAATAATTTTATCGATGTTATTCGAAATTTAAAAACAAATTTGACATCCATACCAAACTATATTATTTCAATTTTGAAATTCGAATGTCATAAAGCGTTTAAAACCTGCCCATGAGTACTCAAATTTGTTTTAAACTATACAGTTTCCACTTTCAGGGGCGTATACTTGGCGTGTATACTGTACCACGAAGACAAAGTGTTGGTGACGAGTGAGGAATTCCTGCCGGTTATCGAAGTTGATGAGACCTACCCTACTTGCATCTATACCGACTTCCACTGGCTCATGAAGGTACGTGTTTGCTACCTTAGTAAGTTTGTAAATATTCTAAAATTTATATGAATATACAGGGTGAATTTTTCAAAAGGGATTGGATGGCCAAATCCGAAACTATAAGGAATAGCTAAAAATGCTCAAAGGAGTTACGAGCCCGATTTTGATGAAACTTAAAACCTCATCATTAGATTTTTGAAAAACCAATGATCGTAGCTAGGAATCGAACCTGTTGATTTTGAAAAAAAAACACAGCCTATATTATTACACCATACGATAGTGTTGCTATTAAGGATCATATTTTGGGAAGTAATGACATACCGCAAACTAAAGGAAAGAGCTCATCTTTAACAAAATACATTTTATTTTTCAATAAGTAGACCATTGTTTTCAATACATAGCTGGATTTGAGACCTCAAGGATCGTACTGCATTCAATATTAGAATGTTATTGATTCCTTTTAGAATATTCTCCAAAGAACGTTTCAAGTCGTCAACAAAACTGTATCTCTGTATCATATTATGTCTTTATAAATTTCGTTTTTGACATACCCCCAGAGAAAGTAATCTAAGGGAGTAAGATCCAGGGATCGAACTGGCCAAGGCACAGGACCATGCCTTGCAGTAAAATTCTCGTCAAACTGCTATATCTAAATCTCTTTTACGGCTATTATGGGCTGGAGCTCCATCTTGTTAAAAAAAAAACATCAATCATTATAATCATTCTGAGTATAATTTAAAACACGGAATAGTTACTATCTTTTCTGGAATTTCGAACGAAACAAATAGGTACATGAAACATGAATTTTATTAAATTCCAAATTTTCCTTAAATTTGCTGTATATCATTACTTCGCAGAATTTGTTCCTTAACAGCGACACTATCGTATGATGTAATAATAAAGGGTGTGTTTTTTTTTTCAAAATCAACGGGTTCGATTCTCAGCTAGGTTTATTGGTTTTTCAAAAATCTAATGATGAGGTTTTAAGTTTCATCAAAATCGGGCTCGTGACTCCTTTGACCATTTTTCGCTATTCCTTATAGTTTCGGATTTGGCCATCCAATCCCTTTTGAAAAATTCACCCTGTATATCCTATCTTATATCTTATCCAACCATAATGTGTATTTGCAAAAAAAAATGGAACTGTCAATGTCACTGTCACTCGATGACAGTTCTGTCAAAACTTTTTTTAACCAATCTTTTTTTTTCGTTCTAGGTGTCGTGTTCGTGGGATGACGTGAAGGCGTTACGGTCAGACATGGAAAAGCACACGTCGTCGTCGATCCACTTTCGACTGAAGCTGCTGACAGCTGCCGCACAGATGCAGTCTGCTTTGTGTATACAGGACTTAGGTAAGCTATTAAACATAATAATTCATCATCTATTGAGAGCGTCAAACTGCGAGCCGGCATCGTGGCAAAACGGTAACCCTCATCAGGTATGAAGGTTACCATTGGTATTGGTATGAGGGTGAATACACCTTTAGCTTACCTGACCTTACGTCAGGTGAGGTCCTTGAACTAAAATAATCCGTAAAAAAATTGGACCAATTCAAACGGTAGTACCTCCGCCCTACAGAAGACCGCGGCCATAACCATTGTGTTGTGTTCCCGGCGGTAAGTAGGGTAGCCAGAGCTCACTGTACCCCTCCTCCCCCACCCCTTTTAGCCTCCCCACCCCTTCTAAGCCCATCCCCCTTTCCTTCAGGGTAGGCAGCGCGTGTGTGATACCCTTAGTGTTGCACACGTCCATAGGCCACGGTGACCGCTTACCATCAGGTGAGCCGTGTGCTTGTCTGCCACCTATGTTAAAAAAAAAGAATCATTAAAATCAGATCACTCAGTCGAAAATTGAGGTCAAAAGGAAGAAACATGAAAGAAAAGAAGTCGGTTAAAAAGCAAATAATGTGAATGTCGTTCCTAGGTCAACTTTACCACAAGCCGTTGCGCGACTCGCACGGTACTATCGTGCTATCGTGCGTGAACAGCGTGAAGTCTGTGAAGGCGGTGTCGGCGCTAAACTCGCGGTGGGCCGCCGTGTCTCGCCTGCGCCGGCGCGTACTCAGCGAGGACAACACTATTGGCGAATTGCTCATGGCATCCGTGCACGAGCAGATCGCTTACCACCAGGTATGAGACCTTTTTTATCCTACTTAGGTGGCAGACAAGCACACGGCCCACTGGTGGGAGGTGGTCCGTGGTTCCTGTGGCCTATGGATGTGTGCAACACCAAGGATGTCATACTCGTGCTGCTGACTCTGTAGGGGGGGGGGGGGAGGCTGGATGCGGGCTAACATCTCCACGCAGTGCACCCGGGCAACGGAGTTGAGCAGCGCCTCTCACTCGCAGGGAAGACGCTGTTGCCTGCGGCAAATGTCGGCCGAGGCGGGAGTGGCCCTCTAAAGGACTGCTTCGAGGCTCTCCACGTGATCCTCTGATTAGCAGACGGCACATGGAGATCAGGCGGGGGGCGGTTTTCCGAGCGCAGATGGGAGGGTGACAGGACAGCCATCTGTCACCCATGCGCAAAGGTCGATTTTTAGGTCCCCTTTGAGGTATGAGCGGGTCGCGGGAGACGCGGTTGCGCCGTCGGGGACATATGATTGGTCCGTCACTTGACGGACCAATCAAATGTCTCCGAAAGACGTCTTGTAGCGAATCAACGTTCCGTTCGTTCGTACTTTGAATCATTTGATTGGCTCAAAGTGCACGATGCGCGAACTTACCCCAAACCTGGCCAAGTTACTGTACCACTGTCGACCCGTACCCGTACTTCAGAGCGTCGAAGAAGTTCTCTCTCTCCCACACAATGTAACGTGGGCCCGTATGTTGCGCCAGGTGTGCCGCGTGCAGCTGCCCCGCGGGCTGTACCTGGGCTACCTGAAGCTGCAGTCGTCCGTGGAGGTGGTGCGCGTCGTGGTGCCAGCGCGCGCGCCCAACGTGCCGCCGCACACGCGCGTGCGCAACAACCCGCACGTCTCAGCGTACGTACGCACACACACGCACACACACACACGCGCACACACACGCACACACACGCACACACACACACACACACACGCGCGCACACACACACACGCACACACACACACACACACGCACACACACACGCACACACACACACACACACACACACACACACGCACACTCTTCACTGTTGTGAAGCATTGTGTGCATCTAATGCAAAGCAATTAGTAAAACGATCTATCATTTAGTTCTTTTTTATAATTTTAGTTTAAAAACTGTAGTTATAGTTTATCATTTTTAAGTTCAATATTCTCATGAAATGACCACTGTACCTAATAACTTGTGATAACAATAAATTAATGAACTGAAATGAAATAAAAGAAATGGCATTCAAGTCTACATTCTCATAACACTCATAGTATTTAAGTTTTATACATTAAAATTGTAATTATTAACTAGTACACCTCTAATTATTACTAGGATAATGTTGATTGAACCAAGTTATTTTACCGTATCCAATAAAAAAATATATTCTTGCCATTACAGAGAAGAATGGGAGTACCTAAAACAACAATCTGGCAAATCGGACGACTCGCAAGCAATGAACAGTCTCACGATCAGCGGCCAGGAGAAACCCTCAGAATCTCAAGAAATGTTCCTCGATCTCATCGCGTCAGCCTCGCGGCGACTCTTCAAAGAAATGGAGATACCCAGCGAAAGTATTATAGCCCACCGAATATGCGACTTAGAAGTCATTGAACTGAACCATGATGTCAGTTTCATCATGGTATGTCCACCTGCAGAGCAAGCTTGCTCTGTCCCCGGCCAAAAAGAAATCCTCCTTCAAAAAGGTGATCTGTTAAGTTTGCCGATACAGGCATTTGAAATGATACACCTACAGACTTATCATACGAACATGCTAAATAAATACTCTAAACTCAGTTGCGTATTAGAATTGGACGTGGCTTTAGCAGCACATTCGCATCGTGAAGCGTTCTCCTGCACAGAGCTTCAGACAGCCAAAGAGAGACTTAATAAATTAGAAGACTTACAAAATAATCTGAACAAAGTATGGAAGGCGGAACGGTGGCTCATGGATCTCATAGGATTCGCTAGGGATAAAGACAAAACTGTGTCCAGTTATGGAATATTACTCAAAGATATTCTGGATAAAACTCCGTCACAAACTACCGATGGTCCCGTAGAAATAAATGAAAACGAAAATAATTTCAAAGATTTTCTCCAAATACCTTCACGAGATGGTAAAATTACTAAAACATCTCCCGGGAGAGGATCATGGCCTGGTCCAGCAGGAAACGGTAATCATACGAACCTGCACCCAGAGTTCAGCAAGTCTGAACAGCAGCTTAGTCTATCTCCAAGACAGACTTCAGTATCTACTCTAAATCTATGCAGTTCTCAATTTCTAAATCCAGAAACGAACAAATACCCGCGTAAGGGTAGCACAGACTCCCAGTTCACACAGTCAAGTGCTGTTAGCAACAATATACTGAACAGTAGCTCTCAGTTTGATATAAAATCTTCAGGTGGTTCTCATTCCAGCATCACTAATAATAGACTACCGCCTTCAAGAAGCGAAGACACGTTAGTCCTTCAAAACGAAAACGTCGAACCCAAACCACGTCCACACAGTATTAACGCAACCGCTTCAACAACATCAAGCCCTTTACTAACCGTGAAAGGGTACTACCCAGGTAGCCTCATAAGCGTCCGAACATCTAAAGGTAACGTGTCAGAGTCAGCTCAGAGTCTCTCGAGCGACTCAGAGAGCCAAAGTTGTCCAATAACTTCAGTTCCTTTGAAAATCCGTCCTCAAGGGAATCACTACAGAACCCCTTGTAATGTTATAGCTTCGAAAAGCATGACGAATGTGAAAAGTGACGTTGATTTCACTGATACTGGTCAGGAGATCCCGAAGTCGAGTTTGTGCGTCAAACGGCAACCGTTATTGGAGACGCAGGAGGACGCGGAGTTTAACAATAAAGTTCCAAAGACTGATGAGAGGAGAGAGGAAGAGGTGAAGGCGTCGGAGCCTCGCACGCCTGACCAAGCGGGGATTTTGCAGGTTTGGAAATTATATGTTATTATTATTATTATTATTATTTTAACAGGCAGGCAGTCGAAACAACTGATAATGCCCGTATCCTGCTTATGCCCACTAGTGTTTATTTTTTTTGGTTAATGTGTTGGTCTAATCTATTTTTAAAGTGGTTTATGTTCTGGGCTGTCACAACATCATGTGGTAGCTTATTCCACTTTCTCACTACCCTATTACTTAAAAAGTTTTTGTGTGGATTGTTATTCGAGAAGCTGGTGGATAGTCTTAGGTGGTGGCCTCTGAGGTGGTTATTATTGTTGCGTGTGAACAATCTGTCAAAGTCTTCAATGTCATAATGTCCACTTAAGATCTTGAAAGTCTCTATCATGTCACCTCGGTCTCTGCGTTCTTCTAGAGTTGTAATTTTTAAAACTGCCAGGCGCTCATCATAGGGTCTCTGTTTCAATGTACGTGGAATTTTTGTGAAGCTACGTTGTACCTTCTCCAGGAGTTCAATATCTTTAATAAAGTAAGGATTCCAGATTTGAAATGCGTATTCTAAAATTGGTCTGACAAAAGTTTTGTGGATCTTAAGCATCATATCTGGCGTTAGAATATTAAAGGCTTTTCTAATTAAATAAATTAAACTTCTTGCTTTTTTGACGATTGATGTAATGTGTTCATCCCACTTTAAGTTTTCTGTAATTTTGACTCCCAGGTCCGTTTGTACCTTGACTTCTGTTAGCGACACGTCATTCAATTTATAGTTTAGGCAAGGATTTCGATTACCTATGTGTAGTACTGTACATTTGGAGGTGTTGAGGTTTATGAGCCACTCCTTGGACCAGTTGGCTATTATGTTTAAATCGTTTTGGAGCTTGTCATAGTCAGTTAATGGGTTGGCGAACATTTTAGTATCATCAGCGAACATACTGACATCGCATTCTAGACAGTGTTGGAGGTCAAAGGTATATATGACGTACAGAACTGGGCCCAAAACTGATCCCTGTGGCACGCCACTATGCACTTCCATATGATCTGACTTTTCATCACCGATTCTCACTTGTAGTGTTCTTCCACGGAGAAAGGATTCTATCCATGTTAGAAGTTTTCCACGTATGCCTATATGTTCTAATTTGTAGAGAAGTCTTTTTATAGGCACTTTATCAAATGCCTTTTCATAATCGAGATAGATGACGTCAATATGTACTCGTTCATTAAATTTCTCAATCCAGGATGATAAGCATGATAATAAGTTGGAGACCGTGGAACGACGAGGGCAAAAACCATGTTGTTGTTGGGAAATAAATTTATGGTGAGAAAGAAATTCCCTGACGTGCTTGACTATAATTTTTTCCATTGCCTTGCAAATGACGCTAGTTAAGCTGATGGGTCTATAGTTTACTGGTTCTAGTTTACTTCCCTTTTTAAATATTGGTGTCACCAATGCTGTTTTCCATATATCTGGTAGGTTGCCAGTTTCATAAGAAGTTTGCATTATCGTTGATAAGTAACTAGTTATATCGCATCTTTTTAATATTGCAACTGGAATGTCGTCGGGTCCTGGGGATGAGTCAATTTTCATTTCAGCGATAACATTGTTAATTTTTTCAGTAGTAAATGAAATTTCTTCAATGGAGTCCACCACTCTTAGTGATGGATGAAGGGCAGGTAGATGGTCATTCGGTTCTTTCTGGAAGACACTTGCAAATTGGTTAGCAAATGCCATTGCAATGTCACGAGGCTCTGTCACAGTTACTCCGTGCTCATTATGTAAAATGTTAGGTATACTGACTTTGGACGTGACTTGCTGCCTGATATACGTTATAGATCATGTTTTTGTTTCACCTGATGAACTTACAAACTTTTTTATGAATTGATAACCTTTTGGTAAGGCTACCATAGTGTATAAAAGCTTGCAACACTAAAGCGTAGTCATCTATATAGACATGTGGCGTACTACTGCCTAACATGCCTACTAGGCAAGATTCTTGCTACGAGTATATAAAAAAACCTAACGAAATATAGGTACTTCACTTGACTTCCAATATAATTCTTTACCTTACTGACATGAAAACCAATATTTTATGTTTCTTGATACACATACCTAGGATGTTTTAATAAAAACTGCTAGTCAACTACATAAAAAATCTCCTACAAGTTGTATATTTTTTCTGTCCAGGTGTTCGCTGCCTACGAAACAGGTTTGGCGTCAGGGACATCCCTGAAACTACACGTCACTCCACGAACATCTGCGCGTGAGGTCATAGACCTGGTTGTCAAACAGCTCAATATGGCCGCCGTCCTAAAAGGAAAGTCGGGCCCTGTCTATGGTCCAGAAAAACTTCAAGATTTCTGCCTCGTAGCTGTTATTGGCGCTCGCGAAAGATGCCTTCGAGATGATTTTAGACCGTTGCAACTCCAAAATCCGTGGAGAAAAGGAAGATTATATGTTCGGCTCAAACATGATGTCTTAGCGGCGTTGCAACATTCTGCCAAGCAACCCGCCTACATATAAAAATATAGTTTAATAGGCAAATGAATAGAGTTATTGTTTTGTGGCATAAATTTCTTGTTGAAACTGTTTTGTTACAGTAGAAAGAATGATAGATTGATAAGATCATCGAAATAAAAAAACACATCTTTAGTCCAATAACCTAGAGAAATTCTTATTTGTGAAATATTACAACTATTCTACAATCAAATATAATTATTTGCCCCAAGCAACGAAGATTTCGTATACTGACTACAAAATTGTAAACTGTTCCTAAAAATAATTTTCGATATACCTAATAGAAAATAATATACCTAGTCTCTATCGCATAGTATTTACAATATATTAAACATGTAGCTTTGGTTTTAACTACTCTATACCAAACTGTAGACATGCTCTGTGCGATAGAGATAGCGCTCTACAAAGTGAATCCAGCTGATCTCACTCTGTTTCACTGTAGGTATTTTCATTATATAAATCCAATCATAATAATGTCAATGATCCAATCGATTCAATCCTTTTACTGTGACGAACAACGTTATTAGTTTCAGTTTTGGTGCCAATTCTTATTTTTAATGCTTTAAATAGTTAAGTGAAAGTTGTGAGTAATAATAATAGTGGATATTTAACAGAATTTATGGTGCTTTTCACTGTAAAATATTGCTGATTTAATCTCTATCAATCAGATTTCCATAAGGTTCAGTGCAGGTAGATTATTTTTGCGAAATCACGCTATTTTTTTTTTCAATTGTCCTAAAACCACACTTTGAGAATATGTTCAACAATTAATATTGGTGGTAACGTGGGTACCTAATTGTCATTATTCCGACCTTGCTAGTAAAAGATTGCGTGTTTAATTAAACCAATAAGCAAGACGGAATATCATGAATTCAATTTAAATATTGAAATGGCTGCACAGTGGTATAATTGCGCGATTTTGCAGAAAAAAAAATACTTGGACCTTTTTTCACCAAAACATTCAAGTGAAGAGAATTACTAAAGGACCCAAGTATGATGATACACAGACAAAAATACAGAATCTTACTTGAATCTTTGTCATTGACATCAAAGGACTTTGCACTGAGCCTAAATTAATCATTTGTTAGACTGGTATAGATTAAGCTATAGCTATTTCTGTGTAGATGAATTTCTAATTCTTGACGTGCTGTTTATGTAGAACTATGAATCAATCTATTCTATCTTAGATATTAGAGTCAGTTTACCTACCATAAACATTCGTGTATTATGACTAATAAACTAATTCCAAAACCAGGACAACTTCGAATTTTGAAAGTAATTAATTTTTTTTTAATTCAAACCTTTTAAACAATGATACAACTTATAAAGGGAAGATAGGGTACAAGCGTCTCGAAAATATCGTTAACTCGGAATATCCCGATTGTTTGAGCCATCGACTGAAGAAAACTCGATGAAAATGAACTATCGAAATAATTAACGTATCGTTCAAATAAGTAATCGATGAGGTGACATCGTCAATTATTTAATAGTTTTTTCGAAAAGGCATCAACTACGCCTTGGTCCCAGGGTCACTGACTTGTCTGAACAGCATCGTGCATATTCGTGTTTCGCATATCTGGGGCCTTAACATGACTTCTTAATAGCAATTCAAATTCTATACCTTTCAACTCAGAGAGAATGATGGCACTATACATGGTGCATAGCGTCATCTCTCTCCTTGAATTGAATTGTATCGCATAGTTATTAGGAGCTCATGGTAAGACCCCTGTTATAAAATACCTACTTAACTTGTCATTGAATAAGATTCTAAATATAGCCATAGTAAATCTGTGTTTATTAAAAAAGCACATTCAGAAAGTGCCGTATCTTCCCTTTTAGTTACTTACATCTATATACTTTTTAAACTAAAATAGTACTTATGTTATAATAACTTAAAAATGAAATAAACTCAACAACTTGTTATTTATTGAAGTGCCTAATTAATTTTCAAAAAATTACCTACTGGTAAATCATATCTCCGAGGTAAACAGGGTTATTCTTTATCACCCATACAGTTGTATTAGGTACTATAGAAGAAAAGAAAATATCATTTAAAATGAAATTATGATATCTATTCTTCTAACTCGTGGTTGGCACTGGTTGGTATTAAAATGTCATTCATCGATATTTTTTCTATGGCCTGTGGAGCGTTTTTGTCTACATAACATCTTATTACTACAATTAAATTAAATGAAAATCAATTTACTATTGATATAGGGGTAGTCTACCTAAATGTAAATAGTAATTTGAAAATAATGTAATCAATAGTTGTAATTAATATATAGATATATTTTGATAATTTTAATTGTGTCCAAATTGTGCCGGTGCGGTGTTTACATTTACTTTGTAAATAACTTAATTTTCTATTTTTCAACGAGTTATAATTGTGAAAAATTATTTTAGTAGTTACCTTATATAGAGTAGCCACAACTTTTATATTTTAGGTCGATAGATCTCCAACAAATTATTTTGTTATTTATATTTAAATCGTGAATATCAAATGACATGTATATGAATGGACTGAATGAATGAATTAACTATTAATTTTAAATACAATACTCAAGTTCTATGTAATTTACAATAAATTTATCGTAATATAAATTGTAAATTCTATAGGTAATGGCCGTGTACAAAAGGGATGTGTATAGAACAGATAAAAAAATATAAAAGTACCTAATGAACATGTAAAAGAAATTATTATCAATGATTCGAGCCATATAAAAGTAATATTGCAATGTTTAATAAAGCCTAACTGAATGTCTTATGATATGTAATAATTTAAAGTTTTATTTTAAATTATCATGCATGTATGCACACTGGCTGGTGTTGTGTACATTAGAAGTTAGTGAGAGTGGGTTCATGAAATGATGCACAAAAATAAATGTATTTCAAATCCTCTTCAGATTTTTATTTATAGGTACTAAGCTAACTTTATTACCTCGGGTAAGACGCAGAATGCCTTTACTCGAGTTAATCAGATTAATCTACCTGTGTTCCGCACCCGCATATCAGTATGGAGTTGGTTAGTCTGTTTAATCTAAGCGAGGATGGTATCCGTGGGGATTTCCGCACGAAAAAAGGTGGGTAGGTATATAATGCTTCAATGGACTTTCTTCATATTTAAACAGAATTATTAAATAGTGCAAAAATTTTGATAACCAACTACCTACATGTATTAAGACCAAATCCCTATTGGGCACGATCCGATCCTCAGATACTTCAAGGGCTCGATGGCGATTTTATACAGAACACCTACACGACAAGACTAGATTATTGTCGATTCCCAGAATCGAAGCACGAGACAATAATCTAGTGATGATGAATAATCTAGTCCATAAATAAAATAGAAACTAGGCTCACTTTCATCACTTTGGCTATGATGATGCCAAATATGCCTAACGACTTCGCGACTCTGGCAATCGGACCTCGAATCGTCTCGAAAGTGTCGTCAGCGCAGTACGTCATTCAGGGCAACACGCTCCAAAAGAGTAAGTACCGCGTAGCACCTAGGCGTAGCCGAAGTAACGTAGGTACCGCAGGAGCGTCCCACCAACACCTAGGCGTACGGCACACCGCACACACATACCTCAGAACCGATATAAATAATATGAATATATTAACCATTAAAGTTATTAAATACATGTATTGAAAAGAAAAACAATGTCTGCTCATTATCTCATTATTTCTCACCATTCAGTCCACCATGCACCATGCAGTCATCCCTCGGACATTGACCTCGTAGTATTATTTTACTCTGTGGCCGATATTGTCGACGTATCGTATCGTTTCGTTTCGTTTCGTAAACGTTGTCAAATTGTCAAACACCTACACACATGACACACTGTCAAGTCAAGTCATTTCATTCATTGACAAGCGAATTGAAGTGATCGCTTTTGATTTGAAATTTATTAATACCTCGCACTCAGTTATAATATTACAACTAACTTTTAGATTTTACTTATATAAAATATATTTTCAAAATGAGTTTAGTTGCAAATACTGGGTAAGTAATAACTCATTTTCTACTTAAAAACTATGTTCCACTTTCTATTGATATTTCACTAACAGTATATAAATTAGGAAATTGGCCGGCCGGACGCTGTTCATAACGGGAGCGTCTCGTGGAATTGGCAAAGCGATCGCACTGAAAGCCGCAAAAGACGGTGCGAATGTTGTTGTGGCAGCTAAAACAGCTGAACCGCATCCAAAGTTACCTGGGACTATCTACACGGCTGCAGAAGAAAGTATGTACTGCAAATCGCATATAAAGTGCTAGTAGAACCTTCTATGGCTTTATAGAAGCCTCATTCAGTCAGAAATTAATAAAAATGTAACATATTTACATTGTTATTTATAGTTTGGACTTTGAACTTTAAAACAGATACATTGACCTAGAACTAAAGTATCTTTTGATAATTTACAAAGCAATAAACTCTTTCTTTTAATTGGTTAAATTATGCATTAACTATAATTTAACTAGTGTATAAATGTGTATTGGATGTAGGAATAAAATGTTTTGATTTTTGTTAGTCGAGGCACTTGGCGGCAAAGCTCTACCATGCATTGTCGATGTGAGAGATGAAAAACAAGTACAGAAAGCAATAGATGAAGCTGTTAAGAAGGTAAGAATATTATATTATCATATCAGGTTAAATGTTTTAATAAGTAGCTGTCCCGGCTTGCCCTGTGTCAACATATGATTACTGATACGCTTCCCTGGATAGTGGCCTCATGATATACAGCCTATAAACTCCCTTAATAAAAACAGGCTATAAAATACAAAAATAATTTTTCAATTCCAACCAGTGCCTGAGATAAGCACATTCAACCCAAGTTTTCACAAAGTCCTGTTTTTGCAAACCTAAAATACTTATACTAGCACAAAGTAACTGTATTTATGTAGACAACTAATATGTTTTATGTTCTAAAATTTATACTATATTCACACATGAAGTATAAATAACACCTGTGTATTATCAAGTACTTACTTAATATTTTTATGGTATACAATAAATATGATTTTATCTTCATGTATGACTGAATATATTTTATGTTCTAAACGGTAACTAAAACCAGGTGTTAGTCACCATCCTTGACTTGAAAATCAAAATTCCTTAATAATTATTCCCATTAATACAATGTCCCTAATTGAGAGCTTCTTTAGCACACACTAAACTAACACCATATCTACTCAAATGCTTTAAACATATTACAGTAATTTTTTAAATAATATTTATCTATTACAGTTCAACGGCATTGATATTTTAATCAACAATGCGTCTGCAATTTCTCTGACAGGCACCGCAGAGACGGACATGAAGAGATACGACCTTATGCACAATATTAACACCAGGGGCACATATTTAGCGTGAGTATTTTATAGTCACAATCAAGGCACTGACGCAATTGTGATTGATTGCTTAGTAATTAGTTACATTCAATCTACATAAATCTTTGATTACGTATGAAGCATATTTTTCACATCACTCATCGCACACACAATCAATCAATCAAACAAAAATCATCATTAATGAAACAAACAAAAATCATCATTAATGAAACAAACAAAAATCATCATTAATGAAACAAACAAAAATCATCATTAATGAAACAAACAAAAATCATCATTAATGAAACAAACAAAAATCATCATTATTGAAACAAACAAAAATCATCTTTAATGAAACAAACAAAAATCATCTTTAATGAAACAAACAAAAATCATTGTTAATGAAACAAACAAAAATCATCTTTAATGAAACAAACAAAAATCATCATTAATGAAACAAACAAAAATCATTGTTAATGAAACAAACAAAAATCATCTTTAATGAAACAAACAAAAATCATTGTTAATGAAACAAACAAAAATCATCTTTAATGAAACAAACAAAAATCATCATTAATGAAACAAACAAAAATCATCATAAATGAAACAAAAAAAATCATCATCAATCAAACAAAAAGTCATCTTTATGATAGAATATCCGAATAATTGAATGTACCTACATGAAAAATATAAATGAGCTTTATTATTATAGAACAAATAACGCAACACAGGAGTAGTTGTTTATTTTTCATATGGGTTTGTTTGTCAATTGTTTGTTTGTCATATGGGTTCTAGAATACGGATAAATATAAATATTTAGATACTTCTTGTTTTGTAAATATATACATACACTGAAACGCCCACCCAGACGTACATATTTGCATTGAGTCGGAATCGAACCCATGACTTCTGACGTAATAGTCAAACGCACTACTGCTACACCACAAAAGTTTGTCCATGTTGAATGCTTTTGGTTATCTAGTAGATCCATTGTCAAAGAGTTATCTATCTACTTACGGGTAATATATTGCTAGAACACAGTGGATTAAAGATAAGAAAAGACGATTATGATTCCATACTTGAATATTACAATTAAACACAAACTTAAAAATAACCAAACAGAACAAAACAACAAAAACATAAACATAAACTCACGCCTATATCCCCGAAGGGGTAGGCAGAGGTGCTAGCACTCACATTTCGCCAGTTTATGTTTAGGTCCCAATGTAATACGTAGCGAGCCTATTGCCATTAACTGGGCATTTATAAACCTGCGATAAATACACACATAACTTCGAAAAGCACCGAAAAGTCATTGGTGTGCGCCATGGTGAACCTGGGATCGAACCCGAGACTTCGTCTCAGCAGTCCACTACCCAGACAACTAGGCTACCGCAACAACAAAAAACCTTACCTTATACAAAAATCACTTGCAAATGACTATTCCTGCATTCCATAATTTGGTTTATCTTGCACTATGTAAACCACTATTATAAAGGTACCAACTCACATTTAATGCATGCAAAGTATGTGTCTTAGCTATAGCGGGATCAAGCAAAAAGTAAGTTGGATCAAAGTCAAAGTCAAAAATCTTAAACGGCACTTACAAAACGTTAAAATTAAAAATATTTAAAACTAGATAAGCAATAGAAACCACCGGTTCGAAACGCAGGCTAGACCTAAGAAGACTCCGGTAAGAAACTCAGCGGGCTGGTTTTTTTGGTTTATTTACAATCATTTCCTTAATCTTAATACAGTTATTGTTTTGAGTAACATAGTTGAGCGAATATCTCATTTCCAAGCTTGATTATCGTATAAATACTCTTGAATTTTGTAGTACCTACGCTTTTTGGCAAAATTTTCTTTTAATGATCCTCAGTGCTGTAAGTTTAAAATTTGTTCTCTTTTTCAGATCAAAGTTATGTCTGCCAGTACTGAAGAGCAGTAATCATGCTCACATACTCAACCTGTCGCCACCACTCAACTTGAATCCTTATTGGTAAGTTATACTATTTGAAGTAAACTTGTAATTTACTTACACACGATGATTTTATAGTCCTTTTGGAGCGAAATGCTTTGAGCACAGATTCGATAACTGGCCCCACTGGAAGTGTTTATTTAAAAAAAAAAATTATAATAAAATGATAGGAAAGTCAAAACTGTACATTGAATATTTTTTTAAAAGAATACTTGGGGTGTGATCTACAATCGATACTGAAGCCAAAAATATAGTTTTTAGAATTTTTGTCTATTTGTCTGTAATTCCGGGATAAACTCAAAAAGTACAGCATGGATTTACTTCAAATGTGGCACGAATATTATCAAGAAGTCGAGTCAACACATAGGCTACATATCATCACGCTATCACCTACGGGGAACGAGCAGTGAACCTTTATTTCTTCAACGCATTCTGTAACAACGTATAATATAACGACTCATATTTGAATGTTGTTAGGTATTATGTTATAACTATGCTATAAGCTAGCTTAGCTTTACACCATAAGTAAACTTGGTGGCGATACCGACCTCCACGCGGGCATAGCCGGGGACGGAAGCTAGTTTTTAATAAAACTGAAGTAAGAACTCTTAGTCTGTAAAATGCTTATGGTGGCCCAGGAAGGGAGGGTTGCCACTCCCTTACCAAACTAAATTAACGGCGTGTACGCATGAGACGGCAGTTATATATACTACATGACCCATTCTGATTTTACATCTTCACCCTTAATTTTTTTAGGTTCTCTCTCCACGTGGCGTATACTATGGCCAAATATGGAATGTCAATGTGCGTGCTAGGAATGAGCGAAGAATTTAAACCTTTCAACATTGGAGTCAATGCACTATGGCCTAAGACTGGTGAGCTCATTATTTCTTTTAATCATACAATAGATAGTCATAATCAAACGAAAAAAATTGAAGACTGTCTGAGGAATTTCTAAATATATTAAATACAGTCAAATAAAAATGTATCCCCATCTCTTTTTAACCAACTTCAAATAAGGAGGTTTTAAATTGGACTGTATTTTTATGTTTGTTACCTACCTCAAAATTTTCGACTGGGTGAACTTATTTTGATGATACTTTTTTATTTGAAAGCTGGTGTTTCTCATGTGGTTCCACATCAATTTGTTCAGATGAAGTCAGTTTTTTTTACCTAAAGCAATACAAATAATATGAGGAATACATTTTAGTCCAAAAACGTCCAATTTATCAAAATAATATGCAGAGTTATGAATTTTCGATTAGTCCGACTTTGAAATTTTCAGCTATCGCGACTGCAGCCATTGAGATGCTAACAGGCGATACCTCGACCAGTCGCAAGCCTGAAATCGTATCTGATGCCGCCTACCTCATGCTTTGCAAGTACGTAACTTTAGTTATTTAAAGTACCGGGGCAACCATGCTTCGTACGGCGATTTTAATTTCAAATAAAATAAATGAGAATATAAAGACAAAAAAAGAATAGAACAGAATTTGAACGCCATCTTGTAGAGTTTAGAGGTATCAATATGCTAACATCAATACCAAAAATGTAAGTACCTTTAAGGTTCACGAGATGGCGTTATATTAATAGATCGTTTTTGCTAAATACATTTTTTTTCGTGTAAAATCACCTTTTTTCGGGGTAAGACTTAGAAGCAAAATTTTATCTAAATTTCATCCAGATCTTTAGTACAGTTTCCGAAATAATAATGAAATCTTTCAAAACCTCTATATTTCCAGGGACCCAAAAACATATACGGGTAATTTCGCCATCGACGAAGACGTAGTCCAAGCAGCTGGGGTCAAGGACCTGACACCTTATGCCTGTGATCCTAGTAAGTTACACATTTCTGTATCTTAAACGTAGGGAAACATGTAGCATAAAACTGATCGTGATCAATTTGATGCAGAAAACGTCAATAACCTATTACTGGACGGTTTCCTGGACGACCCTCAGGCTTTGAGCCACCACCAGGCGACAGTGAGTACCGCCAATACAAGACGGTATCATACCTCCGCGGTTAACCACAAGGAGAAGGAGGTTTGTCTATGATAACTTTTGAGAAAGTTGCCAGGTCAAAATATATTGCCTTTGCCTGCTTTTAGCACGCTTTTTATTTTAACTGTATATCTTTGCATGTATTTTTTATATATATTTAGGTAACACACATCCACTTACCTAATGTAGTTACTCTTTCGTTTTGTATATATTTATGTATTAGTATTTTCGTAACACTGGCAATTGTAAATAGTCTAGATATAGAGAAAATGTAGATTATAAATTAAACACATGGCGGAATAGTTCAGGAAACCGGTCCAGCTAAAAAAAAAGTAGAAATTCAAATTAGGAATGTACATTTGTTTTTTTAGGTAATGTAGAAAATTTGTTACTGGACTTTTTTTTGGACGTCCCCGGTGTGCATAAGCTGGCGGATAAAACCTCAAAGAAGGTCTGGAAAATTTGGAAATATTATACAGTCAATTGTTATAAAACTAACTAATTTGCTTTTTTCAATCGTAATGCATAATTAAAAATAATCAAATGCTTGAATTGTCACCGTCACTGCTTGCTGGAGCGGTGTCCTTGCTTTATATTTAGTTTTTTTTACTGCTTTGTGTACTTAGCATGTCGGTTGAAAGGAGAGATGTGTGCAGTTATTATTGAATTTTTTTTTTTTATCTTGAACAAAGTTAAATGATCTAAAATGTTAATTTTTTTCTGGGTTGCATTATGTAACGCAGCCATTTGGTTAAACTAGCTAGCTAATTACACGCCTAGGCCGTTCATTAAACGGCATTTACCGATCGGTATCCAGTCCGCTATCCAGGTTGAAAAACACACCTCGTGCAATATATATATTTCAATACCCTTCTAACCTAATTTATTCGTGTCAAGGCACTTGATCTCCACGAGTTCGCTTTTTTTATACCACTTGGGTGGCAGACAAGCACACGACCCGCCTGATGTGAAGCGGTCACCTGTTCATGATTTGCTTCAATTAATTCAGCGTTTAATGCTCATAATAATACTTGAATAGTTTAACCAAATGACTGCTTAGAGAGTGTGAGTTAAAAAAATACATGTGCAATTTTTTTGGTGTATCAGAAATAAATAGTAATTTGCAATTTTGACAGGAGGCTCCCGCTGCCGCAGCCGGCCAGATCCCAAATCTATTCAGCCTAATCGGCAAAACTCTGTCGGAAGACCTGGTCAAGAAAACGCAAGCTGTGTATCAATTCAATCTGAAAGGTGAGTAATGAAACTGTTTTTGCCCGTGGTCGGTTATTTCTTCCCATGGTTAAGAACAAGAAATTATTTCTCGCGGTCAGCGCGGAAATAAAATCCATCAATGGATTCGAGTGTACTAAAAGTTCACTTGAATCCCTCAATGGATTCTATCAATGGATCCTAGTGGACGGAGGGGTCAAAATCACTTGACCTCGCCTGATGGTAAGCTAAAGGTAAAGTCTCAGGAAGGGGTCCCCATTACATACACCTATAGTGCCACAATGGTGGCCGTCGACTTTATCAAATGCTTTTTCACACCTCGCTTTTTTTTCTTATTGACGTGGGGACTATTCCCTTGTGTAAGACTTACGAGTAGTTCTGTTTTTAATGAAAAATAAAACAAACCTGTTGACACTGTTACAGTTGAAATTTATTGCAATGTTGTATATATAGGTAAAGAGGAAGGTGTGTGGCACATCGATCTGAAGAACGGAACCGGCGCGTGCGGGCAGGGCGAGCCCAAGAACCCGCCGGACGCGACCCTCACCATGGATACCCAACACTTTGCTGATATGTTCGGTGGTACGTAGATATGTTTTACCCGACTGCACTAGTGAGGGTAATGTATTTCGTGCGTATTTATGTATGATGGTAATTTTCTTTTCTCTATAGGCTTAACGACTAGATAGATTTCGATCAGAACCGAACAACCGGCCATCTGTTTCCGCCCTTAGATACTTCCCGAATTTCCTCTACTGTCATTCTAGTTTCAGTAGTGATATGAAATAATTTAAGTGATTAGATAGTTCGTGATATAAACAATTCCATCAGGAACCAAGCAGTTCGGTACCTCTTTTCTTTGCCGGACTATTAGGACATGGAATTCTTTGCCAACGCACATGTTTTCTTCCTTTCTGGTATAAAAAAAACATAACATAACATAAACTCACGCCTATATCCCCGAAGGGGTAGGCAGAGGTTATGTTTAGGTCCCAATGTATGAAATATAAAATGACAATATAAATTATAATCGCCTGTTAAATTTCTTTGCAGGTAAATTGAAGCCAGCCACGGCCTTCATGATGGGCAAGCTGAAGATTAGCGGAGACCTGCAAAAGGCTATGAAGTTAGAAAAAATGATGAAGTCGCTTAAGAATAAGGTGTAAAGACTGTATTGTATATAAATATATATACTGTATATTAGTAACATACTGTACCATTGTTATATTATAATCTTTTATTTCCATCTGTAAGGGACAAGGACTAATTTTATATTTAATTTTGATTAAGTTTTTGTCAGAGCAATAAATTGTACTTTCGAAGTTCAATAAAATAACTTTCAAAAATGTTATCACCTAATACAGTGAAATGTAATTGCACGATCAGAGGGTATTAAAATATGTTCAAAAATCAGTTCCAATCTCACAATTAATTTCAAACTTGAGGAATAAAGAGGAAAGTGAATACAAATTACGCACAATACCGGTTGATTACAAAGTGTAAGTCTAAACAAATTACCTTAGTTGCCCTTTTGTCAACTTTCAGTCACGATTCAGTGACAATCACATTATGATATTGGATGTCGAAATCTTTGTTACCGGAATACTCATTTGATATTTGTGAGATTGAAATAAAATCGAAATTTAATTTTGAAAAAATTTGATTACGAGAATTGAAGCTCTATCCTATCTAAAGAACTTGAACGCACGCATTAAGGTTTTCTTTTGGTTATTCTGCACATAGAATAGGCGAATGCTGGTTTTGTTTGCCCCTATGAGGCATCTCTAGCAGGAATAAGGATCTTCTTACCTAGCTTGACTGTCAATTCGATGGACATCAAAATACTTTATACATCTTTGACATTGAAAGCCACATAGGTATATATCTAAAATGAATTATCGATAATTGTAAAAGCTTCAAAAATTAACGGCCTATAAGTTTTTTATTTTGGGGGACCTAAAGTAAAGCGCTGGAGAGCGCATTTAAATGTGTGAAGGTACTAGGGCACTTTGCATAACGTTTTTGACAACTTTGCACAAAGACGTGTAAACACTCGACCTTTGCACCTATTGGTTTATATTTGTTTTATACAAGTCAATTTAACTCTATGCTTTGTTAAGGGCTATAATATGATGTAAACTTCATTTGATAAAATATTATTTTCAGTATCTGTTTTTACAGGGGTATAAATTATATTTTATTAGATCGTGCATTGCAATTTATTTCCTTTGTTGCGATATTGTTACTTGGATACAGAATGATTAGACTTCAATGTATTTTTGCCTGAAGTGCCTTTCCGAACTGCCAAAACATTTTTAGAATTCGTATGCAGTAAAATGTGAAGAAATACAATAATTAGTTTGTAAATAAAGGATTTTCTTACATAATATCTTGTTTTTGTTTTTCTACTAAATAGGGTCAGCCTCCACCTCGCTGACGGTGGGGTGTAGGGTGTAGGCCGTCCTGTCACCCAACCGTCCGTACGCGGAGAATCAGTCCGCCCCCCGCCTGCTCCCCACTGTGCCCCCTGCTAGTCAGAGGGATACGTGGAGAGCCTCGGAGCAGCCCTCTAGAGGGCCACTCCCACCCCGGCTGGATTTGCCGGGGTAGGCGGGGAAAGCGGTCACCGTGGCCTATGGACGTGTGCAACACCAAGGGTGTCATACACGCGCTGCCTACCCTGAAGGGAAGGGGTGGGGGGATGAGGGGTATAGTGAGCTCTGGCTAACCTACTTACCGGCGGGAACACAACACGATGGTTATTATGGCTGCGGTCTTCTGTAAGGTGGAGGTACTAGTAGGTACTACCTCAGTCGGACTGCTCATTTCGGACGGGAGATACCGTCGTGTCCTACCTCCTTTGCATTTAAATGAATAGGTTAGTCAGTTTGCCATTATAAGTCACAACAATTACCAATATCTAATTGACAAAACATTAGGTAGGTAATGGGCATTTCATAATATGACATAGATTACATTAATATAATCTAGGCTCATATTATGGGGGGCAAGGATTTTATAGGTATTAGTAAAGTGGAAAGGTTTAATGTCCACCATACACCGAGACCTACCGTACAAACGAGCAAATTGTTTGTGTTTACACAATCTTCAAAGTACCTACTGCTCTTTCTATCTCTTTTTTCTGTATAATTTTTATCAAGGTAGATAGGTAGGTATTAACCCACCTACTTATAGTAAAGTAACAATGTAACGTAGCTTTTTCAATTATAATAGGTAGGTACTTATTGCAATAGATAGGTAGGTACGTTGTTTTCAATTACTACAATAATACATGCAATAAACAGTTAAACTTTTGTCATAAGTTATTTAATGTTTCGTCATTATGACAAAGACCCTCGATAACCTTGTTTTCGATATCGAATCTACCGCCGATTGAGTGGCTACACTCTACGCAGCGTAGCTTAGAGCGTAGCGTAGAGCGTTTAAAACAAATGACTGAGATACTCGCCAATAGTTACGTAGTAACTATTTATTAATCTGTGCCGATATGCCCTAGAGGCCCATACTGGGCGACGGGCGACAGCGACAGCTCGGCGTCTAGACGTGTGAATGCGTGTGAATCATACAAATCGACCCAGGCGGTTAGTTTGTATAGTGCTTCAAAGAACATAGAAACATACATACATAGGCTGATAAACACATTACCACTCCTTTGCGTCGCGCAGTCGGGTAATAATGCCATCTTTCATACTACCTACTTTAACTTATTTGAATTTTTCCCTTTACTAGGTATCAAAAAACGCTCTACGCTGTACGCTTACGCTGCCGCTGTGCGCTCGGCACTCCGGACGCAGCCTTGTGTTTAACTTGTGTTTGTTAGGTTATTTTAAGAAAACTGTCAGCCGTCAGCCGTCAGGCTCTGTCAGCTGTTCAACGGAATTGACGTACCTACGTTGCAGCTGTTTGTTTGTTTCTTCAATTGTTTAACTACAGTGCGGTAAAAATGACTTCTATAGATGCTCCTATAGAATTACTGAACTCTGAGTATGTTAATTATCGGTCTCCATTGAGTACACGTTATGCATCGAAGGAGATGCAATATAACTTCAGCGATCAAAAAAAGTTCTCAACCTGGAGGAAACTTTGGGTTTATTTGGCGAAAGCTGAAAAGGTCAGTACTTTAATTTAATTTTTTAAATGAAGTAACATTAGAATAAATAAGTGCTTAACTACAACCTACTTACAAATAAATCAATTAATTTTGAGGTTATGTCACAATCGTCTAGGTACTTACAGACCTTACAGTCATCTGTATATTATTTATATACCTACAAGCTGTCCCCCGCGGCTTCGCCCGTGATATTATGCTTCGTCCCCGTGGCACTTATTTAACCCATACATCCTTAATTTCTTAGTTCTGCAATAGTGTATGGAAATTCGCCTGATTCGTTGATAAAGTATAAGTACCTACCTAGGTGTGATTACTCTGCTCTGCTCTGGTGCGTGATGATTGATATAGACTTCCTTGGTAAATAAACTATTCCACTCAAAAATTTTTTTTCAATTCGGACCGGTAGTTCCTGAGATTAGCGCGCTCAAACAACCAAACAAACAGACTTTTCAGCTCTATAATATTAGTAGATATAGAGAGGTAGGTATTCCGCATATCCGCAGTTTTACCACCGATTACCTAATAGTGTTTTACGGTAAACAACTTGACAATTTGACCTTGATCAATCCATGGTTCATGGACCAATCCATTATCCCATGAACCAATAAACGAATCATAATATATTAATCTAAACAAAACCTACTAACACTCAATGACTCGCGTCGCATCATTGGTTGATCAGTCCTTTCATTGCTTTTTGAGCCATTCTTGTCAAGTTCATTGACGTGGACTAGGTATACCTTTTTTCCGTGCGGAAATCGATACACCCCATGGATGCTGGCCAGCCGGGACGGTTATGTCGGACTTGGACCGCCTGAAACCGCACGCCGTCTTGGGTCTACAGACGCTGGGGTCCATCCTTTTCTCTATCGTGGAGTAGGTAGGTACTATTAGTTATTCTGTGATCATGGTCGCTATGTCTTCTGGCAGAAGAGCGAGATAAACTTAAGGCTGAGCTTCAAACTTCAGTTCTTTAAGGTTGCCGCTTGCCGCAAGCCAGGCCCATGGGGGGCCCAGGGAGGCTGGGGCCCCGCCCGGCAAATGCCACCCTGACTATATGGCCAGTCCTACGCTGGCCTGCATTTAACGAAAACCGCCGATTGCATTTGGCACATTGGCCTTTTATCGAAGTTGTATAAAAGACCTAGGTATGTGTAGAATCATCTCGAAGGTTGGCATCTTTCGGATTAGGTCTGAGAAACTGGAACGGGTCGACAGCTTTTTGTCCACAGATATCCGTGTTTTAGTCCAATATTGGAATAAAAACATGTTCCACAAGGCTTCGTGCTAGGCAGGTACTTAGCTACGGATCTGTTTCTGCTGCATATTATTTTTACCCGACTGCCGAAGAAAGGAGGGTAATGTCTTTTACAGTTAGTGTTTTTGCTGTGAGGAACAGTATCGGGGATAACTTCTACTCGGCTCATGCCTTGGTTCATAAAGGAGAATAGTCGCGAATTATGCATATACCTATCTGAAATGGAGACTACTCTTACAAATGCACCTGATTTCAAAGGATTGGTGTAGGTATCTTAGTCTTACCCCATCGGGCGTACCATCTCTGTGTACCTATAAGTAAATACCTGGTTCTACAGCGAATAGCCACTACACCTCGTAACTATTTGTATCTTTGAATTTATTGCAATTTTTAAATAATACCAAACTGCTACTAATAACACATCCAAAAATTTGTAGATAGGAGGTATTTTAGAACATACACGAGAAGTTAAACTAGGCCAAAGTCTAATTGGTAGGTACTGTGTTTGTTTTCCGTGGTGAAACTTCCGAGCCACCTCGCAGAAAGCATGACGAAGTGATTGTATCGGAGTCGAACCGAACAAATCAATTACCGGGAGAGGTGGCGGTACGATTTACGAAGCTCAGCAGACCGCGGCAAGTCTTTTGGGAGATGTTATGTCCTTTGATCAGTTATGTACCTACTTCTTAGGCCTTAGGCAGTAGGTAATGCATTTTTACATTGTTACACATATAAAATAATTTTATATCGAGCCAATCGTATCTGGTGGGCCCGTAAGCAAAGTGACATTCTACCGGTAGAATCGCTTCGCAGCAAACTTTTGGACTTTTCCATTAGCGCTATAGCTAATAGAAAGTGACTATCCTGTCTAGTCTAGGCCCACTGTATCGTTAGAGTTTCTATTAGCGAATTCGCTCAGTATCATCCTTTTGCCTCGTTACCTTCTTGTTTCGAATCCGTGTGCCAATCCCGGTTGCATATAGCTTGAACTTTGTAGTCCTGACACCTTCTCTCTGTAATCTAGTTGATTCCTTCCAACTCCGAGAGGAAAACCGGCGCTAGGACCTCGGCCGTTAATCAACCTATACCCTATTACGCGTAGGTAGGTACATAATTTTATCACACGATAGTTTTACAAACTAGATAAGTAGACAGATGCATAGATTTACATTTACTATTTATAATCATTTCCCTAACATATACCTACGTCGATACGAAATGAAACAAAATATGTATTTATGCATTTATTTATTAAAATTGTTACACACAGATACATTATTATTTTCATATAGGGCTTATCGAAGCAGAGTTTAGTTTGTGTATGACGCGAGTACCATTACATTGTTAATTATGGGGATTAAATAAGGTAACATTAGCGCCGGTTATATAAGTTACATAATTTTATTTACATTTTATTATATCTTACTTCTTAGTTTTTGTTCACAACTCTGTGATTAACGCGTAGTATTATTATATACGTATAACTAGAATAAAACTAATTTTATGATGACGATGATGATAATGATGATGATGATGATGAAAAATATTCAACAAACGTTCATTTTAATTCTAAACACCAATTTGAATCTAAACTACTTTTAATTATTATAATGTGAAATTATAATAGTACTTAAAATAAAAGAAAGGGAAACAATAAGAGGAATAATAATTTAAATATTAAAAGATAAATTAATATGCTATAAAATTAATCAGATCATGACAGTGCAGTTGAAGTTTTGATTATGATAGGTTCTATAGATAGAAGAATAATCTGTATTTGATAGAGAAAACTTAACTACCACTGGACGGATACTGATTACTGCTTTGGTTTATCCTTCAAAATATAATTCAACTTAAACTTAAATTAAAATTAAACTTATAATTCAAATTATTATTACAAACGTTTTCGTTTTTAACGCTGTTTGCAAACATAAAAATAAAAGTGCATAATATTTTCGATATTCTTGGAAATAATTGCTTAACAAAAAGCGGTGGTTTTTGCGTTACCTATGTATTATAAAATTATTCTTAACACTCTCCAATTATTACTTTTTTCTCCTTAGATCACCGTAAACACAGAATCTTAGAGGTACTTGATCGACATAAATCTTGATTTTAATTTATTGCGATATTGTAATCATAATGATATAACAAACTATTTTTCTATCTATGGGTCATAAAAAGAGTAAACATAACACGTACCTATGTTATGCCTACGATTTCGTTATTAAAATAACTGAATTTTAACGGAATGTTTCAGTATTAATAATAATAACTATATTTAAACATACAGGCCAATAAGTTTAACAAGCAATAAATAATAATTTATACTTAATTTAAAAAAATCTAAACCTTATGATAAAAAAGACTTATCAATAACTTACATTAACCATTTTCTAGCATTTTATTTCAATCTTAAAAAGACTATGCCATACTCAAAATTACCATTACACTATCATTCTTATTAATTAATATAGAAGAAAATCTTATTTATTTCTATAGTTGCACTTGCGGCCGAAAATATAAGACACTGTGGCCTAACTAGGGTTACCATCCGTCCGGATTAATCCGGACATGTCCGGACTTTTAGGCACTTGTCCGGACTTTTAGGCACTTGTCCGGCTTTTTAATTTGTCCGGACTTTTTAAATTAGATGGTATATCATCTTCTAAAACTGTAGAAAGGTCAATTCTGTACATTAAATATAAATGTACAAAATAACCATTGGGGGATGATTGGTGATCGATACAATACTAATGCAAAAAATAAAATCAGTAAGTAAGTTGTTTGTCTTTCTGTCTGTCTGTATGTGCACGCATGAATCAGAAACTACTGGAGAGATTTTGATCAAACTTGGTACTATTATAGTGTTCATACTTCTGGGCCTTTAATATATTATATTACCCAGAAGTATGAACACTGTAACTACTTTGTATACAAACTTATACCCGTGACTTCAGCCGTATTAGTTTTTAGGTCGTTTTTGGCCATATCTCTGGTTCTACTTAACCAATTACGGCAATTACAACCAAACATACGGTAAATTTTGAGTCTAAGCAAGACCTTTCTAATAAAAAACCGCATCAAAATCCGTTCGGTAGTTTTCGGTCGTCGCGAGAAACGATGGACGAAAAGACAACTCTTAGAATCGCGATATCTCAGGAATGGTAACTCTTAGGAAAAAACCATGGTGACTATTTTTGTAAATAATTTTAAGATCTACAACTAACTTTGGTCTGATGTTTTTAATAAAATTTCCGTTTTGGACAAAAATTCAAAAAACCTGAAGTTTTGACTTATTTCCCCGAATAATTTTTATAGCACACACAGGATCGATGAGCATTTGTAAAATATGGGAATTTATGTAATTTTTAGCTATGTGACAGGCGTTTCAAGTCAAACCCTGCACCTCGCATCCTACCCCCCCCCCCGTGCTACTTGCAACGAGGTGTCCGGACTTTTATCAAAATGTCCGGCTTTTTGTCAGGACTTATCAAATTCCTAAATGGTAACCCTAGGCCTAACTTGCTCTAAAATATCTAGTTGCCAAATCATAATCTCAATTTTAAAAATCTAAAGTTGCCTGTATTCAATCAAATTATTATGATCTAGCTGCATATTATTACCAAAACATTTGCTGTACTATTAATATGAAATAAAATAATTAAAGCTGTGAATAATCCAAAATTCAGCTATGAAAAAACAATTTCTTAAATAACATATTTTTTGGACATTAGCTGCAAATAAAATATTACCAAAATAGTTGTAAATTATTATGAAGGGCAACATTTATCATTTAAGCTAGCAGTACTTAGTTGCCAAAAGTTTTATCAATAAACTGCCTATTTTGGTCTAAAATTAAAATACTAATAATTGCCTTCATTCCATAAGGTGCCTCATGATGTCTGATATATCTATGATAAAGCTCGTTACACATATAAAACTTAGCTACCATTTTAATAAGATGATGCTCTTTAGGCTTTAGGCTTATGTTTTTGGGCAATTACTGTAACTAGAAAATGATTTAGCTCTCAATTATTAGGAAGGACAACAAAATTAATTTTAGCTGCCATTGTCTAATCCTAAAGAGGTGAAGACACATTAATAACAAGATTGCTTAATTTAATCATAAAACCAAGCTGTTCAATTGTGTAGCTACGAAAAACTATTGATAAGTTGCCGCTAAAATGTTAGTCAAACTATTTAACAATAAACTGCCTTATTACCTTTTCGGTATTAGCTGTAGATAACTAAAAACTAATAAAGCTACCTCAACGTGTTAAAAAGGTTGCCCAACTTAAAGTGTAGCTACCAAAATAATGATTTGCACAAATAATATTAAAAGTGTTGCCTAACTAAACTGAAGCTACCAAATTTGAAATTTTTAGTATAGTAGCTGCAAATAAAGCTGCCTAAACGTATTATAATACTAACATTAAAACCATGGTTAGGTTGGATAAGCTGCCATAAATATAAAAAATTATAACTTACTGCCTAAGGTATAAGTTGCCGCTATAGCTGCAAATAAATACTAATAAAAATGCCCAAATTTGTTCCATATTAAAAAATCATCTAAATGGGATAAACACCAGTTTGATAAAAAGTGTTAAGGCGTATTTGATAAACCGTCACAAAAATAATAAAGCGAGCTGGCTACGTTAATTAATTTTCGGTAATAGCTGCAGATAAAAACAAAAGCTGCCATAATGAATTTAACATGGGAGGTCTAACTTAAACATAAACATAGTTGCCAACATTAAAAAAGGCTTACGTTTCAAAAACTGCCGCCAAAATGTTAATTAAATTTAAAATAACTTCCTACATAAAACTTTATACCTAATAGCTGGAAATAAAAATTAACAAAAGTTGCCCAAACGTGTTAAATGATATGTCTAACTTAAAATCTAGCTATCAACAAAAACATACTTAATAGCTGCAAAAAAGTTGCCTAAGTAGTTAAAAATATCATTGCGTAATTCTAGTTGCCATGAAAATTTTAATGAAAACGAACTGCCCTCAAATTTGATTTAGAAGCAAATGCTAAACAAACAACAAAATTTCTAAGAAAGAAAAGCTACCAATGTATAGTTGCCAATGTCATGACATACCTACAAATATACCAAAAAAATAGCTACCATGAAATAAATAGATCTAAGCATATTAGTCCACGGATTCTAACGATAGTGTCTCGAATTGTTGTGGTCAAATAAAGTTACATCCTGAGTAGACATTTTGTTCATTTTTGATCAATAATTCACATTATTTGGTTAAACGCTAGCTGCCTTTAATACTATTTGGAATGATTAACTTATTAGCAAAATCTAAATAGCTGTTTCAAAATACTGAGTATAACATAGCTGCAATAGAATGTGTATTTTTTTAAAATAGCTGCCTAAATGGTTTGAAATAGTGTTGCCGGATTAAAATAACAATTCTCCCAAACGGCATTTCGTTTTTAACTACGCAGATAAGTTATTAAAACAAAATAAGACTGTTCTCGATTAATTGTATGATAAAACAAGCTGCCAAAATTTATAATGCTAGCCAAATTAAAAAGCTGCTAACTAACTAGCTACCTGATTTAACTCTACATTTATAATGAAAAAAGTTGTTTCGAATAAAAATAGATGCCTGATCATAATATATGTTTAAAAGAAATCTTAGCTACTGCATAGGGCAATACTGTTATAGTCAATTTTGTTAAAAAGCATTAGCTACCCTACAGGGCAACTTCAATATTTTATACACACTTAAACTAGAAATAATAATAAAAAAGTTAATCTACGTACCTATATGAAATAGTATTACTCTAAAAATTAGTCTAATATAAAGATCTTGGAATAAAGTCTAACAAGGGGATTCGAAAACTGCAATAAATGTAAAAAATTTAAGTGAATTTTTTAAATAATAAAAAAAATCAAAATAATAACTAGATAAATTGATATTGAACTAAATAAACGCGCGCAAGTAAAAAATATTGATTAAAAACATAAATATAAACAGCTCTCGAAGCATTAAGTAGTAACAATACTAGAACAGTCATATTTTGTTTTAATAATCCGCTTCTTCCCTAAAAGTAATGAAGGCATGGACGAGGAACACCACAACTTCTAACACGGCGAATACCCCAGATGATATAAGGAGGTCGTATGATTGCTTGTTCGGACGTAGGTTCGCGTAATAGGACCTGTGCCAGTCTGAAACAAGAAATATCTGTGGTTTAAAAACGTAGTTTGACAGATTCAAAATCATATGACGGATCAGAAGTAGCTGTCAAAATAAAGTGGCAAAGTATGACGTCATACCTTGCTATTATTAAACAATTTACCATTAGTTGTCGGGTGAATGATTAGACTCATAAAAAAGCAAGGTAACTAATATTTACCTTCCCTCCTTCATGATATAATTAGTAAAGTTATCTTGACTATAGGAAACTACTCTACATATGTTTAAGATTTGTTTAGAAAAACAATCTAAGTGCAATATCTGTGACGCACGTAACACAAAACTTCATTTTAAATCATACCTTGTACTAGAAATAAACGGAAGTTACGCCTCACATCAGTCCCCATAGACTAATTGTCTATAGTTTTAAATAGACAGCGCCAAGGCTTCTCCTAATAGGGCCCTGGACTCTGGCGTGCGCGGTGCATATTAATTATTGTTTTTCAATATTACGTGTGACTAGAAATTGCTAATACGTTGGTCGTGAATAATTGAATAAGCAGCTTAAAATCAACACACCAAGTACCTTAATAAGTTATCAAAAGGCTACAGTTATTGCCAGTAGGCTATTGTTTGTGTTGAACAAGCTCACACATAAAATGAAATGTGTAAAAAATTGGATCCGCAGCCAGAGGTGTAAGGATTAATAAGTGCCGATTTCACCAATGACAAGAACCATGAACTTAGCGATTTCTATTATCGTTATCGTTTAACGTTTCTATATTCGTTATCGTTTTGACAGTTTAAAATTAAAATTGGTAGGTACCTTCGAAGAAGTTATCTAAATGCTTCAACTTCTATTCCTATAAATATTAGAGTAGGTCCGAAGAGAACGAATCCGATCGTCATTTTCTAGTTTTCTAGGTGAGAACGAATCTGGATCCTATCAATTGCAAACTTGATGTCTTCACCGCTTAACATTACTATAATAATCTTGTTAATATTTTCAACTACTTTAAACTCTTGCGCTATAAGTGGTTTCACATTGACAAATTCGAAACCGTGACCACCATTGTGAGGTCGCTACTTTTCAATTTACGGCGAAAATCAATGAACAATTTGACGTTTAAAAATTGAATTAAAAATAATTAAAATAATATATATCTATTTTTAACGGATTATTTTCAGTGTGTTTCAGTTACCAATGTGTGACATTCGCGTGGAATATAAAAAAATATCTAGAAATATTGCTCTGTAAGTTATGTTCACAAAAAGAAAATATCGTTGAGAAATTTTTCAATTCAAAATGAGTACAGCTAAGGAGTGAAATTCCTTGCCTGAGTCTGTGTTTCCGGAAAGCTATAACCTGGGAGATTTCAAGTCACGAGTGAATAGGTTCCTTCTAGGCAAACGTGATTCATCGTAGACCACATCGTCACTTACCATCAGGTGAGATTGAGGTCAAACGTAAGCCTATCATGAATAAAAAAAAAAGAGCGTAAGTAAATATTAACCGCGATATTATTTAACTGAAATCCAATAAGAAAATAATGCGTATGTAAAAACGTCATGAATAATTAAGTAAACGTTTATCAAAAGTAAAGAAACAAGAAACGGAATACCGTTTCTTTACAATCATAATATATCGTACTATACTTAAAACGTATAACAATTATGTAAGCACGTTTTGTGTACAACTTCTAAGTATGATTTAGGTAAAGCTTAATCACGTTGAACACAGCATACCACTTACTTAATAACACAAACTATTTGTACGAGTTATCAGTAATGTACGTATTTGAGTATTCCTCACGTAAGTCAAGTTTTATGCAGAACTTATGTATATCAGTATGTACTAGTTACATCGAAGGTATTATTTACCTACGCTTCATCGAATACTGATTATATTATGGAAGTTACGAGTTACATAGTTGCGTATAATATTATGCACCTATTAGGTACAGTAGTTATGCGATATTGCACCATTGTGAATAACAGTAAGATAATGTAGGTATTTATACAAAGATCCATTAATTTTTTTAGATTAGATTGAGAGTTAGTGCTGGGTACTGAGTACTGAGTTCCCATAGGGCTAAATCCTACTCATAATACCCAGAACTTTACGATTGGGTCATTAGGCCAAACTTATGGCAGGTTGTACGTAGGAGATAAAATATACCTAAATGCAATCTATCTGCCACACAAAATTAACAAAAACTTTTAGATTTACGTTTTCTGCATTTTACTAACTGTCCAATAATTAATTACGTTTTTCTCAAAACAACTGCCAACACGTCTTATACACAAAGATAAAAAAGAACAAAAATAAAGGTCTTCACTCACCATAGAATATAACGGCAGCAGCTGCGGTGAACATAATGACACCGAGCACGGAGAACATGATAGAAGTCCTCCATCCTACTGACTCTCCGAACAGCCTCGCGATCACCAACACGCCCGTGATGATTATGAAGCCTGGTAAAATGGAAATGCAAATAGTTAGAATCAATTGATTAAGATGAATTGGTTTTGCATTTTGAGAGAGAACTCTTTTACTAGATATCAAGGAGTGAAAGGAACGGAGGGCGGTGTCACCAATCACGAACCACCTATATCCCATTCTCCTATTCTATCCCTCTTTCTCTTGCTGGTAGTAACGCACGAGCGACAACTGTGTAGTTTAAAAAGAAACCTTTGAATTATTCAAAACTTAATCACGAACTTTTTACTGAGTAGACTTCGGATTTCGTTGCTTAATTAGGTGCAAAAATTACCAATATTTTAGGATATTTGATTTCCGATAATTATCTAAGTACTTTGTTCGTCACGTCAAAACATAATGAAGTGAATTAAGGTTTACGTGTAAATTAAATAGAAACTAAGGGCTTCATATCCCTAGAACATGACACTAGTGATTTATCTCTTGCGTCTTTTGGACAAATGAAATAAGACATGTTCATATCTTGTGTCTTTTAGACAAATGAAATAAGACATGTTCATCATATAGTTGAAGAAACTCGACGGACATGAGTTTTTTCCGCCGATGAGCTGCTGGAAATAGATTTTTTATCCAAGCAACAGTGGCAATTTGCCCGGGCTGGCTGTTTGATACTGTAGGAAATACCATTACGTAGTTATGTTTACAGGCTTTAAAACTTTGGTGGGATAGGTTTGTACATTGTTTATGCATATAAGAACTGCCTACCATGATGGCGTTAATTTCCGTACAATAATTGTATATCATGCAATGCAACGCGAAAGTTTGAAAGTTAGCGTAACTTTTCTTAGAATCGTTTAGAATATTTCTATTTTTGTCTAATTTCGATACGATTTCGAGTTGTAGCCGAGGTATTGTAAAAAAATACAATATTGGGTAACAGTAACCTATGGCTTGGGGTGCAGTGCAGACTTACTTTTGTTGAATGATATTATATAAATGAAGTAATCTGCTCTGCCTATGATCCCTAATATAACATGTAGAGCAAATGTCAGAAATCTGTCCACGAATCTGAAATTGGTCAGCTTAGTGAATTATGACCTTAAACTCTTTTTACACTGATTCGAGACAGTTAAAGTATTTGTTCGCATAACGATTAAAACCGACCTTCACAAGATGAAGAGGGTCATTCGTCAACTCGCTAAAAAAAATCTCGCCAAATTCAGCGGGTTGGCACCTTTCGATAATATTATTTTGATTATATATATTTTATCTAAAAATGATTAAATATTATTAATTAAAACGTCAAATCGACCTTAACTCTAGCGATTGATCAATTGACAGGCTATATAACAAAAGAATTTATCACATTTATATTAATAAATTAACTTTGTAATTTTTTTTAAATCTTACCTAAAGTATGAAAGTCAGTATACTTTGAACAAAATTCAATGTCAATACGGCATTATTGCAAATGAGGATTAGTAGGTAGGTATAACACAAATTGTGTAAAAAGAAAAAACCCGCGAATAGTGTTGTGAAAAATAAATTGAGTCGACATCGATTGAGGAAGTTATCGTAAATCGTTTACGGTTGATGGTTTACAAGTGTTTACAGGTTTCACTTTCACACGCAAAGTTCATTGATACCTACTTCATTTTCTATAAAACTAGCAAGTGGAACTGATTTGATTCACCTTTACGTAAAACGACTGGTTTATACCTGTTGCTTAGTTTTTCTAATTCTTTACTGCATATTGTTTTTGAAAAAAAAAAATAGAGAATTTAAAAATTCATGTCTTTTTGTACAGTTATTGTAACCGCGTAGGTACCAAGGACAAATGCAACAAAAAGGCTTCAGAAGGGACAATAGACTAGACTCATCCAAGTGGAAAATAGCTATTTACGTCTTAAAAACATTAACCAAGGATGGCATAATAGGTAGGAATGACATTTGACACACTTAATTAAAAAATAATTAACAAAAAATCGACACAATGCATGGAAACTAGGTTGCAAAAAGAAGCTTTTTTCACAAGAAATCTTCGCTACGCACTCTTTGAAAATCGGTATCATTGTACGCAGTTTTTGAGTTGGCATTTAGACGGACATAGCATGAATTGCATGTCACGAAGTAGGTAGAATTGTAATAGTTCATTGTCAATTTCGTGTCACGTTAAATTGTCAACCGCTTTGGTTAATTTGTTAATTGTTTCAGCTTGTAACTTTGCCGTTTGACCGACCATGAAATGTACCAGAATCGATTCAGGCAATTGTTAAATTGAAAGATTAAAACAAATTCCATTGACTAAATCGGGTCATGGTTTGAGCACGTTTTAGTAGATATCTAAATGTTTGTCCATCGAATGGTCAAACGACGAATGAAATAAAAAGGTGAACGATTTGTAAGAATGGTTACAATTTATAACTTCAACTACAGGTTGAGACACAATTGTTTCCTATTTGTATTGTCATTTTCCAGCAATGGTAGACACATTTTCATAAATATTACACTTACAATCACTTACTAGTAATAAATTTAATAAAAGTGACATAACTATAATACAATAAAATTAATAACTATCGATATTAGTTCAGTTAGTGTTGTAACTTACTGGAGTAGGCTGCATAGATGACGGCGATGTGCCTATGATTTGACTGCACTACTTCAGGGGAGTAGAGAGCACCAACGATTAGGCCGATGGCGATCACGCCTATTAGCTGAAATAAAAAAGACCCTTGAAACATGTTTATCTATAACGTGACCTACGTCTATTTAAAAAATGAAAGGAGCAAATTATGTTTCAAATTAAAAAAATAATAGTTATCAATTCGAAATTTGAATACCTAACTATCTATTTGAATTTCGAATGA
This sequence comes from Lithosia quadra, assembly GCA_963576445.1. NCBI lineage: Eukaryota > Metazoa > Arthropoda > Insecta > Lepidoptera > Erebidae > Lithosia > Lithosia quadra. The sequence goes on along the minus strand of OY754884.1, from coordinate 3,858,289 downwards.
TCGAATAGAAAATCGAAAAGATTCTATCTTGCCCATCGCAAAAATAACGTAGGTATTCTATTTAATTTTTTTGTAAGAAAGAACTAATTACCAATTATTTTAATGTATTTTTTATCCAATTCTGTTATAACTAACTAAGCTCACATAGTCAAATAGAATACAATCGAAAATGTCTTCCGCGAGTTTACGGTGATCGCGATGTGTTTTCTCCTTCTAGTTATTCTTGTATACCACAAAAGTTACTTTTCCAATACCGCAGGCGTCCTCTTAAATGATTATAATATATAGTTTTCACTTTCTCATATTATCATCTTGTTAGCTACTTATGGTTAACATGGTTTCTGATTTCTAAGATAGCTAGCATTTATTAGCAGCTGTTTCACTATGAATTGTATATTTCTATATTATCATTGTAATATTGCTATTAAACACTACTTATGACTTTTCCTCTCACCTTTATGGTATAGACACTGGCAGTGATAAATCTGAGATGCAGCTGAAGAGACGTTGATAAACCAAATGAGAAACAGCATGATAAGATAGAAGATTTAGTAACCAAGATCGAGAAAGGGATGGTTAGACGGTTTGGATATGTTGATAGGATGGATGAACATTGACGAAATAGATTTATGAGGTCAGGGTGTGATGTATAGGGTAGGCAATCCTAAAAAGGTCGATCGAGGCTTAGGTATTTTGATCTGATCGAGTACGACATCAGGTCAAGAGTGCAATCAGTGAGTATGATAAAACAAAATAAAATTATAAATGCAGAAGAAAAAGTATGAGATTGTTATTATGTCATTCTTATATTATGTTAAGTTCGTGTGAAAAATGCGTGTTTTGAGAATTGTGTAGCAATAGTAAACAAAATCGGACAATAAATTTTGCAAGACAATCGAGATATCATTCCATAGCTGTATATTGTTTGTCTTGTGATGCTTACATTCTTTATTCATTGTTTGCTTTCCTGTCGCTACTTTGTCATCGTCTTTAAGATTTTCGTTTTCATACATTTTTAAATTGTATGTACGTTTTGAAACTCTGTTTACAAGTTTTTATCAACTTTCCCTTGTCCATTGTCTGTAAACAAGTGTTGCAACTAAAGTTTGACACAATTCACGGTTGCCGATAGAGATGATTATGCACGCACATGTATAATTGCATGGATAGTACAATATTACGTAATAAAAGCTTATTTTAAAAAGTTTTTTTTTTCATTCAACTTAACGGATGCTATCGCAACAGATTCCGTGCCTTTCTTATTTACGCTGTAAATGAATGATGCCGATTGTGTTTCTAATACCGATGTGTCAGTTACTTTATTAACAGCACGAAAATATTTTCTATGCACCTTTTCAAGGAAGACATAATCCAGAACTTGGGCCCTAAGTATTGATGAGTTTCACAGGAGACCAAAATTCTATATAATATAATGTTTAGTATAATTGCGGTTCGCTACTTAATTTACTAACTGATACTTTTTTTACTTTTAGGCCTATTCTTTGTTAAAATCTGTCGTGTTAAAATATGCTCTTTTGGGAGACTGTTTAGCGACACTAGTTTCGATACTTTTTACGGTTTTTATTAATTTTTAGTTTTTAAAAGTTTGCAGGTTTAAAGACGGTTTTAAAGGCATTTAATATGCTTCTTACTTTACTACCGGTTTCAATACATTATCATCGATATAATTGAACTCAACAAAGCGTTCTTTGATTTCAAGGCCGGTGTTTTATGGTACAAATTAACATGTCGTGGATGAACGCAGCGGTCAGTTCCCATGCAAAGCATTATTGCAAGTAATTATGTTCTGAACGACTTTAAGTTGAGTTGTATCGATTTGTAATTATATGGATTAAACGCTTTTATATGTTTTAGCTGGACGTTCTAGAACATGACGATGGTTAATTTATTGATTTTGTGATATGCAGATGACGTTTTTGTTATTACAGATAGAGTGATTGCATATGAAAATCTTTTCAAAACTATAATGAGAGGAGATGTATGATCATCTTGATATTTTGTTGTTGTTGTTTGTATGTAAGTTTACAGACGTTTTAGTATCTAAAGTATTCATTCTGCTATGGTTATTAAACTTCTGCGTTGAGAAACGGTATGGTAAATGAACGCTGTGGTATGGCAGGGGATGTAGTGACCGAAAGAGACAAAGGGATGCTTAGATAGATTGACCAAACTTAAGAAGTAAGGGTGAATGGGCAACCAGGTAAAGTTCAACCTGGGCGTACGTCAATCAATCAGATCAAAGACCTTTTAAAGAAAGACCAAGTCAAGAGCACCCCCAGCCGGCGAACATGTATATGTAACCCATTATGAAAATAGAGAACCGAAGCAAGTGGAAACATTCCATCTCTGCCTGCTGGGTAAGAGGTGTGACATGTATATCAGAGGTTCACTCACCAACTCTAGCGCTCTGAGTCCTACACACCAGTACTGCTTCAGCGCGGCAGCTGCTCTGCTGTCCCTGTCGTTGGAGGCGGACTCATCACTCTTCTTGGCTTGCGCCTCCGCTTCTCTGTCACCCGCCGACATGGCCCACACTACGCGAGCACCACCCCCGTACTCCGAAACCTAGGGCAAATAGATAATATTACATTCATATATGTGCAATAAACATTTCTGCAAGTTTGAATAACTCGTCTTTTAGTAGGGACATCATCTATCTGTTTTTAGGTAGTTAACACTGCGGTCTGGCAACAGTCTCTACCCTGTTCATACTTCTGTATTTGTTCACGTTGCACCAATTTGCTTAACAACATAAAAGTACTACTGACCCTAACACCGCGTAAAAAGGTAAACAGCAGTTTCCTGAGATCTGAGGACCTGACTGGGAAGTTTACCTCAGACCGAGGGATACTTCTTAGTTAAGATGTAATCGGTTTTAAATATCTATCTACCATAAATACCTTTGTTGTTTTATTGTAAAGTGTCTTCGAGATGATTCTACATAAATTGGCAAACATCTAAGATCTTAAGTTAAGTCCAATCTTACGCACACATAGTTTTCGTTCAAGAGTACCAACTTCAACTAAATTGAGATAGAAATTGGAACTACTTATATGGGAATTAAATCCGGATTGAAATTAATATCAAGAGCAAACCTGGTAGAAACATCTGGCAATCCAAAGGCAGACATAAATATACCTAATTAAGTTTACATCGTATCGCCTTCATACATAATCGTGTACCATGTAACGTGGTTTCAAAGCGAGTATGTACCCACCTACTTACACGATTATATATCTGTAATGAATTCTATGTTTTTATTTAAAATGTTTCATACCATAATAATGAACATTATTATGTTGTTACAATTTGCGTGTTACGAATATTAATACTGGTTTATATAGTTTTTTACCCTAAGTAGCTGACACTTAGTGACTCATTTGTAATCACTGTAAATTAGTCAGTGGACTCAGTAGTTAGAGACATCGCGTGTTAGTTCCTGAAACCGATTCTAAATATGAACGAATGTCCATCTTACACACTGGGAGTGTTACTCTTGGCAACTGACCTAAAGCTATAATACCAAGTATGCTAAATAATATACAGGTGACATTATTTTGGAGTTGACAATATACAGATTTTGTAATGCGTTATTGGAACTATAAATTATGAGTCCATGATGCTTTGCATATTCTAATCCTATTTTACTTCCACTAAATATTAGGTATCATTTATTATATACCTAACATGTATTTATACAAATATTACGATATATTATAAATGTATTAGGACGTGAAATATGATCAATATTTTGTAAATTGATAGATGTCACTTAAGAAAGTTGCAAACTAAAATCTAAATTTGAAATATGCATTCCAAAAATTAAACATTACATAGGTACAGTTGTTTTATTTTAGTGAAAGGCTTTTTAAAAAAATATCGTGACTATAGATGCGTTTATGCCCTATCACATTGGGCATTTAATGGGCGTTTATTGATACCCAAAATGTCAGGACCCATCTATACAGATGGGTCCTGACATTTTGGGTATCTATCAAGCTTACACCCGGCGAATTGAATAAATGCCCTATTAATACCCAAAGTGACAGGGCATAAACTCATCTCTTATCATGATAACCTATAAATTAACGTAATTACATACTTTACTAAGAACGCGTTTAATAAAGTGTCGTAAAATGTTAGAAAAGTTGTTACACGGACAACGACAATGCATAAATCATAAACACACTGAATGCCAATCTCTGAAACGGAACGCAACACGCGCGTTATGCTTTCCAAACCAAATATTTTTCTATCAACACGGCAATTAAGAGTGGACTGGAACGTGAAATAATTTCTGGTATTTAACTAACAATAGCAAAACGATAAACTAGGTTTTTGTTTGTATAACTTTTGTTATACCTGCGGCGCATTTCCTTGTTTTCGTCATAGCGGTCAATATTGTAGGTACCCCACCCCATTCGTAATTGATACCCGACTCGAGACGGCGTGCGGTTTTAGGTGGTTCGAGTTCGACATAACCGCGGATCGCCGATGGGGTTAATATCCGCGGGTTTTACACACGAATTAAAGCTACCCTACTCGCACAACTTATTAGGTATTTAAACTATTATAAAATTATAAAGTGGCTGTGTTTGTACATTGGAGATAAAAAAAACTTCGGTTATGTTATAATGAACGAACTGTACACAAAAATATATTTTTTAGAATTCTTGTAAAAAAATAAAAATAATCGTATTATTTAAATTACTTATTGAAATTACTTATCTAATTACTTATTTAAATTAGTAGAAATGCACATTATACCTATAGAAACTTTAAAAAAATCTACTCATTTGCATCACTGAATATAAGTACTTACTACACATATGGTTTAACATTCGTGAGCTTGTAAGCTTGTATTGTCTAGCCGAGTAAAAACATAATTATAGTAAGTAAACCACGTACGAAAGGCGTTTGTAGCAAAGAAAATCTAATTAAAACAATGCTATACAGGTACCGGTGCCTATAAGGCAACACTAAACGCAATTATAATTACTGGTAATAAAATATACAATAAAAAAGTTCTTACCAAAGACAGGAAAACTCCTTAATTTGTGAACGCACTGGCTGTTTATTTTTTAATTCAAAACACTTGCACTTCGATATTCAAAATTATTGACGCTTTCGATGTCACGATGTTTACGAAGCTCGGTGTAAGCACGAGTGCGTTCAGCGTACCGCGCGAAGCGACTACCGCTTGCTCGACAATCGGCGCTCCTCTATGCTTCATTTGAAAATAAACCAATGATCTCTGTCCATCCTTCTGTTTTTCCTTTTATCGCCCTTTGTGATGGCGTTGGGGGGAACGGTGGGAGGTCTACGTTTACTGGTCATTGGGTCGTAGAACCATTGGCGTAGTAATGCGTAGCACATGAGTAAACAGGTTTCATTCATTTGTGAAGTTTCTGTTTGTAGTTTGCAAAATTCAAATTGAACTTTAATGTTCTAATGAATTTTGGTATTTATTATACCTACGGCACGATATAATGGCCGGTTTGACGTTTGTCCGCTCATGAAGTTTCGTAGTAATTATTGTGACATTTTTAAAGAGCAAATTGCTGTTCTTTATTGTCAATAGTGACGTACAGTAAGTCATAAGATTTTATCGAATGTAGGTATAATTTTAGGACACAATATTTATTTATTACATTGATTTCTGAATTATATAATGTATATTACTGTCCCACGATCATTTATTTTTTATTTTTATAAGATTATAATTACCTATTGGTGTACTTATTTCACACAACTCGGTATTTGTTTTTCGAAATTCAATTTTTTTAAAATAAAATCTATATAATCGACACTAGGATCACTGGCAAGCACAATTAATACCTCCGGCAAACTTGCGTCAAAACAAAGCAGTTTCGACTTGACGTTGCTTCGAAAAGTACAAACTAGGAGTGCACTGCGATTGCGATATAGTTTAGACCTCCTCGCCTGATGGTAAGCTAAATGGTAAATCTCGCCTGATGGTAAAGTCTCAGGAAGGGATCCCCATTACATACACTAACAGTGATAATTATAATGGTGGCCCTCAACTTACTCTTTTTACGCCTTTTGTTGTGGAATTCGTCGATATGGCCGAACGTACGCAGAGCTGTTCTAAACAGTCAGGCATGTGTGTTCGTTATAGGTACGCCTTCGTAACATTTCGATCGTGAATCTCAAAATGGAAGGTCAATTTTACCTATAACTGTTAGACGAATAGATAACTAAAGAAAAATTTGGCGAGACTGGCACAGAAGAAAATAAACTTCACACATTAAAACAGAAAAAAACGAGCAAAACCAGTCGAAGACCATGTGTGTAGCAACTATTTACGGAAGGAGTATCCAACGAGAAAAAAGTTAGTGCAATGGGGTTGGCAACTGTCAAAGTGGCGCTGGTGTAGTTGGTTCCTAAAACATTGATCATTTGTATGGAGTTATTTACAAAATAATTTTTAAACCCAAGATGACTAAATGTATAGTAGCGAAATGCTCAGAATTTGGAGTACACCATATCCCAAAAGATTACAAAATTCGTCGGCTTTGATTGAAAGACATTTGCCTACAAAATTTTATTTCTAAAAATAGTTAGAGGTTATGTCGAAAACATTTCGTGGAAAATGATTATAAAAAAATTGTGAATACACAGGTGAGTGTTGCTTATTCAACATTATTAGTAGTCTTAATACATATGTACTTGATATACCTACATAAAATAACATACAAATTGATTTACTCCTATGATCTTAATAATAACAGTCATTTCTATATTCTAGGAGTTGAACACCAACATAAATATATGAAGAAAAGTGCTGTACCATCTATATCTCCTTGAAACACTTAACCACTATTAGAAACAGCAAGAACAAGAAAAGATATATTGGGAGTCCGGAACATGAGGAAATAGCTATTTGAAATGCCATCAACTTACCAATCCTGTGAAGGCATAGTGCCATTAAATATAGTGATAGTATATTATGATGATTTTGCAATGTATCTCAAGAGCATGAGATTGATAATGACACCAACAACTTGCTACACTCATCGAAGTACTCAAGCATCTAATATATAGTTCACAGCATCTAACTTAATAGTGTGGACGGTGGGCCCCACTACTCTAAAATCTTGCCAAGTTAGATGCTGTACACTATACTTATTTGTGGCAAGGCAAAATGCGTTGCATACAAACAAGTATTGTGTACGGCATCTAACTTAGCAAGGTTTTCGAGTAGTAGGGCCCACAGTACTCCAAAATCTTGCCAAGTTAGATGCTGTACACTATACTTAAGATTATTTTCCACAGAGCTACTACTTGCAGATGATGCAGGTATTGTAAATAAAAAAACTAAGATGACATAAAGTGTTTTATTTTTAAAAGCTTCATGTCTCCTATTCACGTCCAAGTATTATGTATGTCCACTTCATATTGAACATTTTTCATTGATTTTCTGCAATATCCCTTTATATAGGTATTATTACCAACAACAGAAGATCTTACCATCAATAAATGACGGGTTTCATACAGGAGCATAGCAATATTGTTCTTTTTGTGTACTGAAAAGAAAAAATATAGTTGTGAATAAGTAATGGTGAAAATGGGCTAGGGTCTCAGTTAAAATTTCACTTTGGTTTATATCCTACCTCAATGCAGTTTCCTATTAGGTATAAATCTATACTTAGTTTAAACTACTTACTAGCATAGATAATGCCTTATGATTGTCTTATCAAGAGGTAGTAGAGCCGTGTTACTGTTAATATCACGATAGGTTTCTGGCAATGGTAACTATATTTCAGGATCTTCGTTATCAGCCCTTTATAGGTGTTCAAAATTGAAGTTTTGGTCATAAATCTCCAACCTGAAAGTAAAAGAATGTATATTATTATTATCCCCGTAGTTTAACTATATGCATAAGTATTACAAGTCTGTTACATTTTAGGTAATAGTATCTTCAAAACAAAAATGTTTCTGAATACGAAATTTGTGAATATAGTGCTAATTTATTTAAAACAATATACCTTTCCACAAGATCTGCTTTTTTTCCTAGTAAAGAAGCACCACGTTTTTTAAGTTCATCTTTGAGCTCTTTCACTCGCCAGTGAGAATACATAATTTTATAGTTCTTAGACTACAAGTTCGCACAATTTTAAGTCCGTTTTTAATATAATAAATTATATTTCAAGCAGGTTTCTTTTGTAAACAATAACGACACTGAATATGGCCGTCGTACACAAGAGAACCAAACTCGCTAGCGCCATCTGCGATTAGCTTTCACCGGCCAACCCCATTACTGAAGGAAGCTGGATTAATATATAGTACTCATTTTCATTCCTAAATCCAATATTCAGTTCGTTCAAATGTATTTAGTAGGTAAAAATTTATATTTTTTACTAAAGTTTTTGAATCAGGTATTGTACTGCTTGCAATAAGAACTTATAGATTTGATTATATTTTTATCGAGAGTAAATTGACATTTCACATCACTATTGTAATGTGTCAAACCGGCCATTATATCGTGCCGCTACTGTAGTTATTGAGAATATGTTGCACTATTGTTAATATTTTGATGTTTTAAAGTGCATTGACGAATAAAGCACTCTCCAAGTAGGTGTTCTATTTTTTGGGATCGTGTATTCTTATAAGATTTTTTTCCCAGGATAAAAAATCCATATTTAGATGGATAATAATTATGATATACTCACGCATAGGAGTAAGCAAAGATGTACTAACAATTCATGAACTAGTTTTCAGTACACGTAATTAGGAACGAGCCTTTTACCGTTTAAATGCACTTTTTACAGACTCCGTTCTGCTATTTAATTGAGCTATTTAGCTGGATTTCAGTACTCAAAACTAGTTTCATGAAAATGAATTTGCATGTTTTGCTTATTATATGCTAGCGCATTGTTTTTTTACTTACTTTTTTTCCTTCTTGTGATTTTACTTACTTATAAGTCTTATTACCTAGTATTCGTCATCATCATCTTGCTGCCCTTGTCCCAATTATTTGGAGTCGACGCAACTCTATAAACTAAAAATCTCAAAATAAGATTGATAAAAATCGTATTGCAAATAGCCCTTTGAAACAAACCAGCATTATTCATTACCAAATAGTTCCCTTAAAGCTTTTAAAAGTGTTCTATTTTCGTGTTCTCATTTAATAGACAATCAAAGAACTACTCCAGTCGAGCAAGCGTCTCCAAAATATCGTAATTGATTCGGTAATGGAACATCACTATTTGTAGAACAAATGCGATGTGTTTTGGTATTTGTAGAAGGCTGTTTTCTTTCATATTTTACGACTGAAATTTCATATAGCTGCGTCTTCAGGAAACTGTAGTTGTATTAGTATATGAATAGCTATAGGTTGTTCTACTAGTTTTCTGTTTTGACTCTTCAAGTGTTATTTGTAAATTTCTAAGATCAAAATAATATTAGTTATGGGAGCGTGTATTTATTTAGCCTTTGCAACTATAGTGCCTATATAAATAAAGAGAGATGCCGACTTCTGCGACTTTGTTCATATGTGTGGGATAATCTTCAGAACCACTGTCTGTTGCGTAGCGGTAGAGCGTTTGACTGCTAAGGCAGTGGTCGCAGGTTCGATTCCCGCTTAGTGCAAATATTGTATGCATGAATTGGTCTGAGTATTTCTATGTACCTATACCTACCTAATAGGTATGTATCAGGTATTTACAAAAAGTATCTAAGTAAGTACCTATATTTAACCGCATCGTAGAACCCCCATAACACAAGCAAGTTAAACTATGCTTACTTTGGGTCTAGATTGTCCTGTAGAATATTATTATCAGGCAATCATTATAAAAACGTAAGATTAAATTCACGTTCAAATATTGATCTGATTCAATAACAACGTGCGCGTTGGATCGGCGCAAACGCATTTATTATGTAGCTATTTGTAAATTGAAAAGCCACTTTCTAGCGTTTTCCGGTCTAGAAGTCAGCGCGCATAACTGCACACATGCATGCGCCCACGCACGCACTGATCGCCGCCGCTGGTAAGTAGGTACGCGAAATTATGATTACCTATTAGTAGGATATAAAAAATATAAAATTTTTATTTAAAGATTATTTATACGATGAGTAAACTCATTACGTACCTACTTAATATTATATAGCTAAAGAAAGTTTTTGTTTGTTTGTTTTTTTTTGTCGTTTGGTTGAACACAGTAATATTTCAGGAAATACCGCTTCGAATTGAAAAAATATTATTGTGTTGAATTTATTTATTTTTTATACTTGAGGTGACAGACAAGCAAACATTTATGGGGGATTAGCATCGCGCTACTATCCAGAAGAGAGGAGCAGTGCTTAATCATAAAATAATGTCAACAAATCATGCAAATTTCAGTATATTTTAAAACTAATAACTTATTAACAGCTTATTAACATGCTTATGCTAAAGTTTGAGCACGAGTATCTAGGTTCGATTCCTCTGATCGACAATGTGTTATTGGGTTTTCTGTTAGAGATTTTCAGCAATATTTAAGAACCAGGAAAAGTCTGTCCCCTATTGTAACACAAATAAGAATATTTGAATCATATTTCCGTTTATATAGTGTAAATAGATAATTTATATCTAAGAAATTGTGTAGGTAGGTATAACCTACGTACCTACTACAGAAGTATTGTGAATTTCAAAACAACATTAGGTACCTTAACATCGTAACTAACGTCATTTTGAACAAAATTTTCCTGTAATTTAGACGTCATTGACTGTATTAATTGTAATTGATTGGAATTCATTAGAAAATAATGAGTAATTAGGTACAACAACATACAATGGTTTCTTGTCCCATTACTCATGGTTTTACGTGCTATGACAGGAATTGTTTTTATGGGACGCATCTTACCATTCATATACTTACTTTACTAATTGGAAAAGTAACTCGGTTAAGGTTACTTGTAGTAAATACAATGTTTTATTGGTTTTATTAGTCTAACTCGCACTCTTCAATTCAAAGCCTCCTGAGACCTCTCGATAAGGCTGACAACTACTAAGCTACCGACGACATCATATTTGAAATCACTTTATTTCACCAAAAATGTTTAACTTTTTTTGGCAATCTCGAATCTCGATACAAACTGAGGCTTAGAAATAGTACTGGCAATGTAAAACGTAAATAAGGTCCAATTAACACAACTATTTGAACTAATTGACAAATCAGTTAAATCACATTATTTCCTTTAAGATGTAAATAATGGGTTTGCAACCTATAACGAATATTAAACAAATTCACTGGGAATCGAAAGCTACATAATCGGTTATTTATATCAAGAAAGTGCGTTCTATTAGGTACCTGCTTCTGAATGCCATAATTGACATATACATTTTAATATCGCGATCGTTTAAATAGAGCAACCAACAAATCGGCTTTCATTATTTATTTACGTATTGAACGATTTCTCTACTCAGTGAATTTACAATCAACAAAAGTATCAGTTTGACGAGACTGTTAAAGTAGGGACCACCATTTTAGGATCGACAGCCATGAAATGGAGGCTCATATCTTCTGAACTTCATCCTAGCTTCTTAATAACTTGTATTTGTGATGAAATTTTGGGTTTATTGGTGATTATTTATCTTTTTTTTTACTACTAGTCGTTCTACTCCTGGCTTCTACTTCTGTGGTTGTACTCTACCTAGGTACAGGGTTTTAGCCAATTCCCTTCAACTGTTTTTGCGTAAAGAAGTAACAAATTCTATGATTCTTACTGGATGCTAGATCTTTGAGAAGCTGCTTCAGGGTTTTAATTGATGCAATAGGTAGATAACAAGATATAATTTAATATATGTTATACGTACATACATAGTTGAACCCGTGACAATTTAAATCGTCATAATTAATCAGCTCGCTGCAGGTGTTTTAGCAGACAATGATGAATAGTGACACTTATTTTTCACAAGGATTAGCCTTGATGATGGCGTGGCCGTGACAAATGTTATGAGTCAGAAGGTCGTTAATGTGGACGGCAATTACGTTATAGCTAGGTACTCAAGCTTACGTTACTAAGGTGGTAAACGGGAAAATCTTTATCTCAAATGCAGATTATTTAATTATGTAATATCAAAGACCATGATAATGATCACGGTCTTTAGTAATATCTAATAAATTATATTATAATTAATATGTCAAGAAGTAAAACAGAAGCGATTGATACTCGTAGTAAGATTTACTGAATCACCAGAATACTACTGCATTTATAACAATTAATAAAAATAAAACTATTAAAGTGGACTATGGTATTTTTAAGGAATAGATTTTTTTCTAATTTTAGTCAACCCAGTGGAAATGGTGTAATAAAAAGGATTCTAATGACATGTATCTACCATTCATCTCAATATCTGTTCAACCATTCAGTAGTTACGAGGGTAGTAGGTACATATACCTATAGGTCAAACATATCTCTCCTTTTTAGGCTACAGAGCAGCCAGGTAATAAGAACCACAGCATCTTACTCTCACATTAATCCCACAAAAGAATTTTACGATGAAAATTACGAAGACAAGATTCACAAGATAAAAAGTTATCAGATGATGAAAAATTAAGCGCTTAACTCTACATGAGTTATTTCAGAGCGCCCAACTGTACATGACTTATTTCATTTAATAAGAAATGATATTATGTACTAAACTGCAGCTAAGTACCTAAGGCTTGGATAGAGAGTGAAAAATTACGGCTTTCCATTTTATCACCGAAACCTTGATTTCAACGACTGGGGCCTTACCATGGACTCTTATTAGCAAAAATGATATATATATAATTACATAATATATAATAATAATATAATTCAACTCAGAGAGATAGATGGAGCATGTACCGTGAATAGCGCCATCTCTCTCCCTGAATTGAACTGCATCGCATTTGCATTACTATTAAGAGCTCATGGTAAGGTCTATAGGAGTATGAAACAAGACCTTAAGATCGCCTTATATAGGTATAAAAATACTTTTATAGCAGAATCGTCTCGCACGGTGCATACAAATGAAATATTAGACCATAATCGACGCTTTATGGTAAAAGCAAGGTGTGAGCAATACGAACAATGAGTTTGGTCGTGCTCAAGCTCAACGCGAATAAAGACTGAGTCGGTATGGGCCATTGTTTGCTTGGTACGAGTATACATTACTTAAGAGAATGATCGGGTATTTTGAATTTGATGTGCATTGCCAGTGTTGCACTGCTGTACCACCACACTCACACCTACATAACGCCGAAAGAACTTAACACCCATCAAAAGGGCTAGTCATTATCATCCTAGCGTAAGTCCCGGTCACATCCGAGGTTGTCACCAAGTTTAATTGCCAATAATCGGGTAATTATAAATAATCGCATTCGTCATCAGTGCGACATCGGGACACGTCAGATGATCTTGATTCACCTACATGTTCCTTTGGATATAAGTACTATCAAACTATCGGCCACATTTTAGGGCGACATGTGGTGCAGATTGGTCTCAATTTTTTACACTTTCTTGAATTTTTGTTGTCATCGGAGATTTTTAATGTGAGCTTAGGTATTTCCCTCATTTTAAACACGACATTGTGAAGAGAAGCTTCTAAAAGTTTCTTCTGTGCACCGATCAACGACTTTTAAAGTTTTTAAACTTGCCTACAGTAGGTATATGAGACCTTTGACCTGTAGCACGCTATTGTTATCTTGAAGAAATGAATATGTATTGGGCTTTCAAGTTAAGGGCTCAGTGAAGTCAGTGAACAACAATAATATCTAGTACTACGTTAAATAACATAACCATCTTGCATAGTAAATAGAAGTAGTATTGTCCCGCCAATTCGGCGTCTAGGCGCCATCATGGCGGCAGTTTTGGCGCCAACTTGCCTCCGCCATGGGGTGAGCTCTGAGGCTGTTGTTACAATGACCTATTTTGCTGAATGACACGGCCTGCCCTTATTACCAGATCGTATACTCCCTAACCCCTGTTGCTTTTGTAATTATTAGGTGTATAAGCAAGTAAGTAAATAAAGTTTGGAGCTTGACTGATAGATTACTCAGTGTAGCACACGTAATGACTAACAAAGTATGTACGGTTCTAAAGCATAAACCGAGCAGCGTTAAGTAATTTTGTTAGCATAATAACGTAATTACCACTACGATATGACCATAATTATGAGTTATGAGTTACAATTCCTGTCCGGTGAGGTATTGTTATAATATTATTATCATCATCCTGTCATCAAGGCCTGCATTTTAAAGGCCGGGATCCGTTCTCAATCGCAATTTACTCTGGATTTTCTGCCGTAGATACGATTATATAGGGTATGTTGGGTCCACCAAGATCCTTAGACCTAGGCCAGACTCAACCTGCATGCTGATGCTCTTGCTGATTAATGGGCGAGGTTTTAGTTTAGGCTTACTTCTCGGAGTTGGAGATTTAGAGTTAGTTTAACTCAGGATAAACATAATACCCAACCAAGGTGAGCGTATGGCTCCCGAATGCTAACTGCAAATGCAACCGAGTTTAGGGGCCAGGTGCAATTAGGGAAAGTATACTTTAAATAGTCCTATTTTCATTTGCTTACCTAATTAAGTATTAATTAAGTAAAAAAAGGCACCCAAATATCTCAAACACCCGCAGAATTATTTTAATTTAAACTCTTCTCGATGATGTGTGAACTTAATTATAACTTGACTCAATCCTAATTTCAATTCAAATCGTTCATGTATTTTCACAATGCTTCCAAGACACAAGTGTCCCACAAATGGTGCAATGAACCCCATTTCTTACTAAACATTGTTTGTCTATTCGTGTATTGAGGGACTACGCTTTACTGCACCTCTCCTTCATAATTTTAAACATTATTCAATAATTGGATAGCTAAACTTGTATTTTATACATGGTGGATCTGAAGTTTTATCATCCTTTGTCAACTTTCAACAAAACTCTGGCAAAGAGAAATCTTTGAGAATTGACAAAAATATCAAAATCTCTCTTTCTCTTTCTAAGCACTTTCAAATTCATCAAAGATTAATATAATTAATCTTCTGTCTATAGTCCTACTTCCTACTAATATTACAATCGTGAAAGTTTGCTACTCTACTACGTGGATGTTTGTTACTCTTTCACGCAAAACGGCCCAATGGAGCTGACGGAAATTTGGTACAGAGACAGATAGTCCTGAAAAACACTGACTACTTTTATCCCTGAAATAGGTTCCTATTAGAGCTATTGCTTATATATTATATTAGAAATGTTAAAAATAACCAAGTTGATTTGTGCAGTCTGTATACAGAGACTGGAAACTCACATGACTACATGTCAACAATGGACATGTATATTATAAACCCCCGAAACAAAGAATTGAAAGCTTGAAACCTAATTGTTTGAGGGTGATTGGATAAATTATCATGCTCATTTGAGCTTTTCGGACAGTATGTGGAAAAATTACACACTCAGCTCTTTTTGAAGCTCTAAACAAACAAGATGAATTTACTATGGTGTACAGGGCCTTTGGAACACAACCTACCAGTTGGTGCATCAGCTAAACAACGTACAGTCCAGCGGTAAAAGTTGTTGATGATTGTATAGATTTCAAATTCCGACAAATCTGTATAAACTGCTTGAGTCTACAAAAGAACAGATCATGCACCTACTTATAATGCTAATGACTGTCCCTTTAGTGAGTGACAGTTATTCGTGCGGTGTGCGTGTGCGTCGCTAATGACAACTACTGTTACTGACGAAACTGGGTTGAAGGCGATTATGAATGAGGTTGCCAAAAGGGCTGCCTAAACAATCGAATCGGTAAAACAGTATTGTCGCTTTTGTAATTTGGTGAAACGCAACCTGCCTTGTTTAGCTAAAACATGAAGAAATACAAGAAAAACCGGTACCAAATACTTAATCCAATAAACTTTGAAAATTGTTCTAAAAGCATAGTTTGGGATATTCTCCCTTAATTTTACAATAAATACCTAGTGATTTTTCCTGGCGGGTAGGTAAACTCAATAAGCTCTAGGATGCTGCAATCGACTTCCCGACGAGTTAGTATATAATATTTTTTGAATTTTACTAAAATTAAAAATTATATCTGTTGTATAACAATGTTATGTACTTAAGTAATCTGTTATTCCCACGATCTACATGTAAATGTGATCGATTAGGCGGAAGTATGACTGGGACGACGTTTTTTTTAATTGTTTTATACCGGGCTGCTTTACATTGTTTATTATTATCGCATAATCTGTGTAATCCGAAGGTCAGCCGCAGGTACCTACTTATTTATCTTAAATATGACTAATTCCAACCACTCCTATAACCTGGGACTAGTTGAGACTGAACAAGCTTAATACTATTCCATAAAGTAGGTTGGGTGGTAGGGCCTTATACCACTTCTTGAAGATCTTACACCTGTACAGGTATTGGAATGGTAGATAATAGATATAGGCTTTACGAGTATGAAAACAAAGGAATCATCATCTCAAAATCTTACTTTAAGCTCTATATAGAAATTGGCTAAGTCTCATCATCAGCGTTATTCCCAATTGGCTATGAAGCTGTCACCTCGCTTCTTCTTGTTCTTCTCCTCTTTGATTTGGCTTATATGGCTTTAATGGGAGCAACTACCGTTTTATTTCCCAACCCTGAGTGGTTGGTTTTGCCCCGAAAGAGTTGGTAGGACCCCATACACCAAATCTTGAACGTATTCTGGGTAAAAAGTCTACATGCCAAGCAACATTATTTTGTTTTGCTTATAAATTAGTAACGGTACAAAATTTAAAGAATTCAGTGAAACAATATATTGAAAGACCAACAAAATTTCGAAATTATTCGTAAGGCACCTCAACAATGCACCATACAGCGAGTGCGTTGACGCGGTTAATGCGTGACACGCCTTGAATTCAACACTACCCACATGAGTTTTACATTTAGTTTAATTTCCATTGCCGTATTATTAAAACAATCTTATGTACATTGCTTTATAATTGTAGCAATGGTACTTGAATTTTTTGTTCGTCGTATAGATAACAATTTTAGGTCAGTGCAGTTCGTATGTTTTAAGATTATGTTTGTATACGTTTCATGGGTAAAGAAGTAGGTATTATGTTCTTAATATTTTAGCTTTTGAATCACCTTTTTATAAATTTTAATAAATAACATTCGAATCAATGTACTTATATATTATTTAGGTTCTAAAAAGTCTATATTTTGAGGAAGTAAATATTATGCTCAAGCAGATGTAAATTTTAGTAAAAACGAATAGGTAGGTGTACTACCTACTTATTTCAAAAAACTAACAAATGTTATCCATGACTTGAAGAAAGTAAATTTGAACTTTCTGGTCATCATCATTAACATTTTGCGGTTTAAGTAGTGCAGTCAGTGTGTAGAAAGCTCCCGATTGTTTTTTTTTTACTTTTAATTCAATAGAAATTAAAATATTACATTTTTGATTTATTACTTAAATCTACCTAAATACTTGTAATACAAGACCAGCCGTTTAAAACAGAAATTTCGTAGAGTATTTCTTAATATAATAAAATGTGTTGCAGTCAGTCAAAAAGTGTATATAGTGCTAGGCTAGTACTTACCTAATTATTTTTCTTAAGACTTTTCATTCATTTGCATAGCACAAATCACTATTTCTTTCCCTTTATAAATATTTGAAAGAAATGTGTCAAAATCTAACTTACTATTATAATCTGAACTTTCTTATTGAATAATGAAATCTATACTTATAATAAAACTGTAGAGAGGTCAATTCTGTACATTGAATATATTTACAAAATAACTATTGGGGGATGATTGGTGATCGATACTAATGCTAAAAATGCAATCAGTAAATTTTTTGTCTTTCTGTCTGTCTGTCTGTCTGTCTGTCTGTCTGTATGTGCACGCATGGATCAAAAACTACTGGAGGGATTTTGATGAAACTTGGTAGGATTATAGTTCATACTTCTGGGCAACATATAGGCTACTTTTTATACAAGCTGATACCCGCGGCTCCGCCTGCGCGTCGTTTTTAAGTAGGTTATCGTTTTTTGGTCATATCTCCGGTTCTACTCAACCAAATGCAACCAAACATATCTCAAATGTTAAGTCTAAGCAAGACCTTTCTAATAAAACAAAGTACTGAACGGATTTTGATGCGGTTTGTTTTATTAGAAAGGTTTTGGTTAGACGAGTGGAGACCAGTGGAGTGGCGAGTGGAGAGGAAAGTGGTATGGAGTGGAGTGGTAAGTCGAGTGACGAGTCGTTTTATTAAATAGACTTAGTGGCGATACCGATTTCCACGCGGGCGGAGCCGCGGGCGGAAGCTAGTATTAAATAATAATATAGGTACTCACGCTATCTGTTAGTGGAGCAATTTTGGCGGCTTCCAACACGACGTCACACAAAAACTCTCGAGAATCAGGCGCTATTGTGACGAGGTTCGCGTACAAACACTCCACTTTCAATTTTTATATCTGCTATATTAAAAACTAATTAAAGCGATATAGTAATTTATTTCCCTGCTGTGCATCTATTACTATTTTAAACAATTAGCGTCTAAAATGAAATAACTTAAGATGCGGATGTTCCAAAAAGTAATTTCAAACGGAAACAACTGCTAGCGCGCGCTTTTTAAAATTGGAATTCACTGACATTCGTTTTTTTTTTCGACACAAGATAGCTTCGTTCTGCCTAGCAGTTGTCGTGAAGTTCGCAGTACAAAATATCATAGACTAATCCCAACTCCTTCGTTGTCATCAAGTAGTTATTACGACTAGACGGATAGCATTTAACCCCTGATCTTAGCCTTTGACACGTTTAATTTGACTCGTAGTTGACCTTTAGTAGTTATACCCATGTTATTTGCCTGTTAGCTAGTGAAATTAGGTTGTATCCTGTTCCTGTTGCATGTGATATTATTATGTAAATGTACGTTGTTGTTTTCTCATTAACGCATAGGACGCTCTTGATGATGAACGGTAACGAGGATACCTACCTCTATGTTTAGTATAATCATCCATCTCCTGTAAAATGCTAAAAAAGGTGTTGTAACATGGCGACAACCTTTACATCTAGCTTACCATCAGGCGTGGTGAAGTCATATTGACGTGACTGACATAAAAAGAAAAAGAAGTCTGTACATGTTTGTGGACCTCTGGTGGAGTTTCTCAGTGGCAATATTAACAAACAATTAAGTACTTATCTAAAATTTGTCGTTTGTTGCAAACAGTTGTTCCTAGTTCATAATACCTATTCTTTCTTTTAAATTCACACGCCTACATATCAACAAATAGGCTGATAAAGGTCTATTATATATCCACACTTTGCCAGTAGTTTTTTTTGTCCCACGCAATAGAGAAATCTTAGCAAAATTATCGTACAGTTCAATACTACTTACTTCAACTGAGATATTCTTAAGTATATAGCTGAAATATATAGAAACAAAATTGATAAGTATTTCCCGAAATTTAAAAAACGAAAGTTATACTGAGAACTTACATTACGTTCAGAAGTTATTATCATTCTATATAACCTGTGCATCAATTTCTTGAGATGTAATCTGTAGCAATTGAGCTTGCAAATTGGCCGACATGGGTATCTATTGAAACTGGGCCACAATTAAATTATTAATCATAGAATACAATAATATTGTGTTGGTGTAATTTCGTTCACTTTCACATTTGATTTTTTAATATTATGAAGACATTTATCCCTTTTACTGATGCGATGTTAGGTTTCTCGCATAATTTATTGACCGTGTCGTGTCTCTGTTCGCTTGATACAATCGAAAGTTAATTAGTTTCTATGAGAAAAAAAGATAGCCGTGTCACCTGCAATGAGGTTGTGACTACTGGATATAGGGTTGTATAGAAAAAAAATGTATTTTTTTTTATTTATTTTTTTGTACTACGTAGGTAGCAGACAAGCACACGGCCCACCTGATGGGAAGCGGTCACCGTGGCCTATGGACGTGTGCAACACTAAAGGTGTTTTTATTTTTATCTTTATTAATATTAAAATATAGAAAGCTTTCAGTCATATTTATTAATTTAGACAAACCATTTGCCAACGTTTGCCTTGAACATTTATGTACCATTAGGTACTATATACCTGCTGCTGTTATACCTACTAAGTAAAAACAAAAAAACGCGGTCTAATCTTGAAATAAACGCATTTTTTAACCTAAAAATTATAGAAATATCGTTTTTTATTTAGCGTTTATTCAAATGAGCCCTGTTAAACAATTTATTTTACCTATAAGACATTATTACACTGTCGCAGTGTAGGCGTGAATCGTGAAATATGCTGAATAAGTGTAGATGAGGAAACAGGCAGTAATAATAAGGATAACTATGGATCAACAAACTGTGTCATACTGAAAAATTCTACTGCGGTTGTCTTTGAATGACTAGGAGTTAATGATTAAGGGTAATTTCCGGATGAACAAATGATTCTAAGGAATAAGTTTTTTTTTACATACCCACACACACTTGTGTATCTCAGGAAGGGAAGGCAGAGGTATATTAATCTGAAAAGTGGAGCGGTCTCTCGGCTCTAAAGTGCAAGGTTTTGTTTAAGTCGGGATTGATGATCGGATGACGATGACAAATTAGAAGTATTAGAAAATGGAGTTACTACGATGAAATTATTCACACCAAACATGAAGAAATGTATGTATGTATAAATGTAAGTTTATCCACATTTTAAAACACATTATAACACAGACTTTTTAAGCTATGCTTATTTTGGGGCTGGGTAACGATTGATTTACACGAAAATAAAACAAAATTTAAGTGTTACACGTTCGTTTATTTTCAATAAAATTGATTAATTACATTAAAAAGTCAAAATGACATACAAAACAGTTCTACTAACTATAAATATATAAATAGGTACCTATTCATTTAATAAAATATACGAAAGGTGGGAAACAAAAGTGCCTTAATGAGACTGTCTCTGTTGTCATGTTTATTCGTTCAAAAAAGAAAAAGAAGAATGTAATATTTTTAGTGAAATGAAAAACAGAATTTGAAATTCGAACAAAATACGTCCAAATAAAACATAGAATAGTTTCATTTAAAAAAAATAATATTCAAGTTTCGAACGAATTTAAAATGTAACGGATGTTATCGTATTCCGCTATTATATTAAATGCAAAACGAAATCAATGTAAAATGAAAAAAAAACGAATACAATTATTTGTGAAAAATAAATAATCGAATACGTTCATTTATAAAAAAGCGGGACAGCTTAGATAATTTCTATGTAAATTTTTTTGTTAATTTCTAATTTATTAATATTAAACACAATAATATTGACGGTACAGATAAATAATACAATACCTGTTTTTATTTATAATTTTATCTGTGTTTACCTGTGTCTACAGATAGCGTATTCCTTTTTCTACTTATAACCATTTACTCATAATAAAAAAAAGAATAGTTTTTGAACTAAAATATAATGATTTATTTATAATTTTTAGAGTAACATTAAAATTTTCGTCTTAATTCAATCCTCAGATCTTAATTTGTACCTAAGGATTAAATTTAAAAACTCAGACGATGAAATGTCTTTTGTTAAACTTAGGGATACTTAAAACTAAATAAAATTACATTTATTTATTTGTTTAAGTTACATTTCCTTCGTGAAGTGTATGATGGAGAGTGCCGTGTCCAGTAGGTATACTGCACCGTTGATCACGCATAGAGCACCAACAGCGAGACCGACCTGAAATTTTAAATAAGTATTCACTTTAGTCGTAATACAAGCATCTAATAATAACTTCGAGTTTCTAGTAGTGGGTACAGTCAGATTCAACTGTGATTGCACAAATTCCGAAATGTAAAAACTGAATCATAATGTTTATTTTTAAATTTTAATTAAAAGTTGAGATATTTAATTAAAATAGAGAGAGATAATAAATGATCTATCGTTAGTGTTTATACTGTTTTAAATTTCATCGATAAATTAAATATAAACGCGTTTAACTCTATTATATTGTGCTAACTCAGTACTTACATCTAATGAATGAATTTTATTAGTAGTGTAGTAGATACCTTATCGAATTTATCGAATTTTGTTAAAATTTGTCCAACTTTTTCAATGGAAACAATAAATATGCTAACTCACACGCACGTATGGACAAACGTACCCTTTTAAAATATTATTGGTTACCTTTCGAAAACCTGATCTTGCATACTTTTAAAAACCATGCTAAGTACTATACAACCAGCGGCAGTCATTACCTGTTTCTCGGCGAACACAAACTGGAACTGGTGTTCTCCCTGGTAACCTCCCCAGTAGTGGAGAGCTACGGCTCCAACAGCGATCCACAGGAAGACTCCCACGAAGTTCATCACTATCTCGGATAAGGCCCTGGAATTGATGACATGTAAATTTAATATTTTTGCTTTCGTAAAATATAACTTCTATAAGAAATTATCTCTGTCGGGATACCCAATAAATGTCTAAGTACATTCAGAAATAAAAGTAACTTGACAGAAATGTTCCAATTAAAAAAACAATAGTTTGAATAAAATCGAGAAAAGTCAATATTCAACTAGAATCTGTTATAATCACTTACTAGTGGAAATAACGTGCTTGAACTACTTGGACCCATTTTGGGTAAATGATGAGTTAGATAGATTTGTACTTATTATAAGTTCGCTACGTTTTCAATCCCAAATAATCCTAATAAAAGAGATACTTATAAACTTGGGAGTAAGTTTAGTGATAGAAAGTGCCGGTAACAGAATATTCTGAATAAAGTACACTCCACGATGGTGGATTCGTGTCATGGGTGTTTTGTCAACCTAATTAGTCCGCCCTCCCGGCATAGCCATCGACCTCGTGTCGTCACCTCAGCACGTAATTATCTGACACGTAAATATAGACCCACCTGTAAATTCACGCTTGTATACCACTGAAAGGATAGGCAGAAAAATAGGTATGGGAAATTATGAGCAGGTATAGTTGATAACATTTTTTTTGGATTCATAATATAGCGGATGAATCTATCCAATCTTCCAAGCACTTTAAGATTAAAAGATGGATGGAAGGATGGAAGTTCCGAGAGACAAAACTAAGGATGGGATAATCGTCATATTTAATTGTTTTTATGATGTTGATGAACCAAATCGGGAACAGTGTTATAAGAAAATGGTATGGTAGAAGATGTAGTAAACAAGATAGGGAAGGAATGTTCGGGTGGATCGGGCAGTTGGTTCAATTCCGACATAACCACCTGCGTTGGCGCGAGGGTGGTAAAAAAAGGAGAGAATCGACGAAATTACCTCTTATGTTCAGTAGTTCCAAAGAAGTACGTGATGATTTGCACGAGCGTATAGATGAGGTAGCCGACGATGACTCCTGACGCCACGATTTCCGCGTCAGGGTTTTTCTCCTCGTTGAGGTTCCACGTGCCTCCCACTCCGAGGAACTCGCCATTGTAACCCGTGCGGTACAGCACCAGAATTACGATGTTTAAGACCTGTGGGATACAAAATTTTATGGTTGTTTAAGTCGATTAATTGTTCGTTATTTATTATGCTATCGCGACTTTTGGTCATACCTCCAGTTCTACTCAACCTTACGGCAGAATTTAAGTGTGACCAAGACTTTTCTTATTCAGATTTTAAATAAGGAGTTTGGATTGATTTCTGAACGAAATGAGAGTAATGCGAATACCGTTCGTTAATAAAAATTAGACGTAGTAGAAACGTCTATAAAAGTGGGTGCACTTAGTAAGGTTCAATTACTTGTGAAATATGACTTCCTTGACAGTTTTATCTTAAGTCATTAATGTTATTCATTAGCAGGTAGACTCATTATTTCCCTTGGCTCAGTTCACTGTACCTTTTATCACTTCCGAAACGCGTAATCATTGGGTGCCACCGTGCGTGGTGATGCGTTGACTCACTGATTACAGAGTGTCAAGAAAAATATACGTGTGTGACGCCCCTGGTATTGCACGCGTCTATAGGCCACGGTGACCGCTTCCCATCAGAATGATATAAAAAAAAAACACAAAACTGAACTGAACTAATATAAGGACTGCTCCCAATTTGTAATAAGCATAAAACCCTTGTGAAAAGACAGTGAGGTAGGTTATGAAAACACATAAATCGCTTATAGGCCACCTTAATGGCGTCTGATGATCCGACTCGGTGTGTGGTTTTAGTCCGTTCGAGTCTAACATAACCCTTGCTGGTCGACTGGGATGGTATCAAAGATATACATAGGAACTAATCATGAGATGGACCTAGTGCTACCAAAGTGCCAACAATAGTACCTACATACTATAACGTCATACTTATTCCAAAAATCGTTATTCTAAACAACCGGATCGTTAGCTGTATATAGTCGTGTGTCACCAATCGATTAGATAACGTATCGATAAAGAATTTGTGATAATAGCTACAGTTTGATGTTACTCATTGTTTCAATATCTTACTCCGTTTTCAATACTAGAAACTTTATCTTAGTAACGTATAAAATTTGCTATGTCTGACGGACCTACAACAGATTACTTACTTTTTTAGTTTGGCAACCTTTTTTTTTTTATACCACTTAGGTGGCAGACAAGCACACGGCCCACACTGATGGAAAGCGGTTACCGTGGCCTATGGACCTTTTCCTCTGTCTCGTTGTTACTGATATGGCCATAAATAATAAATGGAGGGAGAGCTGAATTAGAAATGACATATGAAATGACGCATAGAAACACGTGTACGGCATCTAACTTTAAGCAGGTAATACCTACACGAGAAAGTTAAAATAGAGAACTGAAAAAAAGAGTGAGTTATTTTCAATTTAGTGGGCAGAGATCAAATCATACAAATACGGCATCTATAATGTTATTATTGCATCACAAAATATAACAACAAGATAATTTTACAGAGATATTCCATCCACGTAATAACGTCAATATAATAAAAACAACAAGATAGAAGGTTGATCTTTTGAATATAATGAAACAATTTGTTGGCATTGAATGACTTGATAGAATCGCTTCAAATTATCATGAAGAAAAAACATTTTTTTGTCAATATGACAAAAACTTTGGAAATATGAGATAATTTGCTGCTGTCGTGTGGTTAGGCAGTGGATAAATTAATAACAAGCTGTTCGAGGTACGACCACCTACAACCTAAATTCCCGTGAAACCCGTTTAATAAACAAATTTAAATTAAATTTCTAGGTTAGATAAGAGTGGAATGAGTCTGTGTTTCCGGAAAACTATAACCTAGGAGTCTTTGTGTGGAGTGAATAGGTTAATTATAACCAAGCGTGCTCCACCGTCGACCACATCATC
This sequence comes from Lithosia quadra, assembly GCA_963576445.1. Taxonomy (NCBI): domain Eukaryota; kingdom Metazoa; phylum Arthropoda; class Insecta; order Lepidoptera; family Erebidae; genus Lithosia; species Lithosia quadra. Next base: position 3,832,989 of record OY754884.1, on the reverse strand, counting down.
ACTTACCAATATGTGAGATTGTGGTCAAACGCGAGCCTATTACCAATAAGGAATTTGGATTGTCTGATGTGCAACCTAAATGCGCCCTTTATTTTGTTAGAATTGCATATGTTAGATACGTGTAAATCTATTTATCAACGCATCTCTTACTCAACTCTATCAAAACCGGGTTTGTTCGCATAATTCCAGGGACATTAGATTGGCATGTGACAGATAACACACAGAAGCTGTTTCCAACAAATCGACCACACACAGTCTTGTTTATCTTGCCTCATACAAAGCTTTAATGTATTGACATACATTGATATTAATCTTCTTTGTGATATAGAATCTAGTTCGTTCAATTAGCTACATAACCTTACAATTTTCTGGCATAACATTACCATGACAATACTAAATACAAAATATTATAAATGTGAAAATTGGTAAGGATGAATGGATGTTAGTTACTCTTCCACGCAATAAGTACTGACCGGCTTTGTATGACTTTGGGCACAGAGATATTCTATCCTGCGAGTAAGTTCATAAGTGTTATGAAGACGGCTTATGGGGACGACGACGCTCTGACCGAAAACTCTTCTCTTTATTTACTTATTGATTTATCCTCACTTTTAAATAAATCTGATTCACTAAACTAAGCCTGAAGCCACGTTTTTCAATCGACTTGAAGGTTGACTTGGCTTTCAAAACCCTTAAGTAGTATACATATTTACCTCGAAATGCGAAATTTTAAACGCCAACATAATATACTTTCAATGTATCTTCTCAACCTAATTGCTCACTATTGCTGCAAAATTCGTAATAAAAAACATATGCGTTAAATGGTGCATCAATTGTACATCTTATTTAGTGTGCGAGCACCCGGTGTTCCACGAGGCTGATGGGATAACATCAATTACTTGATACAGCCGTGAATCATCAACTCGACTTGAGTCAGATGTCAATAGTCAAGGAGCACTGACGTAGGCTATAGAATTTATAGAGCTGCAACGATGAATTAAAAAGAAAATAATTTAATATTTCTATTAATAATTTAATTTTATTGAAAACAAACTACGAGTATATTTTTTTTTGTTTACGCATATGATTGTTAGCTATCATCAGATCCTAGGTTCCATTTCTGGTTTGGGCAGTGTTATTCTATTTGCTTAGGCAATTAAATATTCACAATTATTAATCAATCAATTGCAGTCCACTGCTGGATACAGCTCTCTCGTGATGATGAACCTTGCTCATCTAGTCTATCCTAGTCTACCTTTCTCAGGTCGTTCGTCGATCTTGCTGTACAGTAGGCCGTGGGATGTCTAGGTGCCTTTAATATTATGTGGCGTGAATATTTATGCAGCCAGAGTGTTTTATGCCTATTCTTTCCAGGATATACAGCCGTTATTATATATTTGCACGGTTACCATATCATCTTTAGTTTATTATCTTGTAATTGAAGATTTGCTTTGTAACTTAAATTCCTTCGTATGCGTCTATAACTTTCGTCAGTCTGTGGTGAGCAGCTGACAATTATGGCACAATAACTGTTTTAAATGTCGTCGGGAACGACAGGAAGGCAGATTCAAACGTTGATTATAATCACACTTCCTGTGCGAACCCGGCGTTGATTTTCTAATTTAATCAGTGCTGATTTTGCATAAATGGTTGGTTAATGGCCGCCGTCACCCGGATGTCAACATTTCGTATGACTTCGTGTTTTTCAAAGGTTTCGGCCGATTTTTCCACTACTGTTCCTACTCCGTGTAATTTGGGCCACGGATCACAGGCGAGTTTCCCTCTAACCCGGTCGAACTATTCTCAAGTTTTGAGCTCAGTGCTCAGTAAAAATGATTTTATTTACATAGATATAGTTCGGACGAGAGAAAATTCAGATAGTCATATAGTAAGTATACAAAAATATAATTGAAAGCTCTTTATCTTTTCATTCCTTTGGCCAAATAACCTCAATCAATTTTCCACTTAGCATCACACGAGTAACATCTCTATTACAGCAAGCATTATCAGAAAAGGAAGAATGCTTGTTTAGCGCCCCATTAGTAAGTAAAAAATTGATAACTTCTTATATCTGTACCTGACCCTGACAACTTCAGGAAGAATTCCAAATAAACTATATCAATATCATCATAACTCCCATAGTTCCACAGTCACAACAAAGCAAATCGATCACGTACACAAAACGGCACATAATAGGTGTATTCAAGGTAAATAGTCATACAATTCGATTGTCCACATCGCTAGGGACCGACTTGTACCTGCTGCGCGCGCGCACGTCTCGTCGTGAGTTACGCAGTACGCAGTATCGTACTCATAATAATCGATAATCGAATCTATAAATTCGTACTCATTAGTAATTGTTTACAAATATCGCAGGCCTTATGATATTGTCGAAGATGGTCCACGAATTTTGACACGCCTGTATAGAGGAGACTTTATCCTCAAACAACGTTAGGAGTTTACGTGGATAAGAATCTGGCAATTTCTTTTTGCAATATTTTTAAATAATATCCAAAGAAGAAAAGAAGAAGAAAAAATCAAACAAACAAAAAAATAAAAAAGGCCATATAAAGTCTATAAGAACCTTGCTCTTATAGACTTTATATATTATGGCCTTTTTTTTTATTTTTTTTGTTAGTTTGATTTTCTTCTCCTCACGTTAACCGAATAGATTGTCCCGGAACAGCCCTGTCTCATCAAATGACACAGATTTGACCCTCTGTAAATCGTCAGCACGTGTGAGAAACTGTATAGTACTACACAATACAGTTGGTACATTATTTGTTGTCCCGGTTAGTCCCTAGACTGTTCTCTTCTTGCTTTCTGTGGGAGCGACAGCCGGTGTACCGGTCAACCTCACCTAGGTCAGCTTGGACCCCAAAATGTCTTTTTGTTGTTCGCATTCCTATCCATTTAAAACTCACAACTCATATCATTACTCAGTGCTACGCCACTGTGCCGTGGTACTTAGTGAGTAACGTCGGTATATCTGATAAAATTGTTTGCTTATTGTTTTGCAATGTATGCGGTTGAAGGGCAACTGAACCACTAGATGAGTACCCCATAGAATGAGTTGCAGACTTATTTATGAATCACCTACTTAGGCAGAGTATGTAGACGACGACTTTTCTTCTATTCACAACGCGACAAAAATTTGAGTCTTGAATTATTTTATCAAGTTTAGGAATAAATTAGAGTACACTTTACAAATAGGTACCTACTATTTTTTGTTTTTAAATTGCTTGGACTGCTTCAAAAATTCTCCCGTGGTAACATGATCTCGTACCCGTTACCCATAGTAACCTATTCCCGGTACCAAATATCCAGATTCGTTTAGTGGTTTGAACGTGATCGAGTAACAGACAACTTCGTAAAATAGTGGTAGAATACTTCCCCCTAACTCCAATACACTCATTCAATTGAATGTACTGAATACCAACCGAAAAGTCATGAAAAGTAAATCACAGTAGTATCCTATAGGTATTATTTCAATGAGTAATATCCGTGTAGACTTTTGGCAGTGTAGTACAATTTCACGAACGATTAATTCTGAAATTACATGATATGTTGCGCTTTAATTTTTATTGGTGTAGAAACACAAAGTCAAACACTAGAAACTACTTCTAAGGCCTTCATTTCAAAAAGGAACTGCACAATTAATGCTTAATTTGCTTAACGTTTTTGCGGTTGTCTGGGTAACTAATATTTGGACGTGCCACACCTGGTAGATGGAGGAGACCAAAGAAGTGCTGGATCTCTAGACAAAGTCAAATTCTACCAGTGGAATCACTTTGAAGCGAACTATCGTCGTGAGGAATGATGTGCATTACATTGCCTACCAATGTTCTCACTGCCAGGGATGCCCATAATCTTATCAAACGTCTTCACAAGAGTTGACAGAACAGAATAATATAATTAAGGACCCAATAACACATCTAACAGAGTGCTTAATTCCTTAAAATATAATCTACTGTTAATAATATAGGATGTAAGTATATGCTCAGACTAACAGAATTATTATGAATGTAGTAGCAATCGTAGGGTGTGTAAACCTTTAGTTCAGAAATTAACAGGTAGGTACCTACTTTATTCTTTTATGAATGAAGTTACTGGCATACTCTTAATACCTACCTGTTACATGGGATTTTCTACTTTGAAGGAAAAATATGTGTCAATACCCTATATACCTAATACCTATCAATAACAAATTACGTTCGTTAGTAACAGGCAGTTCTAAAAGAAATTTCGCAAAATCCGATAAGTCAGTCAAAGCCGTCGGGTACCGGTTGCTATATAAAAATCTATGACAGTCGTTGCGGGTAGTTGGAGTCCTTTTTTTTATATCGGTCACGTTATTATGACTTCACCTCGCCTGATGGTAAACTAACGGTAAAGTCTCTGGAATAGGAGTCACTATTGCAAACACCGAAAGTGCCACAATGGTGGCCCTGAGCTTGACGTGATGTGAGTCCTAAAAAGTCCGACAGCTGGTCTAAGTACAGGACTTTAATATCGGCAATAGGTTGTGGTGGTCGGATGGCAGTCGCTTCACGGAAAATATCGCAGCGCGCCGCTTCGTAGTTAGACTGAAAAGAGGACCACAACTCTGAGATGGGGAAAGGATGCTGGGATTTTCTACTTGTAAGGAAAAATATATGCAACTATACCTACCTATCAATAACATTATTTACATTCAATAGTAACAGGAAACTCTAAAAGTAATTTTGCGACTTCTGTAATGTCAACTATTTTCCTAAGTTGTCTATGATTGTTTTCCCACCTGTTTGAAACTTCCACAGTATCTAAAAAATGCTTAGTTGACAATAATATCACCTAATAGTTCATAATATGCTCGCAATGCTGATAAATAGAAGAAAATATCGTAGGCGAAGCACTTCCAGCACCTAGCTAGCTAGATACGTACTGTGAGATTGTGCATAATTTTTCAACAATTATTTTTCAACGGGAGCGTACTGGAATGGGACCCTAACGGCTGGACCCTAATATAAATAAATAAATATTCTATGACATTCTACACAACGCTCTCTAAGCCCAAAGTAAGCATAGTTTAACAAATATTGCTTCACTTTGCAATGTGTCAACTTATTTGGTTACCACTTTTTTTTTATTGGTAATAGGCTCGCGTTTGACCACAATCTCACCTGTTGGTAAGTGATGATGTGATCGACGGTAGAGCACGCTTGCCTAGAAGTAACCTATTCACTCTAGACTGGAAGACTCCCAGGTTGTAGCTTTCCGGAAATACAGACTCAGGCAGGGCATTCCACTCTTTAGCAGTACGCACGATGAACGTACTGCCAAAACGTTTTGTGCGTATGAGTGGGATATCCACCATGTACATACTTATGACATATTAGTCACGACTTCACGAGCCCATCACTGGAGTTGATCTACAGGTATAGCATGCGCACACGTCCCTATATTTTGCTTTACTAAGTAGTTCCTTAACTAAATTTGCTTTAATTTTACAAGTGTCGGTATGTGGTAGAAGCTCATTGTATCAAGTAGGTAGGTGTGGCGTTATCAGTTTGATAGGGAATGAGGCCGCTGGGCCGATTAACCTTACCATTAGATACCTGTGCTATAAACATAGTCTACGGTATTATAAACTTGTAAATTAGTTACGGATAGTTGGAGATATTGTTGACTGTTTGGGCGCGTATAGACTGTCAATATATCTAACGATCCTGTCAATATAATATCGATGATATTGAAGTGAAAATGTCCAACCAGTCTAACTTGGAACTTCGATATCGCCATTGGTTATAATAACCATTGGTTGTGGAGGTCAGATGGCAGTCGCTCCACGGAAAATATCGAAGTTCAGCCGCATCACAGTTAGACTGGAAAGCCGACCCCAACTGAGTTGGGAAAAAGTTTCAGAGAATGATGATTGATGTGGAAATACGATTCGTGCCTATGGCAATAATAATCACGTTACTGTCCTATTGACGGTTTATTATAAGCACCCAATGTTCACTGTCTGATGGACCATCCACTGAAAACTATTTTTTTTTCTGCACTACAAGTCATTTGGAAGCCAAATTACTAATCTTCCCCTAAAATTACCTATAACGCCTATGAATTTCCAAATTGTTTAGATTCACTACTTAATAAACTTAATTTTATAAGAAATATTCTTATTGTATTTATGTTGAAAAAATTATAAACAATCCAATAACTAAAGTACATTTTGTTTTTATGAAAACGTGAATAATTCATTGCGGAGTAGGTTGTTAAGTAAGTACTTACTAAACAACTTCAGGATCAACATGTTTTTTCATGATACATTCACATTAATCATTATTATCAATTGTGGTTGAAAAATTATTCATAACGTTATGTATTGTTATTCATTTAATAATAGGGTCAGCAAAAGGCCCTTGTTTCACTAACAAATGGTTAGTAACCATAGATACTTATGGGTGAAGCACCCAGGCTTATTGAATAGGTACCTATTTATCGAATAGGAAATAGCTATAAAAGCTAAATAGTTAGGTATTCATATCTAATGTAGCTATTCATATATAATACTACTAAGTACCTAATATTATAAAGCTAAGGAGTTGGATTATTTTCTATGGTTGAACGCGGTAATCTCAGAAACTACTGGATGGAATCGAAAAATTGTTTTTGTGTTGGATAGTCTGTTTACCGAGGCAGTTTTAATTATGGAGGTTGAACGGACACTAAAAAATAGGTCAAACGGTCCCTTTTTATTGATTTTAAAGATAGAACTGTACCTATTCATTTTAAAGGTCGAACGGGTATTAGAAAATGAGATCGTACAGGAATTTTGGTACAGAATACCTAATATACTGTACGGGTGTGTAGCCCATTTACAGTGCATGGCATCTAACTCGGCAAGATTTTGGAGTAGTGTGGAACCACACTACTCCAAAATCTTGCCAAGTTAGATGCCGTGCACTATACCTACGTAGTACTATTATATTGTGATAGTAGAGTAGGCAGTTCCTACCTATCAATATTATAATATTTACCTACCATTCAGCTGTGTTCATACAATATTGATGAGAATTTTTATTCACAAAAATTTCCCTATATCGATTATTGTGTAATAAATAAAGGATTTGTTTATTCAGCTAAGTATTTCCCTGGTTAATAACACCACTTGTTTGCTGACGTCGGTCTAATATTAGTTATAGTTGAGTCATTAGTATCATCACAGTAAACACGGCCAGATAAAGGGTAGCAATTAATATTTTATTAATTCTCAGTAATTGTTTCTGTACACTCTTATGGTGACAAACTCGGTAGCGTAGCTGTAGAGCTTTCGACTGCTAAGTAAGAAGTCTCGGGTTCGATTCCCACTCACTCCACTCAGTGCAATTTTTGACGCTGATTATACATGCGTCAATCATTTCGTGGACATTTGAAAGAATGACCACGTCAAGAGTACCAGTAATGTATGGAAACAATAATTAAAGTAGATCATAGCAAGTGAAAACAAGTCTGCCTACTTTATTAGGGAAGAGGCTTGAGTGTATTGTTATATATTGTTCCTGTTGTTTACACCTAATTAGTGTGTTAAGCGTGAACGAGGCAATAAAATCTTCATTCATGAACGTTTAATGGCGGTATTATAGCTCTTACTCACACCTACGCTAAAGGTGATATGTTGAAAAGAGACAGAATAGTAGTTAGTCATAATATCATTCGTCATCTATTTTTTCAATCCTGAAACAATATATCGTACTTTCGGCAGCTAACAAATGACATTATCTTAAGGCTAGGCATTTTACGTAGGGTAACACCGAAGTGTTAGCTTATCACTCCTTAAGACACAAATTGTATTAGCAAGGTATTGTATTAGCACCAAATAAGGATCTAAATATTCTAAATTAAAGTGGGCTTGACGGCCTCATCAAATGCTTTTTCACGCCCCGCTTAAAGGCCCCGGAAAGTTATCCGTTCTTCCATTAATTTGGGTATCGTTTATATTACTTTAGATGAACTCATAGATCTATCTACTCGTATATTGATAGAGGTGAGAGTGTACATACAAGTCAGCAAAAATTTAAAGTTTGTTATAGAAATAAATTTCGAAAAAATCTTTCTTAAGTTAAACAGTTTTAAATTGTATTATCATCAGAACTAAAGACTTCTGCCAAATATCAGACAAATCAAACAACTGATAGGGGTCCAAATTTCAATTACTAGATTTGACCCAAACAAACAGGTCAAGTTAAATAAAACTGTTTAATAATAATACTTACGACTTTGAAAGTCTTCACAACTATCGTCGCAATCGTTTGTACAGACACCATGTTCACTCACACTCAGGCACTCAATTAAAAAAAAAGCACTCCCTTTTTCTTTGTGTCCGTTTTCGCCAAAGCGATGTTCGTCACTGTATGACTACTTATCAGATATTTCTTTATCAGCACATTCGAGCCTAATCTTATCTGTTCTAGCAAATTACTAGGGCAGGCTGCATGTACCTTTATTTTACAAGCACCTCATAAATATACGATAATCAATTCTACAGTGTAGGTAATAAGACTCTTTTTATGTGTCCATTGTTTTTAGTTGGATTTACTGTGTTATCATCATTCTTTTTTTAGGTTATTCTACGTATTTAATTTGAGTCATTCTGTTTGAATCGATATTTTACACATTATTGCGTGAATGGGAATGAGGACTTAGATAGTTACGTTTTTAAGTAGACTGCATCACAGAAATCTTTGGCAAACAGATCATTATCATCAACTTTGCGCAGTTTCCGGAGGTGTCCGAGGCTTTCAGCTCCTAGTCCGGGTTCCGCTTTTAATTTGGCTTATACTTACTACTTTTATAGGAATCCAAAGCTAGAAATTTTAAATTCAAATTTTAATTGAGCAATTGTAAATTGTAATTGAACAAATTGTTGGTTTAATTTCGCTTCAATTTCCATTCCTAATAATGATGTACGGATGGATGTAATTAATATTAATAAGTTACAATTAGCGGTTATTGAAGTGAATGATGCGGATGTAAAACATTGCACCTGAATTCAACAAGCTAAGTTAAACAATTTATTTTAACTATAGGCAAGTAGCTACCCAATTAGTTCCAGTATTAAGAAACGAATCCTGCGAAGGCACAACTCTTGCGCAACATTGATTACTTACCTACTTACAATAATTAAACTAACGTGATTAACTTAACTATTCAGTATGTCCGATCGAAGGCTCATTACTGTCTGATAAATGAATTTTCTGAATAGTAAAATCTATCTATCTATTATATTATAAAATTTTAAAGTAGCTGTGTCCTTCAGAGATATTAAAAAAAAACTTGGGTTATGTTATATGAAGGATACTGAACACAAAAATTAGTTTTATGGAGTTTTGGAGTATTATTAGGTATTCTGTGGTTCTGGTCTGTTTCTTCGCGATGGACGCAGAAACTGCTAAACAATGGACGAAGCTCTGGCTTTCCTCTCGAAGTTGTTAGGCCAGACGATTGTCGCTCCCGCAAAAGCTGACATACTAATCCAAAGTAACATCGCACGTGTTTCCTTCTTCCTACAATCCCGGATTTAAACCGCTGTTTTGGGACCAATGATGTCTAAAATGGCGGCCCGTACCCTCTGGACTTTACCCAAGCTACTTACCAGCTAGCGGGGTAAAGTCTTGGACGCAACTAAGAAATCGCTAGGAGTGTGATGACTGATGAGTGCAATTATTTCAGTCAGATTAGTAATTGTTTTTCTAAAACTATGTCTCACTTCAGCTAACCACAAAACCGCGGCGCCCACCTAGTTTATGAATGAAGTAATATTTTCTTAAAATAAACTGAATTTTTAGCATCGTTCCACATTGAAGATGAATCTACTTCATGACAAACTTGACCACACAAGATGGTGTTACCATAAATCTTGATTTAACCGGGATTGTCTCGGTTTTTGGCATTCGCCGTAATGAGCGTTTTCTTTTAGTAGTTTGGTATGTTGACCTGGTTGTTTTTCTGTGAAATATTGGAGTGTAATGTATGATAATACGCCCTATATTACTAAAATTGGGTTGTAATAATATCACAATGCAAGATGGAACAAAATGTAAAATATTACGTAGGTACATGATTTACAATAAATAGTTTTGAATAGCATTACACAAGCTCTACCCGTTATCCATCTCCATGAAAAGATCTAAGGCCCATATTAATATATGACACTTACCTCTAAGTCCGTGCACTTGAGATGCTCTACGCCAATGGCGCAACTCGCTGAGCATCTCAGATGCACGCTTGAGTCATATCTCAGAGGTAAGTGTCATCTATTAATACGGGCCTAAGCGTTTTATCAAGGTTAGGCCAAATCGGGCTACAATTAATTTTTCTCATTAAACTTATACCACCTCCTTTTAAAAAAATTTGGATATAGATTATTCTTCCTATTTGTGTCCCAGTTTAAACATTCCATCATGGTAAGCCTAATGTATTATACCATAAAAACAAATGAACTCATTTTCCAATGGCGCCGTTGCCACGCTAATCAGTGTTGTACCTATGTCTACTAATATTTACATCATTTTTATGTATGGAATGAAGTAATACTGAAGTTATTTTTCTTAATAGTCGGTATTTACGTTACTGGGAATGTTATTCCTTGGAGTAGGTACGTAAAAGTATTAATGGTAAATAATGTACCTATGTATGTGTGTATGTATTTATTTGTCTCTCCAAAATCAGCGGACGGCCTAAAGAAACAAGAATTGATGCTTTCTTTTCTAAAATCTCCAAATCCAAAATTACGCATGTCAACAGCGGAAACTTAGCACCGAAATCCGGTTAAAACCGATTATTTTATCCAAGTTATTAATGACTTTCTTCTTTGTTTCCAGGAGCTGGGTCTCGACATCACCGACGCTCAGATCGCCGAACTCGAAGGTGCCATTCACGATATCGACTACGAGCTTGCCGCCGAACATGAGAAGAAAGTCCGTCATGACGTGATGGCTCATGTCCACACTCTGGCCCAGAGATGCCCGCTGGCCGCGCCCATCATTCACCTCGGGGCCACTTCGTGCTATGTCGGTGACAATACCGATCTGATTGTGCTCAGAAATGGGCTGGACATTCTGTTGCCAAGACTTGCCGCTATTATTCATCAGTTATCGAATTTTGCTGATGAATATAAGTAAGTTTTATTTTTATAGAACTTCAGTAGGTACTATTATTTAGTTTTTTTTTAATAGGTATTGGTTTTTTGGTTCTAGTAGTTGGTTAGAAGTCATTAACTAACATGATTGGGTTCACTTTACAAGTTCTGGTACATCAAGCACATAAATTACCGATGGTATAAAAACTCAATCAGATTAAGAGCGTATGTACCTGCTTAGCATACAATAACGATAACTATGGAACAATACGCAGTAATCATTACAACTGTACTTACTTATGGTAACGTCCCTGTATTTATTGACTGCGAAATGTACTGACATATCTTTTTACACATATCTGTTATCTCCAGGAAGGTAGGAAGAGTCTTTGTGTAATCAATTACCAAACAAAATGACCAACGTTGCAAAACTTTATTAGGACTATGGTACTCAGGAAAAATGTAGCTCAGGTCATTAAAAAACTTTATGCAAAACTAGAACCGACTTTAGCTATTTTTTCGGTTAGGTAAATTAAAACCTCCAGCATGTAAAAATACTTTTCTGAAAACTGATAAAAAAAATAAGGTTTTATTTCAATTTTTCAGGTCGCTGCCAATCCTGGGCTTCACCCACTTGCAACCAGCTCAACTGACGACTGTCGGAAAGAGAGCCTCTCTTTGGCTCTCCGACTTGTTGATGGATGAACGGGCTCTCAGTAGAGTCAGAAACGATCTCCGTTTCCGAGGGGTCAAAGGAACAACTGGCACCCAGGCTTCTTTCCTCCAACTATTCAAGGGAGATGGCGAGAAAGTTCGCACTCTTGACAAAAGAGTCTCTGAACTAGCCGGCTTCGATAGCAGCTATATCGTCACTGGACAAACTTACTCCAGGAAGGTGGATGTAGAAGTAATTTCGGCGTTAGCTGGTCTTGGAGCAACTGTTCACAAAATGTGTTCAGACATTCGTATATTGGCCTCCCGTAAAGAAATCGAGGAACCATTTGAGGTTTCTCAGATAGGTTCAAGTGCTATGCCTTACAAGAGGAACCCTATGAGGTCGGAGCGTTGCTGCGCTCTTGCCCGTCACTTGATCGCGCTGCACTCCAACGCTGCTAATACGCATGCAGTTCAGTGGCTAGAGCGCACTTTAGATGATTCTGCTAACCGTCGTATCACGCTTTCTGAAGGATTCCTTGCAGCAGATGCCGCTTTGCTGACCTTACTCAATATTTGCCAGGGGCTGGTCGTATACCCTAAAGTTATCGCTCGCTATATAAACCAGGAATTGCCTTTCATGGCCACGGAGAATATTATTATGGCTATGGTCCAAGCTGGTGGCGATCGCCAAATTTGCCACGAGAAAATACGAGTGCTATCACATGAAGCAGGTGCTCAAGTGAAACAACATGGCAAGGATAATGATTTGATTGCTCGTGTAACGAACGACAGTTACTTTGCCCCTATCATACCTCAACTGGGTAAAATCTTGGATGCTTCTACTTTCATAGGTAGAGCTCCTGAGCAGGTCACTGAATTCATCGAAGAAGAGGTGAAGCCTGTATTAGCTAAATACCACCATACTTTGGAAACTATTTCAAAGCCCGTTACGTTACTTATCTAAGAATTTTCAAACCAAAGGCCTTATTGATTACTAAATATTTTAAAACGCATAAATAAAAATGCTTTAATCATTGAATAAATGTATATTTACAAATTACAGCGTATTATTTCTAAATTAATTTATAAAAATACAAAATATGACTTCATTATTTTACAATAACATGAACTAGACAATGGTAACTCTAATTCCAATAATGAAATTCCACACGACTTAGAAAATTTTAAGCTGATAAAAGACAAAGTGTAATAAATAACTACGAAATAACATTAACAAAATTGAACAAATAAATAAGCAACTTAAACAAAGAGAGAGACAATCGTTCAGCTGTATCAAGTACAGCCTAAGATAAAACTTGGTGATCACAATGTTATCACAATTTCGATGGCACGACGAGATTCGTATCTACATTAAACTTATAGGACGTTAGTGAGAAGGGTGTCTCCCTGGCAAGCAGGTCCTTTACTGGGCCAGTTGCAAGCTCCTATGTTCGGGTCGAAACTCAATTGGACAGGACAGTTGAAAACATGAAGCGTAAACCTCTGTTTAGTACAGTCCCATCTGCAAGCGTAGAACTTGTTACACTGTTTTGGATGACGGAACAAACCAGCTCTTTGACAATCCACTGAGCCTTGTAATGTCTCATCTCTGCTTCTCCAGCCGCCGGGGCCATAGCGGTCGAATGATTGCGATTCGAGAACAGTTCCTGTCTCTTCTCCAACTGTAGCAGTTGGATTGGCATTTAACAGAACAGTTTTGTATGTAGGAGCAACAGTTACAGTTTTAACTCGTGATCGAATTCTGGCTGGCTTAAGTGTTGTAGAAGCTACAATAGGAGCATTTGTGATATAGCTTTCTGAATGTTTTGGCGTCACAGCGACATCATAATCTCTTTGTTCTTGTAAATCTTGGTAGTATGAGTCGTCTGGTACTATAATAGGATTAAAAGTTGATGCAACAATCGGTGTAGGAGTAGCAACAGTTTTTATTCTAGGCGTTTCTAATTTAGTATATCTAATAGTATAATCATCGCCATTGATATCTCCACGGCCAGAATTGTCATAGTCGTTATCGTCACTTAAATCTTGTGGTGGTTGAGTGGGTCTCCTTCCTTTGAGAACGAGGATTGGTGACTGACAACTGCAGACTGCACCTAATTTCCGTACAAGGAATGGATTGAAGTCATTTATTTTGGTAACAACAGCAACTTTCTGTTTTGGTCTTTTTACCAGATAGGTTGAAGGAGTGACCTCAAAATGACCCTGTTCTATAGGGGCATATGTCGAAGTTACAGTTTGAGGGGAAACTGAGTATGTTTCTGTACTGGATACAGCAATGGGTGTTGACGTAGTATATGAAACAGGGGAGACGTAACCAGACTTCGCTGTTTCGACTACAATATTATGTTTCTTATAAATCGGCGCAGCAGTGGATCCTCTACGTGTTGCTTGGTATGGATTGTATTGTATTTTAGACAAAGATTCTTCAGTATTTTTATAACCGTAGTTTCCAAAATCTGTTTCATCTGGAACTTCTTCCGAAGGCGGTAAATACTCTGGCGCCTCATATTCTGTTGTAGATTTGTATCTATACGCAGGTGTTGTCGACTTCACTCGTTGTCTATAGGTAGAAGATACGATAGGAGCTGCTGTAGTATAACTTTCTACTACCAATCCAGCATCAGGGCCTACAGTACCGAAACCAAGTAAATGGGATTTTGCCGTTTCAACTACAATATTTTGCTTGTGTTGAGACTTGTAATGAGTCTGAGATGCGCCGCTATAACCAAAGTTCTCATAGTTAACTACTTTAGCTCCAGCATCTTCAACTGGAGGCAAATACTCAGAAGCCTGATATGCAGTGGTAGATTCGGCTCTGTAACCGGGTGTAGTTGACTTGGTATAGGGTCTGGCAGTGGTAGAAGGTGGCAAGTATTCGCGAGTAGGTTCTACCGGGGGCAAATATTCCCTAGTTGTAGATGCATAATAAGTTCTTGGTTTATATGTAGAGGTGATTATAGGAGCTGCTGTTGACACGACGGGTGGTAAATATTCTTCAGATTTGTAGGCTACTTGGATTTCTGGAGACTGGTATTCAGTTTGTTGATATTGGTTTTTGCCTGAGTATGAAAAATGGACTGATTCTACGTTCTTTGGTTGAGCCACATGTGAGGTACTGAAAGAAACATGTTGAACAGCTGGCGCTATGTTTTGTACGGTCTCGTATTGCTGCGAGTAATCTTCAGATTTGTAGTCATAATTGTTCTGGCCACCTCCAACTTGATAAGTTTCCTGAACAATAGGTGTTGAAACTGTAGATACGGAGTATGTCTTTGGAGCCACGTATTCTTGACCTTGATGAATGATAGAGCTCTGCTGGATGACAGGTGCTGATACAGTTGAAACAGCCTCATAAGATTTGTAGTTATTCTTGGGAGGTATATATTCAGGAGCCTTATAATCTACCTTTGGTGATTCGTATTCTGCGTAATGCTCTTCGTAAGCAAGCGTTGATGGTGAGGTCGATACAACGACGTTACTTGAATCGTGTTTGATGTTTGATTGGTGATAATACTGATGAGATACTTCGCTTGCATCAGAATAACTCTTTCTACTTTCCACATGTCTTTGAATTTCTGGTTGTTGACTGTAGGAGTATCCATCTAGACGGACATTTTGTTTGTATTCCACTGGTTCGCTTATTATGTGTTTGACTTCATGCTGTTGTATTACAGGTTTGTAGGTCTGAGTATAAACTGCGGCTGTAGGTTGCACATAAGTGACTGGAGTAACTTTCTGTGTATATTTAAGGATAGGATTTTCATAAGTTGTGACTGCCTTTTGGTATGTCAAATCAACTTGAGGTGCAATCGTGGAAGAAACTGGAACGTATTTCTGTGTTTCTACTTTGTGAACTGTTTGATGGCTGAACGTTTGAGGTTTGTAGGTCGAAGTTACTACGGGAGCAGCGGTAGAGTATTGAAAGACAGCTTTGGGCTGTTCAACAAATTTCACAGCAGGCTTTTTGTATTCATATCCATCGTTGTCTTGCGAGTATGTTTGCACTTGACTGGCGTCCACTTTGTGTAAGGTCTGATGACTGAAGACATGTGGCTGATACGTAGTTGAGACAATAGGTGCGGGTGTAGAATACTGGAATACTGTCTTTGGTGCTTCCTCGAATTTGATAGCAGCTTGTTGGTAATCATAACCATCAGCTGTTTGAGAATGGCTATTGCCTTGACTATTTTCTACGTTATGAAGGATCTGGTGGTTATATACTTGTGGCTGATAGGTGGTAACAGCAGGGGCAGGTGTCGAGTACTCGAAGACCGTTTTTGGTGCTTCATCATATTTAACAGCTGCTTGTTGATATTCGTAACCTTCAGAACCTTGGGATTGAGTGTGGACTTGAGAAGTATCTACTTTGTGTAACGTCTGGTGGCTATAAACTTGTGGTTGATATGTAGTAACAATTGGTGCTGGAGTAGAATAGTACACAGTTTTAGGTGCCTCTTCAAATTTCACAGCAGGTTGCTGGTACACATAACCGTCGGATCCTTCGGAATGAGTGCTCACTTGACTAGCATCCACTTTGTGTAAGGTTTGGTGGCTAAATCCTTGTGGTTGATATTTGACAACAACAGCTGGTTGAGCACTTGTTACTTCATATGCCTGTTCTTGGAAAGTTACTGCAGGTTTAGTGTATTCATAACCGGAGTCAACCTTGACTGGATTATACGGTTTAGTATTTTCTACTATATGTACGGTTTGATGACTGACAGCGTGAGAATTATATGAAGGCTTTACATAGGTAACTGGAGTGACTTTTTCTATGTATTCAGTGATGGGGTTTTTATAAACGGTAACAGGTGTCGATTGATAACTTACTTCATATTTAGGTGTGGTTGACACTGGTACGTATTTCTGTGTCTCGACTTTGTGGAATGTCTGGTGGCTGTAACTCTGAGGTTTATAAGTAGAAGCTACAATAGGAGCTGGTGTCGAGTAAACAGTCTTGCCTTCCTCAAATTTAACTGATGGCTTCTCGTATTTGTACCCTGATTCTCCTGAATAAGTATTCAATAATTTTGCATCAACGTTATGAATAGTTTCATGTTGTACAGCATGCGGTTGATATGTAGAAACGACTGGTTTGATAGCGATAGCTGGTTGAGGTGTAGTGTATTGGAAAATCTTGGGCTCTTCATAAGTGACATGAGATTTCGAGTGTTCATAACCAGTCGTAATAGAAGGTTCATAAGTGTGACTGGATTCTACCTTATGAATAGTCTGGTGGCTGAACGAATGAGGGGCATATGAGGCGACAGTAGGTTGAACATAAGAAGAAACAGATGGACCGGTAGTATAAGCTACGACTTTCTTGAAAGGTTCTTCGTGCACAGGCGTAAGGCCAGAATAGTCGAAACCAGCTGAATCAACTTGGTGATATGTTTGTTGATTGTGGCTGAACCCTGCTGGTTTGTAAGTGGATACTACAATCGCTGGGGCTGCAGTAGTATGTGAGATACCATCCTCGAATTTTATATCTGGTTTGGAGTAATCGTATCCAGATTGAGTTTTGTCTGCAGTATTGTAGCTGCCAGAAGAATATCCATTGCTTTCATATTGGTAGTTAACGCCTTGATTATGATTAGATACTTGGACTTGAGGAATCACTTGTTTTATCACAGTCGGTTTAACGTATGTTATAGCTGGTTGTGACACACCAAACACTTGCTTAATACTTGTTTTAGGTGCTTCTGGAAGGAAACTTGTTTTGTATGTAGAAACAGCTGGTAGCGAAGTAGTGACGGCAAATGGAATAGCTGTTGTTGGTACACCTGAAGATGTAGGAGTGGTGACGTAGTTGTAGCCATCAAGGTTGTTCTCGTCCGTACCGACATGGTTTATAGAGACTGCTGGCTGCGATATGTGAGAAACGACATGGGCTGGATGTAAAGTGTGAGTTGAATGACTGTAGGACTGCGTATTCTGAGCATTTGATCCATGATAGTTACCCTGGTCGGTATATCCCGCGTCAATTAGGGTGGTCTTGCCTACTAATCCAACATTGATAGCACCAGCTGTCAAAATGTGAGAAGAGCCAGTATATGCTTTAGCATCGTTTATGTAGTTTCCAGCATTCGCTTCACTGTATCCATGGTACTGTTGGAAATTGGAAGTACTTGTAGCTTTACCTTCACCAATATGACCACCATCCCTATAAACTCCAGCGTTATATTTTCCTGAACCATCATTCTTGTAGGAGCCAGAATAATCGGCGTTATAAGAGCCGGTATAACCATCTTTGTATCCAGTTGAACCTGAATTACTTTCTACGTAGGCTCCAGAATTGTCATGAACATATTGTCCACTATTGTCATATGAGTCTTTAGAACTGCCTTGTGAGGATCCGGAGTATTTTCCGTAGTCGTAATATTCGCTAGATTGTTTGTAGGCAGCATCATCATGGATGTAAGGTGAGGCAGGAGAATCCTGGTGTCTGTAAGGTTCCGCGTAGTCTCCTGTAGGATCATGGACATATGCTCCAGAGTTATCATCATCATAATTACTGTTCTGGTACTGAGCTGAGTTATGACTGTGTCCTGAGTAAGTATTACCAGAATATCCGTTATATCCAGTAGAGCCTCCTGTTGAATAGCCTCCAGATTGAATAGTTTGACTTGATTGATCATGAACTGAACCAATATGAGTATTGTGGATACCTTTGTGTGCCAATTCTTCTTTGGTAGGTAGCCTATAATCATCCAATATTAAAGATCCGCTTGAATACTTACTCGGTTGTACTAAACCTAAATTTGCATCACCGACTTGGTATGCTACATCACCAGAATTGTAAGACTGTCCAGCGTTTGCCAGTTCTTGTGCAGTGATGAAATTGGAGTCCAAAGCGTCCTGGTTGGTGAGGAATCCGCCTTGAATGCCGACGTGGTTGTCCAGGGATGCTCCGGAGACCAAACTCTGGTGGGCAGCCACGTTGATAGCATCTGCGGTTTGTCCGTTGAAGCCTGTAGCTCCTGAAAAACATATATGGTAATAGTTAAGTTCCATTTTGACATAACTAGATATATCATTTTGGTGTGTTGTAATTTCTGAATACTTCTTTACATCTACCGATGGCGGTTTCTGATTTGGGGAATTAAAGTGGAGAAAGTTGAGAGATTTTCCTAATTTCTTATCAGCCACAAGTATTTCAATTCTGAAGCCGACTACGGTTTTTTTATATTGGTTTGGATCACAGAACAAAGAAAAATCGTTTGGATCTGAAGATCCTGTTGGGGCCCCCAAACCTTTTTATAAACACAAAAAGGGCAACAGATTCTTACCAGTAAGGATAGCAGCTGAGAAACCATGTGCTTCTGCTTCATATCGTCCAATATTGCCGCAGTTTGGCACCAGCCAGGGCCAATCGCACTTGAGCCGTTCCGCGTCGAAGCCAAGGCCGAAGGGACAGCGGAACTCGTAGGCCGTCAGGGGCGAAGTGCCGTGGTCGAGGCAAGCGAAGAACCAGCGGCAGTTCTCGGGGTCGGCGTAGTAACCTGGTGATAATGTTCAGAATAAGTTTTAGAATCACACCCTGAGGGGGCTATCTCGACCCGAGGGGGCCATCTGGGTCAGCCGGATGCCTTTTGGGTCACTTTGCAACCCCGGCGTTTGAAGACCCGAGACGGCGTGCAGTTTTAGTGGGTTCAAGTCCGACATATCCGGGTGGATCTTCAGTAGTTAGGTCGGATGGCAGTCGGTTCACGGCAAATATCGAAGTTCGACCAGAAATAAATGTACCTACTGTTATTTGAATTTCCACTGTTTATTAGTAAGAGCTAAGAGCTATAAAAAAGTAAGGGTTTAGAACAGCTAAGAACACCATAAGCTTAATATGACTTTTCAGACGTAATGAAAATACATGGTTCAATGAACTCTCGAGCCCCTACCTTCGTGTTCAGGACAGATGAACCTTGTCTTGGGGACGGGAGCGATCTCCGAGGACCCTGGACAGGCCTGCGTGTGCGGCAGGCTTCCTGGCCACACGCATACTTCGTATCGGGAGTCGAATGCGAGACCTGCTGGACAGTCGAATTCGAAAACCTGGAAAACATGGAAATAATTTATTTAGTGAGTTTATAGATGGATCATATATTATGATGGTTCAATATGGAACTAATCCCGCGGTCTTACATGGACTACCTACTGTAACTCCTGTACACCAGAGTCAACAGTAGACCCCCCCTATTCCGAGGGCATGACGGGAACCACGTGGTTCCCAAACCCGAGGGGGCCATCTCGAATCCGGAGATGGCCCGAGTCAAGCCGGAGTGCGAGGGAAATGCTCTTTGGGCCACCTTACACCCTGGCGCGGGGTGGGTATCCATGAGGATTTCCGCAAGGAAAATAAAAGGGTCAACAGTAGAAACTATGCACTTTTTTGTGGGATGCGCCTACATTTCTCACTTGTATTCTCGCTAACCAGTCCACTACCAATCGTGGCACAACCAAAAGATTACCAAGAAGATTCCTCAATGATACCCCTGGTATCTTTTGGTGTTTCATGGGGGTCACCTACTGGTGATCTGATCCCCCATGAAACACCATAAGATACCCCCAGTGGTATCATGGGGAATAGGTGATTTCCCATGATACCACGAGAGGTAAGTTTTGGTGATGTCACGGGAAAGAACGGCATGTTTAATTCTAGCACCCTCTCCTCAGTATCGAGAATAAGAGTTCTATTGGTCATTTTCTAGTTAATACTTAATGTCTAGAGATAAAAAAAATAATAAAGACATACAGTGTATTCCGGTGAGAGCTGGTCGAACTTGACGCAGCGGTAGAACCTGGCGCAGGAGCGCGGGTGCACGAAGTAGCCTTGACGGGAGCAAGAGAACTCCGTGCGGGTGTCCTGGGGACAAAACAATACTGTTAATACAATGGTGCTTAGGTGCTTCCTACCCTTTAGCCCTCAGTCATGAGTGATGGTTAAAAGGACTTCGGATAGTCTGAATTAAAATCAAAACTATATCTTGGAGTCTTTGGAACCTTCCAAACTTCATTGTTTTATTTATTTATTTCTGAAAGGTGCTTAAAAATTACTGCTATTGTCTCCTCTCCTTTAACGAGAGAGCTGAGAGAGTTTAGACCTTAATGCGGTTTGGTGGATCGGACATGTCCTTAGAATTTCTTCCAGGACATGTGGGTTTCCTCACGATGTTTTCCTTCTTGTCTCCTTGTGGATACACTCCAAGAGTGGTCACGTAGCTTACCTCTCTGATGGAGTGAATGACTCCGTCGGAGTCGACGATCTGTGTGATGCGGTACGGCGACACTTGTAGCGCGTTCAATGCTCGCACGTGGCCGGGAGCCGACAGGATCTCGTGTTCTAAGGACCTGTAAATACGTGTATAATATGAAAGCATTTATAAGTTAGTCCTTAGATCTGTAGATTACCAACACGAACGTAGTTTTAAAAGTTAGGTTTATACGAACACCAAAATACCAATTCCTTTTTTCGTGGGCTAGATGGAGACACCGTTGTTCCCAGAAACCGGAGATTACTTAGGTTGCAGACAAGCACACATCCAGGGGCGTCACACACCACTTCCGATCCTAGAGGGGGGGGGGGGTGAGCACTAGCTACTTGCCAACAGGAACACAACACAATGATTATTATGGCCGCGGTCTTCTGTAGGGCGAAGGTACTACACCAGTTGGAGATACCGTCGTGTCCTGCCTCCGTAAAGGCATTTCTTGTGATAGCTACTATGTGAAGTAAACGAATGGATCTACCACGTTACCTGAGCACAGCGGCCCTGGGCGCCCTGCTCTGCTGGTTGAGCACCTTGGCGAGTGCGGCGCGGAGCGTGGGCCCGCAGGTGGTCTCCACGTCACGCTCGGCGCGCTGCAGCGCCAGGCCGGCCAGCCCGCGCACTCGCGCGTACTTGCCCTTCACGTCCACAGAGGAAGAGTCCTCGAACGAGATCCAGGTCTTGTCCCTGGAATAGCCAAGTTTTCATTAACAAGATCGCGTGAAGAAGGAAAAGTGAATTATTATTAATATTGGACACGTCTACATGACTTCACCTCGCCTGATGGTAAGCTAAAGGTAAAGTCTTAGGACCGAGGGTCACCACTACATACACCGATAGTGCTACAGTGGTGGTGCTCAGCTTGACGACCTCATGAAATGCTTTTTCACGCCCCGCTTATGGGACCCGGGACTATAGGAGGAAGGAAACAAAACCGCAGTTTCGAGCTTTATACCTCGAATCAAATGCAATTAGGGCACAACGCTAAGATGATAAAAATTATTTAATTAAGGCAATAAATAAATGCGTTTAATTCCTTTATTAACCGTGGTCCCACTGCATTGTAAAAATAAATAAAAGCCAGTAAGTAATAATACAATGGTGCAGCAATTATTATTTTAACATAAATGTCCCTGCGGTTATTAGATCTGCAATACACGTTGCAGTATCTAACAGTTGTGAAACTTATAAAACATAAACCTTAAATCTAAGAAAATATTGTATTGAATGCTGAGTTTGCCAAATATCAGCTCAACACACAATTAAATATTATAAGTACGAAGTATGGCAGTTTAAGACTACCTCGCTGGTGCAGTGGCAGCGAGAATGTCTACTGATGCTACACTATACTGTCCTAAGTTCGACTTTTGACTTGGCATCGATTATACCGAGTCGAGCAAAGAGTTACTGTGTTTTTCAGTGAGGCAAAGTAGACTGTAAGACCTCTACAGTAACCTAATATAGGTAAAAAAATAGATTAAGCTCTTTCATACAGTAAATAAAACGCCTGCAAAAAAAATTAAACACTTTACAAATGAACACTCACTTAAAAGCATAAGGCGCTGACAAATCCTGGTCTCTTTCCAAGGTCCACCTTCCACTCCTCAGCTGCCTGCACAGTTCTCCCTGATCGATCTCTTTAGGCTCATCGTCTACAGCGGGGCTGCCCGGAGTACTGAGGGTCTCGTTCACCAGTGTGAACTGATGGGCGACGGCCGGGAGACTGATGACTACCTTTGAGGCTGGTACACCGAGTCCAACGACGAGGTCTACTACCGAATCCTGGAATTATAAAAGAAATTTTATAGAATTGATTAATAAACTGAAAAAAAGAACGAAAAAAAGGAAAAAAAAAGAAAAAGAAAAAGAAGAAAAAAAAGAAAAAGAAGAAAAAAAAGAAAAATAAACGGTCAAATGAGAGAGATAAAATCACTTTTTTTGTATGGTAGGGACTCATATTTTACTACACCCTTACATACATAAAAAATTGAAAAGGACTTTTTTTATAAATGACGCGTCAACATAACTTCACCTCACCTGATGGTAGAAGGTAAGTCTCAGAAGTGGGGATTACATACACCGATAGTGCTACAATGGTTGCCCTCAGCTTGACTGCCTCATCAAATGTTTTCTACGATATATTTATTATATTGCACATATTATACCTACCCCGTTATTTGTTTAGTATTTTTTGTTATTATAGCGGATATTTATTTTATATTAAGTACCTAATTGTTTTTATTTTATTATTGTTATATAACCAAAACGTTATAAATATTTACGTTGCATGTTTTAAAGCCAAGTGCTACTGGACACGTATAGATCTAACCAAAGACGATAATTATGATAACTTATCGTCTTTGATCTAACCAAACAATTTAAAAAATGTGATATGGTAGGGTACAATAATAAAAGCATATTTTTAAGTATGAGTCAGTTCATAATCATTGTTAAGACATCTAAGTTTTATAAAAAAAACATAAACATTCGTCTGGTATTGAATTGAGATCAAGAATTCCATGTACGTTTTATGATCGAAGTAAACGACCTTTACACTATTTGCGCCTACCAAACCTCATTGGATAATCAAGATCACTTGCGTAATCTATCTGTCTTTAAATATATATATAATTCTACTGTAGGTACATGTGTTTGTCACTGATCTCCCAAACGGCTGCACCTAGTGATTTTTTTTATGCCTTTGGGTGACGCCCGTTTTAGCAGTCGCTCCACGTAAAATATCGAAGTTCAGCCGCATCACAGTTAGACTGGAAAGCCGACCCCAACTTAGTTGGGAAAAGGTTCAGAGAATGATGATGATGGTGACGCCCGTTTTAGATTCATAATCAGCCAGACAGATAGCGCTGTATTCGGTATCTATCATATCATGCAAGACAAAGTCTGTCGGGTCCGCTAGTATATTATTATAAAATTGAATTTCTGAAAACAACATTCTTTTTTTGGAGTTCTTGTCGGTTTGTGCGCAATGGATGCAAAAACTACTGAACGAATTTCGATGCGATTTTTTTATTTGAAAGGCCTTGGTCAGACTTCAAATCTCACGTATGTTTGATCACAATCGGTTGAGTAGAACCGGAGATATAGCCCAAAAACTCGAAAGCTAAAATCCACGCGAGCAGACCCGCGGGCATAAGCTAGTGTGTAATAAATCTTAAAAAAAAATTACTAATTCTAATTAAATGCTATCCATAAACGATTGAACATCGCCGAGCCAAAGTTAGACCAACTAGAGATTCACCAGTCTATATTTGGTCTGGCAATCCCTAAACGCATAATTCCAACAGTTGTAACCATTTTAGCAATGCGTTTTAATCACTCTGATGTACCTAGGTATCTTAGTTTTAGTCAAGTTAAACCATGAAAGTCTTGTATAAAATTTACGGACGGAAAGCATTGAAGACGAAACTGTGTCACAAAAATGAATGGCGGCAGCGGCAATGTGTGGGTGAATTTTGGATTGCAAGCGATTACCCAAATTTCATTGAAATGTAATGGCTGGATATTTTTCTGTCACTACGGTTTTTATACCATTTCACTACACAAGACTTGCTGTATTTTTCTTTTTCGCTACTTAAACTGAATGAATCGAATGACGATTGCCGCGTAGAAGCTGACTAATGATGACTACTGTGGCGTAGCGGCAGTGCATTCCACTGCTACGACAGGAGGCGTGGGTTCAATTCCCGCTCAATACAAATATTTGTATGCATGATAATTATGTCTATTTGCATTGTTCTGGGTATTTGCATTCTTCAACGCATTCTGTCTAGATATGTTTTATAGGTTCATGGGTTAAACTTATTCTGCAATTCGCACTGCGGTTTTTCTTTCAATGCGGTTTGCCTTCAAGTCAATAGCAATGGGCGCGTGACCGAAATACAGATGACGAATTATAAATGCAGGTGATTGATGCTTAATTATATAAATAAGATATATGTAGCGTGTAGCCATAAATATATAATTACTTGATTAATGGTTATATTACCGCCAAAATTATTAATGATGTCCCCGGCTCTGCCCGAGTGGACATCGGTTTTCGCATTTTTTGCTATATCTCCGGTTTATGCTCGATATGAACTGAAACGGCATTACGCAAGTTGTTTTCTTTTACCCAACTTCAAGAAGAGGAGGTTGTATTTTCGTCTGTATTGATTATTTTTTCAATTCTTCCGATTTAACCGAGTTGGTTCCTAAATCTGTAGTTTGATGCCCGGGACCTTGAATAGTCCCTTTCCTCTCAACACTTTTCACAATTTAGTTTAATATAAGTATTTTTTAATTGGAACACTGTGTAAAGTTCCATTAAGATATTCAAGGAATTAATGAGTCGTTTTTTTGCCAATATTAAATTAAATGGCTTCGTAACCAAGTAGGTTAACATATTGCGCAAAGTTAGGCAATCTTAGCCAGGTCAGTCTTGGGATGGGTGACCGTTTTTTACGCATCCATACCTTCAACGAACAATTACGGAACAAGTACGAAAAGGTTCGGAGAATGAGTCCATTTACTTTTCGCTTGAAAAAGCATGACTCTACTTTTTGGAAAGGTACCACCTATATTAAAATTGAAAGTAAACAATTAACCTTACACTAATTAAAACTATCTCACCGTGTTCATCATATCCCACATGCCGCTCAAACGACTCGGGTGATACGTCATCTTCTTCACCACCCCCAGGTTGTGCGTCTCCACCATCAAAAGATCCACCTTCTTGACCAGGGTCATCAGGTCGTAGTACTTGGCTAGCAGTTCAGGATGTGCTGGTAGCGCCAGGAAGAGGGGGCCGCCGCCGGACGAGGCGATGGCTGATCGGGCTGCCTCCACCGCTTCGGTGACTTTGGTCTTGTTGAGAGCCTTGTGTGCATCGTAGAGCTCTAGACCTTGGACGTATTTCGATTTGAGGAGACTGCGGAGATCCTGTGGAAGGAGAAAAGTAACTTTAATTACCATCTCTGAACAAGTTTATCTTTGTTATCATAAAAGTTTGCAATTTGTAATTCAGAATCCACTTTTTTGCTCGCTAAATTGACTTATTTTGACTTTTACGAGAGTGACTGCCGTCTGACTGGCGTTTGCCACGTGTAATTAGCAAAAGAATTGTCCAATATAGTGTGAAAATCATTCGCGATCGTTTTTCAAGATTGTAAGAACGAGATATGGGTTATTACGATCCTACAAACTTGAATTTAGCTTTACACTAACCTCTTCTAGACAGCCAAAAAATAAAATTGCGTTCTGACTTTTGCAACTCTAAAAATAAAGTAACTTTTCAACACTTTTCAATGCATGTGTCGAAAATAAGCTCCTGCCTTTTAAAAACTATGTTTAACCATGAAGGTACATTTATAAAATGTAATTTAATTAAAAAATAACCTATACCAATATCCCGCCTTTTTTAAATTAAGAACATCAGCTGTTTATTTATGGCCAGTAAATTGTTAATTTAGATTCAAAGTCAACCAAAAAGGTTTTATAGTTAAATAAGATCTACGTGTAGGTATTAATTTTTATTTTATGCTTTATCGTACGCATAAAATTTTCTGATACGTAATCAAGGATATTTTACTTGAAACATATTTACTTATAAAAAATGTGTAAATCAAATCAACTACATCATTGATATCCTGATAATAAAAAACAACTAGTGTAACCTAATTTTAATTATTTTGACTCATTTCCTACCGTCGAAAACATAAGTTATAGCTTCAAATTATAATACTGTACCAATACTAGGTCAAAGTAAATTGAAAATTATATATAGGTAGGTGTAGCGGTGTAATGATTCATCAGAAGGAAGCACGCCGTTAAATATTGCAAAATGACAGAACAGGTATTATTCAATTTTATATAGGTAGGTAGTTAATTTAATATGAATAATTTGTGATCTATATTACCTACATTTTATTTTTTTGGTTCCTTTCTAAGCGTATCCTGATGCATTTGTATTTACGTTGAAATTGCCAGCAAGGTTCACTGTTTTACCTTGTATGTTTGTATGTACCAAAAAGTAACAGAACAATAATTTATTATTATTCCCTTATTCCGTTATTATTACCTATGTTTGTTCGTCATTATCTCGCGTTTGGTTGGACCGATTTTGATGCGGTTTTCAGATAAACATTTTTTACATTCTGGAGAAGGTTTTAGTATAAGTACCTATTAAATGAGGTACGTATACTTACTTTAAGTTAGTTAAATTTTTGTGTTTGAATTATAATAGCGACTATTCCATAGCTTTCTACCACAGATTACCCAATGTACTTTTAAAATAGGATTATTGATTGCCGATGTTATAAGGAATGAGCCGGATCGGATACCTTACACCCAGTGAAATGGTGAAATGTGGTTTAAATCAGGTTTACACACCCCGGTTTTTACCAATTAACCATTTACACCTTCAGGGCGTGAGAATATAATAATGTAGACCTACTAAACGACAGATGACTGTTACAAGGCCGTAAGACAGGTCCGTCAACGTGTTGCATAGGTTGCGTCGCATCCAATCCAGTTTACATTACACTGTAGCTTATCTAAACGGTATCATGTCGGCGTGCGAATGCCAACAAGTACGGTAGCATACACCAGCCCCTAGTTCTTACACAAACGATCATATCAGTAGCGACATTTGAATTTAGAATGCTTTTTTAGTTTTTAATCGACTTCAAAAAAGGAGTAGGTTCTCAATCCAACTGTATTTTTTTTGTTTGTGACCTCAGAAATTTCGACTGGGTGAACCTATTTTGATGATTCTTTTTTTTATTTGATAGGTAGCTGGCGCTTCCCGTGTGGTCCCATTTCAATTTTTGGCCCATTGAAGTTGTTTTTATTTGAAGCAACTGTTGTTATACTTTTTTTTCAGATTTTTTATGTTTTTATATGAAGGATGTCTAGATTTGAATAATAGTTGAACATAAATATGTTTATGGTGTGTATCTGAATCTGAATTGAATAATTATGTAAATTGGTAGATAATGTGATGATTTTTATCACTCTTATCAGTATTTGAGATTTGAATTTATTTTCAGTTTTTTTCATACAACACTTAGGTGGCAAACAAGGACACGGCCCAGTTAATGGGAAGCGGTCACCGTGGCCTATGGACGTGTGCCGAGGAGCATTCTATCTATCGCAAAAAAGTAGTACTTAAGCATAAAGAAAATCGTCAATTTCCTCCAATTTTCAATAATGATTCTGGTCTTTCGAGCAATGGGCGACCAACAACTTTAGGTACACTAGATATTACCCAAGCTATACTTACAAAAATACTGGTATCATAATAAGAACTATGGACATGAGTCACGCCACGGTTAATAAATTCTATTTATTACAGTGTTGTAATAAAGGTGTGTCACCGTAGTATCTGTCGCATGTGGATAAGAAACTACGCTTAATAAGACCACAATATTGTAGTTTAAATAAAGATTGAGGCGAGGGTTAGTGGGTAACCCGGTAGAGGTTGACCTAGTCATACGTATGGCTATTAGATAGAGGACGTTTTAAGGAAAAATAGAGACCAGAGAGAATTTAGGAAAAAACCGGCCAAGTACGAATCAAACTCGCGCACGATGGTTTCCGTACCATAAAAACACATATTTCTTCTGTATTTAGTAGTTTTTCATAAGTATAGCATTAATTGAAAAACATCATTTGTGAAAACTTCAACTGTCTAGCTATCACGGGTCCTGTTATGCAGCTTGATGACACATAATCGCCGGCCGGATAGGCCGGATTCGAACTCCTCCAAATACCTCCAAAAAGAGGCTGCGTCCTTATCCATTCAGCTACCATTGCTTTTTAGTTTGTAGTTTGGGTAAGTTCCCTAATATGTATTATTAGTAATATTGAATAGGATGGGGGCTACCGGTAGTTTGACAGGTATTAATCGAGTTACAACGACACAACTGATGATGCAACAGTCTGTGTAATTATTACTTGTGGTTATGCGATAGAGATTTAAGTTGAGCTTGATTGAGTTGTGTAGGTTTATAGTGCTTCTAATCTAGATGAATAAGATAAATTTAAATGTATAAGCTTATCTATTCGTAACTGTCTTGCTAATATCATAAAAGTGAAAGTTTTTTTGTTTGTTATTTAATCACACAAAAAATTTCTGGAGGGAATGGCCTACTGGAGCTAGTTTACATTTTTCTACAAACTACCTGACATCCAGTAGCTTAAGAATTTCTTTGGATAGATTTATAGTCTAACATAAATATAAAACCTATAAAATAGGTGGTGATATGGCCGCTACAAAACCAAGTTGGGCTTTTAATTTATTTGAAACGAAACGCCCTGAAGTTCCGGGCTCCTACACTGTCATCACTCATCAATATCTTGTCCATCCTACAAGCCTCAGCTTTAAAATCCATTAAGAAAAGCACTCAATAGCTTAACAAGCCTGATGACAGTTAAAGGTTTGCATTTATTAATGATTGATTGACCTCACAAGAGCCGACTGACGAATTCCATTATATGCGTCAATTGGGACTGTCATATAAATCTATAAATCATTACGCCTACTAACTAGCAATATTATGTAATTTAATTACAACTGTATCATTATCTGATATAAGAAGTTTCTAAATATGGCAAGCAAATAAGGGGCTGGTTCTATATATGATGTAGATACGGAAAAACAAAACCTCGAAATGTCAGTTGTAATTAAATTTGGAATAATAACAATAAATACTTCTGAAACCTATTCTATATATTATAAGGTCGCTAGTCTCAGTTGCCGTCGGAACTATAAGTTTTACCCCTATGTAAGGTAAGTATATACGATAATTCTGTATTATTTGGATGCACCGCTTTTCTAGGTCCGGGCAAACAGCTGTCTCATGTGAAGATCGAACCTTTTCCCGACGCAATGCTTGTTTAATGTAACACAGAAGTTACTAACTAGTAACTTTTGTTTTTCCTTGTAGACATAATAAATATATACATACGCTCACGCCTTTTTCCCTTCGGGGTAGGCTTAGACAACAGCTCGACATCTACACTTCTGTCCTTACATACCTCATGCGCTTCCTCTACTGTGATTAAAC
This sequence comes from Lithosia quadra, assembly GCA_963576445.1. NCBI lineage: Eukaryota > Metazoa > Arthropoda > Insecta > Lepidoptera > Erebidae > Lithosia > Lithosia quadra. The sequence goes on along the minus strand of OY754884.1, from coordinate 3,802,861 downwards.
CTTTCATGCAGGCCCGCCGGTTTCGAATACTTTTAACTTGCCATTGACAGCCTTTATATATATTAACACTAGCTGTTGCCCGCGGCTCCGCCCGCGTGGATGTCGAAATCCGTTTCAAAAACTATCCTATCTCTCAAGTTGGATCGAACTGCACATGGTGTGCGAATTTTATTATAATCGGTTAAGTGGTTTAGGAGTCCATTGAGGACAAACATTGTGACACGAGATTTATATATATTAAGATTATATTATTGTAAACTAGTTATAAAAAGATAAAATTTTAAGTTTAATTGCACAATTAACAAGTGCCAAGGTAGTAAATATGCCTATCTAGTTCAGTGGCTCATTCGGGTGATGTATTGCGTAGGTACCTACACTCGAGGACGAAGCTATGAGAGCCTATGTATCTAATGGTATACCTTTCCATTCACAAGTTATCTAGATTTTCGACAAGTTTTATTGACCGATCGTGAGAAATGGGCCGAGATGTTTCGATATTTAATTTTTCTTGTACACACCTAATAAGTCATTTGGTTAATGACAATCGTGTACGTAAATCCATGCGAAAACGGACCACAGTCAAAGAGCTAAGTAGTTAAAACACATATCCATGTATCTTCTGGTGTATCTTCATCTACATTTAGTCGGACATGCTCCTTTTTTTTAACGTGTGGAAGCCTCCTCGGGTATCCTCTCGTCATGTCGGAATCTGACCGTCTTACTCTCGGCCAGGAGACTCACTGCTTCAAAGGAGGAGATATAGGATTGCTAACGGATTGTTTACTCGAAACCATGGTAACTTAAATATGTGATAGCAACCCATTCATGTCCCACTGCTGGACACGGGTCTTCTCTCCTCTAACGAGAGAGCTGCGATGAGAGGGTTTAGACCTTAATCCACACACGCTGGCCTAATGCGGCCTATAATTTCTTCTAGGTCATGTGGGTTTTCTCAGGATGTGCACTTTGTGGAATTTATGTGTGCTAATCATTCCACAAAGCGAAATTCACATTGGTAATGTCCTTCCGGACTCAAACTCGATACCTCTGAGAAGAGGCCGCGTCTTTATCCATTTAGCTACCATTGCTACTTCAACTAGTTATACAACTTAACTTCATAACATACATAACATAAACTCACGCCTATATCCCCGAAGGGGTAGGCAGAGGTACTAGCACCCACATTTCGCCAGTTTATGTTTAGGTCCCAATGTAATAGGTGGCGAGCCTATTGCCATTAACCGGGCACTTATAAACCTGCGATAAATACACACATAACTTCAAAAAGCATCGCAAAATCATTGTTGTGTGCCATGGTGAACCTGGGATCGAACCTGAGACCTCGTCTCTGTTGTCCATCACCCAGACCACTAGGCTACCGCGGTGAACTTACTTCAATATGTAAAATTTGATTTTTATTTGTACCTATGGATTCTATAGGTCTGTAGATATTCTAACTAGGTACACACTGAGATATTAAAAAGTGATTGCGAATATTACGGTGCCCTAGATATAGACTGCGTAACGATAGAGTTTCTAAACCCAAGTTTTATTGTATTCTAACTTTAATTGTACCTAATCAGGGCCTCAATTCTGCTAAAGACAAACCACTGTCATGCCACTGACACTCAAAAAAATGCTATTGATTTGTAGACTTAACCGTTATACAGTTAAAGTCTAAAATTAAATGAAAATAATTCATTAAACTTTTCATTCGCTCTACAAAATATCATTTAATTTTAAACTTTAAACTGATAATAGTGAAGTCCAAAATTAAATGGTATTATTTTGAAGTGTCAGTGGCATAACAGTGACTTGTTTTAAGAGAATCGAGGCCCTGTACAATAGTTAAGCTATTACTTCTAAGCTACTTCATTCTGATTTCAAAACAATTATAAAATAACAGTATATATTTATACTAGCTGTTGCCCGCGGCTCCGCCCGCGTGGATGTCGAAATCAGTTTCAAAACTATCCTATCTCTCAAGTTGGATCGAACTGCACATGGTGTGCGAATTTTATTATAATCGGTTAAGTGGTTTAGGAGTCCATTGAGGACAAACATTGTGACACGAGATTTATATATATTAAGATAGGTTTACTTACCTACCTACAAATTTTTTTCGTACCTACCTAGAGGGGAACTAATTACAGAATATAAAACACGCCGTATCAATGTCCAGTATATCATTGAAACAATAGCGTTTCCTAATGTATGTGAATCCAAGTAAATATCTAAGGGTAGTCCTTGAACCAGCTATAGGTACATCTTTGTGTTCCATTACTTGTTTAAAGAGCTGCCTGTCATCGCCGTATCAAACAAAAGCAGCCTTGTAGCTTGTACTATTTGGTATTTCCGTTGCTTTGTTTTCCAGTCCGAGTATGTGAATGACAACACAATACGATTAATGGGTTTATCTTAGTTTATGAATAATTTTGTATGTGCAGTTTGATCCCATTGTTGTTCAGGGCGAAGTAAAACAGCGTCATCATCATCAACGTCATCTTGGCTCGTCGTTTGGCTCGGAGAACAATCTAGTTTAAATAGCTCTTTTTAGGTGGCAGACAAGCACATTGCTCACCTAATGGGAAGCTGTCACCGTGGCCTATGGACGTGTGTAATACCTCCTTTGGTCAGTATAGTGTGTTGTTGAATATTACAAGACTATTAGTGTGTAAATTACACAAATTTAAAGCTAACTAAATCACGTTTAACTTTGATAGACCAAACGACAAAATTTTCGCAATATGTGCGAAATGATAGATCGGGACAGCGGTGGTTCAAACATTGATCAACCACCAATTAAGCGAGCCTAAAACTTGATCAATCGCAGCAACCGATTGGCATTTAATATTATATTATCTAAATGTAAATGCAATATAATGTTAGTTAATATTTAACGTTGCAGTTATCTCAATTAAGAAATGTTTATTAAACTGTCAGTTTCATGGTTGGTACTGACAGGTTATAGGTATGATCTAAATCTTTTTTATGTGACCACAGCGCGGTTTGGTAAATGGAAGCTTGCATCGTCAGGGTTAAATTGTTAATTCAGTACAGACACACATACTTACATAAAGTTTAATTTCTTCCCCATTGGGGTAGGCAGAGAAAACGTTTTTCTACTTGCTACGATCGTGGAATACACCGGTCTATCGCTTCAAGTTGACTTAAGTTAAACTGGATAGCCAAAGGTGTGTATTGCTGTACCACTGAGGCTCCTGTGTCGGGTGATGGTAAAGCGTTCGATTGTTAGGTACATTAGAAATCTGAGTGCCTAATACTGAGTTGCACAAAATTTTTTGACAGAAGTTGTCACTGAGTTAAGTGAATCGGAGTGTCACTTTACGAGTAGTAGCTAACTTGCTCACTGAAAAAGGATTTCCACGTTTGCCACCAGGTGGCGCTAATCTAATTCCATACAAATTTGCGTTTACGCGCTCACTAGTGAGTGTAAAATGGCAAACGCAAAATTCAGTATAGACACACAGGGGTTCGAATTTCGCTCTGGATGACGTTAGCTTGGGCCCGAAGACCAGGCATTGATTACGATTCATTATTATCAGTAACAAAAAGTTAGGTATGCTATTTAAATGTGCCAAAAATTTAATTGCGTTCCATATCGTACTTAACGTTACAATAGACCCGGAATTACTAATTACGTGCTTTTTTGTATGTTACATCCGCGCAACCAACATCCGTCTATTGCCGGAAATGCAATCAGATCAGTGTCTCATTACGCGCCAATAGAGACATAACTTCGAAATTAAAATTGTCAATTGGTTTTGAATTATGAAATAATAGAAAGGAAAATAGGAAGGAAGTTCTTAATTTGATAATTAATTCATATAAATTTGATAAATCACGCAAAATCTGTCTCTCGCTGAAAATATTTCCAATTAGTTTAGGTCTAGAAAATGGTCAGAGAACTAGGTCTAGTGCCCAATTTTTGATTTGGTACGTCGCATCGTCTGTAAGAAGAGATAGTGCGTCTAAGCTCAGCTTGGTTCGGTTTTATAGAGCGTTCTCTACGTCGCGTCGCTCACTATAGGTAGTTTGGTCCTATTATAGAGTAGTTAATTCCGTTTTTATAAAATCAACATTCAAGCGGATGCTTATTAATTAAGCGCATATTTTTCGGTGCGCTTGCCTGCCACCTTTTGGTGGCGAGTAAACCAATCCTTTGTGCAAATTTGAATTTTTGGGTTACTTACACGAAGACTAATTAATGCTCGATTAAGCCTTACGAACTCTATTCTGAATATTTTCATAAGTAACCCTATGATATAATCTCAAAACTCAAATTTATAACCTGACTGGCAACGGCAAGTGATCAGTAAACTACATCTCGTTATTCGATATAAAGCACCTCAGTACGAGTAACATTACTTACCTGTAATAAAATTAAGACTGAAAACCCCAATTAGTACGTGTCTTACAACCTCAATGGCCCAAACATTACTACCGAATTATTAATACATAAACAACACCAATGACATTGTGACTAATTGCACTGCATAATTAGTGTGAAAGGGCTCAAACATTGTTAAAGCAAAATTAACTTTATGCCCATCAAAATAGGGTTCTAGGTCTTGAAGGGTAAATTATTTGCATGTTGACATTAGGTGTGAATGGTTCTGACACTGTCATTATCGTATTATGTAGTGTTTATTGAAGTGTTATGTTCGAGAATAAATGACATTCTTTAAGACGTTAAAGGTAATCTGTATGCCGAAAATGGAGCAAGTGATTATTTAAAATAAGAATTTCAGATCTACTTTTTTATGTTATCAAACAAAGACTTCCATGTAGGTCTCTGTCACACTAGCGTCTCTTTTTTCTCGGGGTTAATGGGTAAGACGGCAGTCTCGCCCATAAAAAATGTATAAAGTAAAATCAAAAGGAGGAACCGGTAATAACGTTAAGATAATGATGATGACTTGGACCTAACAAAACACTGATCGAGTTGAATCAGTTATAACATACGAGATAAATTACAAATAACTTCCTCTAATATTGTTATCTTCCAAGTATGAGCCCTATTAGATATTATGCACTTGACATAAGTCTTACCATACATTATTCATAGCTTAATATTTTTTCACTTGATCCACAATTTGGTCACGTACTGCCCTTGCACTCTTTTTGTCTCTACGTAAAATGGATGATCCTATTATACTAGCAGTTGAAAAATAAATAATAAATCATGGTTTATGTATTAGTTGTGCATCTTAATTGTTGATACAATTTGTAAAGTCATTGTAATTACTGGCGAAGAAAAAAGAGTGACCGTGAGTTTTTATTGTCAGACTCTTTTCTCACGGGATTTATTTATAGCCGTGGACATGATGTGGTAGAGATGTAGTCACACCGACTTGAACCACACGGTGTCTTTAACATCATCGCTATTACTGGGAAAAGTGGCTTGCTGTTGGCTTTCCTCGTAGTCCTGAAAGGCTACCGTTACCTGCCACCAAAACGTATGTACTGATCGGCACCGGGATGATCGTTTGTGGTTACAGTAAGGTTGGGCCTAACGGGAGTCGGAATCAGACCAAAGTCATCCAATTCACCTGTATGTAATATGTTGCCGGTAATTAGGGCTCCAGAGAAACTTAGCCTACAGCATAATTATTTTTGTTGTTATAATGTATAAGTGTAAGTACACAAATCAATGTCATACATCCAACAAAAGGTAGACTTATAATGGGGATTAAATTCATAACTCCACCATCTGTGCACTCGCTCACACAGCCTTGATAGCTTCGTAATAAGGAAAATTTAATTACTTTTAACTCGTAAAACTATAAAAACAAAGTAAGTACCTACTTTCAAATTTACTTATTAACTACCTACCTATTATGCATTTCCGTGTTCATATATTTAATGTTAAATAGTACAAGATTTTAATCTCGTTAATAAGTTGCGAACATCCACTTATTTGCGAGTCAGTTAAAACGTGACCGAATTACCTATCTAGTCCGGTTATCTGCAAAAAAAATAAATTAAGTGATGTAAATCGAGTAACAATAGCTCATGCAGCATGGCATCCAGCGTTAGTCCACAAGACAAACCCCGTCTCATCCATTGGGCAGCCACATAAAGCTGTAAGAAGCGTAAATAACCGCAAGCATGCGGTGCGGTGCCCATCCATTTTGCTAGTGGTGTAGCGTTCAGATTGATGGAACTATTTACCCCACCACCTTCTACGAGATGACTGTCTCGTAGAAAGATACTGTCATCAATTCAATTCCGACTTAGTTCTACGATTTGTTGCGTAAAGCAACTAATCGTAGAAGTCGGAATTGATCTCGCTACCGACTATCCTACGCGTAAGCTATGTTTACCAGATTACTTAACTAACTTATTTTAAAGACGAACAAAGTAACAAGTGTTATAGCTCCGAGCGTAGAGCGTAAGCTATGCCGAATACCATCGTAGGAGAGATCTCTTATTATCCCGAAAACAAAAGCAAAATCTGCAGCAGTATGTGCTTATTACATAAAATATATTTCAATTCCACAGCTCCACATATCGAAAGGGCAGTTGTTCAAGGCGCGGTTATTATGCATTGTGCTCAACACTCACGCGACACTTGGCGGCTATTACGAGTTATGTTTTGATTTATGCATGCATGAATATGCATTGTTAGTAATATATGGGGGCTTTTTGCACGCGATATTATTAGTACCGTGATATTCAATCTCATAAAAGGATATGATATTAAAACTTATGTTTACTTAATAAGTTCATGTTATATATTTGCAGTTAAATTATAATAAATATTAAGTTTCTATTTGAAAACTTTAAGCGTAAGATTTAATTACAAAGCAAATTACTTTGAGAAGCAAAATAAAACAATAAAATGTGAGAACTGTAGTTTAACAAAATAATTTCCTTACTATTAATACCTACGCAATTATTTTTATCGGTGAAATGTGACCTTAGCGAATCAAATAAACAAGTTGTATCAACTTCTAGAGATCAAATAAGTCCAGAGACAATTTACACGCGACAAGCTCTATAAATGTGGTATTTTATTACACCATACACCATAAAACCAGTCAAATATAAAACACTTGCGTCCTTCAGCTCGATAACGAGATCACTGTGCCGAGCTTGCACAACACTAGTGCGAGTAAAGTGAACAATATATCGAATTTTATCTACTCTATAACTGTCAAGCTTTTATAAAAGTGGCGTAACGTCACTCGCACTTTGTGAAATAAGAGATAATCAAGTTCTGAACAAGAAGTAAGATCAACTGATCAACTTTTGAACAACACTTATGCGCAATGTTTACGCGCTTACCTCATAAACATAAAATTAATACGGCATTACACAAAATACCTACTGCTTATAAAATTACTTACTTAATAATGTTATTATATTAACATAGGTATCTTTTGAAAGACCAGTATTCTGTGCAATGGAAAACAAATTATGAGAATGTGCATTTAAGTAGTTTGTTGAGGGTCGTTCAAAAGGACGGCACATTAATTAAAATATTGTAAACAATTAAGGTAGGTAGTATACGGAGTAGAAATATATTGTAACTCATTCGTAACTTCAGCATCAGAAGCCGTGTGCTTGTCTGCCACTTAGGTAGTATAAAAAACAACTTGAAGGGTAGGTATCAGAAGTGATGACAAAAGCGTTTTTGTTAGATTTATTAAAATTATTTCTTTGAATATCAGCTACCCACTTTTTTCTATGATTTCATTAGTCGAGAGCAAAGAAGACATGTCTAATCTAAGGGGCAGGAGAATAAATCGACAAGCAGCATATTCATAATCAAAGCTTGCAAAATAAATCCCAGCAGTGATAAAGGTCGTTGGATAATAAACTCAACCCACAAATGAACTAGATAAGAATATGTTTCAATGTCATAGTCAAACAGTTGATCTAGCTAATGGCTGCCAATCGTGACCGGTCTAATAAACCAACCTTTCACTGATCCTTGCATTAAAATTTAGTTTATCTGCATGATTACATATTACCTACATATATGTTTGGTTAATGCACGAGTGGTTTATTTTGTACTAGATCCTATATTCAACTTAAATTCAAATGAGTTAATTTTTAACTTGGGATCTTCAAGTAAAATTGCTAATTTAAATTGTGACTTAAAAAAAAATAGGTCGTAGGTTTAGCTCGAAAAGTTAACTGTTCATTCACAGAACAGACTATATTATGTGCATTATACTCTATCCCTGTAGCAATTTTCAGACAGATCCGTTCAACCGTTTGAGCTTGATTAAGTAAGTTCTATCATAATTATTTAAAACATACTCGTAAGCACAGTCGAACGAAACTCTTATATTAGTTCCACTGTGATACTATTAAGATTTTGAACAGCATTGTAGTACTCAAGAGACAGCTTTAGGGTACACTTTGACTCTATAATTATGTCATGGCGTATGATGTATGAACTCACTACAAATACACAACGTTACAATGACACTTTTATGGCACACTTATCGTAAATGAGGTAATAATACATGTCTTTTGTTTTAAAAAGAAAGCGCCATCTTGTTTTACTGTTTTCCGTCCACGTAATTTGCATAATATGTAGGTGCAATGTTAATTTCGTAATAGTAACACCTGCTGATTGAGGTACGAGGCTCTGGCGCCGACTTTCCACTTAGTGGGTCAGAGGGCAGTTCCTCCCGTAAAGGTAAAAAATAACAAATTCTAGAATGAAAGAGTGTAGGAGGTGTTTTTGTTACCCATTTATGGAGCATAATAACAACTTCTCATCGTTTTTAAAAGAATTGTACTACTCTAAATTATGTTGTCTTTTTAGTTATGATAAATGAATACCTATGCACAGTTATAATCTAGTTGCCCTTCTCCTGTCAGATGTCATCTCCTCAGTCACTCTCTTCCTTGCCATATCTTCTTTTACGCATTTATCTTATCTATTTTTTCTAAGACCTTTTTGATTAGGCAATTAAAGCTCTCCACATTTATTCTTTGAACCTTTTAAAACCAAAATTACTTTCATCTCTTCGCAATCCATCGCTCGACATAACAGTCGTTCGCTTCTCAATTTTTCGTTTACTGGTGCAATTTCCACACTTCCTATGATATACCTACTCATTCCTTATTCTGTCCATTCTCGTCACACCACACATCCATCTCTCCGCTACATACAGTTATCTAGGTATCTTACCTATGCATAGTATGATCATAATTATAATATATGCAAACTGGCACTAGTTTCATAAACATTGTGTAAAAAAAGATAACTTTAGTGTACTCGATCATAGAGTACACCCACACGATATAGAGTACAATACTCTATTTTACAGTACGGTTGGCAACACTTCCAGTTACGATAGTCGTGCGATGATATCATAACATGGACAAGGCGCCAAAACTCATTATGTCAGCCGACATTACTCTGCATACAAATCTTCCTTACGAACCTTCGTGTTACCAAATGCACTTCATACTACCGGCAATATCTGTCAAGAATAGCCCCGGTTAGCAATATATGAGCAGTGTATACCTTGAAGTTTTAGAAGTAATGTTAATACGAGATATTAAAGCCTGAGGCTGACGATGGCGTAAACATGGCATTCCAACTGCCCACTTGTAGGCGTGGAGATTGTTTGATTAGGTATAAAAGTAAGCCTAGCGTGTGTGATGTTACATGAGGTGATAACTACAGGGGCCCAATTTGGTAACGTCGCATTGTAAAAGAAAAGGAAACTTAGGTATTTCCGTATGATCTGTCAAAACAAAAAGTGCCTACGGTTGATCAGGTTATTGAACCTATAGAATCAGTCATAATTATGATTCGTTTTGAATCAGATTTAGTGGTTTAGTTTTATAGGTTTTCGTTAGTTATTGAAATGTATGGTTTCAAAAATTATACGTTTAAAAATATAATTTACTGAAGGCAAATCCAAGCGTGGTCAAGCTTCAGAGCTAAACCCAAAGAGATATAAACCCCAAGATGATAACGTTATCAGTTAGCACGTATATAGGTATTCTAGGTGGCAAGCGATCACGTTATCAGATGGCTACAGTTTTTCATCTTCAGTTGCCAAAAAAACCCTTTCATCCGAGAATTTAAGACTCTCTATGTAGGTAGGTACCTCCTCTCTGTATACAAAACACAGAAATAGGTATTGGTTGGACTAGTTTGATCACCAATCTAACCAATGAGAACAGGCCATATCTCACACAACTTTCATACAATTATATTTGCTTGTATAACAAAAATACATTTTGAATTGAAACAAAGAAATTGCATCCATTGTCATTTCGAAACATAGTTTTTTATAACAATTGCTAACAATGTTACTGAACAACTATTATGAAATGGTATGCACATTCCCTTGCTTCTCCATTTAGTGCCCGCGCTTTTTGCATTCCAAACTCAAGAGTTGACATAGCTGTCAAAATTGACAATAGCCAATAACAATCGATAACCTTGACACGACCTGTCAAACCAAGGTCAATATCGTATTCTAGTCTATGATTCATTTTGACATTCATTCGAATGAATAACTGAATCAGATGTCAAGTTATCTTATGTTATGATAGCATTGTGCGCGTGCGATTTAATTTTGTGATAACTGACACGCGAATTCGTTAGTGAAACTATTATTGTTATGTTTAGTGATGAAATGGGATTGCAGCAAAGGTTTAATGACAGTAGAGGAGGCTCGAGAAGTAAGGACAGAAGCGAATGGCCGTTTTGAGGGGCGGGGGAGGATTTGGTTCCGTACAGCCAGTTTTATATAAGAGTCATTGATTGCCATCGGGCCTTAGCCTGTCGATTGACCGGCAACCTATACTTATGTAAAACTAGCTTCCGCCCGCGGCTTCACCCGAGTGGATGTCGGTTATCGCGACCAAACATAGCCTACGTTCATTCTCGAGGTCTAATCTACTCCTATACCAAATTTCATCAAAATCGGTTCAGCGGTTCAGTCGTGAAAGCGTAACAGACAGACAAAGTTACTTTCGCATTTATAATATTAATATGGACGGTAATGCTTAGAAATAAATGAAACAAAAACAACATATACAGCTATTAGGCGACTCTACTTAAGTCCTGTCAGGTGAAGAATGATAACAATATTTACCAAATGTCCAGAAACTGCCTCGTTAATTACGAGTAATAATCACTGTAGTGTTTGTGTTACTGGCAACACTGTCTCGGGCCACATCGTAGTGAGATGAAACGTCAACATGACATAACAGGAGAGCCGGGAGGCGGCAGTTATGGACGTATTCATCTGCTCACGTTGGAGGTTGGCGAGCCAGTGACCCTAATATATAAAGTGTACTACAATTGGCGACGAGGAAAAAGTGATTAATACTGTATCTGTTGTGTGGAAAGATTAGTAAGATAAATAATTTTTTTTACAAGATGAAGGAAGTCATGATGAAATCATATATGGTGGCAAGACGTTGTGCCGTAACACGTAAGAAATCATAAATGCAATTATTTAGCTTCAATTATGTGACAATAACATCACCATCACGCTGCTTACAGCCTAATTTCTATGTATTACTATATTATCTGGCCGCATCGAGTTATAAAATCACTATATTAAGATACAACCTCAGATACAACAATTCATACTGTTTTCAATCGAAGTTGAATCTAATGTGAGATGTTTTAAATGTTTGTTGGTTGTGTTTTATTGCATTTGAGAACGCCTTGGAGTCTCTCAGAGTAGTCATATTGCCTAATTTAATCATAATTAATATGTGTAATAGAAATTACAAGTAATAATTTTTTATATATGAACCATAGACAATGAGGAGTAAAATCACTGACCTGTAATAATAATCGCTGGACTGGCTATTGTATAGAAAATGACAATTATTTTTTGTGCTGATTTGAAGCGCCGCGTTTGACGGACGAGTGTACTGGGAACTAATTATTTTGCAAAAGGCCGTTGTTTGTTTACCTATCGAAAATGGAGTCTGTGTGAAATTCGAAGTTTTTTAAGTAATTATTGTGTTTGTGCTACAAATTGAAGTGTTTTAATATATAAAGTTGGTTTAAGTTGGATAATTATTTAGGTATTCGTCATGAGATCGTGTGTGTATTGTAAAAACCAGATAAGAGAAGGGCAGTGGTGTTTCTTGTTACAAGTAATTAAATATAAGAATTTAACACTTGAACTATTATTATAAAAACGTAATTTAGGTTATTTTTACTATGATAAGCGAATACCCTTCGAGTTCAGGGGATTTTAATAATATTTTCATAACCAATAATGTTTAATAGGGATGTCAAAATGTATATCGATAACTTTCTATCCAATACCAAAATTCGTAGGTATACTTTTAAAAACAAGGCTTGGTATATGTACTGTAAATAATTTTATGAACATATTAAAATGGTATTTATCATTAATAAACACTTCAAGGTAGGTAGTCGAAACAATGACATTTGAAAAAGTTTCATCGATACCAAGGCAGTCAATTAGGCACACTTTATTGGGACTGATCGCCAGTCCAGAGTACTTATTCGGGTCAGTGAGTAAAATGCTTTATTCTATAGCTTCATGGTCGCAGTTCGGTCATTTCAATGACATAAATCATATAAGAATAAAATGACAAATTAGTAGCGACAGTGCCGTTAGTAATTTTAGTGATATTAGTATTCGATAATTACAGAAATTTACCGGATGGCATTTAGTTATTGTTACGTAATTGGAATAGTAAATTGTAGATTTGAGATCAACAAAAATTATGTTAGTTTGATATTTTAGGGAAGCTAGTTCTCAAATACCTCCATTAAATTGGGAAAGTGTTGTGGTTCTCAAATACCTCCATTAAATTGGAAAATTTGTGTTGTGGTTCTCAAATACCTCCATTAAATTGGGAAATTTGTGTTGTGGTTCTCAAATACCTCCATTAAATTGGGAAATTTGTGTTGTGGTTCTCAAATACCTCCATTAAATTGGGAAATTTGTGTTGTGGTTCTCAAATACCTCCATTAAATTGGGAAATTTGTGTTGTGGTTCTCAAATACCTCCATTAAATTGGAAAATTTGTGTTGTGGTTCTCAAATACCTCCATTAAATTGGGAAATTTGTGTTGTGTTTCTCAAATACCTCCATTAAATTGGGAAATTTGTGTTGTGGTTCTCAAATACCTCCATTAAATTGGGAAATTTGTGTTGTGGTTCTCAAATACCTCCATTAAATTGGGAAATTTGTTTTGTGGTTCTCAAATACCTCCATTAAATTGGAAAATTTGTGTTGTGGTTCTCAAATACCTCCATTAAATTGGGAAATTTGTGTTGTGGTTCTCAAATACCTCCATTAAATGGGGAAATTTGTGTAGTGGTTGTCAAATACCTCCATTAAATTGGGAAAGTGTTGTGGTTCTCAAATACCTTTTTTAAATTATGACAATCGAGTAGTTAGGTTTCAATACTTCCGTAATCGATAAAATAATAGAGGAATATGAACCTAAAAGTAAAAATGAAGAAATAACCGCTGTGACCAGTCAATCTACTAGTAAGAAGAATAAAACTACAGTTTCAAAAAAGGAGGAACCAAAAATATACCTAAAGGGGACAAAGCTTGTGGTAGATGTGGAAGTTTGAAACATTTGTCAGATGCTGATAATTGCCGGGAAAAGGGATAAAATGTTAATCTTGTGGAAAAATAGGTCATTTTCGGCAATATTGTAAATCTGTTGAGATTAGGAAGAGGAAATGGAATGGTATAGAAGAAAAAGGAGACAAAAAGGAAAATAAATATCCTAGAAAAGTTAATTCAGTAAACATAGAAAATGAAGAAGTTAATTATGTTTTTAATGTTAATAATGAGGCAAATATAAAGTGTGATATTGGAGGAATAATATTCACTATTTATGTGATTGCTGGAGAATCAAGGAATTTACTGGGTCAAGATACGGCTTTACGTTTAGGGGTATTAAAATTTGATCCTATGGTAAATAAAATTCACAATAAGCCGTTCCCGGTGTTTAAGTATGTTTAGGTTGAAATTCCAATAGATAACAAAATCCAGGTATACAACCTTTTCGCCGCATTCCAGTACCAATAGAAGTAAAAGTCGAAAGGAAAATAGGAGAATTATTAGATAATGATATCATCGAAGAAGCGGAAGAGGTTCATGCAACATTGAAATGGATTTCTCCAATAGTACCTATCCTGAAGGACCACGGAGAGTTAGGGTTGTGCGTGGATATGAGACGTGACATATGAGACGTTGCAATGCGCGTCAGAATTGTTTCAAAAAAATACTGGAAAAAATGTTAATTCAATGTGAAGGAGTGGTAAACTTTATAGACGACATTTTGGTTTATGGTGTACAGGAAAGGAACATGATTCGCGATTTGGAAAGGTCCTGTCCTCGAAACATTAAAGCAAAATAATGTTATGCTTAATGAAGCCAAATGGATTTATAAGACCCAGAAGGTCAATTTTCTTGGACATCAATTAACACCCGAGGGAGTGAAACCACTAGACAAGTATATGGAAAGTATAACCAAATTTAGAGTTCCAAAGTCAATTGAAGAATTGTAGGGTTTCTTAGGATAAATAAACTAGATAAATAAGTGGATTCCAAACTTAGCCACACTGACTGAACCATTGAAGGTTTGGCAAGAATGTACGGAAGAAGTTTGGCAAGAATGCTAATATAGAAGAGTTCTTGACAAAGGATCAAGGCCTTTAACCGGTTAAAGTAGAGTTTAACAAAAATCCAAAACCTCGGGTATTACGATGTCAATGATGAGACACAAGCTATTGCCGACGCAAGCTCAGTAGGAGTAGGGGCTGTTCTTGTGCAAATAGATGACGAAGGACCAGGGTAATTGCTTTCGATAATCGCATCCTTACTGATTGTGAACGTAGATATAGCCAAATTGAAAAAGAGGCTCTGGAATTAGTTTGGGCTGTAGAGCATTTGATGTATTTCTATTTGGAAACAATTTGACTTAATTACGAACCATAAACCTTTAGAGATACCTATTGTTTGGACTCAAATCAAAGCCCTGTGCCCGGTTTAGAGAGATGGGTGCTGAAATTACAAACATATCGTTTAATGTTAAACATAAACCAGGAAAGACTAATATTGCTGACCCTTTGTCACGATTGTGCAAAAATTCATGATATGCATGTGCATCAAATTGTACAGTATGCAAGACCCCGTGCAGTTTCAATACAGGATATCATAGCACACTCTAGACATAATCCCGAAATAAGCAGGTTCAAAAAAAAAAAAAAAAAAAAAAAAAAAAGGCATTTATGACAATGACTGGAACGACATTGCAAAGGGGTACAAGATTTTAGCAACGAGTTATGTTTCATGAGGATATCTTATTAAGAGGCACAACTGGTTATACCTCAAAAGTTGAGGAAAGATGTTCTGGACGTAGCCATGACTGGTTGAATGTTTGCCATGGATCTTTTGGGACCATTGCCGAATAATGATTATTTATTAGTGATAATAGACTTTAGACTATAGTAGGTACAAAGAGGTTAAGGCGACGAAGACAATTAACTACTAGTGGACAAAGTATCGAGAAAAAGGACATAAAAGAAAAGCTTGTGGAAATACCTTATGATGTACAATTTAACACCGCACTCCGTAACTGGCAGAACACCGTCGGAATTGTTTTTCAAAAGAGTGAATAAAGATAAAATAACAGATTTACGGGACATACCGGTAACCAAATTGATGATTCCGAAGTCAGAGACAAGGACAAACTACTAAAGGAAAAAAGGAAAGGAATACGGGGATGAAGAAAGACGAGCGCAGGACTCTGAAATAAAGGAAGGATATAAAGTATATATTAAAGAAATGGATAAAATAAATAAGTTGACTGCAAATTATAAACCAACCCCACATGTAGTAGAGAAGGCCCAAGATGGAGATGTAACGGTTAGGAATGAGGAGACTGGTCAGAAATTAATAAGGAATGTGATACACTTAAAGGAGGTAGAAGGTGAATGGAAATCGGTTCAAGGAGGAAATAATGAAGAGAAAGGAACGGAAGTAGAAGTTGTTAATTAAATGGTACCTAGTATGATTGTCATACAGGAGTAGAATTTGTTAATTCAATTAGTAGTAGTATGATTGTCAAATTAGAAGTTGCATGTTTATGAAACTTCTAAGTTCAATAAAGATTTTAATAAGGAAGGGATGTAGTGTTTGTGTTACTGGCAACACTGTCTCGGGCCACATCGTAGTGAGATGAAACGTCAACATGACATAACAGGAGAGCCGGGAGGCGGCAGTTATGGACGTATTCATCTGCTCACGTTGGAGGTTGGCGAGCCAGTGACCCTAATATATAAAGTGTACTACAATCACTAGACACAATTTAGTGTAGCAACTGGTTCAAGTCAGTGGGCGAGTCCGGCTAAATGTTGGCGCCGTACGACATTGAGTAGTCAAGTGGAACGCCTAACGTGTCGATATACATGTCAATCAGTGATAATACATACATGCATATACTTACTGGTATAATCTAAGACAAATAACTTGACAAGAATGGCTCCCGCATGGGCATTAATTGGACAACCAAAAAGCAATAAAAAGACGATCAGTGATGGCTTTGAGTGTTAGATATTCTATGATTGGTTGATTGGTCAAAGGTCATTGTAAAAGTGCTTTCTGTAAAATGAATTATTTGATTTTATTGGGCTACGAACATGTTTCAGAAACATGTTACATGTTATGAACAGTTTCTTAAAGAGTAAACGCTCCACAAAATCTTTTTTTTTTAACTTTTCTTCCAAAATCAAATCCTAGGTAACAACTGCATTATTTGTATGTTTGTCAAGTGCATAACTTCACGTAGGTATATTATGGCGTATATTTGTGCTGATATTTAGGAGTTATGTAGGTACCTACACCTGCACCCACTCTTTTGAAAGGTTCACTCTTTTTTAAAAATATACTACTGACTGTTTGTAATTGCTAACGAGATACAAACTCTCGACTTTTCGAACCAACGCCAAAAAGCTGTCACAGATCCATCATGCTCCGAGCCCTTTTCCAACTCAGTCTTATTATGCAATATTCTTAATCTCTAATCCTACTCTCGTTTTGGTAAGTCATGGTTTACAAAAATAATTTTAAAAATCGCAAAGCCTTTATGGAATTATTTGATAATATTCTGCACCTAATTTGTGTAGTTGTCTAATAAAAACAAAACTGTAGATCGTTATCAAAACGAAAGGCGTTAAAAGGTGTTTAAGATTGTATCTCATTAATTGTTATGTCGCCCGAACCCACAAACTGGGTATGAAATTCACAAAATAAGTTATTATTTTAAAAAGACTTTGTAAAAATAAGCTTTCTAGTAATGCATAACTAGATAAATTCAGGGGTCAGCAAGTGCATAGCCGGGCAGGGGGGATGTGGTCGCAGCACTAGTGAGACCGGTGGGTGTCACGCGGTGCTGCGACGACAATCCTCTTTTGATGAGGCCGTCAAGCTGAGTGCGAACATTGTTAACATGGTACGTGTATGTGACCCTCTTTCCTGAGACTTTACCTTTAGCTTACCATCAGGCGAGGTGAAGTCAAATTGACGTGTCCTATATATAAAAAAGTACCATCATATTGTCACCGAAGATACGCAAGTGTACCAAATTTTAAACGTGAAAACCCAGCAGCTCATTATGAGCTGATCGCAGTTATTTTTACTGGCGAAATACAGGCTTACCCAATAAGTTATGACTGTTATGAGTTTTGCAACGATTGATCTGAATTTATGGGTCCACTATAATACCTACCACTGGTTAACCGTTGCAATACTTTAAACGCGTTCATGACCTTAAATAATTCATTTCCGATGAAACAGGTTACTGACGTAACATGTAATTAAGATCAATAATGATATAAGGACGTACCTACTTAAATTACAAATAATATAATCGATTTAATTTTAATCGATGATCGCATAACGAAGGTTATTTTTATAAATCGATATGATTTTAAGTTGCTTTTAGTTTTTTTATTACTAGTAATTAATAGTATTATTAATCATGATCTTAATGCATCTATTACAGTTATATTATAGATCCGAGAATGACTGTCTGTTTGCTACCTTTTCACGACTAAACTGCTTGGTTGATCGTAATTAAACTTGACAGCAAGGTTAGCCTGAAATGTTTATTCACGAAACATCATTGAGCATCCGTATCGCAAAAATGTTTGTTTAGTTAAACACGCGCGATTTATCAGCCTGCAATTTTTTTATTATTTATTCATTCATTGTTCAAAAACGGTTACATAAAATTTAAGATGGTGTATTATGAGCCAGGTCCTTCTTTTATAATAAATGATTCATAAAAATCTACAGAACTACAAATTCCCTTTTGCTTGTCTTCCGTTTACTAAAGAGGGGAATGAATTTATTATATTTCCAACTTCACAAAATTACTTGTAATTAATTTTGATGTGTATTCTAAGATAATTTAACTTTCCATGGGACTTCCCGAGAGTCAATACTCAGTGTTTATGTGGGTAAACGTTAAAATATAAACTCGGCCATTCGTTGCTTCGATACATTTCAGTGTAGTTATAAATGTGATTATAGAACTCGTTTCCAAGCACAGGGAATAAAGGCCCAACCTAGACTGTAAGCCATAAAGTTAGAGGTATGCTTATCGGCAGGTATGAGACTTTGTGTGATTACTTGGTTCTCACCAACTACGGTTAGTTTCGCACTGGATTTCCCTGAACTTTAAACGTGTGCGGTCCCATTTCAAAGAAATATTTTACCATGTTTGGAACACAACCTCGGAGGTACATCCAAAAAAACATGCCCGCATGTAGGTAATCGTTGAAATTCCACAGAAGTGCACAGCTTTTTTCGGAAAATATTTCAAAAGCGTATTGAAATTTTGTATCTTTTAACATGATTAATTATAAAAGGAATGCATGAGAAATGACGACATTCAGTAAGCTACCGCCAGACTTCGTGAGTAGCAATCTGAACACTCCGCCTCCATCGAACTCCGGTAGGTAAGAGCTAGACCCAAGAATTGCTTGGAAAGGGCTTGACGTCGTAGAACTCACTACAATGAAGCCCAAGACCGTTCGAACTGGAGAAATAAAAGCCGGAAAGCGGACCCTGGCGGGAGCAGACGGATGAAGTGTTGTAAAGTTTGTTCATCTCGTTTGCATCCTAATGGTATAAAAATCTCACTACATAAAACTCACTTCAATTTAATAAAATAAATAAATATTCTACGACACTCTACACAACGCTCTCTAGACCCAAAGTAAGTCTGAACGCGTATATACATACTTACATAGGTACTTTTTTTTGTGTATATATACATATTTATCTCAATCGTAGCAGTCGAATGCACAACCGCTACGCCACAAAAGCCAAATTTTTGTAACCAAATAATTATTATATCAATCCCATACATTACAGAACCTTTCCACTAGCGTTATCGCTAATTGAATGTGACTCCATCTAGAGGCCAAGCTACGGTTTCACCACTATAGCAATAGCTAAATAAGTAATTATTAAGTAAACTGCTTTAAATATATTAACTTAACTGCACAACTAAGTTAAGAGCGAAAGTATTATGAAGATCTTGAACTTGAAGTACATTACCGTTGCCTCATTACCATATTACGTGGTAAGTAGGTTAACAATACAATGTATTGTAGCATCAGAATTCTATACAAATAAATAAAATGGAAGTGTCTATTTGTAATGTTAAATAACAGATTCTTAATGAATGAAATGCATAATAAATGTATGCAAGATACAATATGTCTTCCTGTTTGTCTGTTCCACATAATGTCCGAAACGGCTGCTATGATTTTAATAGAAATTTCACTGGCAAATAGCTGATGTTATAAGACGTAACTAAGGATACTTTTATTTAGAAAAATTAACACTGAAACTTTGACACTGAAAATGGCTATCGCCTGTTCGTGTACGATCAGGAATAGCACATGGACTTGGTTCCTGTAGGATGCTGATCAGCTCTCTACATGGCCGTCCTGCAGATACGGGATACTTATTTTTATCTCGATTGTCGTACGGTATCAGAACTTATATAGATGAAACCGCGTGTGGACGTTATTAGCTGTATATTCTCAATAACCCTTTGAGCTAAGTCAGACCTACAGTGAAGAGTGGACAGCGCACCGCACACACCTCCTTGCAAAGGCAAAAAGAGGTTGCGGACGTGAGAACTCGTGCGCAATGACGTTACATCTCGCGCATGCGTGGAGGCATTATGCGATGTTTCCGTGCCACTGACAATAATGCACTGACCTATTTGGTGATTGATATGTTTATATTTGTTAACAGTAAGCGAAGTGTGTGGTGGGATTCTGATTCCGTTTCCATGACCCATGGGGACCTATTCATCCATCATTATCCTAGCGTTAGATGCGGTGGCTTCTAAGGTTATAATCACCGAGTCCAGGACCCACTTTCTAACTTTCCACTTAGTGAGACCTTTGGCACGTAAGTCTACGCACGCAACCCATGGAGACCCTATTCTAGGGGCAAAAGGTATTATTCCAGACTTTATGTATGTATCAAATTTTGGACAGATCCCTTCAGCCATTTTTGCATTAACGAGTGACAAACATCCATCCGTCTATCTTTATAGCATCAAGTGGGCTTTTAGACACAAGCATTTATTAAACCACATACTATCTTAACTAGCCTTCACATAATACCAGTAGCAATTCCAAGAATCGCATACGAGTCTCATTGACGCACCTAGATACCATCATAGGGATGGCGCTGAATGCTGGCACGACACGGTAAAAGATTCTATTTGACAAATAGAAATATACCTTCTACATTCAAATACAAAATTCAAATTTAAATAATAAATAATAATAATAATAAATACTCTACGACATTCTACACATCGCTCCCTAGACCCAAAGTAAGCTTAGTTTTACTAGCTTGTGTTATGGGTTCTAGAATGCTGATAAACATACTTATATACTTTTTTTTGTAAATACATACTTATAACACCATAATAAATAAATAACGGGTATAGTTCAATTTTGTTTTAACCTACTATCATCTTTATTAAAATCAATCTTATTTTCATATCTATAAAGTAGATTGTTATTTGAGACCTGAATATTTTTTGACGTGCCGTGTCCACAGCTGTGCCGGCCCTTAAACAACCTGTTTCCACGTAACACAGTGCTCCAAATACAAGAGTAATTTCACTGTTCTTGCGCAAGGTCAAAAATGTCGGCCATTGTACTTAACAGGTCAATTATGTTATTTTCGAACTTGTGACAAGGGTTTGCAATTATTTATTACATAAGGTGAGATAATCAATCATTTTAACGAGACGATTGAGAAAATTATGTCCTTCATTTTGTATGCGATGTTAGGGACGTGAAGGCTGTTACTGACTTAGAAGTTCTTCAGATGTTCCTTACGCGTGACTCTACACGTCCACCGCAGTATATTCATCTCCGTGACACACAGCTCTTGCCTGTGTCACCCATCAGTGTCACTCCAAGAATGACTTCACTGCGTAGTTGTGTAAAATGACAGCCGTAATTATGGTTTTAAGTATAGACCTGCCGTTTTCACTCATGCGGTATTTTCACATCCGCAATACTTTTTTTAATATTTTTTTTAAAGTCGATAGGCTAGATTTTGACCACAATCTGTATGGTAAGTGATGATTGTGGAATACAATGGAGCACGCTTGCCTAGAAGTAACCTATTCAACCTATTCACTCTTGACTTAAAGACTCCCAGGTCAAAGCTTTCCGGTAACACAGACTCAGGCAAGCAGGCCACTGTACGCTTAATAAACGTATTGCGACAATAAAAGCGACAATTAGCATGGTATCACGTTAATATCATACTTGAATCTCAAATCACTGTTTGCAACAATAAAACTTGATAATAAAATATGATATGATACCATATATTATTTCTTCGCATATAAACAGATTATCCGCGATCGTGACAACAATTTTATAATTCTTAGTTTGTCATAAGCGTGGGAACTTGATAGGTCTTATTGTAATAGACCTAGGTATTGAAAATAGACCACACCTTATGTACAACACTCAAACCACAGATTTAGATTAGGCTAGATAACGCATATCCATTAAATAATATGAAAACCGAGCGTTACATACCTTTTTTTATACTACTTTTGTGGTAGACAAACACATGGCCCGCCTGATGGGAAACGATCACCTTGGCCTATGGACGTGCGGAACACCAAGGGTGTCACACTTGTGCTGCTGACCCTGGAGGTAGGGGATCTAGGGATTAGGGTATGTGGGGGAGTTTGAGAGTTCTGGCTACCGCGCCGGGAACACAAAACGATGCTCACCCCTTACTACTTTAGTATGGTGATATTCCTACTTGCTTAGGTCAAACCACTTGTGGTATCTAGTCTAGGTACTCGAAAACTGTGACTTAACCTTTTCAGTTATTGCATCTAAAACTGTTTATAGTAGTTTTTTCCTAGTAGATTTTTTGTTATTCGCCTTTTGGGTACGTAAAGCTCTGCTTAAATATGGCGCACTACTTTGCAATTTTTTTGTACGTGAAGTAATATTAGTACTTTAAGATTGACTAAGTCATATATATTACAATTGATATATTGATTACAATAACAGTAAATATCGAACTCTATATTTACTATTATTACCGGCTTTATTGATAAGTTTAAGTAAAAATATTTTTGGATAACATACATTTTAAGCACCAGAAATTAAAATTATGGTTTATGTTCACATTTTCTACATGAAATGCCCTTGCCCTTTTTTTTATCGTGCGGAAATCCCCATGGATACCACCCCGTCGGCCATCGGGGTGGTTATGTCGCGATCGAACCGACTAAAACCGCACGCCGTCTTGAGTCTTAATTACCGGGGTGTAAGGTTACCTAATAGACATATCCCTCGCACCCCGGCTGACGCTGTCTGAAAAGACAATTAAATCTTAAAATCTAAATCCACTCGTAGAGAGCATAGAGTCAGTGGCGCTAGAGTTTAACGGTTGTCTATATCCGGGAAGCGATGATTCAAGTGGATCAACACAGATTGCTCTCATTTCGAAGCAACACTCAGCAAATAGGAAGCTATTGTCTCGGTGTTTGCCTTTAATCAACAGAATTAACCTGTGGTTTTAGCAAAACAAATTAGTTCGTGTTCACACCTCATATAGAAAGAAAATAAACGAATTGTTTGTTTAAGTAATAACTTCTAAACTTTTAGTCGTGATTTAGTTCTCGTTAATTAAAATAACACGCTTCAGGTTACCAATCACGTTTGCTCTAAAGGATTTGAATAAAAAAAAAAGAACAAGAAGTAGGTGTAGTTAACATTATAAACTATCACATAATAACGTTATGATATATTTATTATAGACAATACATATTCATGCATACAAATATTTGCACTGAGCGGAAATCGAACCTGCGCCCCTGCCGTAGCAGTCGAATACACTACCGCTACGCCACAGAGGCCGTGAATTTCCTATTTTGTTTGTTATTTTATGGAGAATCATTAGATCTAAGATTACCTAAATCGCTGACTGCAATACGATACTCTAATCAATTACTGCTACATTGTACGTAACTTACGTAAATTTATATTATCTTGTACACTTTAGACATGCATAACAAACGTACTTGAACTAAGTGCTAAGCATAAACTAGTTGCAATAATTTACATATACAGACCAAATTAGATCCTGTTACATTGCAGAGGTGGTAAACATACAGTCTAAACGATTGAAATCAATCACCATGGCTTTATTTGGTGGAATTCTATCCGGTGCTTATTTCTTATCGCGGGATTTTGGGAATTTTGGAGTCTCGACATCATTTTGTTATTGATTTTTTTATTGTAATAGCTTAGTAATTACGAAAAACATTTTTAAAGCAACGGTATTTAAAATAACAATGAACAATCACAATTGTCGTAAATATAAAAAACCAATCTTATCAGTTTGTTTTTAATTTAAGAGTAATTTCACTGTTTTAATAGAAAAATTCTACAATGTCGATTGATAATTAAAATTTGTTAGCTCTACGTTACAGCTGCGGAAAATTAATCAAAATCAATATCAAAAGTCAGTTGACCCTGTCTCCTGACTTACACATCACACTTAACGTCTACTAACACAAAAAAAATCGAATCTTATTATGTGACTACCCCTGTACTTTACCCTGTCTGGGTGAAACGGAGTCATAATCCTAGCTTATCTCACCAATATGCCAGTGTAACAGGCTTTCCTCTCGGCATACCTAACATACTCAACAACAATAAGCGAACTTCGAACTCCAAAGTGCAAGCTTTGGTTGCAACTTGGAAATCTTTATGAGGATGATGAGTCTCTTTTACGCAATCCTCTCTTCCTACCTCCGCATCTGAAGCCATCTATGTTAGCTAACTAAATTTCAGTTCAAAATAAAAGAAGTTTTAAATAGTAAATTAACCCACTTAACTTGCTTACATTAAAATGATAAATAAGCAACATTACTTCATGGTTTTACACAAAACATCTTGTAGTTTACATACATCAAAATACCTTGCCCCAGATTTGTAGAATACAAGCAAAGGAAGAGATGTGGAAAGATTTGGGGGATACATTTGTCCAGCAGTGGAGCATAATTTGGCTTGGGCCTTTAGTATCCATACAGTAAGTAAGGGATTTAGGTTTGTAATTCCTTTTTCAATGTAACCAACCAATGTTTTTCAATGTGTTTGCCGATGAGGTTGTTTTGAGCCTCAGCGATCTTGGTGGGTAGTGTTATACAATGTAGCATTGAAAGGCTCTCACAAACCCTAACCACTTTTGAAATCGTTGAAACTTGTGCCTATTAGTAGTATGTATATAATAGTATCTACGTCATGTATGTCGAATGAGAAATGATGTAAGTAGGTGTGTATGTGTATCAAATTAAAAATATTTGTACTCTCTAGGTCAGGGTTTCTCAAAGTTGAGTATGCGTACTACTTGGGATAAGCTGTTTGATTATAACGCGTACTTACGCGAAAAAGATTTCGGAATGACGATGAGATTGTAATTTCTGTGAAAGCAGCACAATAAGAAGAATAATTACCGCCAAATTGTTTCTGGATTTTTTTAATCATAATCTATACTTTATATTTTAAATGCGAAAGTTTGATGATGGTTTGATGTGTCACAAGTCACAACAGACATGGCTGAATAAAATTGGAAACAGAACTAGTTTATATTTTGGAAAAGCACAAATGCTATCTCATTACGGTAACTAATAGTCACTTTTTATTTTAACTTAGTTTTTTTCGCAATTGTCTTCAAATGGTACTTGGAACTTTATGTTGAGAAACCTTGCTCAACGCCATAGATTTTACAAAAAGTGGTTCCAGCTGTATTTCGATAGGTAATTCAACAAAAATATATAACTGTATCAGTACTTATATAAAACACAACTTAACTAAATCCAGATCAACTTATTATCGTGTGATAAATCGAAGGTTGCAATTACAAAACACACCTCTTTGCAGCTTATCTTTTATGGTATCACTTTACACTTTTCGGTTCTTATTTCAACCTATTGTCTATTTAAAAATCGATGATTTTATCTGCTGCAGCTTTTTATATCACGAAGACATAAAGTATAATTTTATTACAGCAATTTCGCACGTATAGACGCCAACGCACATCAAAATTGCGTTCATTTTGCTTTTTTTTTTAAAGTAGGTATCTATTAGTAGTTAGTTCGAGGAAAATACCTTATGGGCCGCCTTATACCCCAATGTTTGTAGACCCAAGACAGCGTGCGGTTTTAGTCGATCCAAATCCGACATTAAATACTCCCGCTGGTCAGCGAGAGCGTATTCGTGGGGATTTCCGCACAACAAAAGGCACTGGTACTCGAAAATTACTAGTAAATTCCGTTAATCCCTCGATAGTGCCTTTACCTCTCAATTCTGTCAAAACAAGCCACTGACGACACATCAAAAAATACCATTTAATGGACTTTACTGTCGTCGGCGTAAGTGTATACTGGTAAAGTCTCCAATTAAATAGCATTTTTTAGAGTGTCTGTCTGACAGTGGTGTGGCCTTCTGCCTTTATCAGAATCGAGGCCTAGGATTCGAAACCGGGGACCTTTTGAACCTAAGGTCGACTTCGTTACGCCTTATGCCTGTATAATTCGCGTCTTAGATACTGGATGTATAATAAGATATGCACTCTATATAAGACACGCTCCACTTCCCATAGCGTAGACCGTAGTTAACATGTCCGATAATTAGTAGGTTATTACGAAACAAAGGCCCGTCGAACGGTCTCGATTAGTACTGGCTCATACGCTCTTACTTTCCATGCACAGACATACACTCATCTACAAATGAATACATCTAACTCATCAATATGGGCGGAACAACTCGGAAGTTATTCAAGAGGTCGGAAAAACTAAACAATTAGTTTTTACGTAAGGTTTTCGTTTATTTCCGATCGTGACTTATTTGAAAATGTGTTTAGAGAGTAGACGGGTTAGCTCGTCAGTCAGTCATTACTGTTAAAACATGTACTTAGCTTAAATAATACGTATGCTGTGTGTAGTACCTACATGATTTTTGACTCTACACCGTCTGGGAAAAGAGCAAGAGTCCGGTATCGGCTTGCTGCCGTTTTGTAGAGCCCGTTATCTCTATCTTAAAAAATGTTATAACTATAGCTTCGGTATCAACTCTAAAAAGACAGCTGTAAGACGATCACGAAATTTCTTTCGAATAGTAATCGTATCGTCTTCGTAACTAGAGACTAGAGACAGTTGATAATGTATTAAGTACGATCCGGTCAATAATATTGATTGTGTTTATATGCAAACGCGATTTTTGAGTGCAAACAAGGGCGATTGGTCAAGCACCGGATTACGATTTAGGATTGAAATATAAAATTGACTGTCTGCATTCTCTTTACGAAAACGATACGCTTACTGTTCGAGAGTAATTTCATGTGGGCCCTAACAGGCTGTAGACATGTGCTGTGCGCTAGAGAAAATGATTTACAACCGAAGTAAGGGTGCGATCTTAACCGGAATCTCACTTTTCTTTTCTTTCTTTTCAAAAGCCGGGTACCATATTAGGTAGGTAATGTACTTAGATATTAGTGTTTCGAAATTTAAATACTTAACGAAATTATTCAAAAGTATTCAATGCTGTTACTTCTGTTATTCTTTTTAATTATTCAATTTGAATAATTTAAAAAAGATGTTTGATAATAATTAAATACTTGCTTATACTTAAAACTGTAAATAATTAACAAATAACCGAATTCCTTTATAATAATTTTATTGTTATTTATATGATTAATTTAATATTTTCGGTATTTTAACCCAGTAAAATTATTATAATACCTTGAAATATGACCAAATTCTTTTATAGGACTTTATTGACATATCATCAAAATTCCATAGACCCTGTGCAATCTGCTATTGCTTTATGCTATATTGCTGCAAAATTCTATCCCAAATATAGTATATTGTAGTGTCATAGTTATCCTGTTATGGGATAACTATGACACTACAAGACCTAAGCAAACATTAGAAAATTTTATTAACATTTTCAACTGCATTGTTCATATTCCATACCTTATCAACCTCGCTGATTCTCAATATAACTTTCAGCTGCGGGTTGTGTTTTTTGTAGTCCTTCAGCAAAACCTCAAGTTTGTCTCCTCTCGCGTCGCCAGCATAAACGAGATGTGTACACTCGGAAAAGCCGTCTATTGTGCGCGAGCTTTCCACGTAACAGACGAGGCGGGCGGCGCCTGCGCCGGCACCACGGGCTGGCGCCAGCAGCGCGGCCGCGGTAAACAACAACCAAAGCCACATGTTCGTTAAAAAAAATCAAACTGTCATTCCGAACGCGTCGATTCGATTTTCGAAAATTCGAATTTTGGATTATTAGGTTGGGAGCGCGTTGGTCGTTTGGTTAGCACAGTATGAGTGGCGGTGTAGCGGAGTTCAGCCGCACTCATAGGCGCCCCCGCCCTGGCGAGGTGGACGGCGCAAGGTCAAACGCTCACCGCCGCCCGCGGGACGGAGCTCGCACAGAAATGCTGTTACATTTCATTCGTCACTGGTTTGTCTCGTGTATATGACAATGAGTGATGGAGGCTTTTTACTTAAGCGGCCATTGGAACAATATGACATGTAACAGCTTTGTCCTACCGGTTGTGTGTCTATAATGCCTTAAGTAATGTCATTACTGTCTTTTGATATAGTTATTTGAAGTAAAGGCATAGATTTTAGTGTCTTTATTTTATACATGATGCTGCTGAAAATTTAAGATGCTTAGTTTCTTTAAATTTGCCATAGAAATTATAGCTGAGGTAAATTTCAGATCATAAATTATTTCAAATTTTGACACAATCGGTCAAGCAGTCTAGGAGTGAAAAGGTAATAGACAGAATTACTTTTGAAAATAGAGCTCTGATAAATAAATAATTGGGATGGGCTACCTATAAGTAAATATTTATGTCAGGTTGATCTGTGTCAACTTATGTTGCTGACTCTACATATAAATACAAAGACTTCTAGGGTTGCTTTTAGACTACCTATGTAACAAAAAATTCAGTATCGCGAAAGACCACTAATCGGTCAACAACAACAAGCAACTTTTTGTAGCTGGTAATCAGATGACATTAAATGAGCTGTTTAGATAGAAAATTGTATAATGTATAATGTATAATGTAAAATTGTAGTAGGCACGATTCCAGAGGTTAGACGGAAATGGAGTCCGGAGAATTATTTTGACACCCATGTGTGTACTGACACATTAGGCTCAGCCTACTCAATGGAAAATAGGCCTGAATATATTTGTGTGTTTGATGCTTGATCTTGATTTATTCAAACGACATGGTTTAATTAGTGAACATTTTTTTATTGACAAAAAGGTACCTAATTAGTATTCTGATTCTGGCATTCGGCCTGTTTATTTATTTTTACTGTTGTTCAAATATTTTCCGCTCACTCCACGATATTTAATTTTACTCTATAAGTGCGTTCACATTTTCATGTTCTCGTATATTATCGATATCCTAGTTTATTTAATATGCCGTAGAGCCTTGATGATTTGTTTATTAGGCACTCTACGTTAAGTAATTCAGATTAAAAAAACAACTTTATTTCCTATGTAATTAGTTATGTTCTATTACTTCTAGGCTGTGCTTATGGAACGAAAAAAAATGGTTTCGCAAAAGACTGTCATATAAATATGTCGCATACTACGGTCGCATATAAACAATAACTGTACCTTTTTGTTTTTTTTTGGTGCGCAGTCGCAACGGGAGTGGTTATATCGGACCGATGAAAACCGCAAAGCCGTCTCGGATCTCATAATGCCGGATGTGGCCAATACCTAAGTCACTACCCTCGCATCCCGACTTTAAAAGTATATTGTAGGTAATCCTAGAATTCGTTAAAAAATCTTCTTTTTTATTAATTCTTATTCACTTATTTATGAATATAATTATACGTAATGATACATTGTTTGCCCTCCAAAACCGTTGTTAATTACTGTCGACGTTTAAATTGGACTACTTCTGTAAACAAATATTGAACTGGCGCTTAAATTGGACTACTTCTGTAAACAAGTATTGAACCGGCGCGGCGCTTAAATTGAACCTCTTCTGTAAACCAATGTCGAACTGGAGCCGCTTAAATTGGACCACTTCAAAATTCTGAAAGACTCCGGCAAGAAGCTCAGCGGGCGATTTTTTTGTCTATTTACATTTGTATTGCGTTTTATAAATCCAGCGGTATTGTTATCAGTAACTATGCAATCGACTTATCTCCAATTCTGTGATAGATGATTCCTTATCACTTTCGTGATACGGCAACAATAGCGTAATGATTGCGAAACTGTGGAGTGTTTTTATTTTTACGACTCCGAAGTGATCGTGAGCTGTTATTGGCTTATTTTAGAGGCTCTATTGATTCATAATTATACATAATAGGTACTTATATTTAATACACGTAACATACGTAACGTAACATTACATATTCAGTAAAATTACGTTTTTAAAACGTGTGATTTCGAACCTTATGAATACATACATAGTACCTACTTAGAATGATTTTTCAAAATCTAATTAAAAATCAAATCAAATTTAAAGGTTTGGTACAACAAAGTATTATTCAAAAATTTTCGTTTCGAAATCAGTCGGTGTATGTAATGAGGACCCCCTTCCTGACACTTTACCTTTAGCTTACCATCAGGTAAGGTCAGTCATATTGACGAGACCAATATAAAAAAATGCGTTTTGTAAATTGGTGAGAATGAATGTAGTGTATGGTCTCATACATTCCATCCATTCTCATCCGTTTTCACGATTTCACGGTCAAAAAGGAAGTCAATCTTCAAACAGTATAATTGTAAGGGCAGCAAGGTGGATATGGGGAATCATTAATTTCATTCAAATTAATGTAATTGTAAAAACGGTACGGCAGTCCATAAAATGCGAATAAATAAACATTGATTTTTATTATATTAGTTACATACATTGATAACTAGATTAGATTAAGTATAAATATCATTAAACCGTTTGATAAAGAAGTCATAAATGGATATTGCATATAATTTTTAAATAGCAATTTTTATTTGTACTTACTTAGGTATCATAAATTCAATATCATCATCATTCGGGCATTCATTTTCAATTTGGAGCCTGGAGTCTCTTTTTCGAAGTAGGTAGTCTACGAAGAGCACCTGCCATAAATTTTGATTGGTGCTCTCCGTGGACTAAGTTAGGTGCTTTCGCGCAGGTGCTATTCCAGCAAGTGCTCCTCGTGGACTGCTCCCCTTTTTTTACTTCTCCTTGCTGCAATTAGGTTTATCTTGACTTTTACTGCTGCGTCAGAGCCAGAGTATGTTAAAAATGGTCACCCATCCTACGACTGACCTGACTAGAATTGATTAACATTGCAACGAGCTACCCTGCTAGGTTACCACTTAGCCATGGGCCCCTCAAAGTAAACATACTATCTGTCGATAAAACAGTTCATACATATACCTATTGAACTCGTGTATTGAATAGCAACTAAAATATAAACAGTCGTACATTTACATAATAAACTCATCTTCAACAACAACCCATAACAATGACAATACGAATTTATAATACATAGATACATTTACGAATAGAGCTGGAATCTAATAGTAAAGGAATTAAATTATGAATAATTCTGAAAAATAAATAACCTCACGAAAACGTATCTTTTAAGGCGCGGCCCCACCGCGGTGCATGCTGTGCACGGGCACGCGGCGCATTTTAGCTGCGTGTATTCATTTGTTTGACAACGTGGGTCTACGTTTCCACTGGAGTACCTACACGAAGACCCACGACTATGTTTAGCGTGGCACGGCGCACGGAGAGGCTACACGTACACACATGCCACTGCAATCTACGGACACGGGCTTCACTGCGGGAGGTGGGACGGGCGGGGAAGCAAGCGATGTACTCCAGTGGAAACGTAGACCCACGTTGACAGCGTTGAGCTATGTAACCGCCTATTCGAGCAAGCCACGCGTGTATCAATGACGTCAATTCATGCGTAGCCTCTCCGTGGGTTGCAGTGGACACAACCACATACATTTTCTTACAAAGCGAAGCTTAATACACGTGCGTAGCCTCTCCGTGCACCGCGGTGGGCCCGCGCCTTTATTGTGACAGAACATACGGGCGGCCCTACGGCTCTACGGCATGCCAATTTTTATTGATTTTCTTAACAATCGAATCGCGTTTGAAAAAGCCAAATCGGTTCTAAAAAATAATAAATATTCTACAACATACACAGCGCACTCTACACCCAAAGTTAGCTTTTTTATGATTTCTAGAATGCGATAAATACTTTTTTTTGCAAATAACAGCTGACCAATGCAAATTGACACATTCATGAAAACAAATATTTGTACTGAGCTGAAATCGAACCCGCCCTCTGTCGTAGCAGTCGAATACACTGCTACGCCACAGATGCCGTCCAAATTGCAACAACGTATCGTAATCTTCACTGAAGTATCTCTATGTCATCCTCGCTTCGCACTCAAGCAGAGTTATCATCATCCGAATGATAATACAAAACAGTTAGATAATGCGAGTGATACTGGCCTGTTATCGGTGTACATACGGGAAGCTTGTCCGTGTACACGTATAAACGAATTTTTGCAGTCCATCTTTTTAATTTATTATTGTACAAAAATGTCGTTCTCTGGGAAGAGGTTTAAAAGAGTTCGTTGTGAAAATATGGAGGCGTTACTAGCTGTTTCAGGTGAGTGATAATTTGTATATACTTATATGCTAATATAGAAAAGAAAGATTTGTTTATTTGTTATCGATAAATTTCGAAACTACTGAACCGTCATCATCACTATCCCGCTGATAATCCTCCCATATCCTGCTAATATTATAAACGCGAAAGTTTGTGAGTATAGATGTATGACTGTTTGATTCTCTTTCACGCAAAAACGGCTGAACAGATCAGGATGATATTTACCATAGAAATAGATTATGGTCTGGAACGCATAGGTTACTTTATCCCTGGAATAGGTTACCATAGGAAGCGGGTGGAGCCACGGGCAATATCTAGTATATATTTATCTTTTTTAGAACATATTAGCAGCAGGTAGTACACTGGGGTGTCTCAAGTCTCAAGTCTACCTCAGCTGCTAATAGATTATAGATAGATAGATAGTGGCAGGGTTTGGGGGTCAGACGGTAGTCGCGCCTGAACGAAATTATAAAAGAGTCGGAGAGCGAAACTTAGGCTCCAAAATGTTGGCTTGGATCCAACCAGCATTCAGGTGAAGATGCCTACCAAACATAACTACGCCACAGTCGATTCGGGCAAAAAGTATGTACGAATTGCATAGCCTATGACTAATACGGCCTACTTACCAAACCTTTATTATTCTGATAAAAGTTAAGCGGTTCTCCTTCTACAATCTCTTTATTGATCCAGTCGAGAATCATAGTCGGGTTGATGTAGCAATGTTTGCAAAAAAGCCAGATACTTACCCGCCATTTTGGTTTTGTATGCTGACAACATGACTATTTTTGCGGTCAATTGAACTGTAATTTGGAAAGAAATTCGATAGTTTATTAGTTAAGGAGTAGGAACCGGATTAAAATCCTGGACATTAGCTACCGAAATGAACCCCTCCAGCTAAGGTAAATTGCTTTTATTAGCCGTGATACTAACACGAGCAATTTAGTATGGGTGAAGGGAGAGGGGAATTAGTAATTTCAGTTATTTCATAATATATTTAAAAAAAAAATTATTCAATGAAATTTTGAAGCAATTAAAACTTTTTTAATAGATTAC
This sequence comes from Lithosia quadra, assembly GCA_963576445.1. NCBI lineage: Eukaryota > Metazoa > Arthropoda > Insecta > Lepidoptera > Erebidae > Lithosia > Lithosia quadra. The sequence continues at coordinate 3,769,543 of OY754884.1, read as the reverse complement.
CATCTCAAGATGATAAAAATATATTCAAGATTCAATATCAGTCTAATCTCGATCTGTTGTCGATCTCCCAACTGTCAAAAAGGTAATCTTATAACTGAAAGAATACCTTTTATGATACTTTTTTTTTAAGAAATTGGCCCTCAGATGGCTAAGTTAGTCAGACTATTCCCCCTGTAAGGGACTGCTCGCGGGTTCAATTCCCATCCTGGATGTTCACTTTTACCGTGCTAAACATCTTGTCATTAAGTTAATAAACACCGAGGTTATATTCCACAGATATCAATGATAATGTTAAACACATGCTGATGGCCGCTTCACCGATATTCAGCTTCACGAGGGTGGATGAGAACACGTTTAATTTCAAGCTGGAGATGGAGACCAGGGTCATGGCGCATGACTTCAAGCTTGGAGAGGAACATGAGGCGCAAAGACGAGATGGCTCTAAAGTAAATTTTAAGTACAATACCCTGATTTTGACACCATCGTTCCCGAATCCTGAGGGGGCCATCTCCAGCTTTGAAATGGCCAGTTGGGTTGCGAGAAAAATACCTTATGGGCCACCTTACATCCTGGCGCTCGAAGACCCGAGACGGCGGTTTTAGTCGGTTCAAGTCCGACATAACCGTCCCTTTATGGTAGTTAAAAACGATCATACACAATCGCTCTACAAACACAGACAAAAACGCTCTACAAAACTTAAGCAATTCAATTTTAGCCGTACTCTCACTCATCTTAAAATGTAGAATATAATGTAGAATGTACACATACAAATCACGCTTTTTTGCCATTGGGGTAGGCAGAGACAACATCTTTCCACTTGTTACGATCTTGGCATACTCCTTTTGCTTCTTCGACTTTCATAATTGTTTCCATACACGCACACCGGTTGCGGGCGTACTCTTGAGTCTTTGGTCAAGTCATGCCACCTGATCTTATCCCGCGGGATAAGTTTTAAGCGGGATGAGTTGACCAAAACCTCGTACTCTTGACCTAGTAAGTGACAATAAATAATTTTCTAGGTACTGATTACATACACACTGGAAGGTGATAACGTACTGAAACAGGTGATCAAACCACCAGATGGGAGACTTTCCTACTTCAGGCGAGAGTTCGGAGATAAAGAAGCGAAAATGGTGAGAAATTAATCACATTAATATTGGTATACCTTAAGTGGCTTGTGGTTAAGTATAACTTAATAATTAAGCAACACTTAAGTATGGTCTCAAGATGGGTGACCATACTTAACGCAATGATACCCTCTGTACCCCGGAGAGCACGCTAAGCCGATTCCACCAACTGCTCTAACTACGAATTAACTACAGAACTTCGATATTGCCAATGAGTTGTGGAGGTCAAATGTGGCTTCACGGAAAGTATCAAAGTTTGACCACTTTTTAGACTGAAAAGCCGACCCCAACTGAGTCGGGAAAAGGTTCGAAAGATAAAGTCATTTGTATTTTATATGAAAGAAAATTGTATACTTACCTCTTATCTGGGCCTCGATTCTGTTAAAACAAGCCAGTGTCATGCCACTGACACTTCAAAAAAAATACCATTTAATTTAAATGATATTTTGTAGAGCGAATAAAAAAATTTAATGAATTCTTTCCATTTGCTTTTAGACTTTAACTGTATAACGGTAAAGTCTACAATTAATTAGCATTTTTAGAGTGTCAGTGGCATGACAGTGGTTTGCCTTTAGCAAAATCGAGGCCCAGGCTACCCAGTCGGACTGTAATCAAAAAATGGTTCGATAAAATGCTACATATACTCTTTCAATCGCCATAATGGTCGCTACGCCTCCATCCGCTCCCAATAAATAGTGCATAGGTATCCGCATTCATTCCGTTCATAATTACCGACCAAATTACCTTCTAACCTGGCAATCAGTCGTTCAAAAATTTAAAACTAGTATAAATAACAACATAGATGGCATTACAGTCAAAAAAGCAAGTAGATATTATGTATTACCTATCATACATTATGTCCAAATATGATTATATGTATCGCGGCACGACGTACCTACATAATTTGACCATCATTTATAGACCCAAAACGGGACAATGTCTTAACTCCAGGTATTTTTACTTCACTTGGATATCAACATCACCTTCTAAACTGAGACGTGTAACTAAGTTTTCAAACGTTCTTAATTCGTGACTTAATCTCAGCTGCTAGTAACATTATAACATTATTGGCACCATTACAGATGCCAATAATGTTAGGATCTAGCCCACTAGTCCCGTTGACCCAGTCCCATGATGGATTAAGTTAAAATGGTGGTCCACAGCTTGACTGATCAGAGCTTCTTCATGGTACGGCAAAACAAATAAAAATAGTCCTGGATGAAATTCGTTGCACCGTACAAGGTTGACACCGCAGCCCTACACGTGTCACGATTTGAATGAGTTATTTGTATGCGTTGGGGTGGCGTCCTGGATGGTATAGAGTCACAAATCAGCTCGGCAGATGGCGCTGCAGTCGGGCAGGACAACGTCATCTGTCGGGTCCGCTAGTTCTGTATAAGAAAGGAGAGAGTGAAAAATACTCTGCTGGTACCTGGCACTGAACCGATAAAAGGAATAGTCCGCATCAAAACGAGTTGTATGGTCACATTAGCATACAATGAATTGCCGACAGCTATTGAATGTTGGTTGGTAATAACTAGATCAGTTTAATTGCGTGCCGACATGTGTAACTTAATTGTTGTATTATTATCTAATACGGATATGCACTATTTAGAGCTCCTGTTAGGAGATCATACCTTTTAATTTAATGTTTGTTTTGTCCTCTATCCGTTCCTATGGCTTTAACCGATCCGATCACGGAAAGTTTCTATTTACCTGTTGCTTAATACACCAACTGCACAGGAAAATAAAATTCGCGCTTGTTTATCTCATCTTACTTTCTGAATTGAATTAGAACCGTAAACGGGGGGAATCTTACTGGGTATATGAGATTTTCCCGTGAGTAGTGAAAAATTATGATAAAAGTGTGTTTGAAAAGTTATAACACTTGCCGGAGCATGGAAGTTTTGCCGAGGAACCAGAATGAATGCTCTGTACAATCTCTCTTAAATTCTGACCGGGCTTGACGTGTAGGTGGGGATTCTATTCCCGGTCTGCATGCACACGCATGTATGGGCGCCCTGTTTCGTGCAAATAGTATGTATTTATGCACGAAATCCGCTTCATATAATTTGCACGAAACAGGCACCCGCACGCATGGAAAAGCGGCCTAGAAAGATGCGCGCGGATACACGACGCGCCGCCCGCCCCCTGCCTACTAATACTAAGGGAGGGACAACTCTTGCTTCACTTTATATTGTACCTAATAATGTTCCCTCTAATTTTCTAATAGACGTTTTTCTTTTTACAGACGATCTCATTGGAAGGCACAGAAGTACAAGCGACCGTCTATTACGAATTGGTTGAATGACGGCGAACCAGTTAAGAATGACATTTAATATTATTATTATAGTTACATTTTAAGTAATAAATTAAACGAATCGTTTTATTTGGTAATCATTTTCTTATAATTCAAAACAAATTGCTTCCGAAGATAAATGCCGGCTAAATGCTAAATATTCAAATTTAATTTGTAAATATAATATTTAGGTTTAAGTGGATTAAAATTGATCGTGCAGTGAAGCACAGGGTTGACACAGGTTGGATGAAATGGCGGCAGGTCAAGGCTACGATATGTGACCCGCAGTTTCCCCTTAAGCTTAAGGGGAAAATTCATATGCGACTGTCGTGGTATGGACATGTTATGAGAAGAGATGAAAGCAATGTTGTTAAAAAGGTACTAAGTAGGAATGTGGAGGGCCTACCTCTACCCTTAAAGGGTAGAGGTAGGCCTAAGAAAAGATGGATGGAGTGCGTGAAAGAGGATTTGGCAAGGAAGGGGGTTACCGAAGAGATGACATCTGACAGGAATGAATGGAGGAAAAATACATGTTGCGCCGACCCCAAATAATTGGGACAAGGGCTGGTAGATGAAGTGGATTACATGTAAAAATTAAATTCGAATATTAAGTAATAAGTTATTTATATGAAGATCATTCGTTTAAGAGTTAATAAGACTAACGTTTATACTAGCCATTTGTTTTTTCATACTACTTACGTGGCAGACTAGTACACGCGGATAACGGGAGTAGATACATGTAGGTACATACAGTAGAAATATTATTCTATTCTATACGATTAACACACAATAAAAAATTTTATGGATTATCATTCATGAAATTCAGACTCAGTAAAGTACCCTGCACACTTTACACAAAAATACAAAGTGTCCTAGATAATTATCTATTATGTCATTACGTCATACACTACGAGTTAGCATATGCGCCGCCTCCTGCCATTGTCTAAAGAGAATTTATCTTAATCTATCTGGAACAAAGTCGACCTGTTTACTGCGAAATTTGAATAACACATATTTTAAAAGCTGAATGCTGTTTTCTAATGGTGCAACAGACCTCTATTTCTGCTTTAGCAACTGCGGCTACAACTTACAATTCTTTACCAACGCATGTTTTTCTGTTTTCCTACAATCCTGGGTCCTTTAAGCTGTGCATGAACTATAGTATCTATTCTGGTCATTAAATTGAGGACCATCACTTTAGCATTTTACACTATTGACATAGCTATTAAATGGTACCCATGTCCATGGATGATTTCAGCAACATGTCAAAGTGTCTTACCGGTTAAGGGTTCTCTGGTATATTGTGGTTAACGGGCCAACCAACACATTTTATTTGGGGGAGGTGGTTCCAAATCTTGTTTGCATGTTTGTTACTCAATCATGCTCTAACGACTGAAATGAAATTGGTATAGGCATATTTTATAGTCTTGAATCACACATAGGCTTCTTTTTATCCCTAGAATGGGTACCCATGGAAAGTGTAATTGCACGCGGGCGAAGCCGCAGTGAACGCTGTGAGCTGTAATTTAATAATTAATAATAAGGCTATATCGATGAATCATAAAATAAAAACCTAAAGCTCTGGCATCAAACAATGAGCGTGTAACGAATTGATGAATGTGGGTCACGAGCTTCGCCTTTTGTGGCCAGTTCAGTGTGGAGTAGGCCTTAATGAACGCATGCCGCACTCCCGCGCCTCGGGCCAAGAGACATAGCGAATCAGGGTTGTCGAAACGTGGAATAATATTTACTTACACTAAACATAAAAACAATTCTCCTCTATCATTCTAGAATGATAGAGGAGAATTTTCCTCTATCATTTTAGAATGATAGAGGAGAATTGGTTTTATGTCAAAAAACCTTAGGGTTTACTACAAGAGAACTCAACGTTTATTGTTATCCTTTTATGTGCACAATAAATTATATATCATATTATGAAAACGGTTAAGTAAAATAGAAAAAGTATTTATTTTACAAAGTCGATATTTTCTTAGCGTTTAAAGTAATTACCTACTTAACTGAGCTTATTAAGTAACTAAGGGATAAATAATAGAAAAAATATTTTTTAGATTTTTTTCATTTTAAATCACCCTCAACAGCGGCAACCACTAATGGCAAAAAAATAATTTGATAATAATGATGTGACGTCATTCTTCTTCATCTGAAAAAGAAAAAGAAAAAAAATGTTTTATTGTAAAACAAAACGCAAAACACAATTCGGTCAAAACACAGGTCGTCATGCAGTTGACGTGACAGCCCTGTACTTGCAGTTATGTATGAGTAATAAGCGTGGTCATAACATAACACAGATATTAACCTTATCGGACAATGACAAAGGTTGATTTAAGTAATGTGCACCTCTACAAAACGGTAAGTACCTAATTAGTACATATTCTATTTATAAATAGGTTATTAGCAATCTATTAGGTACATTGTAATAGCTTCTGAGTTAATAGAAACATCAATAATTCAACATAGTTCGGATACCTACTTTGAGACCTTACTTTCAAAACTATAAGAGAGAACCATCAGCATAGTCTTAACGTGATAGTACAGAATACCGCGGTCATATTACACCATCGTGTTGGCGGTAAGTAGGGTAGCCAGAGCTCACGAGAGGGATTCTAGGCTGTAGTGTAGAGTGTGACGCCCCTGGTATAGCACATGTCCATAGGCCAAGGTGACCGCTTCCCATCCAGGTGGGCCGTGCGCTTGTCGGCATCCTAATTTGTATAAAAAAATGTAAAGTAGCTGTGCCTGTATAGTGTGATAATATTTAAAATAAACTTAAGTTATGTTACACGATTCTAAACACTGTTTTTTTTAATTCTTTTCTGTTTGTTCGCGATGGACGCAAAAACTACTGAACGGATATTAATGTGGTTCTTTTTAAAAGATCTTGATCCAAATTAAAATCTTACGAATAAATTGATCACAATTGGTTGAGCAGAATCGGAGGTAGGTATAGTCAAAAAACTCGAAAACATAGCATACCTATATAATGTAATAACGCTAAATAAATCGCTACAGAATCTGTGAGTCGTCAAAGCAGGTGTTACGGTTTGCAGGTGAAGTTGAATGGGGTCTCGAAGATTTATTAGTACCTACGATATATGGGAATAAGATAACTTTATGAACGCCAAATAACTTAACATTTGCACGCATGATCTAGCTCGCATAAATTAGGCACGCCATATGCATTTGGATTAGTGTACCGCGTAACTTGTATCGTTTCCATTATGTTTTAATGGCGAAATATTAGATTTGGAGCACATATAAGGCCTATAGAGTTAGTGCTGTTAGTAAACGTGTAATAAATAACCGTGAGACATGTTCTCCAGTGGTGCTGGCCGATAGAAATGGCGCAATCGTACTGTCAGGCGTCCAAAGTACTTAGCTTAACACATTTCAATTTTCCGATCACTTTAACTGTAAAGCTCTTGCGTCAGCATTCCAAATAGGATTCACATCACCGAGAGTCTCGTAAGTTAAAGTCTCAGAACTGGGGGTCACCATTACATACACCGATAGTGCTATGGCCTTCAGCTTAACAGTCTCATCAAATGATTTTTCATGTCCCGGTTAAAGGTCCCGGGCAAAGAATACATAATAGTACTACGTAGGTACCTCAAAAGTTGCACGTCTTTGATCTTGAAGAATGCCGTCGTTATAATAACCTACAAATTAAGTAGGTATCGCCTTTTGTTCCGAATATACCGCGCTAACTCGAGTGCTAGGGTTGTCACTTTATAAAAAAAAAAAAAACTAACTAAACCTCAAACTAACCAGGACCTATTAAACAAAAAAAAACGCATAAAAATCCGGATACCTCAGTCAGCCTTGCACGTGTAGTTCTGTATAGGAAAGGACAGATACACTTGGTCTCCAATTACGGTATGGTTAAGTTAACTTCAGTTAACGCTTGACGTAATTATCTTACAATATATTCAACAGGCGTGCGCTTCCCATTCAATCCAGTTTCCACTGATCACATAACACAGAGAAAGTGGGTAAGCCCTTTAGTGGGTCCAAAACCCGATGAACAATTGCATCAACGTCATTCGAAGTGATCTAGATCAGTGTGGAGGGTATTTACGTCATTACGTCATTTACACCTGTTGTAAAAGTTGGCTATAGTAAAAGTTATTATTCAAGATGGTTTTGAACTTACAACAGTCCCTTTCTAGGAAGAATACCTTTTCAACCAGATAACTTGGAACTCTCTTGGATAGCTGAAATTCTTGTTTGCGTAGGTCGGGCTAAATGTTTACAGGGGCCCGATTCAGTAACACCTGTAACACCACGTTTTCATAACGCATGTGTTTTAAGTCGATTAAAAAGAATTATACAAACTACAAGCGATGGTAACTGAATGGATAAGGACGCTGCCTCTACTGAGAGGTATCGAGTTCGAATGCGGCCGGACAGCACCAATGTGAATTTCACTTTGTGGAATTTATATGTGCTAATCACATGATTTAGTATTTACCATCTGCTGACGGTGAAGGAAAACATCGTGAGGAAACCCACATGTGTAGAAGAAATTCTAAGGACATGTCCGATCCACCAACCCGCATTAGGCCAGCGTGTGTTGATTAGGGTCTAAACCCTCTCAGCTCTCTCGTTAGAGGAGAGGAGAAACGTGCCCAGCAGTGGGACATAAATGGGTTGCTATTATAAAAAGAAATTATCTGTCTAAACAAAACTTACCTCAGTTTTCAAGAGGTTATTAAAACTTCACAATCATTAATATTAGATTAAAGTTTGTTGTTTGTTTTATTATGTGAGTTTTCGTTACTTTGGAAATAACACTTTTATACATTTCCTGAATCGGATCCCTGACTGATGAATACCTTCGACGTAGGATTGAAAATTGATACGAACAACATGTATGTACACTTTTCCCATTGAAACTTACCGACCAAAACGTAAAAATTGGTTCGAAGTCCAAGCCAATCTACAAACCGGTAGACCTGCTGATTTACGGACGAAGTTCTGGTGCAGGCTTCCGTTTCGATGTTCGCAGAGCAGACTGCATTCTACTCCCATAAAAGACAACCAAACCATATTCTTAAAATAATGAGTAGAAGCCCTGTGCTCTAAAGCCTAAAGTACAAGCTTTTGATACAACTGGGATTAATGCACGAATAGAGAAGGGAAGGGAAGATAAGGGATAAATCCGACGAGCATCACAAGACCAAAATCTCATTTCCCACATTCGACAGTCGGAATCTTTCCTCCTTCCGATTGCATTTCCACGTATCAGTCACTCTCATCCTCGTCTCGATTTATTTGGTCAAGGGCCGCCCTTGCCACCGGCAATCAGATCTTGCGTTGCATTGCACCAATTATTTTTGAACATATATCATGGTCAATGTCATTTCAGCTTTCTGCGACTTATAATCCGACCTTAAGTGACAATTTCCTGATTTAAATGAGGTAAGCTTTTTAATAATAGCACTTTTTGGATTTGTTTGTTTTATTAGTATTCACAAAATAAGGTACTTTATAAGTATTTCATTCGTTTGTTATGTTTAATCACCTCACGTACTAGTGCATGCTAGTCGCTGCAGACCTGTGATCTAGTCATGAACGTGAAAGGAAGGCATAAGACTCTGCCTTTCGCTTACCATCAGGTGAGGTGGAGTCATTTTGACGTGTCCTATATAAAAAAAAAATAAAAAAAAAAAATAAGAAATATCAATATAATGTGTCCATCTAATTAGATGGATACCATTATACCCAAGATTATACCCTTACTTTACATGAAATTCAAGATGGCGGTGGTTTAGGTTGGTTGGAGTTCTGCCTACAAGCTTGTTAGAATCACTACGCACTGCTCCCGTAGCTTTAGTGGTGCATTTTAGTTAGGTAAGCTTTTTATATGTGTTTGATAATATAAAACAAAAATTGTACCCCGCTGGCTGGCTGAAGGATGTCCGCGGGTTTTCCGAACGAAAAATAGAGGTGTACCGAGAATTTAGTGTTAGCTGCTACGACAGCTTTTGTCATTATATCTCTCAGCAAATTAACACGACTCATATATAGTTGACATTTGATATAATTTACATATTGATACCAGTGTGACCACATTAATTAATTTAATCCTTAATACGATAGCGAACCTATTCATTAAGGTGCATTACACATTATGCATGTCATTACATGCCCAAGGCGCTTGCCATTTCATAAAAGGTGTTTTTAAATGCAGCTTAGCGTGAATAATGTGATCTGATTTTGCAAATAAACATACTGTACAGTCAGTGACCAAATTACAAACGCTTTTGTAATACATAAGTATTTCATTGATCTGTGGGTATTTTTGTAATACCTACCTACTAAGTAAAGTACAAAGTTGATACAATTCATATTTTTTATGGAGTGAGGATGGTTTGTAAATACGAATATGTTAACTTTTGTCGTTGACTGTTACTTGGTCGCAGGTTGACTATACCTTGCGATTTCTGCGTTAGGGCTAGTATAATAGTAGTTAGGTGTATAGGCCCCATTAAGACACTGGTAGCCTAAAACAACCTCACCTGCAAGCTGGGACATCTACTGTTTGATGAACGAGGGTCTGTTTCAGGTTTTCCTCTCGACTTTAGGTGATCAGACGGCTCACTCTCAGGATAACTGAAATATTACATCACAAAATATCTGTCATTTCTAATGTCTATCTATCAACACTACTTTATCCCAGGAACATGTGTAGCACTAACTACTGAAGTCTGTACTTCAAGCTAAATAAGTCCAACATCGGTCCATCAATGGATGTGGCCAGCCCAGTTTGTGGACTAAGTCCTTCATTTGTTAATTAAAGCACGTTCATCCCCGAATCCAGTTATGCACAGAACCCTCAGTGCGCGAGTCCGACTCGCCCTTGACCGGTTTTTGTTTGACGTAAAAATGGCGTTCATAAATCCTTTGTAATAACATTAAAAGAAACGTTATCCAAAAATAAACACATTACAAATGTAAGTACTTTTCCGCAATAAAAAGCAAAAATAAAATGGCGGCCCTTGGCGCGCAACTTGGCCTCCTGACATTTTTATTTTTTAAATTATGTAACAACAAGCACAGGTAATCCCTGGTTGGAGCTATTATGTGAGTACGACCACCCCGTCACGTGGAAGTTGGTAGAGGTTACGGCAACCCACAGCGGCCTTTATTTTTTTTCTCGGCATCTGGATGGACTACTTTCGAAAACGTGGTGACCCAAATTTTAAGAACGCAATGTAAACCAATACGGTATTATTTGTAAAGTAACTTTGTGTTAGCCGGAGGTTAAACTTTATGCTAATCGAGACATTAATTTTTTTTTATTATCTATGCTTTAAGTCTATTAAGTGATTAATGCAGTAATTATTTCATTCACATGTTAAATTCCAATATAATTATGTATTAAGCTACATGTTTAATTAAGCTAAATACCTGTACTTACCAAAAAAGATTTAAAAAGCTCCGTATCTTATAACAAGCGTCATTCCCGTGGTGAATTGCTGTAGAAAGCCTTTACCTTATTAAAAAATGTTACAATAATGCTTTTTAAAACGTATGTGCGTGTTACGTGCAACTTACTTTAAAAATAATTTCCGAACGATTAAGTCATCAAACAGGTTACATTCAAGACTTTATTTTTTTAATTTGAATAATCTGCGTTTATAAAAAGATAAAACTGAGACGACCGATACTGTCGCCACCTTAAAAGTACAACCTACAACAGGTGGGCATAAAGTAATTATTTAATCAACATACGCATAAATCCATGATGTACAAATTCAATTAAATGAAACAAGTTCACGTGTGAAGTTACCAAACAGTATTACTTACTTCCAATAAAGGTATTGACTGACCTACAGCGTAACGTAGGTATGTCATATATTTTGTTATGTTGCAATTAAACCAATCAGACTACATGCGACTACACGACCAAGTAATAAGATTGCTACACATACTTATATATTTCTTAGGTGGCAGACAAGCACATGGCCCACCTGATGGGCAGCGTATACTATGGACATATAACTGAGTAACAACTCGCCTTCGCTTTGCTTCGGTTTTTATGAGATTTTTAATAACTAAAGCTATCGTAATTTACACATAAAATAGCCTTTCTCCATCGAGTAATGTACTTACCTTTCAAATGCAAGCAGCTGGTTAGAGCCAAAGTGTGACACAATTCGACATAAAGACGGAAAATGCCTTATTTTGGGTTATCTTACACTCCGGCGTCTGAAGACCCAAAATGGTATGCAATCTAGACGGTATGAGTCCGACATAACCATCCCCGAAGTCCAACGGGGGTGGTATCCACGAAAAGAAAGGTACTCACAGGTAAGGATGTAGAGCTACAGTAGGTACATCACACAAAAACCGCAATTTGATATCGATATAATAATTATTTGGGAAATGACTTACATCCTAACTTACAGATACCTATTTGTCGCGAGCTTTTGTTATAATAATCGTGTTAATATTTCTATACAGTCGATATTATTGCCAGTAGACAAGTGTCAAAAGTCTAAATCGCTAAGGAATAGAATAGATTAGGTCGGCCAATCACACTCCAGCTCGTTATTCCGCCGCGGCGCGCGCATCGTACGCCGACGACGAGCTTAAATGTGATTGGTCGACCTAATCTATTCGTTTCCTTAGCGGTTTACGCTGTGATACTTGTCTGGGGGGGCTGAGGGTCCCCGCCAACACCCACTAAGTATTCTATGATTAATAAATTGCTCTCGGCGGATTCATGACAAACAAAGGTATACATTTACCCTTATGTCATGGCAGCTTGCAGCTATAAGAAATGACTCATGGATTGTTTCACCACCTACTGTATTTAGACTATTTAGTAATGCCTGCTTCTAGGCCAGTATCCGGTCCTAACGTTAAGTGGCTATAGCAGTTAAAAAGCTTTTCGCAATGGTTATAATAGTTCAGGCCACTTAAATATTACATTTATTCTACAATACGGGGTTCTTCAAGAAGGGCATTAGAAGGTTTTTACAGGGTCGGCAGCGCGAGTGTGACGCCCCTGGTGTTGCACACGTCCATAAGCCACGGTGACCGCTTCCCATCAGGTGGGCCGTGCGCTTATCTACCTAAGTGGTATAAATAAAAACAGAGGATATTTTGAAACTGAATTCTGAAAACTTCAATTTGACGGCGGTTTAAAAATAGAACGTAATTTAATCCTACGTTCACACGGACCCACGTTTTGCCGGATCTGATTTTTATCGGATCTGGAAACAGCCAACTTCAGCAAGATTCGGTTTTTTTGCCGTGTCTTGAAACGGAATGCATGTGTGAACTCATTCATTGAAATACTGTTGCCACTAAACCGAATCCTGTAGAAAACCGATTCGATGAAAATAAGATCCGGAAAAACGGCTATCATGGCTCCTTGTGAACGTAAGGTGACTCAAATCAACTAGCCTCTTGCAGTCCACTGTTGGACATAGCCTCAATGAACGCCATAGCACCCGATCCTTCCGCCTTGCGCAGTCCAGTCTATTCCAGACCTTTTTCAGGTCATCTGTTCATCTTACCGGGTTGTATTACCTCCCGTTTGCCGATATGTGTCTCCACTCTACGCCTCATTTCGTCCACCGGCCATCAATCCTTCGGCAGTTAAAACTCACTGAATATTTTAAATTGAGAATCAGTACGAATCCTGACAGGAAATCCTGCGCTAAAGCCTCGTCTTTATTCATTATTCAGCAGACACAACGCCTAGCAGGTGCCAGCAAGGGTTTCAAATATGTTGGTAGGGTATACCTGCCCAAATATGGATCAATAGCTTTATTTCTTATATACGGCATTGCTCTAAATCCAAGACAATAAAGTGTGTTAGTCGCAATCGGGCTGCATACCCACCTGTATTTACATGTAATCGAAAGATAAATGGCTATACGTGTCACGTGTGAACTGCATTGCAATGTCAGGCTGGTCATGTGCGTAAATAATAAATCGTTGTCATCTTATGACGAAAAAGCGAAGCTGACGCAAAACCGTTAACACAGGTATGTTGTTATATATTAAGAATAGTTAAGTATAATTGCTTTACGATTAACATCTTTTCTAGCAGTGATACTAAAAAATAATAACCAATTTATAATAAACACTTTTTTCAAAAAGACGGTTTCATTATAAAGTTCAGTTGTTATAATTTTATCTATAGAGTTGTACTGACTTCAAAAAATTTGCCGGATTCGCCGTTCGATGCGTGAATATTATGGATATAATAATATTGATATAATATATATTGATACAATATTATGTGTACGATATATAATAATATATATCATTTCAACTACTTACCTTGACTCTACTTTCAAGATTTTTCTACCACACCCATATTATTTGTTTCCTCATACAGTACTTAGTTTGAAATATATATTTCTACTGAATTTGGCAATTACTTTTAGCATTTTTAAACAAAGATATATTATTTAATTTCTACTAGCGAAATAACAGAAAAACATAGGGGTATTACAAATGTCATTTCAATTGGTTACACTTGTTACAATACACCATTTCAAATATTTACTTATTTTCTACAATAAAATAACAAATACTATTCTCAAAACAAAGAAATTACTCAAATTACTGCAAATATTGAGAACAATGCGAAATATTTTGACACATTACTATTTACTCTTGATTTTCGTTGCGAAACTTGTACTGTTTCATTACTGTATGTGACTATACAGTGTACAGTTGCTCTCAAAAGTAGCTTAACACATTCCAAGTTATCTTTCATAACATAAATCCATGAAAATATAATGCTGAAGAGTTTGTTTATTTCTTTGTTTATTTGGTTGAACGTGCTAATCTCAGGAACTACTTACTGGTCTCTGGTTCTCAGGAACGAAGTAGGTATGTCACGGGCAAAGCCGCGGGGGACAACTTGTATCATAATTTATAATGTTTAAGCTATTTTGGTACAATATGCCTTATCAGCGTAGTGATAGAAGCATTTATATTAGATCATAGAGATACTACTTAATGTTATTGATATCATCATCATCATTCTCTGAACCTTTTCCCAACTCAGTTGGGGTCGGCTTTCCAGTCTCACTGTGATGCGGCTGAACTTAATGTTATTATATATGTACCTAATAAATTATTCATCGGAATTTGTTTTTCTTTTTTAATCCACTTGGTTGAGTTGGAATTGAACTATTTTTGGAAGTGTCTCCTTTTAGAGACATTGTTTTGTTTTGACTTGTCTTCAAGTATAACTATTTCTATATATTATTTTATAGCTTTAGAAGCTTTATCGATGCCCTATCGATACTGTGATTTTGTCACTGCACCGCTCTACAAAACTTAAAGTTGTGATTAACTAATGAACCCTTAAATTATGACTCTGGGATGTTCCATCAATTAACAGATTTAATGATAATTAGTTAAGTTTCACTTAGGACTAATTTAATGAACCTTTCTGAGTGCGGCAGTTAGTAGGTAATAGGTAAGGTAGAAATGTACAATAGAATACAAAATTCTATTATATCTACCTATCTAATCTATCTATTTATTTTCTATTCATTCTGTTCTATTCTATTCGTACCTACACTACTTTTATAGTTCTGTTAACAAATCCACGTTTGTATAGGGAATTTGGTCTCTCCATGCATCTACGTATTCAGTAACTTTGGTGACGACTGTACCTACACCTCGTTTCGACATTATTGGAAATATGCTAATTAAGATATAGGAGTCAGATATTACGTCATAAGCTCTCGCTATAGTTCCTGGAAGTATTCAAGTACGCCCACACTGACTCAACAGTAGGCAGGTAGGTAATGCCTTACTCTTATATGTATTAACCTGGAATTTTCTGATACTATGGCAGCAAAACGGAACGTAAGCTGTGTTATTAAAAAGCTTTACAAGAATTAAGGTAAAAACTAAAAATTGCAAAGTATGTATCATTGCTGCATTAGCCAACCTTGCATCCAAAGCTGGACTCCGCTTTTTAACCGATAAGATAAGATAATGGGCATTAGGCATGCAAGGTATCAAGTTCAGAGTGTGTGTTTAGCCATTTTATTATAGCGACTTCAAAAAAAGAGGAGTTAGAATGTTATTTTTGTTTTTTATATTATGTACCTACTGACGATTAAAATAGACGGCCCGTTAATTTTGCTCGTTATCATTAAAATCAAAGTCATAATTCATTAATTATTTATACCTACTTACACCATGAAATCGCAACATACCTAAATAGGTATTATGTTTGAAAGAACTATACTGAAAGTACCTATGTTTGGTAAAACTTTTATTAGTGATTAATGCGATAATCCCGGTTACATCCGATTCTAGATTAGAACTTACAAACTTCACTTAATAGAAAAGGTGTCATTTTCAAAATTATCCATTGAGAGAATTTGCCAATTAGAGAATTTGGCTTTTAGAGAATCAATCATTTTGAGAATTAGAAAGAATTGGCCATTTTGAGAATTAGTCCTTTTACGGCTCTGTTACCGTTTTGAGAATTAGTCCGTTTGCGCCTAAACGCTTGCAAATCTGGCTGTAAACGCAAAAGTCCAAGCAATAATGTAAACGTTACAAGTGTAACTTTGTAACCGACATACAAAGATATTTAATTTGATTCGATATGATATATCTATCATGAATTCGCGCACAATATTGACACAAAAGTTACGGTGCATATAGGTAGGACTGGGTGTTGCAACAGTGTACATGTTATAATTTCTCAAATAGATAGTGTTTCTACTGGCGATCTTGTCACTTAAGTGGAACGATGTGTTGTGCAAAAAGCAGGTGTGTTTCATGTATGGTACTCGTACTAGCCGGTTTTGAATGTGTGGTCCAAGTGTAAGGAGGCGGCGAGAGTTAAATATTGTCGATGTTAAGTTGCATGAACTAATGACTTTTTTTTTATTCAAGATAGGCTTACGTGACTATGACTAACTTACTATTTATTTTAATTTTAGTATATGGGGAAACCAAACATTTTTTACATATAACATAGTGCGTTACATTGGTCAAATTTTCGCGCTTAGTTTTCCCACATACTCACAATTATTTCACCTTATTTGGTATTATCGTGAAATGAAATTATTTATTGAATTTATATAATAAGTATATTATAGTCGCTGCGATTTGTGATTGTGAGGTGCTGAGCTCGATGCCCGTGTTGGTAAAGTGATATTTGATATACCTATCTATATTTATTTTTAATATTCTCAGTTGCAGACTGCAGCAATATGGATATTCTTAACATTCTTTCACCTCCTGTTTCTGGCCCTACCTCAACTGATGACTTATTCCAAACGCCGTGCTGTTACTAAAAAAATTCTAACACAAACCCAACAATATTGCTTGTCACGATCACCAAACCCAAGACTTTAAATGAAGTAGTCGCACTGGCTACTACTGCACTGCAGAAGCAATGCGCTAAGTGTATGCGTATTAGTATTCATAATAGCAAGTCATTATTAAACGAAATCGCTAAAGCGTATGACACAAGCCAATCCCCAAGATTTAGTTTATCCGCATGTTTGAGAGTAAGCTACGGCAATTAGAGCGGCCATTAGACCACCGCCATCGCACCAAGGTTAATGAGTCAGATATCTTTGTTTCTCTGTAATGATGATATGTCATGAACAAAACCTCACACAGATTGGAGAAGACAAGCAAAAAGTTATTGCAGTAGATAAAGTAGGTAAGTACCTACTTTATCTACTGCAATAACTACCTTCCCGTACCTACCTAAGTAGGTAGGTACGTGAAAACTAACTATAGTCAAGTCTCTTTAACAATTTCTTTTTTATAAAACTTAGGCAGACAAGCACACGTGACACGGGCCACCTGATGGGAAGCGGTCACCGTGGCCTATGGACATGTGCAATACCAGGGTTAATGTTTTTCAACTAATTTTTACATTCTGATACTGGTCTCTTACTTTATAATGCTTATTATGATTCATAAACGTCCTTGAATATTTCGAAGTAACGAAATATTTTCATTAAATGAATCACGGCTCAAGTACTTCATATAAGTAAATTGCAAATATACGAATCATACTAAAACTTTTGTCACTGTCGGAAAATTTCCTTCCAACCTGCATTAGAATAGAAGGTTGGAAATGTTTTAACAGCGAACTGTGGAAAATCGATTTATTACTTATGCAAAATACTTTTGAATTAGTTATACCTACCTAATAGTGTACCAAATGAAGTTTGATTAATTACCCTTAATTTTTCAGCTGAGTATGTAATTTTCTAGCCGGGTCACCGGCAAATATTAGATCAATTTCGGTACCTATTGGTTGTAGGTAAGTACAGTCAACGGTAAAAGTTGATGATGATTGAATCTGAAAATGATCTAATTTTGACGCTGACTGTACATGAAGAAGTATGGATATAAATTCATGTATGTATGGATTGTATGGTACGCAGAAAAATAGGTAATAACATTGAAACTGACATACCTAATTTGTTTGTGAATTATGGATGAATTACGATTGTCCAGTACCTACCCACAAGGATAAACAAACCCACATTATACATTTATGTAAATAATGTTGTTAAGTAGGTACAATTTTATTGTATTGGGTTCAATAAGGTGGCTTACTTTGCAACAAAATGTCAAGCTACAGGTTAAGTAACTCGTTGATAAAGTGCAGATTAAATTAGTGGTAATTATTAGCTGCTTGACGAAAGTATCATGCAATAAGGCTAGTGCTCGAATGACGTGATGGCTAATATGGATATTACTAATTAGAAGAAATGCCGTCAGATGCCGTACAGAACCTGATTGTATTACACTCAGGTCAACACAAATGGCTTTGACTAGTAGAGGGCACAGTGGAGAGCAGGCAAGAGGCGAGCTAGGCTAGGCTTCTACGAGCGCACTAGGGGGGAGGGGTGACCAGACGGCCACCAGTCAGCCAGTCACCCTTTTTTTTTTTTTTTTTTCGTGCGGAAATCCTCATGGATACCCACCCCGCGGCCAGCGGGGCAGGTTATGTCGGACTCTTACCGACTAAAACCGCACGCCGTCTAGGGTCTTCTGACGCCAGGGTGTAAGGTGGCCCAAAGAGCATTTCCCTCGCACCCCGGCTTGACCCGGGCCATCTCCGGATTCGAGATGGCCCCCTCGAGTTTGGGAACCGCGTGGTTCCCGTCATGCCCCCGGAATAGGGGGGGGCGCGCTTACGCGCGTCGCCGCCTCGGCCTGCTTCTGCTAGGGTGACAGGCGGCTCCACCCGTCACCCCCAGGCCAGCGCTCATGGAGGACGGAAGTCGTTAGACCTCCGACGCCTTAGGCGTCCGCGCCCGCCGCCGTTCGGGAGAGCTCTGTGCAGCCTCTCCCGAACCCTTTCCGCCGCCTCCTTCTCGAGCATCACTTGCTCGCAGAAGGAGTCACCCTAGCTGTTTATCTGGCGCGACGGTGCCAGCTAGCTTGCGTGAAAAATACCTCTTGGGTACCTTACACCCCGGCGCGTCTAAAGACCTAACGGAGGTTGTATCCGCAGGGATTTTCGCACGACAAAAAGTGGCAACCTCCACCTAAATTCCATAGGCGTATCTAGAGTTATTTTCCAGGGTGTTCGTCTCTTTATGTATCGGGGGAGGGGGGGATGATATGTAGGTATAAAGTTAGACACGAACCCCCCCCCCCTCCCTCGTGACACGAAGCGGTTACCGTGGCCTATGAACGTGTGCAACACCAGATGCGTCAGGCTAACGCTGCCGACCCGACCCCATAAAAACCTCGCTTGAGAAAACCACCGTAATTTGGTCTAATTAGTTCCTCATCATCATCATCTTCCGAGTTTAGGGTTGGATTTAGAGTCTACGAAGCGGCGCACTTTGGTAGATTCCGTGAAGCGACTGCCATGTCACCTCCACAACCCATTGGAGATATGGAAGTCCTGTAGTTAGGCCATTTGTCGGATTTTTTAAGGATTCAACTATAACTAGTTGACTAAGTTTTTTTTCTACTACGTAGGTGGCAAACAAGCGCACGGCCCACCTGATGGGAAGCGGTCACCTTGGCCTATGGACGTGAGTAACACTAAGGGTGACACACACGCGCTACCTACCCTGATGGGAAGGGGGAGGGCTAAGAAGAGGTGGTATCTAAAAATAACAAAATTATAAATAGAATCAAGTGGTTACGTAATACAAATTGTGGTTACACTCGCGCTTTGAATACCAGTACTGACCATAAACAACTAGATTACTTTAGAAGTTATAACAACTTATCATATTATATCGATTTCGTACGTAATATACGGTAACCAACCCACCTTGCAGTCTCGATTATAAGTAATCGCAAGTTCGTCTCAATACAAAATCGATTGCGACCTTCAGTGCGAAATAAATTGAGCTACGCCTACATTGAACCAGATATTTTATCGTAAAACTGAAATGGTGTTTACGCAGTCTAATAACTTGTTTACAAGTTATAACTACTTATAATAGTTCATAATGTACCTATTTTATAATAGTAAGTAAGGGAAAACGCAGTGTTGGAAGAAGAAGGATATCCTGGCTGGAAAACCTACACCAGTGGTACAAAGAGCACCCGTTCTCTTTTCTGGAGCTGCAGTATCGAAGGTCCAAGTTGCCTTAATGATAGCCATTCAAAAAGAAGAAGAATAGTAAGTAGCTTATGCCCGCGTCTACGCGGGCCCGCGTGGACGCCGGTTTTAACATTTTCTGATTATTATCTCCAGTTCTACATAACCTATTGTTATCAAATATGCGTCAGATTTTAAGTCTGATCAAGACCTTTCTAATAAAAAACAAGCATCAAAATTTGTTCAGTAGTTTTCACGTCCATCGCTGGTCGCGGTGTGCCTGAATGGGTCTCGGGCACCAGCTGGTTAAGTACCTACCTCCTATTATGAATTAGATTGGATATCGTGCGTCTGTGGCACGTGATGTGATGAATTGCTATATTGCAGTGTAGTTATATGTAGTTGCATGTACCTACTAATAATGGTACATATTTACATCATTAAAATGACTATAACGTGATCAACACGCATCTAATCACGCACGGCCCGTCATTTGGGATAATAGAACAATAGGAACAAGTTTAGTTTCGATAGGTACCTTTTTTTTCCGTGCGGAAATCCTCATGAATTATAGCCACCCCGCGGCCAGCGGGGCAGATTATATCGAACTCTTACCGACTAAAATCGCACTCCGTCTAGGGTCTTCTGACGCCAGGGTGTAAGGTGGCGCATAGAGCATTTCCCTAGTTTCGATCTCTAACATCTATAAGACCCTTAAAGCGTGTATTTTAGCATCACAGACATAGCACGGCAGATCTCTCCCTATCACTATCACCAATAATATCGCGTTTACACGGCATCGATATTATTAACCAGATCGCGATAAACATAACGGTCTGGGGAGCATGGTGACAAGCGGCCGTCCTGTCACCCCCCGTCAGCGCAGAGAACCAAACCCGCCCAACGCCCGCCCCCCACTGTGGCCTCTGCACAGTGGAGAGCCTCGGAGTAGCCCTCTAGCCCCTCGGCCGGATGCCACCCGATTTGGCGCGTCTTACGGAAGTAAATTAGAGGAGTCATATTTCTCTTGTCAAGCGAGAGACAAATAGGCTATGCTAACATAAAGCACCACGGACTTAATTGGTGTTTGGTGTTGTTGATCCCAAGAATATTATTAGTGTTACAGAAAAAAAATAGGTATTTTGTGCTAATTCCAACCTCCGACTAGTAGGTACACTATAATGTTATTCCAAAAACATACCATATAACCTTTGCTACTCGTCTTTTCACCTCGTATTACATTGTAATTTATGAGCTACATACGTCCAAACATTACCTATACTTATTATTATCCATACAGTGAAGGTACAATGTGTTCCCACGAACAGACGGATGTGGGCGGGAAGACCTTGAAGAAATATGTAACAGAAATTAAAAAGAACTCCGGCGCAGATGACGCGATGACGTAGCAAGGATCCGGGAAACGGTGCAATTCTTATTTCAAATACTTGGAGCGATTGTATTCCGTTTATGCAGTTGGTAATACAAACTAATTATCGACGTGACATTATTTATGAAAAAAAAAGTTAAATGTCAAGGTATATGACCTTAGCAAAAAGGTCATGACAAAGGAGTTATTCAGCACAGAAGTATTTACATACTTGTTTGCAATTGTCTTTGCTCTGCACATCATTAGAACTATGGCCGTCAAATATCAATCTAATTTTTGGCGGCCATGGATCTAATGAAAAAGTCGATTTGTACAGTAGTATATGGAAGCATCTTTAATAATAATCATCATCATTATCATCCAAACTCCAATCCCTGTTGCATCCAAAGCCATTAATTCGCTTTAATTTCTACTCCTCCTTGCCTCAAATATTTATTTATCTTGATTTTTACGGGTGAGACCAGTGGCGGATTTACCAGTAACTGTAGGCTGAGTAGGCTGGAGCCTAGGGCGGCAGATTTTAGGGGGCGGCAATTTTGAGCCAAATTTTTTTTCCTTTCATAAATAAAAAAAATAACTTTATTATATACACAAACGAGTTTTGGGGAGCGTTTTCTTGGAGAGGCATATCTTAATCCACCTTCTAATTAGTACGCGCCGCTGTTTTTAGCTCTTCAATAGCAGGTATACTCTTCACTAGGGCACGTCACAATTACGCGTGGTCAGTCGCCGCCTCCTACTGCGACGCGTGGTCGGCCGCCACCTCATTCTGCGAGCAAGTGATGCTCGAGAAGGAGGCGGCGGAATGGGTTCGGGAGAGGCTGCACAGAGCTCACCTGGACGGTGACGTGCGCAGACGCCGCAAGCGTCGGAGGTCTGATGACTTCCGTCCTCTATGAGCGCAGGCCTGGGGGTGACGGGTGGAGCCGTCTGTCACCCTAGCAGAAGCAGACCAAGGCGGCAGCGTGCACAAGCACGCCCCCCCCTCCCCCCCCCGAATGCGAATACCGTGGTTCCCAAACCCGAGGGGGCCATCTCGAATCCGGAAATGGCCCGGGTCAAGCTGGGGTGCGAGGGAAATGCTCTATGGGCCACCTCACACCTTGGCGTCAGAAGACTCTAGACGGCGTGCGGTATTAGTCTAGTTCTAGTCTCCCTGCATTTACGGTGAGGCTGCCTGTTGCATGACGGATGGTCAATGCCTGGTGGGGTTTCTGGGGAATTTCCTTCCTTAGGGTACACGTGGGTTCCCCCCGTTGTAGGTACCCTAGACGGTACGCAACACCTAGTGTGGTTTAATTCGGTTCGATTACGACATAACCACCTCACCGTTTAGTCTCGATGAGGGGTACCCGTGGATGCGTGCGAGTCAGAACCTCTACGCGGTGCACCCGGGCAACGGAGGCGAGCAGCGCCTTCCATTCGCCACGGGAGATGCTGCTGCCTTCGGCCAATCCGGCCGGGGTGGGAGTGGCTCTCTAGAGGGCAGCTCCGAGGCTCTCCACGTGCCGGGGCGAGCTGATTGTCCGCGAGCCAACGGTTGGTTGACAGGACGGCCGCCTGTCACCCTACACCCCACCGTCGGCGAAATGGCACGCTTGCCCAACCCCCTATCGGGGGGTCGAGGGGGCCATCTTAAAACCGTAGATCAGCTGGGGTGCGAGGGATATGCCTATTAGGTAACCTTACACCCCGGTAATTAAGACCCGAGACTGCTTGCGGTTTTAGTCAGTTTGATCCCGACATAACCACCCCCGATGGCCGACGGGGGGGGGGGGGGGTAGTCATGGAGAATTGTATAGCCTACTGGCGGCAAATTTGTAAATCCGCCACTGGGTGAGACTGTCGTCTGAACCTACACAAGAACCAACCAACCAACCTTATGGAGGTACGACACAACGGTATCTCCCTTCTGAACTGAGCATCCCGACTGGGGTAGTACCTCCGCTCTACAGAAGACCGCGGCCATAATAACCAACCATCGTGTTGTGTTCCCGTCGGTAAGTAGGGTAGCCAGTGTTCCCTGGAGGGATTCTATACTGTCAGCGGGAAGACGAAAGTCGCCTGCGTTGTCAGAACAGAAACTCTCTCACCCCCTCTCCCCCTTCCACTTCCCCTCCTCAAACCTCCCAAACCCCCACCTTTAGGGACAGCAGAGCGAGTGTGACGCCCTTGGTGATGCACACGCTTAAAGGCCACGGGAACCGCTTCTCATCAGGTGGCCGTGTGCTTTTCCGCCACCTAAGTAGTATAAAAAACACAATAAGATTGCCTGCGTTATAATTCGTATTAATCAACAGCCAGGTGTACCTACCAACTTGCGCGTTTGTATGTTGACTTAGGCCCTGAATATTATGGCGTGGCCAATATACCTACAGGCATTTGGAGCTCATAAAGTTATGCAGTCAGCCATTGTTCATCTACTCCAATTTATTACATAAACATTACGAAATAACTATCATTGTCCCAACAATAGTTGTTAATTTTGACAACACAAACAGTTCATTATAATTTTACAAATCGCTGCTTGTATGACAGACTGTGATATTAATGCAGTAGGTGGCAGGTTGCTAAGATAACGATCTTATGTGTTTATCTCATATGTGGGCAGGGTTACCAAATAGCAGAAAACATTCTGACGTTTTAAGAAAAGGCCAGAGAAAACACGCAACTGGCGGGCATGTATGAAAGTAGAAGAAACGAAAGGGGTATGTCAGGATCGCAGGAACATGTTATCTTCCTACCACGATAGGAAAGAGCTGTGACTTTGTGTATATACTAGTTGTTGCTCGCAGCGCCGCCCGCGTGAAAATCTGTTCCCGTTTCCGCTATTTCAGGGATAAAAAGAGCTTACTAACAAGTAAGCTTTGCCCGCGTGGATTTAGAGTTTTAAGAATTTAATTTATAACGATGAATTCCTATTATTTTTTTAAAAATAATGTAGTTTATACACCCTTATAAAATTACCTAAGCATCTGTTACCGAAAGTCCAGTCCAAATCGGCCTTGTCGTTCCAGTATACCACTTTAAAACAGACAGACAGACCGCGGACGTCCGGTATAGGAATTTTTAAGCACCAATTACAGGTCACATAAAAATGGCCTCTCAAATATGAATCACAACAAAATGCTCCCTTTGCCAATAGTACTTAATTATGATTTTTATCCAATCTCTTTTATTAAACATCTGGCAACCCTACGTGTGGGCGTATTATGGCGGTCAGAAAAACCTTTAGCGATTCGTTGTTCGGTCAAAGTGTAGCGGACAAGTACTTAATGGGTTCAGCTACATGTCATAAGAAAAAACAATAGTGTCTGTTGTTTTAATAACCTGTATTTAAAGTTGCTTGTGACCTTCGTGACCTCGTCTGTACGGTTGTAATTAGGGTTGCTACGATTGGTAGGTACGATATCAAAAAATTGATCGATTTTTTTTATACCTATACCACTTAGGTGGCAGACAAGAACACGGCTCCCCTGATGGGAAGCGGTCACCTTGGCCTATGAACGTGTGCAACACCAAGGGTCACACTCGCGCCGCTCGGGGGACGGGGTTACGAGCTTTGCTGCGGGCTCCAAACTACAGCCAGGTTAAGTCTGCACTCAGGTGGAGCCGGGTACAAAAACTAGTATTAAAAACTATTATTACTTACTTCCATCGTCCTCCAAGCGTTAGTCACACCACGACCCACGTCAATCCAAGTCTGGAGCTAACACAATAAGCCGGCCAGGTCCAACCGGCTTACCTTTCAGTTCATTATAGCTAGTTCATAATACTATGATCCTATCTGGCATGTCATTTGTAACACATCGGTATTTAAGTATAAACTTAAAAAACCTACGGACAAAACGCGTCGTAGACGAGACTGCGTCACAAAAATGGCGATTGTTCACCATGTTTAAGTGAATTTTGGTTTAAATTGAATTGAAATTGAATTCCCTCCGGGGTAGGCAGAGACAACAGACCGCCATCTGCCTCTGTCCTTAATTACATACCTAATTCCCGCGCTACCTCTACATATACATTAAACCTTACATGCAGAAGCGGCTCGTGACAATTTTTTAACTTAAAATAAGAACGGAAAACAATAATAGCTTACCTATATTTTATTTGTAGAGAAAATCCATTCGCCGGTCTTTTATACCTGTTAGATGTCATCTTCTTAGTCACTCCCTTCTTTTCCATATCGCTCTCACGCATTCCATCCATCTTTTCTTAGACCTACCTCTGCCCCTGAAGCCCTCTACATTCATAAACTACGTGGGCCGACTCTAGTATCGTAAGTTGTATTTTTCACTGCATTCCGTCCATAAGTTTTACAGGTATATTTATGGCATGCCATTTGTATTACATCGGTATTTAAGACTTACTCATAAGAACTATTCAGTGGCGTTACGTTTTCGAGAAACAAGTCACGAAATTGCAAGGTCGCAGTCTGTTACACTTATTTGACATGTCCATTTATTTAAAATCGTTATGCAGTTTTGTAAATTACTGCATTGTCATTGTTGTTCGAGACATTGGAGAAAGTGAAATGAGAAGTCTATAAATTGTAACTCAATTATTTAACACAACACGATGGTTATTATGGCCGCGGTCTTCTGTAGGGCGGAGGTACTACTGTAGTCGGTCAGCTTATTTCGGGCGGGATAGTACCGTCGTGTCCTACCTCCTTCATTTTGAACGATTTCACCAATTTTCAGCTAGTCAACTTATGCAAATTCACTCTTATTTTTACCCGACTGCCAATAAGGGTTATGTTATTCACGCGTATCTTGCTATGTATGTATGTATGTTTGTAAGATTCTTTATTATTTTGTTTAACTTGACCGGACTACCTATATGCGCTGGCCCTAAAACAGCAAGCCGCCTAAAGATCACTAGTAGACAGTAGGCAGTGGGCGAGTCACGATTTGTCAAGATATATCTGATAACGTTTTGCAGATTGAAGCGTCCATTTGTCAAATTTGATCTCGCACGTGTTCGGCACCAACTTGTTGTGTGGGTTAAATGTTTAAGTAGCAATTTTACCTTGAGTAGATTCAATATCTGGAGTATTAATCTGTTTGGCCACTTGTCTAATCATAGTAGTAACGTGACGTGTAGCTTTTTTATACCACTTAGGTATCCCAGGTTCACCATGGCACACACCAATGACTTTTCGATGCTTTTCGAAGTTATGTGTGTATTTATCGCAGGTTTATAAGTGCCCGGTTAATGGCAATAGGCTCGCCACCTATTACATTGGGACCTAAACATAAACTGGCGAAATGTGGGTGCTAGCACGTCTGCCTACCCCTTCGGGGATATAGGCGTGATTTAATGTTATGCAATAATCTGTGTATAAGATGTTGTTGTATGTATAGAATTAAAAAAGAAAAACAAATTCCGATGAATAATTTATTACATATCAACAAATCAATAACATTAAGTAGTATCTCTATGATCTAATATAAATGCTTCTATCACTACGCTGATAAGGCATATTGTACAAAAATAGCTTATAATTATGATACAAGCTGGCCCCCGCGGCTTCGCCCGTGACATACTTCGTTCCTTATTTAACCCATACATGCCCGTAATTTCTTAATGTATGGAAATTTGCCGGAATTGTTGACATATGAGGCGTCTAGTTTCAAAACCCGCTAAAATGCTTTTAGATAAAAACTGAGTTAATAGTTTAAAATGATGCCAGTATGTATTCTTCAGAACATGTCATTATCAGTTTTCATCAAAACCCAATAAAACCCTGAAAAATAGCACTGGAAAATTGATCTCCGTTGCAAAACCCGCTAAAATACGTCTAGTTTGCCTCAAAATCCGCTTAAAGGAAATCAACCAATGACAGCGCGGTATTGTGATCACGTGACATTCAAAATGTATGGCGATAATTTCTTAACAGATGAAAGTTTGCCGCGGTTTTTTATTGTTTTTAATAAGAAAACATGAATGATATAACTCAGTTTGTGCAAAAATGTGATCCCAGAGAAGCACGGAAGAAACCACGCGACAAATTTTCGTGGAAAAGCGTACAAGAAACAATTAAACGGTGGGTACAAAAGTACTTCAAAATTACTTGTGAAGTAACTTTGATGGTGTTATGCAAAATGAGTCATTAGTGTAGTTATTAAAGGTAAATTACTTTTTCAGTAACTACATTTAGAAATTAAAGGTAGATATAATATTGCTAGGTATACAATATTTAGTCAAATTGAATTTAATAAATTATAATTCAAAATTACCTTTTAAGCCGACAAAAATTGAACGAAGAGACTTTTTCTTCATTAGGATAATATGCATATTCTTTACTCATAATGGTCTAGTCTTTTAAAAACATAATCTGATATTTTTAAACAATACAATAAAACCTAATAAGGTGCTATCTGACATAATCCATTCACCTTCATGCTCTTACCATTTAATTTGCTAATTTTTTTATTTTTTTTTAAACTTGATAGTAATAAATAAAACTTGCATGTTTTGATTATATACCTATGAGTTTAATTTCATTTTTTAAACCGAAATTCATTAACTGTTGTTGCATAACGCTTTTAAATTACTAGACTCTGTTTGCAACAAATCCCTCTAAAATTCTGGACGTTTGTTTCAAACTCCGTTAAAATTCATTGTTCACAGCAAAATACGCTATAATGAAAATAGTTTACGTTATATTTTAAAATAACACATGCATATCGAAGTATTAAAGGTATTTCCGGTATTACCAGATAACATTTCACAAAACATGTTAGTATTTTCATGCCTTAGTGGGCAAAATAAACCAAAAAAGCGTTTTTCACGTATTCCCTAAAATTTTAGTATCTGATTATAGCGGACTTTGAAACTAGACGCCTCATATATGATTACTACTCTGCTCGCCTTGGCAGTAGCGTGATAATATATAGCCTACAGCTTTCCTCGATAAATGGGCTATTCAACGTTCCTGAGATTAGCGCTACAACCAAACAAACAAACTTTATAATATTAAATATAGATTAATTCACGACCCGTCTTGATTCTGCAGCTGTTTCAACTGCTTCAAGACGGTATCGAGAAGCTTCCTTCTGTCTCTTTCGTTCTTCTTGAGTACGGAGAAGACGGAAGACTTCTGTTCGGCCTCCTTGAGTTTTTCGAGGAGAGTGGCGGCATCGCGGGGCGTCACTAGTGCGTACTTGCCTCCGTCGATGCCCACGTCGTGAAGATATGACGACCAGTCCCAGCCAGTGATTAGGTCCAACAGTTGTCTGTAAAAATAATTATTTTCTTTATTTGGAACTATAACATAACTCACGCCTATATCCCCGAAGGGGTAGGCAGAGGTGCTAGCACCCACATTTCGCCAACAGTCAACAGCTGAAAACAGTGACATGTTAAAAATAGTACAACAATTACATATTACATTTATTAAAATAATTTAATAAATATTTTGTTAACGTATTCTACGGATTACTTAACAATACACAGGGTGAAGTTTTACATTAGGTTTGGATGGCCAAATCTGAAGGAGTTCTTTAAGATATTCCGCGCGGCCCCGAATTTTTTGAAAATTCGACGAAAGAAAAATCACACCTGTATTATTATTATTATTATATTATATAAATCGATAGTGCCGCTAATAAGGGCCAAATTCTGGGCAGTAAGGAACCGAATTCCACGCGGGCATACCTACGAGGAAAAACAAGTATTCTTACATACATTGACAACATACAAACATTACATACATTACATACATTACATACATTACATACATTACATACATTACATACCTTACATACCTTACATACATTTACATACATTACATACATTACAACATAACAAAAATACCTGAGGCTTGCGAAATGTTCAAGTAACTCTCCCTCCTTGAGTCCCGGGACGGGCTCCCCGGCGGCAAACTGCTCGCACTGTATGACGTCCAGGTTGAGTTGGTCGAGCGCCCCGGACGAGATCTGCTTGACGGCCGGGTCCAGCAGCAGGGCCCGGAGGCGGCTCGCGATGCGGTTGGTAGCCGCCCTTACGGCTGCCACACTAGGGGGAAAGACACAAATAATGTACCTACATGACGAATGAAAAGGTCTTGATATGGTGATAGGAAAGTAGACACGTCCAATTACTAGTAATTTTTTTAAATAAACTGATATACATGCGTATGTAGATCAATATAGAAATTATAGCAATAAAAATAAGGAACACGTAAAAATAACTTTGGTATTCGGAATGATCCATCAAAATCATACATACATAAATATGCTCATTTAATATGCCTTTTTTCCCTCCGGAGTAGGCAGAGACAACAGACAAAATCACTCATAGTTTGATTCGTTTTTACCAGTTTTCGTAAGTTATGAAGTAACACATTTTACTAAAGTAATCTTACTTTTACTGAAACAGACCACAGGTGAGTTTGCGCTTCACAGCTGGCAGTTGTTCCCATAAAAGCCCTAAGCGAAGTTCTCGGATGCAGCCGGGACTCACAGTAAGATAATCCTACTAATATTATAAACGCGAAAGTTTGTAAGAATTTATGTCTGGATGTATGTTTGTTACTGTTTCACGCAAAAACCGCTGAATGAATCTGGCTGAAATTTGGTACAGAGATAGATTATAGTCTGGAATAACATATTATAGGTTACTTTTTATCCCGAGAACAGGTGCCCCTGGAACACGGTAGCGGGAACAAAATCTCACGCGAGCGGAGCCGCGGGCAACAGCTAGTGATGAAGTTGACTTACCGAGCGCGCTCAGGTAACTGCTCTAACGAGGTGAGCACACCCGACAAGTAGCTTAGCATGTCCGTCACGAATGACGACGCTTGCCCCGTCGGTTCCACTGGAAAAAAAAAACAACCAGTCATATTTAGTGATTTATAAATTAGATTACAATAGATTCATGAGCCATAAATCTTAAACGGTAAGTTTAACAAACAAAATTATTGGAAACAAAAAACGCAATATTATATTTTCCACAATAATGGTCTTTGACTTTTGCCCTAAAGTACATAGCTGCCGAGATTTCGGGCAAAAACTTCGTTTCAAGATGGCGCCTGAAGCTCCATCGGGATCTGTCTGCATTTTATGTTTATCACTTACTGAGTATAAAATTACTACAGAAATTCTATCAACCTCCCCAACACACCCCCCTCTCTTTCCACCGCCCCCCCTCTCCCCTCCCCCCCCCAGAAACGGCAGCGGCAGGGTAGTGATAGTGCCCCTGCTGTTGCACACGTCCATAGGTTAGGTGACCGCTCCCCGTCAGGTGATCCGTATGCTTGTCTGCCACCTAAGTTGTATAAAAAAAAGAACTACGTTACCCAGTAACCAGTCGTAATTCTCGAGATCCAAGAACTCGTCGACTTTCTTCTCCAGTTTGTCACAGATCTGTTGCTCTGCATCATCTCGTGCAGCTTGGAACATGCTGCCAGCCGCCTACAACACCGGAAAACAGGTATGTCTGATCCATGCCTCGGATACACGTCAATCCGTCGGTTCCGGTTACCATACTAAAATCTGTGATATTCTTCAAGGGTAGATATTTAAGAATAAAATAAGTTTTGAAAATTTTGCATTGCAGTGGTTCCGAAGATTGCTCTAAATATATGTATAAAACTTTTTATCAATTAACTTTAGTATAGAAAGTGATTCCGAAGATTGCTCTAAATATATATGTATAAAACTTCTTATCAATTAACTTTAGTATAGAAAGTGATTCCGAAGATTGCTCTAAATATATATGTATAAAACTTCTTATCAATTAACTTTAGTATAGAAAGTGATTCCGAAGATTGCTCTAAATATATGTATAAAACTTCTTATCAATTAATATTAGTATAGAAAGTGAAAGTAGTATAGAAAACTGGAAAAAGTTAAAAAAAAACAGACCTGGGTAGTGACGAGTTCCGAGCCAGTAATATTGCTGATGAATTCGTATAAGCACAGCGTGGCGTCTTCCAAATATTTCGTGTCAACTATTATCTGCAACAGAGATTAAATAGGTAACATTGGGAAGAGGCGGTGTGCGTTTTTAGTCCGATGGCCAACAAGGTATCTGTGGAGATTTCCGCACGACAAAAAGGGGGGGAGGAAATTCCACCTCCAAAAAACATTACCCCTATCTACGCCAATTCTTTGTTTTACAAAAGCCTTACCTGGACCAGTTGCATCAGCGGTAGTGGTCTCCGGAACAGCGCGGACAGGCAGCCAGTGAAAGACCTGCTGAGGAGCAGCGAGGCGGAGTGGCGGGCAGCGGCGGCGCGTCGGCCTCCGCCCAGGCCCAGCCCCGCGGAGTACTTGAGCCACGCGTAGATGAACTCCTTCACCTGCACGTACACCGCGGGGACCACCGTGGAGAACGGGAACCTGCGATGGATTTTTTTTCATATACATACACATACATACATACATACATACATACAGACAAATCACGCCTTTTTCTCACTGGGGTAGGCAGAGACAACATCTTTCCACTTGCTACGATCTTGGCATACTCCTTTCGCTTCTTCAACTTTCATATTTAATTTAGTTTTTTTAATTCATAATTTAATACATAATTCGTAAAATTTTTCATATAGGACGCGTCAAAATGACTTCACCTCGCCTGATGGTAAGCTAATAATAAAGTCTCAGGACCGAGGTCACCACTACATACACCAATAGTTTTTTCCGCCCCGCTTATAGGATCCAGGACTATAAGAGGAAGGAGACGCATGGTAAGGATTTAAGACTTTATTAGCTTGCTGTATAAAAATTCGGAAAAACGAAAATTAACAAAATGAACTCACTTTCTTGGAAAGGGTTGTGTTTCCAATTCATCATTATCATACGGGAATGTATCCATAACGCCATCGAACTGATCTTGAGTCTCAACCTAGAATTAAACATTAGACTTTGAATAAGTTTTAAGTTTTAAAGTATCCTCTAATCTAGAATGTAGTCAAGCCTAGCCCAATGACTAGTCGAGAGACTAGTTTAGAGTCTAGTCTAGAAACTAGTCTAGAGACTAGTCTAAAGTCTAGTCCATAGTCCAGCCTAGAGACTAATCTGGAGACTAGTCTAGAGTCTAGACTAGAGACTTGCCTAGAGATTAGTCTTAAATCTAGAAGCAGACCTTATTTCCAGTAGGTGACATTAGCAATCTTAGTCTACCGTAAACCCAGGTTACACTATGTCTATATGTATAGTCTATAGATGGGAGCAACACCAGGGGCGTCACATATGAAATGTTTAAACTTCAAAATATGAATAAATTGTCTGGATCATTTACCTCAATAGGCACAAAAGAGGCGTTATCCAAAATATCTCTGAACACGACCACCCATCGTTGCATTAGCACTTCAGTATAATGTTCTGCCATCTCTTGGAGTAACAACGGCAAAGGGTCTGTTGGTAGACCATAGCATCTATTGACAATATAACACACATATCTATCTATATGTACTTACTATTATAAAATTATAAAGTAAGTACTACCCGTTCGCGCTAAGTTTGCCGCTGTCAAATGAAGTCAGCATAACGCTGCCTGGAACTAGGACGGAGTGAGTGAGGCAACGCTAAACGCGTGACAGTTGACAGCGGCAAACTAAGCGCGAACGAGTAGTAGCTGTGTCTATAAATTGAAGTTATTAAAAAAAATTGTTGAGATTATGTTATATGAATGATTCTGAACACAATTTTGTTTTCTTTGTTTGTGATGGTTGCAAAAACTACTAAACCAGATTTTGATAATGGTTTTTATTTGAAACACTTTGGTCAGACTTTAAATCTTACGTCTTTTTGATCACAATCAGTTAAGCAACCCCTTCCTAGCCCCTCTGCCCCTTCCCTTCAGAGTAGGCAGTGCATGTGTGACGCACTTGGTGTTGCACACGTTCATAGGCTACGGTGACCGCTTCCCATCAAGTGGGCCGTGTGCTTATCTGCCACCTATGTAGTATAAAAAAAACAGATTCAAAGATACAGTCGAAACCTGCAAAACCGACTTCCACGCGGGCGGATCCGCGGGCATTGGCTTAATAAAAAAAATTTGCAATCATACTCACTTCAGCGTATTAATAAACAGCATTATCTGGTGTTTGATGCTCAACATCAAAGTTGGATCGGTGATCAACGAAGTGTTTGTCCTCAAGGTCGAAGCTACCTTAGTGACAGACATACTCCACATGTCCAGTAACCAGTCTTTGGACACCAGGCCTGCGCCGGCGCTTAGCAAGTGCTCTTCTAGAATGAAGAACCCTAGCACGGCGTTTAGGTAGTTCTTGACGCTTTGGATTGAGTCGTGGAGGTTGGTTGACGCTGGGATGAGAACGAGACGCGCTTGTTGCTTGCGTTGAGCTCTGTATAGTAAAACAAAATATACAGGGTGAATTTTTTGAGTGGGTGTTGTTGGCCTAATCTGAAACTATGAGAAGCAGCGAAAAGTAAGGAGAGATTTAGATGAAAACTACAACACTGAATCTTGCATGAACTGTATCCTGTATCCGCTTTGGACCCCAGAATTCGCTCTCCTCTTGATCTAGCTTATCTTAGTTTTTACGAAGCAACTGCCATTTGACCCGGATTATTCCAATTTGTTCACCTGGGTGATATCACTTAGGTGAACAAAGTGGAATTGATTAGTCTACTTTGATCACTTCGGAAATAAACCACCTGGGTAATATCACACAGGTGAACAAAGTGGAATAATCCTTTGATCCCCAAACTCGAGAGACAAAGCCTGCACCATACTTTTTTGTTATAATTCTTGTCTTTTTGTTTGCAATGGATGCAAAAAGTACTGAATGAATTTTTTTTATACTACTTAGGTGGCAGACAAGCACACGGCCCACCTGATGGGAAGCGGTCACCGTGCCCTATGTACGTGTATGTATTGATTTTGATGCGATTTTTTATTTGTTTGAAAGGTATTGGTCAGACTTAAAATCTTATGTACGTTTGATCAGAACAAGTTGAGTAGAACTGGAGATATAACCAAAAAATGCGAAAATCGACGTCCACGCGTGCGTACCCGCGAGCATCGGCTAGTTTGTAATAAAATAAGTGCATTTCTGATAGCCTATTTACCTGTAATACTGTATAAAATCATTCTTAGCTCCCAACACACTGTGGATGTGCAGACACCTGTGCAGTGGGCTGAAGTCTACGAGCTCGTGCGGACACTGCGGACCCGTGCTCTCCTTCACCGAGATACCGAGGACCGCCATATCTGCACAACGAAATTACACTGTATTTAATTATATTATGAAAAAAAACCACTTCAACTGGACTACGGGGAATCACCAGCTGTCAAATAAAAAATCATGAAACCAGAATTTTTTTTTAATACTACGTAGGTGGCAGACAAGCACACGGCCCACCTGATGGGAAGCGGTCACCATGGCCTTTGGACTTGAAATTGAATTGTACAACACTAAGAGTGTCACACAGGCGCTGCCTACCCTGAAGGGGCGGTGGAAGGGCCAGGAAGAGGTGGGGAGGCTAGGAGGAGGGGTACAGTGAGCTCTGGCTACCCTACACCGGTAGACAATAGTTCTGATGTAGTAAATATGAAAAAAATACAGTTCCTCCTTTTCTGAAGCAGGTTAAATATGACAAGCAATGGTGTATGCCAGGATCATAGCAAGTAGAAACTATATATTTTTACAGCGTTGTTGCAGTTTATTATCGCTGCTGCAACACACAGACTCCTTTACGTTGTCTTTATTTATTTATTTAATTTATTAATAATAACCTTTTTTGTTTTTGATAATACTGGCCAGGTTGCGTCCCAACATCTCTTGAGTTTGTTTCAATGCCATTGCACCCACCTGCAGGAAATAAAATCACTTTATCACTCCATATAGAATTATGGATAACAGGACTAATCCCTTCCATAGGTCCCTACTACTTTATAATGTCCTTTTTATATTGAAAAAACAGAATCAAAATCGGTTCATCCGTTTGGGAGCTACGATGCCACAGACAGGCTTACAAACACACACACACACACACACACACATACACACCCACACACACGTCAAACTTATAACACACCCCATTCGGGTTTCCGTCGGGGCCGGGGGTTAAAAATACAAGATTGACACAAAAAAAGTTCCACTACCGTAACTGAAATTACCTGTGGACTAAGTTTCCTTATATTCTCGAGGAAATCCCTAAGATCTGCCATCGAAGCATCCTGTATAGCTTGTCGCAGGCGCGGAATGTCAGCCGAAATTTGAGCACACCATTTGTATGGGCCAACTCGTGGAAGTAAAACGTGTTCCAATTGCTCTAGAGTTTTTAGCGCTGGATAATACCTGGAATGTGGATAAAACATTCTTTTTAAAAATGGTAGTTGTGTGTAATTGGGGGAGTGGATTACATCAATTATTTACAGATTCAATTAAAGCTTAAAAAAAGGTAAAACAAAACTAGTCCTCATAGCAAATTTTCGTTGACTTATTTTATTTATTTTTATTTTATTTTATTAGGTATAGAAACAGAAAACAGATTGAGATTAAATTACAGATAACATTATTTGCTTACACTTTCTAAATCTGATGTCCACTTATATCTATACACAGCATTTTAAATGTTAATCAGTTACTTTAAGACATGCATGCGATAATAGAAAAACTAAAAATTTAAAATTAAAACAAGAACTAAATTGTAGGTGGGCAAATCAATTAATTGCCAAGTGATGAACCAAGTGACCATTTGACGCGGATGGTTGTGAAGTTACACATAATAAAACATTAACTTATTCTAAATAAGACTCTTTTTAAAAATGTTGAAGCTATCGAAAAAAATGTCTACTTGTGCACAAACCTTGTTGTATTGGTTACACATTCTATGAAGTGAATTCTAGACTCAAGATGTGATGGCTTGACATCTTATAACATGACATGCATTTCAAAAGTCTAACTGCCATGGATGCCCAAGACCGTGCAAAGTACCAAAGTGAAAGTCGAAAAGTGGACTCCGTACTCTGAGGATAGAGCCGTGGATGCTACAAGGATTAATGTAAGGATGACATGATGTTAAGTAGAATACAAAGAAAAATAATACCTTTTAGCTTCCACCTGTGACTTCAGTTTAGAATATGTGGTAAGCAGAGGCAGACAAAGTTCCATCTTCTCTATAGTAGCAGCAATGTTGAGCTCTACTCTGCGAGCCCGGAGCAGTTCCTCAGCTTTCACATAAAGACCTGGCGGGATAATAAACATCTAAAGTAATTGGGTAGGCAAGCTGTGAACCACTCTGCAGAATATACACTGTGATGATTATAACCAGCATTATATGATTCATAACCAGCAGGCTTGCCGAATAGGACCTTCAAAATCTTATATAAAAATCTCATGTCATATTGTTTTGAACAAAACTCCAAAACCGTTTCACCGATCCATATGAAATTTTATGTGTGTATTCAGTAGGCCTGAGAATAGGATATAAATTATTTTTTATCCTAGGAATAGGTTCCTGAAGGTCACAAGGATGGGATCAGTATTGCACATGTGCAGAGCGGGCCAAAACTACTTTATTTTTTAATATAATAAATTTTAAATACAAGGTATCAACCACTTACTTTCTGTAGTCTCTTTAACATTAGCTTCAACATTAGATATGTCGGCGTGCAACTCCTCAGCATGTGATCGCACTTGCAGTAATTCACGGATGGCATCTATAAAACCCTGTAACATAATTATAGTAACTTCTACATAGAAAAAATTGACTTCTTAATCTCTAAGTTCTTATACTCTAAAAAATACAATACTAGGTATTTGTATTTGATTTTTCTTTGCTCTACTGGAATAATAAAAAAGCATAGATTGAGTATTGCATTTTTTTTGAAGCCCACTAACATTGGAGATCTCGGTAATCTTATAACGGACGGTTTGTTAGTCTTTGGGTAGTCTGCCAAAGAGCTAGTGACATTGTGTGATGTGCGTTGACTTACGCACACAAAGCCGAAACTTAGGATCACTTATTTCTCGCCATTGTTCACAACAGCTCTGTCTATACTTTTTATTGGCCTGAGGTAATAACAATATAAACTTGTTTTGTTTACCTGATAGTGAAAATTACATAATTTCTCGATTTCTTTATCATGTTGTTTGATGCGCTCATCTAGCTGATGCACAAATGCTTCGTGCCCTTCACCTTCATATATAGAACGGAATGCCGGCCCCCAGTAATCATCAATTCCTTCGATTTCCTGGGAATAGAAGAAAAGGAATGTATCTGTTTAGAATACTTTATAACTAAGTAAAGCTTGATATTATAACTATAGAACATAACAACAAAATCTATTAGACAGAAATTAAATAATTAGATAATGTATTGTGCTTTAGGAATGCAAAGAATTGAAAGTGGGTGGCGATGTATACCTGTATCGTGGCGTTAGTCATAGTGTTATGACACTGTTGCAACTTTTTATAGTTTAGTTATAAGTATAATATAAAACTTTCAATAATTTACATATCGTATCAATATTTATTAGAGATTTTGAACAAAATTTCACGAAAATAAAATATTTTCACTTGAATTGACACTGACACTAGTGACACTACCCTACTGACAACAAGTGACAGCAGGACCACAGAGTAAAAAAATATAAAAGCAACAATAATACGCAATAATATATAGTTTGTCTAATGAAAGCTGGACCAACAAAACCGCGGCAAATTTAAAAAATTTAGGGCAGGTATTACCAGTTATAGTTGGATAAAAACATTTTGATCGTGAAATAAAAGTATGTACCTATTATAGTTTAACTGATATTTTTAAAGAATTTTATTGCGCTTTATTTGGTGTTATTCTTATTTATATTGATTTCTTTATTAAATACTATCCTTTGCCCACGACTTCGCCTGCGTGGGAGTTTGATACTGTGGGAATATCGGGGGAAAAGGTAGCAGGTTTATTCATGTTGAAATCCCCACGAATACCACCCCCGTTGGCCATTGGGGATGGTTATGTCGGAATCGAACCGACTAAAACCGCAGATGTAGTGAAGATAGCTGTTGCCTGCGTGAAATTATGATCCCGTTCCCGCTACCCTTGAGAATATATTTCACGGGCAAAATGTGGCCTATGAACGTGTGCAAGATATGTTGCCTGTGTTATTCCAGATTAAAAACTATCTTCAAGCGGGTTTATAGGAATCAGATGAAATTCATTTATTAGAAAAAAATATTATTAATTAAGTATATTCAAAATTAGATTCCAAATATTCTTCACCATCATACGAGCTGCTTGATCCATCATCAGGCACACTTATAATTAATTATAATAATTAAATAAATATTGTCGAAAAGTACAAAATATATCTAATACAAAAGCGAATATTTTTGGATATCGCATCTGATCTGAATCTCGTTAATATTTGATGTGAATACATACAAAGTATCAAAATCATAATGTAAACGCGCAATCACAGAGAAATGACAGGAGGTGACATTTATAGTCTACTGGTGTTGCAAATCAATAAATGTCGTGGTTCAGCTTTCATTAGACAAACTCTAACATTATAAGTAAATTAATGTTTTAAAATTTAATTTATATTCTTTGACCATGGGATCATAGTAAACAATGAAGTGTGCATGCATAGGAAATAAAATAAAAATGTTCGATAAGCTTTGTTTTCTATAAACAAAGATAAAAACTGTTGTTCTGAAATAAAAATCATTTGTGCTCAAGTTTCATTACGTTTAGTGATCTATACTAAACTTCAAATGTTTAAGAACGAAAATTCTTGATTCTTGAATAAAGAATCTGTCAAACTGACGCAATTCAATTCAAATCGCCAATTTTGCCGACGCAGTGGTGGCAAGTGCAACTTTTTAACACTCGTTGGATTGATAAATTAGGGACTCCTTAAAATTCTAAATCCATGTTTCCATAATTTAAATTTATTGTTATTGTTCAATTTCTATAATCGATTCTGTGAAGTCCAGCAACCATGGCACACTGTATGAGAGTTTTGCATGGCCAGGTAAGTTCAATTTATACCACGTTGTAGGGCTCTACATTGTATATAACTAGTAAATATCTTAAAATACTTAAATCTCCGTAATAAAATTAAGTTTGTTTACCATGATATCGGCGCTAACGATTAAATTTCACGCGATAAATTCTCGTGAATGAATAGGTCAGGTCAAGTTAAATAAACTCTATCAGGTCACTTGGGGTTACAATGAACATATTTATCAGAATTGTGTTTATTTACAAGGAAAATAATGCAGCAGCTGTGATTTTATATGTTGTACAAATGATGTAGACATTTGTTCACATAGGATTTGGTTTTCAGGGTAGCAGGACAAAGGCGGTGCTTTTGGAGATCCAGCAAAGATGTTTCAGCGTGTCCCCACTCACCGCCGCGGCGGCCCAGGTGCGTAGAAACCGCCAAAAAGTGCTTTTTACCAAATTTTCATTGATAATAAGAAGTTGTTATGTAATCACTTTAACTTTGAAAATTGTGTTTATAGCATAAGAATTGCATTTATTATGTCTTTTATGGTGTGTTTTAGGTCGCCATGTCAAAATTCGACAAAGATCCACTTCCGTACGAGAAGTTATCCCAAAATTTAAAAATTGTGAAGGATAGGTTAGGTCGTGAAATGACCTTGTCAGAAAAAGTTCTGTACTCACATTTGGACAACGCTAAAGAGCAGGTAAGATGTTACATAATTCTCAAAGTCCTATTGACTCGGTGAATTTTTGACCTACGAAGTTAACAAACCAAAACGTAAACTAGATTGATTTTGCATTATAAATTTCTCTACATAATGTAATGTATCTATAGACAATCATAAATAAAAAAAAAGTTATATTTAATTGCCATAAATATGAATCATTTATTTATCAGATCATCTGGTGTTTCTCTAAATAAAATTGTTTTGTAAACAAACAATATTATGTACTTTATAATCTCTACCACAGATAAAACATCTTATTTAAATAATCCAAACTATTAATCCCTTGTTTTGTGTTATTATCATACTTTTAATCCAAACATCAATTAAAAGCTAGACAAAATATTAATGTGCTTGTGATAAGAAACTGATAGGGAAAATCTCTAGAGGACTGCCATTATGCCAGTTTGAATGGCAATGATAATTCTTTGTACAAAAAAAAAACTGTCATTTCATTTATCTGTTACATTCGTAAAAAATTATATTTGATTAGTCTGTTACGTTTAAGCCAGTAGCTGACTCCCTTAATGCTCCTGTCCTAATGGACTGCTTTATTTAACCTATAATGACAGTAACTGCAGTCTGCTCTCCAATATTGAGAGGAGATTCTGTGCCATAGTCTTGTAAGTTAATCAACCATGTGCTGGTCTGCCATCTGACTATCAGGTGAGATTGGCTTGTGCCCTGCAGATCTTGGAGAGGCCTTGTACATTAACAGAAAATATATGCAGCTGCATCAGCATTAGGGTGGTTTTTGACAAGTTTCATTTCAAATCGCCATTCATCATTCTCAATAACATTTATGGGGTGTTTTGCAACTGATAATTGATTTGAACCTCCGGGCTCAAGTCAACCGAAAAGAGGGTGATTATGTAGACTCTATGTTCAGAGGCTTTTATCTCTGAACCTATCAGAAGTGAATGCCTCTGAACATAGCTAACCCATCACTCCTACTAAGATTACGATGGATAGATGACATTTTGAATATTTTGTTCAACGCTGTACATATTTCAACAGGACATTGAACGCGGTACAAGCTACCTTCGGTTGAGGCCTGACAGAGTAGCGATGCAAGATGCTACTGCTCAAATGGCCATGTTACAATTCATTTCTTCTGGACTACCCCGTGTTGCTGTGCCCTCTACCATCCACTGTGATCACTTAATTGAAGCCCAGGTCGGCGGTGAGAAGGATTTGGCGAGAGCTAAGGTGAGATTTTGTTTTTTTAAAGTGCTTGCAAATGTTGACTGAATGTAAATAAATATCTAACTCGACGAATTTCGATATTGGCGATATCGAAATTCTGTAGTTAGACCAGTTTGCAGACTCTTTAGGGCTCCAACTACCCGTGATGACTGCCATAGGTATTTTTATGGCGACCAGAAGCGATGGCTTTACACATTCTTCGAGGTAGCTTCAGTATGTGGATAGCCTAAATTAAAATCTATATTTTATTTAAGGACCTGAACAAAGAAGTATACAAGTTTTTGGAGACCGCTGGTGCTAAATACGGCGTCGGTTTCTGGAAACCTGGCTCCGGTATCATCCATCAAATCATTCTGGAGAACTACGCTTTCCCTGGTCTGCTCATGATCGGTACTGACTCCCACACACCAAACGGTGGCGGTCTCGGTGGCCTCTGCATTGGTAAGTTCTTATTTAAATAAGTAACACTTATTAGGGCTTCGAGAGCTTACCTACAAACTGGTACAACTACTGTACTGTATCTAGTCTAAGGCAATTGTTGTAAATAGACCAAAAAAACAGCCTGCTGAGTTTCTTGCCGGAGTCTTCTCAGGTCTAGGCCGCATTCCGAACCGGTGTGGTCCATTTGCTTCTAGTTTTAAATAATTTTGATTTTGACTTTGACTTTTGACTGATGGACAGATGAGGCTCTCGAAAATGTTCTTCTCGTTGTAAGATAGCAGTCGCTCCCGTGTTGTAATGGGAGCTAATGCTGCATAATAAACCAAATAGTGAGGAGGCCTGACCAAATTACTCTGGATGCGCTCAGTTGAAAAAGAAAACTGCTACTAAAAATATAATATTTTTTTCTGGTTGGACTCGTATTTTAATAGCAATGTACGTACATAATCTATTAACTTTTTATGGGACAGTTGACCTACAAAATATTATTACTGCAAAATTATGGACAATATTGTTTATCATTAAATTTATTGACACTAATTTATATGATAATTGTGAAGTGGTTAGTGATTATAGACATGAGTGTTGTAGCTTAGCCAGGGAGCTTGAGGCATAAAGTCTGCAACATAGTATAAAATCTAGGGTAGTACCCTTAATGTAATACCCAAAGTGTTACTCTCTCTCATCAATCACAACCCACAAAACTGTGGTGCTAATTTTCTACGGAATAGTCTGGTCCGTTAGTAACCAATTACTTTGCGCATCGTCCTGAACATATTCACAGCATTGGCATATAATACAAGCGAAAGCTATATGTAAATAAACAAACAATATGTCCGTTTTTTGAAAGTTTTCTTCACCATATTTGTCTTTTACTTCACACCTACTCCATTATGTTATTTACTCAACTACACTACAAAAAATAGTAATGTGTTTATTACCACTTTAGGTACCATATTATATTCCTTTATTTCCACTAGTTCAATTGACTGAACTAATGGGATTATTTTTCTCACTTGTTCGGTTAATTGAACTGAGTGATATTTTTTACTAAACGTTTTCTTTCTCCCTATCTAGGTGTTGGTGGTGCTGATGCTGTGGATGTCATGGCCGATATCCCCTGGGAACTGAAATGCCCAAAGGTCATCGGTGTCAAACTTACTGGTGAGTGTTTTAACTAATATTATTAACTAGCTGTCGCGGCTTCGCCCGTGACATACCTCATCCCAGTGCGACCTATTTAAGCTATACATGCCCGTAATTCAAAAGTTTGCAATATGATTACTGCTATACTCCCCTGAGAAGTAGCGTTATGATATAGCCTATAACCTTTCTCGATAAACAGGCTAAATCGAACCAGTAGTTTCTGAGATAAGAGCGTTATACCAAACATACAAAAAAACTTTTTAGATTTCTAATAATAGTACGCTTAGATAATAAAAAGAACAAACATATTTGCACTGAGCGGGAATCGAACCCGCGAATTCCGACGAAACAATCGGATTTTTCATCGCTAGACCACAAAGGTCGCTTATTACGTGATATGATGCTAATTATGAACTCAGTGTGCCGTTGCTGCCGTTAGCTCTACAAGATATAGATTTTTGTCTAGAAGAAAAGTCATAAAACTTCTCATGTATCATTTTGTACAACAAACGTTTGCTAAAATATGCATTCTCTACATAGATAACATGTTGATATGATAACAAACACACATACATATATATTATTAGGTATGTTTGTGCGTGTGCTTGTAAAAATAGCGCAGTATTTTGTGCGTGGCTAGGCGCCAAGCGGTCAATGTAAATAAGAAAGGCGAGAGACCGTTTTAGGGATCCGTATAGACAGACGACTCACGTAACTAAAACACTTTTTTTTTAAATACATCGATGATCTAGAAGACAAAAGAAATTTACGTTTAAAAATGAACCTTATATATATCGTTTGGTCTATAAGATAAACATGCTAAGTGCAAAGTTTGTTCTTACTACGTTTGTCTTGTACACTTAAATAATCATACTTTGAACCTTTATAACAACATTATTTTCATCTCTTCTCATAACATGATGTCCATACCACGACAGTCGCTCGCTTCTCAATATTTTTCATTTACTGGTGCAACTTTTAAACTTCCTCTAATATACATACATACCTACATACATAAACTCACGCCTATATCCCCGAAGGGGTAGGCAGAGGTACTAGCACCCACATTTCGCCAGTTTATGTTTAGGTTCTCTGTCCTCTAGTCTAGTCCTCTAATATACTCATTCCTTATTCGGCCCATTCTTGTCACACCACACATCCATCTTAACATTCGCATTTCCGCAACATTTCTTCCGTCCTTGCAAGTGACAGGACAATATAAGTAATTATAGTTACCCTAATACAGTGTACAA
Source organism: Lithosia quadra (assembly GCA_963576445.1). NCBI lineage: Eukaryota > Metazoa > Arthropoda > Insecta > Lepidoptera > Erebidae > Lithosia > Lithosia quadra. Next base: position 3,725,465 of record OY754884.1, on the reverse strand, counting down.
ACTGCTCCTAAATTGTTCAACACGTGTGTTTAAATTGTTGGCAGTATATTCTATTGGGTCATTTTAGCTATTAAATTCATCCTATACGTATTTAGTTGTAGTTAGGTACATCCAATTGTAGACGAGATGTAAATTATTGAAGGCAAATAAATTTGTAGTGAAGGATATTTTTTAACGCATGTCTCAATAAATGCATTGGAGTAGTATTGTATGTCAACATGTCGCGTGTAACAAATAGTGTCAATCCCACAGAATATTACAAGACAGTAGAAGTAGTATCTAAGTAAAAATACAAAAAAATCGTTGTCGCCAAAAAATACACTCACACAGACTTCTAGTACTTCTCATTGGAGGCATATATTTTACCCTAAAATATAGGAAAAGCATAATTACACACCTTATTTTAGTGAAATAAACTTAATTTTTGATCAGTATTAATCTATGTATTATATTAACCCCTTCAAGTGTGTGAGTGCTGAGTGCTTTAGTTAGTAAGTGTATCTATACTTAACTTTTTGGAGACGCAACCCCGCCCCCTTGCTATTTCTGCTTATAATTTTTTTTTTGTTCTGCGGTCATTCCCATACATTTCGAACTTTTGACAATTCGCTTTGAAGTGATTCCACTGGTAGGATGGGAGTTTGTCTAGTAGCCCAGACCGCTATTCTTTAATACTTTAAGATACTATAGTTGAGTCAATTTAATAGGCCACATTTGACAATTCATCAAAATTCAACATCGCAACCTTTTACGCGACGCGCCGCGGTGGGCATCAAATTATATATTTTTCGTTTTGTTAGAACTGCACAATTGCTTAACTTTTTTCAATTACTATTACATATTTATTGTAATAATGACAGATACAAGTAATTTTACGTTTTGCTTTCACCAATAAACCATTCTAAACATAATAAACAATTTCTGATTTATAGTACTGAACGTCATTACCTTGTCATTACAATGTTGTGACAGTTAATCCTTTTTCTTTTTATACATTAGGCATGTTACTCTAAAAATCGAAAGCTGATAAGTAGAATCGAATGCAATGATTACTTGTGAAGAAATATCATCATAAAATTAATAACCACGTTGTGACAAAAAAAATACTGATTGCATTTTTTGCATTAGTATCGATCACCAATCATCCCCCAATAGTTATTTTGTAAATATATTTAATGAACAGAATTGACCTCTCTACAGTTTTATTATAAGTATAGATCATGTACTTGTCTTATTTTGCTCCTTAAATTTACGAAAGAAAAAATAATAATGAGACAGGGATTCACCTGAGGATTTTAAAAATTCACATTATCTTTCAAGTCCGTATCGATTCATTCGTTATAATCGACCTTTTTTAACAGGTCACCTCATTATGAATATAAAACTGACAAACGTCAAATGTGGCCTATTAAATTGACTCAACTATATCTACTAGGATCTAGATATAGCGTTAAATCTGACAGACCATACATAATGATATGCCTACATAGATTATGTATGCTATATATGTGTTGCTCGTGTAGTGCGCAGTGATTGGCGAATCACGTGCAGTCTAGGAAATCAATCGTAACAGGTTCATAGGTCGGACTACATAAATAATCGTGTCTAAGGCTACACCGTATTGTTTGACATTTACTGCGTTTTAATTACCTGTTTATTATAAACTAGCGACCCGGCACCCGGCTTCGCCCGGGTGTAAATTCCAGTTTTTCCAAGGATCCCTAATTTTTTTCAAAATGAAATGTAGCCTATGTCAAATTGGAAGAATGTAGCATTCTATTGGTGAAAAAATTTTTTAAATCGGCCCGGTACTTTTTGAGCCTATTCATTACAAACATACAAACATACAAAAATAGGTACAAATCTTTCCTCTTTATAATATTAGTATAGAGCAGGGTAGGCGAACCAATGGCACGCGTGCCATTGGTGGCACGCGGCACAATATTTTGGGCACGTCGCCGATCATCAGTGGCGGATTTACCAGTAGGCTGAGTAGGCTGGAGCCTAGGGCGGCAGATTTTAGGGGGCGGCAATTTTGAGCCAATTTTTTTTTTCTTTCATAAATAAAAAAAATAACTTTATTATATACACAAACGAGTTTTGGGGAGCGTTTTCTTGGAGAGGCATATCTTAATCCACCTTCGAATAATTAGTACGCGCCGCTGTTTTTAGCTCTTCAATAGCAGGTATACTCTTCACTAGGGCACGTCACAATTACGCGTGGTCAGTCGCCGCCTCCAACTGCGACGCGTGGTCGGCCGCCACCTCATTCTGCGAGCAAGTGATGCTCGAGAAGGAGGCGGCGGAATGGGTTCGGGAGAGGCTGCACAGAGCTCACCCGGACGGTGACGTGCGCAGACGCCGCAGGCGTCGGAGGTCTGATGACTTCCGTCCTCTATGAGCGCAGGCCTGGGGGTTGGGTACACGCGGGTTCCCCCCGTTGTAGGTACCCTAGACGGTACGCTAACACCTAGTGTGGTTTAATTCGGTTCGATTACGACATAACCACCTCACCGTTTAGTCTCGATGAGGGGTACCCGTGGATGCGTGCGAGTCAGAACCTCTACGCGGTGCACCCGGGCAACGGAGATGAGCAGCGCCTTCCATTCGCCACGGGAGATGCTGTCTGTCCTCCTGTCACCCTACACCCCACCGTCGGCGAAGTGGCACGATGCTTGCCCAACTAGGGTAACTTTACACCCCGGTAATTAAGACCCGAGACTGCTTGCGGTTTTAGTCAGTTCCATCCCGACATAACGACCCCAGATGGCCGACGGGGGGGGGGGGGGGTGGTAGTCACGGAGAATTGTATAGCCTACTGGCGGCAAATTTGTAAATCCGCCACTGCCGATCATAGAAATTGTGTAAAAAATGTGTTTAGGTATTTTATGACGATCTAACGAGAATGATCCTATGCTAACATATATGCTACGGAGCTATTTTTAGTGATACCTACTGGCTGTTTAGCTTTTGTGCTTTTGCATAAAAAAGCCTTCGTGGTTATTTTTTTTCAAAAGAAAGAAATCTAAAATATAAAAGGGGGGGAGGCGTCCGCGCTTTGTCCTTCACAGGGGGGTTTCACACCCCCTCCCCCTCCACTCCCAGCCCTTAAATCGTTCAAACCACCAAGAAATCTTGTTTTTTACGAAAGTTAGGTTAGAATATGACAAAAATCGTATCTCAAAAAATTTTTCCTTCACAGGAGGGGGTCTACACACTACACCCCCCCCCCCCCCCCCCCACCCACTCCCAGCCCTTAAATCGACGTCTGGTACAAGAAAGGAAAGCCAAGAGTTTTGATGGCACGCCAGTGTCTCCATAATACATGTTTTAGAAAAAAATGGCACGTTGATGCATAAAGGTTCGCCTACCCTGGTATAGAGTATAGATTTGCTGATGGCCGCGGCTCCGCCTGCGCGGAGGTCGGTTATCGTCTTTCGATTACGGGTGATTTTAAGTCAAGATCTAAAAGAAACCGCATCAAAATCCGTACAGTAGTTTTTGGAGTCCATGGCGAACAAGAATTAAAAAAAAACTTTTTGTGTTTAGAATCGTTCATATAACTCAACCCAAGTATTTTTTTTATATCTGCAATGTAAAGGCATAGCTACTTTACAATTTACAATAATATAGATGTAGACTAGACAAACTGCGCGTCTCACAATGAATGAATATAATTTGTTAACAAATGACGCATGCTACGCCTGCCAATATTTTCTTCTACGCAAAACGAGTCATGTGATTGTATAACGCATGTATCAAGGTCAAGTTGTTATTCCATTGCTACGTTAAACGTAGCGGGTTCGATTCCCCTTCAATACAAATATTCGTATGCTATATCGTATTTATTGGCCAAAAATGGGAATAATACGTTTGTCTGCATTTTAGAACCCATATTACAAATTATATTGATGTGGATGGTATAATTCTGGTTATAAGTAATGAACTAATTAATTCAACCATTGTTTTCTTATGTACCTAAGCAATTTCTTAAAAAAAAAACAACTTCAACTGGACCAAGTTGATATGGGACCACACAGGCAACAGCTTTCAAATAACAAAGAATCATCAAAATCGGTTCACCCAATTATTAGTTCAAACAGTCGTATTGAGAACCTCCTCCTTATTTTAAGTCGGTTAAAAAAAAGGCTATTTAATTTACAAATAATTCCGCACGAAAAAATATGAATTTGAATATGAAATTGACACTTAAACGTTTTACCTTATTGTTATCGCTGTTGTCAGTTTTCTTTTTATAGCTTTGTTTTGGCGCGTGCGTAATATTTTACAAAGCGTTTCAAGTACTCCGAAATCTGATAGCATAATCAGCATTGTGGCGCCGGCCAATCTTATTTGAACCGGTTTGTGCTCGTGTATTTTATCAATAGGATCGTATCTAGGTTATTGAGACCTGTTCCAGGTTATCCACCAATCCAAGCCACTCAATCATAATGTCAAAGGCCTTATTATTTGCTAATGGAGACACGATTTTACTCTGTTCAAATCATGTAACGGGTAACCAACCAAAATCGGAAGTATCGATGCGATTTTGTTGTGCGATTGTGTCGATATATTCGATTGTGCTTTGGCAATACGTAGGTACATTATGTGGACTGGAATCCTCTGTTCCTGGAAAGTTGTCAAGTCTAGAGTGAATAGGCTGGTTCTGCCTAGAAGCAACCTATTCACTCTAGACTGATGTGATGACGATGGTGCACGCGTGCCCAAGGGTGCTCCATCGTTTACTATTTTATCACTTACCATCAGGTGAGATAGTGGTGGTCAAACGCGAGCCTATCGACAATTGTTTTGACGAAACGAAATAACATTTTCACTTAATGCAATTTTTAATACTTATAGTTAGGTGTAAACAATTTAAATAATGCCACCATACATACATTCTGTCAAGGTGATGCTGATAACAAAATCAAACAATTGTTCGTCAATTAGATGTTAGTACCTATGTTTAGTATTACAACTGTTGGGAATGTTTGCTTTTAGCTTTAGATAGTTTTACAACAGGCCTCAAAACCACCCAATGCCTATATTTTTCTACACGGGAAAAAAGTTGCAATTATCTCAAACCATTAACTCAAACCTTTTTTTTAAAAAAATACTATTACCTAATAGAAATTACTCGTATTTTCCTTAACCCCTTCAGCTAAGCTTAATTGCTTGTGTGACTGGGTTCACATCGGTAGTGTAATGACCAGGATTTGAAATCGGGACCTCTCGATCACTAAGCCGACTCCTTAACCACTAAACTACCGACACATCATCATTGCGTTAATCTCGGTTAAATCCAGAATTTGATATACCTACCACATTTGTTAACCAACTAAATTTTATATTCCCAGGTAAGATGAAGGGATGGACCAGCCCTAAGGACGTTATCCTCAAGGTGGCCGGCATCCTCACCGTGAAGGGAGGTACCGGCGCCATCGTGGAGTACTACGGCCCAGGAATTGACTCCATCTCCTGTACCGGTATGGCCACCATCTGCAACATGGGTGCTGAAATTGGAGCAACCACTAGCGTAAGTATAACTACACAATTATGGATATGATTTATGGAATCGATAGTGAGCTGACTGGGCCTCGATTCTACTAAAAGCAAATCACTTTCATGCCACTGATACTCTAAAAAATGCTATTTAATTGTAGACTTTACCGTTATACAGTTAAAGTCTAAAATGTAACTAAAAAAGAATTTAATAAACTTTTTCATTCGCGCTACAAAATATCATTTAATTTTAGAATTTAAACATGAGCAAGAGCCCATGAACCCCAGACCTTCGTTATTTTATAAAAGCTGAAAGTTTGTCAGCGCATGCTCCCAATACAGATAAGAACGATGGCCCATTATGAAGTTCGGGTCATGGTGGCTTTGGCAGATACACGGTACTAAAGGGTAGCTGAAGGAGCGAGCGCAGGGCAGTGGGTGTGAGTGACATGGCGAGTCAGGTCTATTGCGATCCTTCACAGCCCATGTATTGGAATTACACAATTGGAATTATAATTCCATTTATATAATGCCAATACATGCGCAGTGACGGATCGCAATAAACCTAAAATTGGAATTAGAATTCCAATTTTATAATTCCATAATATGCGCAGTGAGGGGTCGCAATAGACCTGACTTGCCGTCTCACTCGCACCCACTGCCTTGCGCTTGCTACACTTTAGTACCGTTTATCTGCCAAAGCCACTATGACCCGAACTTCATAACGGGCCATCGTTCTTACCTGTATTGGGAGCATGCGCTGACAAACTTTCAGTTTTTATAAAATAACGAAAGTCTGGGGTTCACGGGCTCTTAGTCCATAAAGTCCAAAATGAAATGGTATTTTTTGAAGTGTCAGTGGCAAAACTCAGATATTTAAAAACAGTTTTTGAACAATATAATTCATATTTCTTAGTCTAAATACTGTTTAATTATGTATAATCTATGATTTATTTGAACAGGTGTTCCCCTACAATTCGCGTATGGAGGCGTACCTAAAGTCTACTCAGCGTAGCGAGATTGCGTCGTACGCCAATAAATTCAAGAACCTGCTCACCCCCGACGCTGGTGCACCTTATGACCAAGTAATAAAGCATATTTTTCCTTAAGAGAGCACAACCTTCTATTGTTTATCCATCTAATGTTGTAGTTTTGTTCGAAAAAGAAGTTGCATTTATTAAAATTAAAAAAAATTGGTTCATTCTGTTTTCAAAACAAACCAAGGAAATTTATCTTCTGGTTTATGAATCAAGGTGAAACTGATCTACAACACCTTGAAGCTGTTAAAAATCAAATTTATACATACGTATGCTCACACCTTTTTTCCTCCGGGGTAGGCAGAGACAACAGCCCAACATCTGCTTCTGTCCTTACATACTTCACGCGCTTCCTCTACTGTCATTAAACCTTTCAAAATAAGTCAATCTAAACAAAAGCTACAGCCGTTTATGTAGCATTTGATAATATATATTTTTTGTAATCTACCTATAGAGGATAAACAAACATGTTTTTTAAATATTTATAGATTATTTACACAGTTGTACACACTTTTATCTTTAAATAGGTATTCTAAACTTCAGTTTATTTGTATTTCGAACGAAAAATAGTAGGTAAATATGAATGTCATTGTGTGAATGCACTAGATTATCTTCGACCCAGTGGTTCGTTGAAACAGTGTTGTTTTATCTTGTAACAACAGCATCACTGTGGTAAATAATTGTAACCTCTGTGATTATAATACGTTTCGAATCCGGTTTCAATTTGTGTGTATATGTTTTGTATACAGGGTGAATTTTTCAAAAGGGATTGGATGGCCAAACCCGAAACTATAAGGAATAGCGAAAAATGCTCAAAGGAGTCACGAGCCCGATTTTGATGAAACTTAAAACCTCATCATTAGATTTTTGAAAAATCACTTATCCTAGCTAGGAATCGAACCTGTTGATTTTGAAAAAAAAAAACACACCCTATATTATTACACCATACGATAGTGTTGCTATTAAGGATCTTATTCTGGGAAGTAATGACATACCGCAAACTAAAGGAAGTAGCTCATTTTTAACAAAATGCATATTATTTTTCTTACATTAACTGATTAATTGTTCAAAATGTAGACCATTGTTTTCAATACATAGCTGGATTTGAGACCTCAAGGATGGTACTGCATTCAAAATTAGAATTTTATTGATTCCGTTTGGAATATTCTCCAAAAAACGTTTCAAGTAATCAACTGTATCTCTGTATCATTATGTGTCTTTGTAAATTTGGTTTTTGACATACCCCCAGAGAAAGTAATCTAAGGAAGTAAGATCCAGGGATCTCGCTGGCCAAGGCACAGGACCATGCCTTGCAATAAAATTGTCGTCAAACTGCTGAATCAGAATCTCTTTTACGGCTATTATGGGCTGGAGCTCCATCTTGTTTAAAAAAACATCAATCATTATAATCATTCTGAGTATAATTTAAAACACGGAATAGGTACAATCTTTTCTGGGATTTCGAACGAATCAAATAGGTACATGAAACATGAATTTTATTAAATTCCAAATTTTCCTTAAATTTGCCGTATATCATTACTTCGCAGAATTTGTTCCTTAACAGCGACACTATCGTATGGTGTAATAATAAAGGGTGTGTTTTTTTTTTCAAAATCAACGGGTTCGATTCTCAGCAAGGTTTATTGGTTTTTCAAAAATCTAATGATGAGGTTTTAAGTTTCATCAAAATCGGGCTCGTGACTCCTTTGACCATTTTTCGCTATTCCTTATAGTTTCGGATTTGGCCATCCAATCCCTTTTGAAAAATTCACCCTGTATACACAAGATTGATTGTGCTCGTAGTTAAATTACAAATTGAGCTCTAACTTGAACCTTATTAACTTTTTTTTTTATATTTAGTCCGTCAATTGACTTAACCCTGCTTAGAAGATAGGGTAAAGTCCAGAGGGTACAGGCCGCCATTCTAGACACCATTCGTCCCAAAACGGCGGTCCCTACCTTGACGGCCTAGACAGATGCCTTTTCACGCCCCGCTTAAAGAACGGTTTAAAGGATTGTAGGAAGAAGGAAACACGTGTGCAGGAAGTGCATTCCAGTTTTTAATTGTGCGACACAGAAAGGAAGCACCGAACCGCTTGGTTCGAGACCTTAACTTACTGTTCGTTGGCCAAAACTAATCGACCGGCTATCACAGTTGAATATACCGAGATTATTCTAGATTTTGGCGGGCTGGCCTCCAAAGAAAATGTAATCCAAATAAAATCTAAGAAAAAAAGTATTTTATAAAAAAAAATCTTTCCTTGAGTTTGCCGTACGTTATTACTTGCCAGAATTTCATCCGACACTATCGCATTGGTTATAATATAGCGTGCTTTTTGAAAATTCGTTTTTCAAAATCGGCTGGTTCGATTCCTGGTTAAGAATATAGTTTTCATTTTCACCTAATGAATGATGCCATTTTAGTTTCATTAAACTCGGATCTGAGACTCCTTTGAGCATATTTCGCTATTCCTCATAGTCTCGAATTCAGCAAACCATGCCCAATGGAATTTTTTTTTTTTTTTTTTTTTATATAGGACACGTCAAAATGACTCCACCTCGCCTGATGATAAGCGAAAGGCAAAGTCTCAGGACTGGGGCCACCATCACATGCACCGGTAGTGCTACAGTGTATAATTTCACTGTATAATGTATTTGATCACTAAATTGATATAAATTATTCCCAGGTAATCGAAATAGACCTGTCTACCCTGGAGCCCCACGTCAACGGCCCGTTCACCCCCGATCTAGCGAGCCCGATCTCCGAGCTTGGCGCGGCAGCCAAGAAGAACAACTGGCCCATGGACATCCGCGTGGGTCTCATCGGATCGTGCACCAACTCTTCGTACGAGGACATGGGTCGCTGTGCCAGCATCGTCAAAGAGGTTAGTCAGAGTGTGTGAGATAACACTCGTATTTTCTAGAAAAACATGAAAGTGATATGTAGTATGCAGTTGAAGTAAAAACAATTATATCTAGTTTGTGCCGTGATTTTGCCTGCGTGAATTTAATTTTTAAAAATTAATATTTTTTCACGGAGCCCTATTTTTTTAATACCTAATTAAAGTAATCTATGTATATAGCCCTATAAAATACATAGTTAGATTTTTTTTACACGGGAATCTATTTTTCTATAATTAAAGTCTCTGGACATAGCCTTATAAAATTTTCAATATACCAGGTAAAGTCCTGTCGAAATCAACTTAGTCGTTCCAGAGATTACCTCTTTTAAATAGACAGACATACAGACTAATATAATAATTGCTTTTTTGTTATAACTTATAGCGAAGTCAATCATAGCGTTATCCACATGTTATTTTATTAGAGTTAATGTTTATTTATTTATTTTTTTATTTAACAGTAATAGCAGTTTATACTAATGACGAGTCATTCCTCAGGCGCTGGCGCACGGTATTAAATCCAAGATCCCCTTCAACGTGACTCCCGGCTCCGAGCAGATCCGCGCCACCATCGAACGTGACGGCATCGCGCAGACACTCCGCGACTTTGGAGGCACCGTGAGTACCAAAATATTAAATTAAGCTACCATTAAATAATTACTGTCAAACAAATTGACATTGTATCTACTCTAGGCTTTTAAGCTTTATGATCTAGCAACCCTCCCCCTCCCCTCCCGTTTCCCCTCCTTAATCCCCCCCCCCCCCCTCTCCCAACTTCCACCTCCAGAGTCGGTAGCACAAGTGTTATAGTCTGTTTTTAATTGGAGATACTAAATTGACAAGTGCAAATGTCAAATTGTAAAATAATGATACCAGCTTTGTGTTTAGTGGTGTACTCGAAACTATCGGTAATGTTTGTTGCCTGCATACAAGTGGTTGGGCTGTAATATATTTTAGGAGAAAAGTTAAATATAACATGTTTATAAGTTTATTTTATTTAAATTAGAGTACACCTATAAAAGTTTAATTTATCGACAACATTCGATAACTTTTGATACTGGTGGCCCATGACTATTTTTTAATTGCAAAAAACCGGCAATGTTAATTTAATATCTCTAATTAAAAAACAGACTATAGTCCACGGTAAACGCTTCCCATCAGGTCGGACGTGTTATAAAAAAACTGCAATGTCTACGTTATATTTTATGTTTTGAATGCGAATGTCCTCTAGGTACTGGCCAACGCTTGCGGGCCGTGCATCGGCCAGTGGGACCGCAAGGACGTGAAGAAGGGCGAGAAGAACACGATCATGACGTCATACAACAGGAACTTCACCGGCCGCAACGACGCCAACCCCGCCACGCATTGCTTCGTCACCAGCCCCGAGCTCGTCACCGCCTTGTCACTCGCTGGTAAGATTCATTCATTGCAGTATGGTATAAAGGATTTTTTCGGTCGAATTTGAACCTAGGTACTCAATGTATTTTTTGGACCTTCAAAGTGTCTTTAATGTCCCCAAAATCCAAAACCTTATAAATTGAGACTTGTTTACTGTGGCAAAAATCTTCCATCCATAACCCATCCAGCAATCTATATATACAAAAAAATGAATCCCTATTTCCCTTGGTCACGGCATCAGGCGTGAACGGCTGGACCGATTTCGTTAATTCTTTTTTTGTTGCGTTTGTTATTGTCAGGAGAAGGTTCTTATGAAAGAAAAAGTCAAGAAAGTTGCCTAAAATGCCAGGGTATAAACCTATCTAACTTGATTGTAAGGCGGAACGAAGTTTACCGGGGAAGCTAGTCTCATATAAAAAGTAGAAAGTATGACCGTGATGGTTGTATAAGTATGAGAGTGTCACGGCTGTCTTCCTTTCCTTTGTGACCTCTGTGGCGTAGTGGTAGAGTGGTCAACTGCTAATTCAGAGGTTGCGGGTTCTATTGTATAAAGTAAACTATAAAATGAGTAATAAGAAGAGCCTTTAACCGCCAAGCAGGCCCAAAATTAGATCTTTTGTCAGCCAAAGTTGTAACTAATAACTCGAACAAGTTGGGGTCATATCAACTATCTTTATACGCTTCCAGTATCAATGTTATAGGTATTTTGTATCTTTTTTAATGTATCTTACCATCAGGTCGCCTGGACTTCAACCCACTCACGGATGAGCTGACCGGCAAGGACGGCAAGAAGTTCAAACTGTCCAACCCATTCGCTGACGAACTGCCGGCCAAGGGCTTCGACCCCGGCCAGGACACCTACCAGCACCCACCAGCTGATGGCAGTGGTAAGTTTACTGTCATACATTTGTATTTTACTAGATGTACTAGACTTACCATCAGGTGAGATAGAGGTCAAACGTAAGCATATCATGAATTAAGAAACAAAGATGTTTAATGGTATAAAATTATATGATATTATGGTAAATGGTAAAAAAATGGTAAATAAAAAAAATGTAAGGCGTCACCTGGCGCTCGATTCTGTAATGCTACGTTTTTAAAACACTTAATTTCAATTTCGATTAGAAGGTAAAATGAAAAGATGCTTTATTTGGTATGATCTATAAAATAAAATCTACTTACACTTTCGTTAGATTATTTATCAAACATTTAAAATCACTTAAAATTTGATTAATTTTCAATTAAATTTTGAAAATAATAATAAATCTAAGCCATTAATAGTAAGCTTTGAAATCACATGTTTCAAAAACGTAGTTTTGCTGAATCAGGCGATAATAAACTGGACGCCTGATAGTAAGCTAAAGATCACTATAATACCAATAATGCAATTATTATACATTTGTTGTCACACAGCTGTAAGAGTAGACGTGTCCCCCTCGTCCGACCGCCTGCAACTCCTGGAGCCCTTCGACAAGTGGGACGGCAAGGACCTGCAGGACATGACCATCCTCATCAAGGTCAAGGGCAAGTGCACCACCGACCACATCTCCGCCGCCGGGCCCTGGCTCAAGTACAGAGGACATCTTGACAATATCTCCAACAATATGTTTATTACGTAAGTTATTTTATATAAGATTTCAATATAAGATGGTTCGAATTAAATATATTATACAAAGGTGATGAAATCAGTGTCCGATCAGTGAAAGTGTATTTTATATTAGGTAAAACCGCTTCCCATCAGGTGGGCCGTGTGCTTGTCTGCCACCTTATTGGTATAAACAAGGTTGTGGATATTCGTGTTATCACATTCTTGTAGTTCTAGCATACGGCGTATTTTAAATGCGCAGTCGACGCGCAGATGACACGCGCATACGCGCTTCAAACGAGATTCTAACGCAACCTTTTGGTCTTAAGCATACGGGATGATCGTGAAACGTGCGGTTACTGCGCGTATTTATTTATTTATTTATTTATTTAATATTTGGAAAGCTTACAGGCTAATAAACAAGTTGGTAAACCTAATAAATATAAACAAATTGCTATGCTATACTCGCAGATACAGCGATACAGACGCATTGTAGTCGCTCGTAACTAGAATGAGCGCGCGCCCCTTCGTACGCGCGTTTGTATTGCGTTTTACGTAATTATGAATCTATACAAACGTAAACGTTTAAATACGCCGTGTGCTAGCGGCCTTAGATTTTAGGGAGATAGTGGTTATTTCATCATTCTCTGAACCTGTTTCCCAACTCAGTTGGGGTCGGCTTTATTATTTATTTTTTATTAATTTATAATTTATTAGGCATTTAAAATTCCAATAGTAGGTACATTTATTTTCATTAGTATATTGTTTTTTTTATTTCTACGTCCCTTATTGATCGGACACTAATTTTGTTACATACCATTAAACGAATGCCTACCATATACGTGTAAACTAATTATCACTCACTTCCAGCGCGACAAACGCCGAGAACGGCGAGCTGAACAAGGTGAAGAACCAAGTGAGCGGCGAGTACGGAGCTGTCCCGGCGACGGCGCGCGCCTACAAGGCGGCCGGCGTGCGCTGGTGCGTCATCGGAGACGAGAACTACGGCGAGGGCTCCTCCCGCGAGCACGCCGCGCTCGAGCCCCGACATCTCGGCGGACGGGCCATCATCGTCAAGTCCTTCGCTAGGTACGAATTCTCTCTCTGTAGTACCCACAGAAATAACGGACACGACGGTATCTCCCGTCCGAATTGAACAGTCCGACTCGGGTAGTACCTCTGCCATAGAAAACCGCGGCCATAATAACCATCGTGTTGTGTACCCGTAAATAGCCAGAGCTCACAACCCCCATCTCCCCAATACCCTCCTCCCGCTCCGGGTTCGGCAGCGTGGGTGTGATGTTGCACACGTCCATAGGTCACAGTGACCGTAGACCTCATTCATTGAAATCCGTCCCGCTGTTTAAACAAAGAAAACTATATATACACGTGAAAAATATTAGCCTCGATGGCGCATAGATATATTTTTTAAGACTGCTTTTAATGACGTCCGCTTAGTATGACGTATTTATCACTTCCCTTCGATGTCATTATAAACGGATTCTACTGTACTGTACGTGGTTTTCCTTCATACATATATATATCTTTATTATTTGTTCTCAGGATCCACGAGACGAACTTGAAGAAGCAAGGAATGTTGCCATTGACGTTCGCCAGCGCAGCCGACTACGATAAAGTGCAGCCCACAGACAAGGTCTCCCTTGTTGGACTCAGTGACCTACAACCTGGCAAGGTATTTACACGTATGATTTTTTTTTTTATATCAGTCGCGTTAATATGACTTCACTTCCAAAGATCTTGACGGGGCTCCTCCTTTAATTAGCTAATATTGTAATTGTGTAATAAAATAAAAGCAAATGTCACCTATACTGATCAACTAAATTCTTTTTCTATACAGCCAGTGACCTGTGAACTGAAACACGCTGACGGCAAGGTAGACAAAATCCAGTTAAACCATTCACTGAACGAACAACAGATCAAGTGGTTCCAAGCTGGTTCCGCGCTCAACAGAATGAAGGAAATCGCCGCGGGCAAGTGAATACAGCGCTCGCTCCATCGTCTTAGCTCATAATGTACTTGCACTGGAGGCGTTACCCAATTGTTAGGGTAGTTTTAAAGTGTAGCAACACTAAGCCAAATTGAAAAAAAGAACACCATGTGTGTTTAAATACGGAAGAGATCCGTTACTTGAAATTAGAATCAAAAGGTCACATGTCATATGAGGGTAGTTAGCAAAAAAAGAGTAATATTATAGCAGAAAGTCTTTTTGCTTAACGGAGACATCTGGCCTTTTGAGTATGAAAATTTATGACGCAGGAAAATTCGTTGATAATAATGTATTAAATGCCTTAGCCCGGTGCAAGCAAGCTGTTACCATGTAGTTGAATTATTTACCTTATAGCGCATTTCTCGTCCAGAACTTACTATAATCGCAGTTGCACTGGTGATGAATCTTAAATTAGTTGTAGTGCTATAGAAATAGTAAATAAGATCAATTTCTTTCTTTCTTACATGATGTCATAATCATTTTATAATAATTTATGAATATAATTAACAAATAATAATGTAAAATCTCATATTGTACATGCTGTTTTATTTTTACCACTCTACGACACGCCCGTCCCAAGTCTGGTTAAGAGCGGGTACACATTGGGCGCTCGGCGTTGCGTTCGGCGAGCGTTGCATGTGTACACATCAAATTGAAACTCAGAGCTTGTCCAGAAAAGGCGAATTCGCCGCGAATCATTCGCGGCGTATCAAGATACTAGGCGCCAATACATCACGTCCACAAGCATCGCGCGAATTCAAAATACGCGCGCAAATCGCGTGCACTACGCTAGCCTCTCGACTCGCGCGTGATTCGCGCGAGTCGAGATACTAGTGGCGCCTTGTTGCGCCCAGTTAACGCGCGAACTCCAGAGCGAATGCACGTATTCAGGGAAATGGAGCGCCAAAATTTCCCCAAATGCTCGCGCGTTCTTACGCTCTTTCTGGGAAACGCGGCGATTTCGCCCTTTCTGGACAAGCTTTTGTCCAGAAAGGGCGAAATCGCCGCGTTTGATGTATTGGTTTGATGTATTGGCGCCTAGTATCTCGATACGCCGCGAATGAATTCGCGCGAAATGATTCGCGGCGAATTCGCCTTTTCTGGACAAGCTCTAAGTTCTTAAAACGCGCGTTAGCAAAGCGCGCGTTTGCAAGCGCCTAATGTGTACCCGCTCTAAAAGATATCTACACTACGTGCATACGGCATGGATGCCCGCATGCGGGCGCAAACACGCATGACAATGAAAGGGCCCTTAACCCTAGTTGGCCCTTAACACTTGGCGACAGCGACAGCTCGGCATCTCTGACGCTAAGTGTGCGGAGCTTAGAACAAAATAATATAGGTAGGTATATGAAATTCTCGGCCGCAGCCTGTCGTCGCGTCTAGACGCCCATCCTATCGCCCAGTGTTATATAAGTAGGTATGTAACTTCTGATATACTACCTATATAATTTTTCCTTTAACATCGAGTTTTAATCACAGTCAAAACATGAAAAGTTGGTCGATTTCATTTCGTTAAAATAGAAGAATTAACGCGTGTAAAATGAATCAAACACGTTTCGAATTAAAAAATGTTCATTCTGAACGTTCTGAAAGTAGCTGTTGACTGGCGTTACGGGGTGACAGGTAAATTGTTTCACTCCATACATTTCTGTCAAGTGTCATCTCAGTCTTTCCCTTCTATGCCATTATTATCTTTCACGCATTCTATCCGTCTTATGCCTACCTCTGTACCGTTTCTGAAACTGGTTCCTAAACCTGAGGGGACAACCTCGAACCCAGTGTGTGAGGGAAATGCCTGTTGAGTCACATTACATCCCGGCGCTTTGAGACCAGAGACGACGGCAATCGGTTTTAGTAGGTTCAAGTCCGACACACCCTGTGGCGTTTCCCCACGAAAAAAGTATACTTACTATTCCTTTTAGCAATGGCAACCGCTCTGTTGGTCAAAACAATTTGAGGGCAATTTCAGTATTTCCAACTCCTCAGAAAACCGCCAACTTTTAGTACATTGTTTACGATCGCAAAAGATATAATATTTGGTCGGTGGAGACTGGAGACCCACCTTAAAACTATTTTTAATGAATTCTATCGCGTTTTATTTGGTATTTTATTACACTGATCCCGCAGTCGTTTGCTTTTCAGCAGCCAAGGTGGTGGGGAGACTAAAACTCGACAAAACCCATCAAAAATAGTTTTATTTCAGTGTGTGATATTCGCTTGAACTCATAACAATACCGCTTTAAGTTGCTGACGGCTTCTTAGATCGACCTCAGCACACTATGATTTTAAAGCACAGTATTCAGCCAGTTCCACAAAGATGTGGCTGAGGAATACTCCTGCTGAGATCACTCTACATTAAATAAAACAATGTATAGTGTAAAACTATTTTATTGCGGCAACACCTTAATCCTCATTGTCTTCGTTGTCGCTGTCAGCGTTGATGTTGAAGTAACGAAGCTCGTATGACTCGTGCGCGGACGCAACCACTCGGAGCCAGTCACGGAGGTTGTTCTTCTTGAGGTAACGCTTGGTCAGGTACTTCAGATACCTCTTTGAGAAGGGAATGTCTGGAATTGAAAAGAAAGAGACATTAGTGCATTGAGTATTCATGATTATTGTCATAGGGATTTCTCATTTGTGTCCTAAGTTTGCACTTTGGAGCCCCATGACTGCTTATTGCTATTGGCTATTTGTAGATTGGCTTTTTCGGTAGCGAGAGCCTTACCAGAGCCTAGTTCATTTAGAAGGTGAGGTTGGCTTGGACACTGAAGTCTTAGTGGGATACCCGTACACCTATTAGTACAATAAACATGATTATGCTAGATTTATTTTGAACCATGCATTGTTAAAAAAAATATCAAGAAGCTGTAGCTTCTGGACCGTAATGCTGTATAAATAATTTTAGTGTTGTTCCTAATTAACTGCATAATACGGTCTCTGCCTCGTAGCATTTATTATAGTATGCTTATTATTTCGCCTTTTGATTTTAAGGGAGTGACTGCCGTCTGACCTCATAACTGAGAAAACCCTACACCAGGACTCTGTCTATCAGGAGGTGTACTGGTTTGCAGGTGTGGTTAGTCCTACCTTACTATTTTTGGGCCCAAAGTCAACCTCAAACAACCAGACTCAAGGTCGCCTGCAAGCCAATACATCTCTGATTGACAGACAAGTGTCAGACTGCAGTTATAGTCGAATTTTTAATTAACGATATCAATTGACAATAGCTAATGTCACTTCGTCAAATAATGTTGCTATATTCAGTAATAGTGATGCAACTGATGCATTCCGTTCCCGTTCAACCGTATGAAATGAATGATGAAGGATCTTTTAATCTTTTCTTACTATACTTTTCTTACTTAAAAAGAACTGCTACTACTAACTTTACAATACGTATAATTACTATTTTACAATAAAATATCGGCAGTATGACGCTCTAGCCATTCACTAGGCTATCCATGCTATTTCATTCATTCATCATGATAATTATGTCAAAATTAGTTCACTTTGTCACAACACTATTTTTTTTCATCAATAACTTACAACCCAGTAAACGTCAGATAGCTTCATCTAATTATAAATCTGACTATAAATAAAATCTAAAATTAACTAAATCATGTATGAAAGTAGAAGAGTGGACCTAGGAAAGTGCATGATTTGGATAAAAAATTGCGATTGGTGATTGGAAGAATAGTTAATAATAACATAATAATTTAAACACATCTGCCTGTTTCTGCTCTTATATCTTCTAAACTTAGAATGTGGATAGTTTTCACTGTTAAATAAATTTTTGTACAGGTTTGTAGGCATAATACTTAACTCAATAGGTACTGAGAGGTACCTGTGCGAAGCAAGGGCTAGTGATATTAGAGATCCCAATGTTGATAAGTGACCACAGAAAAATAGTTAAGAAGAATAATGTCACTTGCTCACACTGGGATGTCTTGGGTTTGAATCAGTTATGGAAAAGTTATATGGAGAATTAACTATTGTCTGGGGCTGCAGTTGCCCCCACCTAGAAACTATTTTAGCAGAGGCACAGAAAATCTACAGCTATGTCAAATTTTAACATAATCAGGGACCACAAACTCTTAAAGCAGTAATTATTTCAATATTACTTAACTTCCATAGTTTGAATCAGACTCAGTCAGAAGTAGTCTTTTATTATATAAGTGTTCTGCGTCTTGTAAATCAACTGATAAATTCAATGAAATAAATATATACACAACATACCATAAGAGTAAGAGAATGCTAGACCACATAACACTAGTATCCGTCGACATTGATGGTTATAGTTAAGTAATATTGAAATTACACTGCTTTAGGAGTAAGGCCCCAGTTCATTAGTATAGGTATGAAATGGTAGCACAATAATTATTTTCCCTATAAGATAATTTAACTTGTAACAGCAAAAAATACAAATATTATCAATGACAAAATAACAGTGCACATTGTAAATGTTTTGAGCATTATTTGTAGGTGGAGGCACGCCTACAGAAATACTTATTCCAGTTTATCATAATAAAAATGATGTAAAGATATGGTAATGAAAGTTATCTTTACAAATTTTGAAATTCAGAATGTTAGCTACAAATACATACACAGGAGCTTGCATCCAAAGACAGAATAATCAATTCCTAGTTCAAAGTTGATCAGTGCCTGATGAGAAGAACAGTCAGTTTTATTGGATTTACACGTTGTGCTTATGTCTCAATATTCACTACAATGAAATGCACATAACCTATAAAAATATTTTTCACTCGAATAATAACTTGTAATGAGTTATAAATTTTTATGTAGCCATGACATCTCCCTTTACTTTACTTATCACACCTTAATATCCTAATAAGGTAAAGAAAATATTTCTCAAAGCCTTGTTTGGTTGCCCAGTGGCAGGTCAGCACGTCATCCACATATTCATTCAAAGTTGAAAATAGCTTGGAAAAAATTGAGATAGGCTAAGAATTTTTATGTAGAAATTACCTGCATTGATGGTGATCTTCGTTTTGTCCCTAGCGATGACAACGTGATTGCCGAGGTTATTTGTTTTGCCCTCAACTTTGACGCGCTCCTTCAAGTATTTCTCGAAGTTGCCTACGTCAAGAATGCTGTCCTCAGTAGGGTGTGTGCAGTCAATCGTGAACTTCAGGTTAATCTTCCGTTTGATTCCTTTACCGCGGATTTTGCCACCTTTGACTCCCTTCTTACCAGTCTTCTGTTGCAATTGGCCTTTTTTAGGCGCAGGCTTCT
The DNA here is from genome assembly GCA_963576445.1 of Lithosia quadra. Taxonomy (NCBI): domain Eukaryota; kingdom Metazoa; phylum Arthropoda; class Insecta; order Lepidoptera; family Erebidae; genus Lithosia; species Lithosia quadra. Next base: position 3,705,782 of record OY754884.1, on the reverse strand, counting down.
TTGTAACTGCCATCTCGGCAACCTGGAATTTTGGCACGTCATTGAAACACACATTTATAATTGATTTATTGAGATTTTACTATTAAATTAACAAATAACCTACCGAACACGTGTGTAACAGTTACCGTAAAAACTGCAAAATGGCCGACGCAAACGTCAACTTTTGGTGAAGTTGATTTTGATTGTCTTTGTCTAGAACTAGGGATGTTTGATATGTTCAATATGTTGTATTCAGTATTGTATTTGAATATCGAGTACAAAAAATGAAGCAATATCACGAATATATCCTAATATTTTTACGGCTATTTACTTTAACCCTTAAATGGGCTGACGAAACAATGAAAAATTTTACGTTTAAAGTGTGGCCTGGTGTGAATAATGATATAAGAAAGTGCTTTACGGAAAATTAAATTAAACTCGCTGAAACTTAGAAAAACGGTTTTTATCCGATGGAAAATTATTACGTGCCAAATAAAATATGGAAAGTACATGTTATTACTTCTTGAGTCTATATATTTATTTTAAGGATTAATATTTAAACAAAAATATACATAAGAATATCATGCGGCTCATTCACAATTTTTTCAATTTCTTTGTCATATTGTTTTTAAAGACATGATCTCTTTGCTCACCATACAAAAATGTGCGTTGATAGCCCCAAGATTTTTGTATATTGTGTTGCATACCTACTATAACGAGATAACAACATTTCGGAATCGGAGTAGCTCGTTTTGTTTCGAATATCAAGTTAGTAAAGCCACAAATAAATCCGTCAACGTCTTACATCGGTATACGGCTCGTTATCCACTTCACCGAAATACTCTTTGAATTGTTATTTGTTTATGATTTTATTGTTTATCTAATTGAAATGCAATGTGAATAGACCACTGACATGTAATAATAAGAATAGACCTATCTATCATGATTTTATCATAATCGTTATACACCTGTTCTCGATACCACCTCTAGAATTGATACAATACAATCACTGAGATGTACGCATCCCTAGTCTGGAGTTGCCATGCATTGCAATAACAACACCAAAAAAAGGAATGTTCTATTAGGCGCCATTCTACTTAAACTTTTTGTTAATGAAGTTATCGATATTGATGAATTTTGACCTACTACTATTGCAATATTAGACAAAAATTTAAAGGTATATAGAAAACAAAAATATAATAAATAACATACCAACGGAAAAGGTAAGTGTTGCCAGCCTTATGAAAGTTTCAGTTCGGAAATTTCGAACAAACTTGTAGTTTTAGAATAAAAAAAAAAGAAAAATATATTTATAAACATTCTACAAATAGCTCAATTTTTTTTATACTACTTATGTGGCAGATAAGCACACGACCCACCTGTTCTTGCCTCTGTAAAAACCTTCTAACGCCCTTCTTGATGAATCCCATAATATATTGTAGTCTCGCTTGGGAAAACCACAGCAGGGCTGGAGATCATTGCACAGATTAAGGGTGGATTGCCTTTGATACTCCACAATATGCATCAATTTGTTGTCAAATAAATTTTATTGTTTGAGTTTGTGGAATAAAGAATTAAAGTGTAAGAGGGCCACAAATTAGGTATATCTAAACCGAATTTTTTTTTGTTTTTATTTATTTTTAATCATCCAAATCAAATAGTAAAATCTTAACAAAGTGTGACGTCATCATTCTTTGCTCCATATTTAGTTCCATGGGTTCACAACCACAACTTCCGTTTTAACTTTTTGTTGGTTTTTGTTTGTTTCGGCGTAATATACATCATCATCCGCCGAGCCGAGTCTTTTCCCTGCTTAGTTAGGACGTAGGGTCCATTTATCTACAAAACGACCGAACTTCACCCATCCTGATTGACCTGGTCTGGCTAGTTATGTATAATTTTGCTACCACGTTGTTACCACTTAGCACTAACACAAACGAAATATATTACCTATACAATTTACATAAATTATTTGATAACACAACTTTTACTACATTATAATACCCACATGGTAGGTATATTAAAATGTTACCGGTAATTTGTAAATATTTTTAGCATCCCAGCGTAGCGGTTATCCCTGATTATTCCTCTGCCTGCCGGTCTGGGCCGCTTTCTTATCCTAATGTGTTTTATCTAGGCTTTACTGGGAGCGACTGCCGTCTGAACTACTCTTTGCCCTTACTTACCTTAGCATACGATCAGGCAGGGTGCAGTCAACGGGGTGCGGGCCGGAACCTCCACGTGGTGCACCTGGGCAACGGAGACGAGCAGCGCCTCCCACTCGCCACGGGAAACGCTGCTGCCTGCGGCCAATCCGGCCGGGGTGGGAGTGGCCCTCTAGAGGGCTGCTCCGAGGCTCTCCACGTATCCCTCTGACCAGCTGATGGCACAGTGGGGAGCGAACGGGGGGCGAGCTGATTGTCTGCGCGCCAACGGTTGGGTGACAGGACGGACTCTACACCCCACCGTCGGCGAAGTGGCGCGATGCTAGCCCTCCCCCTCCTCTCGGGGGGTCGAGGGGGCCATCTTAAAACCGTAGATGGCCTGGGGTCAGCTGGGGTGCGAGGGATATGCCCATTGGGTAACCTTACACCCCGATAATTAAGGCCCGAGACGGCGTGCGGTTTTAGTCGGTTCGATCCCGACATAACCACCCCCGATCGTCGCGGGGGTGGTATCCATGGGGATTTCTGCACGATAAAAAAAAAGGGTGCAGTCAACGACTATCGTCAGAATATGTCCAGAACAGAGATCACGCGGTAGTGCTAGGTATATCTGCTACTTATCTAAATTTTCTGTACATCACCATCGTCCATCCTCCTAGCGATTTCCCGGTTTCGTCAAAAATTTACACTTCGGATACGGGTCCGCTTATTATTTTGATGGTTTTTTGACTTTTACGAGAGCGACTCTCTCCAACCCAGAGAGGAAAGCATGCGTCAGTCTCGTCCGTTGCTTAGCATTTGTACCGAATAGCAGTTGAGGTTGACTTAGGCCTCGAAGATAATCTAACTGTGTTGTACCTAAGTAAGTACCTATATTAGGTACCTAGGTATTGTAAAGACTTGTCCTACATCATTTAGTCATTAGGTATAAGTCATCAATTAATTGTTTTCTTACACAATTTCTTTATCACTCACTTTGCCAAAGATACAATTTCTAACTTTTCCACTTTGTTTTTGTGATTGATTAATTATTATAATATCAATATCCCTACCAAGGTAATTAGTAAGTAATTATGTATTCAAATGGGTCAATTTACCGTATCTACCTAAAGATTTCTGATGACCTATTTATGAATAATAATATGCACCTGCATAAAGTAGGTGCCATCCGAAATAACAGGAAAAGTACCTACCTATTTAAAAGAGGGGCTACTTATTCCATTCTATGTCATAAAATAACCAGTTTGATAATCAGAGGGGAGTGGCAATGGCTCGAGACTATTGTCTTCGCTCCACCTCCTTGGAATTATTTCCCATGAATGAACAACGGCACGGCAGCGGCAGTCGTCGACCGAGGTCACGTTTTTTACCTTACGTGATGTAATGCCTGTGTATTCATACAAATCAAAATTCTCACCTTTGCCGTTTCGTATGGCACGTGAACGCGTTCCATTGCTAGTATTGTAAATGCTTTTTAAAAGTGTTGTGATATTAGGGCAGTGATGAAAGTTCGAAAAGTCGCACATGCGCATTGTTATCGTAGTTCAACACGTCATTCGCGTGAACTTCGTGTCATGTCGTGCTACTCCGCAACAAAAGTCAGTCAGTTTATTTTACGCTGCTCACGGAAATAAACCTATTTTTGTAGTTAACCTCACTTTGTAACCGCAGGTGATTCATAATAACTAACGAGTTTAGTGAAAAGCTTAAATGTCGTTATTGTTATCATGGTGGTGTATTTCTAAAGTGTAATAAGACGTCAGCGTTTTATAATGTTCGGTAAAGTGAATGTGCGTAAGATCGATTTTCGTGACAAACTATGATAACAGTCAAGGTGCCTCACAAATGTTGCTAAGATGGATAATTGTTTTGCCGTCTGCGGCTGTGACAATTTCGAAGGGGTAACTAAATCTGATTTGGATCGTTTTACGGATAGTATAGAAAACATTCTCAATGATGAAAAAGGCAGGAGGCTCTTCAGAAACTTCATGTACACGTCCAAGTTAAAGGCTGGACGTCGCACACTGGATTTCTGGGAGCATAACGAAAGATTACTTGGATATAAAGAAAATGGTGAAAGTGTATCATTTCCAAGTTACCTCAGAGACGTGGACCGTTTGATAGATGAAGCGGAGAGAATAGATGACATAGATTTTGCTACAATGGAGCGACTGAATATCGCGCGGGAATCAGGCAGTAAGGAGGAAATTATTGAAGCGTTGAAAGTATTGAAAGCAGAAGCAACGAAAGCCCTCAGAAGAGAATACAGCGCCTTTAGAAGACATTTTGTACCAGCTAAATAAATTGCACGATAGCAGAGCACGCGCGGTGCTTGTATTTAAAATTAATTTAGATTTTAAAATTACGCGCCAAGTACACTCACTTTCTACACATAGGTTAAGAGCTAGTGCTAGGATTTTGTCGAAACATTGTGTGCTGAACAAAGCTGTGTGCCAGAGTAAAGTCGTAAATTCGTACAACAGCAATTTACACCGATTTTACTGTGTTTTTAGCCAAGCTAAGCTTTATACGAAAGGATTTTCAAGTCTAATCACAATTTTCTACATAGAAAACGTTATGGCTGTTATTTTTTTATTAGTCCCAAAGAGGCATACCATACAATGATTGATGTACCTATATACTTAAAAGATTGAAAGGAGAAAGGGTGCATGTGATAAAGAATGTCCATTTAGATCTGAAACAGTGTAATAAAAATCCTACTGAAAAACGATTTTCTTGGGAACTGATTTGTCTATTACACCTTTAACCTTTGTAACCGCGTCGTCGGACTCATCGGTAATATTATGTTGGAAATAATAACATAGTTATGAATCCCTCCATATTGTATTTTGTTGATGTAAGAACATTTAGGTATGTAAAATAGCTTGTTGTAGCTTATTGTGTTGACAGGAAAATAAATTATGTATTTATTATCAATTATAAAATTGTGGTTTCAATGTCCTATAAATAAAACATTGAAGTATATTATATCGGTACCTACATACAGTAGTTTTAATTTGGCACGCGCGTCGGGCAGAAGAGTGTAAGTCCGTAAGCTTGCTTCGGTTTATCAGCATTTTGCCAGGGAGTGAATGGTCCAACAACGACTTGCTGCTCAACTGATTGGACAGATTTTTTTTTATACCGCTTAGGCAGACAGTGGGGAAAAGCGGAAGATACGGGCAGGAATACAATGATCACTATTTATTCTGTGATTTTAGTATGTCTAATCAGATCAAAGCAATTTATTAACCTTGTAAGTATTAGGTTAACACTGACACCTGAGCTGGCATGAATGAAACTCGACGCGTTCAAAGTGTTGAGTCACCTACCGATCGGCGTTATAACATCGAGATCTGAGAGCCCCCAGATATAATGGCTTTTTTTGGCATGCACAAACATTTTACATGCGAGACCGATTGTACGGAACAAAAAAAATTGTCGTGGTCGCGAAATGCCACTAAAACTATGTCAAAGGTACACGAACACGACGAAGTTTCGTATTCGGCTGATGTGGCACACAAATTCGGCTACGTGATTCAGTGTGTCTGACTGCTTCCCGTCGTGGTTCATCTCCGACAATCGAACCGAACTTCCGATCGCGGACTCGTGTCTCCCCTAGGGGAGACAACAGGACTTCTATAGTACTGATGTCTCCCCTAGGCGGGGGAGACATCAGTACTTACTTTTAATGTTATATTTTGAGTACTTACTCGTATCTCCCTTTGTCATAGGTAGGTACATTGAAACCATTAAAGAAAAAAATACATTTGTCACAGGCATACCTACCTACCTACGCATTACAATAAGTTCTTACTTATATAAATAATATAACCACATACACGTAATATAAAATTTTATTTCGCTTATACTTACTGTAACGGAAAACTAAAGAAGATAGGTACAACAAAATCAACGCATTTTTTCCAAGAAATGCCCTACACTGATCTCTCATGTGTCTCTTTCGGTTTGAATTTTTCTTCTTTTACTGGAATGGGTCTCATTTTCAACGTTTAGGATTGCAATTTTATTTATAGACATATCCTTTTCTAACACCGAAAAGAGCTTTGCGATCGTCACATAATTCTTGTTAATTTGCCGATTAAGTTTCGAATGCCATCCTTCCGCAAAATTATTGGTCCGGTGGCGTTGATCATAAATGCACCATTCCGTTATACAATGCTCATTTTTCAACCAAGTTTTTTCCATATATTCTAAAAATGACTTTAATTTTATTTCATCAAATTCTTTACACCGGTCTTTTATGTATTCATATCCCTCTAAGATCTTATCCCGAGGCAACAGTGGAAGCACTGCACACAAACCTACGATTTGGCGATGTAGTTTCAATTTAATGTTGTTGATTTTGGCCTTTCTCCAAATACAATTAATGATCATGATTAATGAATTGTCGTCCGCGATCGAACTTCCGTACCGTATAATGTGTTACTACTTATATAAAATACGTTACCAGTGTTGTCACCGAACTTACGGAAACGTAATTCGGGATGTGTCGTAAGACTCGCAGAACTTCAGTCGCGTACTTTCGGCATAGTGTGCTGAAACACTAATGGACCACGAAGTGCGACCTACTGAGCGTTCGAGCATGGTTTGAAACGTATTTTATAAGATTTATGTGTAAAAAAAATTATTCAAAGCAGATGGTCTAAACATTTTGGTGCTAAGTAATATTTTCAAATTATTCAGGTAATTCTATGGTCGGATTCCTTACTATGCAGATGAAAGACAAAAAGATGCATTAATTAACCGGGTCTTCATACCATTAGCATTTTTTATACAAATACGAATACGATACGCTTACTATTCGAAAGAAATTTCGTACTAGCCCTACTAGTCTAACAGAACCTCATGAAAAAATTAAAATCTGACATCCATTAGTTATTATATTCATCATTTAATGAAATTGCACAATAAATGTACATTACATTAGAAATTATAGCTCCATCAATTTATAGAGCTCAGGGGCCTTGTAGGCCTGCAATCCTTTCACCTTTAAGTTACACATGCATACACAGCTCTTCATACAAATATGGCTCCTATTTTTCAAATTATTTATGAATACACATAAATATTACATAGAAGTACAGAAAATAAATTTAATAATTTCATTGAGATAAATTGATAGTATTATAAAATTATGAATACAGCGACGCTCCGATTTTTTGTCGATAGTGATAGTAGTATAGATATTATGACTTAGAATAATTTAGTCAACTTCAGGTGTTCAATATTTTATAATTGAGGCTATTTGACAGTGAACAATAATATTTGCAATTAGTGATATCGGCTCAAATAAATGATCCTAGAGCAATTTGCAACTAAATGTTTAGGTACCCTATTATTTTTATTTAAGTACTAATAGAAAAGAAAAAAAAAAATTAAGTTGACATCTTGGGAACAAGAACGGTCCGGATTTGTCAAATTTTGACAATTTTTTTTGTCAGGTGACAAAATTGGCAATGGAATCCGTACTAAACGTCTGACGTCATGTTGCCTAATATAGCGTTTGGGCGGGCTATTGAAATAATATACCACTAGCCAAGCTTTTTAGAGCAAAAATTGTGTTACGCTTTCGTAGAATGAGGCCATAGGAGAGAAGTACGGAACATAGCAACTAGATAAATTATTTAACGAGTATTAACGCCTATCTGTATAGGTATAGCGCGCCTTTAGGTATGTAAAAATGACAGAAGATGTTGACGGCATTTGCGATAACATAGTTCTAGTTTTAGCTAGCTAGTAGTTACAACTGTTACAAGCTTGACTATATCAATGTATACTACATACTGTCAAATATCATTTTAACTATCGACAAAAAAATCGTGTTACACATAACAAATGAGACGCCACATATTGACATCATAAAATATTCTTATCATTCCATTCATACAGAAAAAAAAACATAGCTCTTAAAACTAAATCATAACTTACAATAAAATTTTATATTTTCGAAATAAATTCCATTAATATCTTATCATTATCACATTTGAGTCCATGTCTCGATGTTAAAACCATGTTTAAAACTAGCGGTGATCATGCATATTCATCCACCAAAACCACTAATACATTACGTACATTTATACTTAATTTTGATGCAGGTTCCAAGATAGTTTCATCTTTCCCTGGGACTATCCGAGTATCATTACTCTTGATACACTACTGTTGATCCTGGCATACAGGAGTTACAATATTATGTATGGGCGCAGTTGATAAAATATATAATTGATCTCATAAACCCTAAGGCTTGTTTGCAAGAGAAATAAATAATTTGTTCCTAGGCACCTAGGCCTACACCGTTCAAAATAATACTGTTGTACATACTAAATTACTCCACTCAAACAATGTGTTGCCATATTGCGTGATAAATGTGATAATGTTTTGGAGGGCTTTTAGAATACAGTAAATCTATTGGTTATTCATTAGCCAATTTGATTAATTAATCAATTATTAAATTTTATAAATTATTTCATTACGTACATATTTTCATCATAATTTCTTAATTCATTATTTAAAATTCAAATCATTATCATTTTGTTACAGCATGTTTGCGTGAGTGAAAAAATATGGTTTGAATGCTTACTTTACATTTTTTTATGAAAGTATTTAGCAGTGCATTCTTATTTTTTTAATGTTGATGCTTTAAGCATTTTTTTTTGCAGATGGTAATTCTTTTTTCCTTTCTCACAATTAAATATACTTCAAGTGCAAATTCATATTATGTAATACTCTTTTTAAAAATAATTTGTTGTTTATAAGATAATCTTTATCAGGTTAAATTTCTGACTACGGAGCACTTGAGTATATCACGGTCTTGGTGTTAAAATGTACAATATAATGCATGATCACCATTTCATTCAATAAAAATATATGTAGGTATACTTTCATCACTGCACTTTACCATATAAGTTACAGACCACAAACACCATTAAATAGCAGAGCACTAAGTTTTCTTCCATGAGTAATACATTTCCAAAGGTTTGTTTGCCTGAAATTGAAACGAAATATAATTAAATAAGTATACTTTTGGGTGTATGGGACTCCATTAAACCAACATGGCCCCTTAGATCTTAGGGACAGAACTTCACCTTAAGCCGGTATGCTTGGAGATTGACAGGTGAGGTTCTGACGCAGATCTTGAGGTTGAGAGGTGTGACGGACAGCTTTCGGCAGGTATATAATTACATAAGGTACCAGGCTTTTGACACATCAGATGGAAGAGGAAACTCAGTTCTTTTAGATACTATGTTTGGCTTGGAACGAAGATGGAATAGAGTTAAAGTATGTATATTACCTTCCAGAATTTATCGTTGATCTGGCGTAGTGTTTGCGAGCCTGCTAACGGCACGAACTGGCCAGGTGCTGGGGCTACGTAGATGCAGAAGTTGAGGAGGCGGTACGCCTCAGGCAGCTCGGCGTCGAGGTCTAGCGTCAACCGCATTGCTAAGTATTTGCTTAGGTGATCCACTGAAAGTTAAAAATTACAAGAATTATAATATGAAATAGGGAACCCCTATTTCATTCAATTAAGTAATTATAAGATTGTGTGAATCTGATATTCACAATATAAATTATACAAAGAACATTATGATGATGGACCAATGGCGCTGCTCAGTGAAAATAGGGACAGAAGCCTGAGTGATGAAGTAGGAAATTTCTTTCCCAATGTGAAAAAGTATTGCAAAAGTAATAATATTTACCAGATGCATTAGCAGTAGTCTTCAAATATCTAACGGAGCTATCTCGCAGTGCCCTCATTAGGTGTGTGTCTCCGGCCATCTCTGTAGGGTGTGGCTTGAACACCAGCTCTACCTCATTGGGGTTTAATGGCTCCCCTTCACCTTCCGTGTCCATTGAATTTTCTCCTTCTGTTCTGAAGTGAGAAACATTGCATTTCTAAATATAATGTTACTATACTTTTTAACGATACTAATTCCACGCTTATTCCCACTACACTGTAACTCTTGTACGCCAAGATCAACAGTAGTGACATACACACGCTGAGTAGTGACATTCGAGAAGTCCTAGAGATTGTTAAACTGTCTTAGAACCCACAGCAATATCAATCAGAAGTATATCTTTTTTTTTTATACCACTTAGGTGGCAGACAAGCACACGGCCCACCTGATGGGAAGGTCTTTAATTCCAGGTGGGAGGGAATTTCATTTCATTGTTACTATTATTTTAATAATGTTGTTGAATTGTTTTCAACTTACTTTTTAATCTGAATTTATCTCACTATTGTATTTGGTTCTGCTGCAATGGTAGTGTATGGTATAGTAAATAAAAAATGAGCATTGGGTTGGATTGCATTATGGCCTACTGAGTCTAATTATGAAAGCTAATGAGAAAACATACATCATTATCTGAGAGCACCCCGGAGTCTGTGTCTACTTCAGATTTGGTTTAGTTTAGATGTATTTAGTTGGACAAATGCAGTTATGATATTATGATACATAGCAGTCTAATAAGAACAAAGATGATTATTTTAATGCTTACAATTGGATTTTGCTAATACTTAACAATGTGACTAGGAGTGCCCAAACAAATAATTGTGAAGTTTATTGATACTAATATTATAATATGTGAGTCTGAGAAGATGTTTGTTACTCAATCACGGAATAATAGCTAAACGGATTCGAAAAATCCGATCTTCTCACCGAATAATATTTGGTACAGAGATAGATAGTCTGGAATGACACATAGGCTACTTTTTATTACTGGAATAGGTTTCCATGGTACTAGGGATGGGCATGTGTTCCATGTGAGCTAAACTGTGGATGACAGCAAGTTCCATATTTAATTGCCACAGTTAAATCAGATAAGAGGTAAAACTAACAAATAAACTGAACACCACCATACCTGCCATCACTTGATTCACTCTCTTCACTCCTTTCTGATGTCAGGATGGACTTGGCCCTTTTAGTGGTGCTGGTGTTTTTTGACACCGAACTAATATTGGACGGTACTGGCGATGGTGTACTTCTCACAGACGCTGGGTTAGAAGTCGACTGTCCAGATGGTGGTGGATTACCAGTAGTAGAAGTCCCGTCTTTAGGTGCCGGAGTAGTCACACTACCATTTTGAGCGGGTGTTTCGGAACTACCATTCGTATTAGGCGTATTAGTATTCTCTTCATGATTTTTTCTCGATCTCTGAGGCCTATTCTGAGATTGTAGCTTAATTCCTTCAGTGATTGAATTCACTAACGAGGCTTGCGAGTGCGACATACTCAGTTTAGCTAACACACGCTCCTGGTGGGCTTCATACTCATCTCTGCTGGGGTAAATCTTTGATATCAATAAATCGAAGTTGGGATCCGGCCTAAGAGATCGCTTGGATACCAACTTCTTTCGACAGGTTGGACATTCTTTGTTACCTGAACGTAAAGCAGTTATAATACAGTCGTTACAGAACCTATGGAGGCATTCTTTCGTCGTCATAGTCTTTTTGAGCATATCCAAACATATAGGACACATCAATTCACTGTGCAAGCTTCGCGGGGACACCGCGATTTCAGTAGCGTCTGTTATCACCTCCTGCGGAGTGCGGTGGAGTTCATAGAGGGAAAGTTCCCATGTTTTGTTCTGGGACGGCTCCGTAGACGACATTTTTGCGCTTTATAAATGTTTTTTTATTTATAAACAATTATATTATTTTGTTAAAATGACAACTTCGACGGCAGCCACCATGTTGGCTGTACTAATGTGTTGCCAACTGCTAAAAAATAAAAATGTTTGTCCATAAAGCATAAAGCATTAGACAGACCATGCCATAAAGAGCCCGTGGAGCCCGTAAAGCCTCTAACTAAATCGTCACACATTTGCAAACTTAAAATAAACCAGGGGTACAGCGGAGCAAAACCCAAAAATTACTTGTTTAATTAAATCGTTAACTAATTACAATTGATTACATTTATTTTATGTTTTATGTTAGTAGTTACGCAATGGTTAATTTAGGGCAATAAAATTAAGTTTGTAGTATAGTTAGTATTTTATCTATCGATTCTGAAATAGATTGGTACCTAGTTATGGGGCTAATAGAGTTATAATACTTTCACTCTTAGGTAGATACGTGATTGAAGAACGTGTTAGATTAGATCGTTTTTGCACGTAAACGTCCTAAGGATTTTTTTTGTTCTGTGACATAAACGTAACCATAACGCAACGTCCAACGTCTACGTCTCTTGCAGACATATATTTATTTGGTTTGGGCCCGCCAACATCTATTCTAGAGGGCCAAACCAACCTCATCTGCTCGCCTCTATACACGCTAAATGATTAATTACACGGTAAGTAGTCGCTCCCATAAAAGCTAGAGATAGGACAGGAGAGCGAAGCCTAGACTTCAAAGTACCTTGGATACAACCAGGACTAATGTTATGTTGATAAGATATTATTTTTATTCCCTTTTATCCGTCGCGTGAGTCGCGTTCGTCCGCATTGATAAAAAGCGCCTGAAAATTTCGACATAATAATAAATTATTGATAGATATGTGTGTTGTCAACTGCTCAAGCGCAGGAGTTTTACACCGTAATACACTTTTGATTGCCTATGGACCCTATGGTATCTACTGAAAGTCTATTATAAGTTCATTACTAGCAGTTGCCCACGACTCGACTCAAATGAAGTTTTGATCCCGTTCACCTAGGGTGTGATACTACGACTTAGCACAATGCCTGTTCTCACATCTACCGAATAGGCAGGTAGGACACGACGGTATCTCCCGTCTGAAATGAGCTGTTCCTCTGGGGTATTACTGGTATTACCTCGGCCCTACAGAACACCGCGGCCATAATAACCATCGTGTTGAGTTCCCGCCGGTAAGTAGGGTAGCCAGAGCTCACTGTATCCCTCCTCTCCCCACCCCTTCCTAGTCTCCCCACCTCTTCCTAGCCCCCACCCTTCCCTTCAGGGTAGGCAGCGTTGAAAAGAATCGATTAAGTAGTTTGGAAGGAGTCCGACACCATCGGAGTTCGAGATTTTTATGTTACTATTCGATATAATGGTGGTGTATGTCTGTTATCTTGGGTTTTGCGGGATCGACTGCCATCTTACTTTGCTTCCAACCTTGACAACTCCACTAAAGCCTTGCCCGTCAATCATCAGTGGCTGTTAAGGTACCCATTGGTTCGAACCCATGGTTTTAACGCACTGGTAACCGCTTAACATTAGGCAAATTTGATCTTTAGTCAATTAAAAACAAAAAAACTTTTTTAATATTATATAATTTCTAAAATGACCTATTTATTACATAAGTTAAAACCTTAAAACATAAATCTATTATCCGGTTGTCAACACAATAGGATTAGAGTTTCCAGATTGTACTGGAATTATGTACGAACCGGTATTGGAATTGACCTTCTGTTCTGTCAGCGGAATCAATGTGTAGACAGAGTTAGGATTTTGACCCTGAACTTGGTTATAAGACGGGTTAGAAAATACCACTTTTGGCTGGTTATCCTGTCCGTTGACGACAATTCCTTGCGTAGATGGTTGGGTTAAAACTACAGCTTGCTGGCCCGGCTGGTTGGATTGAGGCACAAGAACGGTCTGCTGGCTCGGCACTTGTTGTTGAACGTATATGACTCCTGTACTAGGTTGTGGAGACTGTTGGTTTGTCGCTAACACAATTGGAGTTACTTGCTGAACAGCTGGTTGATTAGAATTCGCGTTTCCTACAACCACTGGTTGTGCTTGGACACCTGATCGTGACGCAACTGTTATTACTGGCTGGTACTGCGGCTGATTGGAATAGACTTGTTGCCCTTGTTGATATCCTTGCTGTTGATTTGTGGCTGGTTGAAATCCTTGAGTGATGATTGGTTGAGTACTTTGTACATTTGTGCTCGGTTGATAAACTTGATTGGATGTTGGTTGAGTGTTTTGCACAATTGCGTTTGGCTGGTATACTTGATTAGTGATCACTGGAGGATTTTGCACGTTTGTATTTGGCTGATACCCTTGAACTTGGATTGGTTGCGGGTTCTGTACATTTGTGTTCGGTTGATATCCTTGAACTTGAATCGGTTGCGGATTCTGTGCGTTTGTATTCGGTTGATATCCTTGAATTTGAATCGGTTGTGGGTTCTGTACGTTTGTATTTGGCTGATATCCTTGAATTTGGATCGGTTGTTGGTTCTGTACGTTTGTATTTGGCTGATATCCTTGAATTTGGATCGGTTGTTGGTTCTGTACGTTTGTGTTCGGTTGATATCCTTGAACTTGGATTTGTTGCGGGTTCTGTGCGTTTGTATTCGGTTGATATCCTTGAATTTGAATCGGTTGCGGGTTCTGTACGTTCTGTTGATATCCTTGAATTTGAACCGGCTGAGCGCTTTGTGCATTTGTGTTGACTTCATTGGTGATCGGTGGAGCATTTTGTATATTTGTGTTCGGTTGATATCCTTGGTTGGAGTTTTGCTGAGGGCTGTTTGCGTTGGCTCTGTCTTGGAGGTTTTTGAAGGCATCAGCCGGTATAAACACACCAGCAACTAAGTTCTGTGGCATCGGTAGGCCATTGGTAACGGCCATGAGACCTAACGCTGCAACCTAGAAGAATATTCAAGTGTTAAAAAACCAGAATAACTAACATTCACATTACCTATCTAACTTTTTGAAACAAAATCCAGGCTGTACATACTGTACAAGCTAATAATATAACCATAGCAAGGCAAACTGTTTGAAGAATTGTCTTGAAAATATTAGAATTGATTTCAGTCAAAAGTAAAGTCACAATGGTTAAATAATAGAATAAAAGAATTAGGCACGGCATGTGATCAACGTCAAAGGTTATATTCCCAGTCTAGATACCAAATTATTTTATTTTGTTTACTAAAAAATAAATAAAATTCAACATTAACTTACCAAATATAACGCGTTCATTTTGATGTCACTACACATTCTGTCTGATAACAATTGCATTGGTATCGTTATATATCATAACTATGACCAGTAAGGCCTATTAGTATTACTTACCTAATGGCTTTTATAATTATATTTTCCGTAATATATATCAATTTAAAAAATCCACTTGTGGTTAATGAACCATTACCTTTAACTATGCTTTTCACGAATAGACATTTTAATGCAGATAATTAAAATAATGTGGGTATTTGGATTTTTTTTGATGATTGAGTTTGACTCAGACTACTTAGCTCTTGTTTGACTCAGCTATCGTGGTCAAAATTCTAAGAGATTTAGAAATTAAAATAGTTTATGTTGCACATTACAGGAAAGTAGGTAGGCAGGTACTTTAAATACTGAAGAAAGCATGGTAACAAAGGGAACTTTTAATAATGTTCCTACTACAATTTAACAATAATAACAACAATAATATTTAATAATGTTCCCTTTGTTTAAAAGTGCCCAGGTATTAGATACATTCCGAGTGTCGCAAGAATCACAAGCGCGGTAAATGAAAATATTTTGCAGTAATTGCAATAATGCAGTTTTGTTTCTTTTTGAAAATGAAGGATATATAGGACCTATCTTTTGAGTAAATTTAGGTAATTAATTAGTACGTGGGTACTAGGTATGCGGTCGTGACAGATATCAATCAATCAATTAGCAATCACAGTCTACTGCAGGACATGGGCCTCTTCCAATGTACCTTTCGATTTGCCACCTTTCGCATCCAGTCTACGAATAATTAGTTAATACTCAGAGACATTATGTCTTTGAGTATTGCACCATTGGCCAGTATAATATTTTCAGAGGTTGAGATACTTGAGACCGCAAGTCGGTAAACGGAAGGTAAAACGCCCTCCGGCCAGATAGACGGACGACCTAAAAAGGTAGCTGGGATAGACTGGATGCGAAAGGTAGAAAATCTATAGGTATGGCAACATTTGGAGAGCCCCATGTCCTGCAGTAGACTGTGATGGCTAATTGATTGATTGCACCATTGGCCAAGATATCTTACGTGTACGGACTCAGAGGCATCTATTAATACGGGCATAGGACTTCTTTACTCCAACGACTAATAGGTTTTTTATTTTTCAAATTTGAAGTCTTCATCCAGTTGCTCTCTAAGTATACAACCGACTAGGTACTTAGGTACTTTATACTATAATATTGTAGAGAAAGTTTATAATGAATAAATGACACATGCCGTGAGCTATCATGTCGCGTAGTGTAATTAGGTTGGTATGTGATTAGCACTTTGCAGGCCACTCTGAGTGTAGATTAAAAGCTTTTAAGCATAGAGCATAAAATAAGTATCTAGACACTAAATTGCACATGTTTAACTGCTTTCAGCTCGAAGAATATCGGCCTTATCTACCTATAAAAATAAAAATGGATCACCGAAATAGGTATAAGTGTATAGTATCTTGTGAACGACAGCACCAATTTGGATAATTCCTTTCATAAAACAAACAAACTATGGTAAATATCCCAACATCCGGCACCACTATTATAATGTTTGGAATGTTCCTAACTGTATACCTATTTGTAATGACTAATTAGTAATTAGAGAGTGCAAAAATGATTAACCAAATGTTTAATTTTGATTGTAATAACTTGTTACCATGTTTCTCGCATTATGTAGGTATCTATAGGTATTATTACAAAATTGTAAGTAAAGTAGCTGTGGTTGCAATGAAAGACTGGGTATTCTTTAGATGAAAGACTGGGTATTCTTTAGATGAAAGACTGGGTATTCTTTACATATTTATTAATCGTTACATAAACTTCCATTTCCATTTTTATTACGCGCGAACAACAACCTCTTATTTTTGAAGAAATTAAAAAAAAATGGGCTAGGTACCTACGTTAAGTGTATGCCATTTTTAGTAAGGTCTTGGTCAGATTCAAAGCCTGCCGTATGTTTAATTGCAATTGGTTGAGTTGAACCGGAGATATGACCAAAAAACGATAAGCAAACTCCGTACGGGCGGAGCCGTGGGCACAGGCTAGTTATAGATACCTACTTATATAGGTATTATCAAGGTAATCCTTTGCAACAATTCTCTGAGCATATCTCATTTAAAAGCGCCCTCATAATTCTTCAACTAGATTACTTACGGGACCTAAAGCTACCTGGGTACGGAACCGGGGCGTATCGCTAGTTCAATGCATTACAATTTTACAAGCAATCTCACAGCCATATACGTAGTGTTGCCATATGTACCTACGTTTTCGAGTGAATTGTACCGATTTCAAATGTTTTTCACAGATAACACAATTATTTTTTTAAATTTTACTCAGAGAGATGCTACGGTATACCTGCCTTCCCATTAAAGGAACTATAATAATTATGAACTAAACTGCATTATCACTTTTACCCAAAAAAATCATTTAGTAACACTGGAGAAAGTTAACTGGACTAGAATATTTTACTTTTACTTTTTATTAAAATTAGCCCTAAGTCAAGTAGGTTAAAAATACTAGCAGTTAACCGCGACTTTGCCCGCACGCAGTTCCGATCCCGTTTCAGTAACCCATGCCCCATGGGAACCTTTTCTAGTCGTTAGAGAGCGTCATTAAGTAACAAATATAGAAACATCTAAACTTACAGACATCCTCACAAACGTACAAATTACAAATACGAGCAAGTTAGTAGTAAGTAGTAGGATAATGTTAGTAGGATAGGCGATAGGCGGATAGCAGGACATCTTCAATTTTGGTCTACTCTGAAAACATATCAAGTGTTTCTCTAGGTTCCTAGTTTCTTCCTAGGGGAAACGTTTTCCTTTTCCCTGACGTAACTGACATTTCAAAAAAAAAATTGTCTGCATCTTTGGCATCAATTTTACCTACTACCACAAGCTTTTTCTAAATGTGTTCATGCAAATATTTAACATGTACAAATACCTACCTATAATACTGAAAGCTGGCAACACCGCATCCACGAGGCCAATCAAACAAATACCCCACGAACTAGTTTTAACTGTACTCCCGTGTAATTTGTTATGAACACACAATTTGACTTGCTAATGAATACTGCACGATTTTACTGGCCGGTTGTTTTCAACTATTGTTGATTTAATAATAAATCCGATGATTTATTATCTGTAGGTCACCACATTATTATGTACCGTCTAATAAATCATCACATTTATTATCTAGTACGTATGCCTACCTAATAATCTGGTGACCTATAGATTTGTGGGTTCAAGTAACCGCCTAACTGCTGATTTATCGGTACAACAGCCAATGATTTTGTAAAACGAGGTAGATTCGACGTATTTTAACACCTATTTTAAAGGGTGAATCTTGAAATTTGCGTCCACTACTTTGCAGATTTTTAACAAATAAGAATGCCTTCGTGGCTACAACATGGTTGAGTGACATGATTTTTATTGAATTTTTGCTAAATAACGTCCACTCCTATTAAAAGACCCTTCTTGTCTGATACCACAGTCGATACCACTAATGAAACGAGGCTAATTTCCTGCAAAAAATATTGTTTTATTTTAGCTGAACGCCTCGCTCGCGAGTGCTGATAAAATCTATCAAAACTTCTCGCAAAGAGGGGATTATTTCCGTATAGATTTACGAAAATGTTCTTAAAATAGTTTTTTTTATTTTATAGTTAACAGCGTTTCCCAAACTTGATTGGGACTTGGTACAAAATTATAAATATCTTCATCATGACCCACCCTAAAAAAACACGTTGCAATGTCCACCTTAATATAAATAGGTAAAGTTATTTAATATTTTTTATTACTTACTGTCATTGTCCCGGAGATACGACGACTGTATAAATAAAAAATAACTCGAAAATGAATCGCGGTAAAATCCTCAAATAATAGTTTTATTTCATTTTTATCCTCTTATCGTACCTACTCATAGCGATTACCCAGTCGCGTCCAAAGTTTGCAGTTTGGAGTCCGGAGTCCGCTTTTTGTTTTCGTATGTCGGTTTTACCAGGAGCGAATGCCGTCTAACCGATCAACCCCGAGAGGACAGTCTGCGCCGGAGCCTCGCCCATTGTTTAGTAGGTTTTTTTATGCCGTCACGTCAATATGACTTCACCTCACCTGATGGTAAGCTAATGGTAAAGTCTCTGGAATGGGAGTCGCCATTACAAACACCGATAGTGCCACAATCCACACACTTAAATCAGCCACATAAAAAAAGGTGCACCGACTAACAGTAGGTAGATGCCGGCACGTAACTTGGCCAGGTTTTGGAGTAGTGGGGGTTAAGTTGACGCATCGTGCACTTTGAGCAATCAAATGATTCAAAGAACGAACGAACGGAACGTTGATTCGGTACATAAGACGTCTCTCGGAGACATAATCATACGTCTGCGACGGCGCGACCGCGTCTTCCGCGACCCGCTCATACCTCAAAGGGGACCTAAAAATCGACCTTTGCGCATATGACGCTTCTGGCCAATTTACGCGCATCTGTAAGTTGATGTTGCCAGTTTGGCCTTGGTCTTAAGGTGTCGGTACGTCCCTGTACATCCTATTATTTTATATCAGCTTACGTTATTAATTAAAAAGGGCAAATATGGAATCGTAGGTATATAACGTATGGCCCGACACGCACTTGGCAGCAATTTTATAAGGTATACTTGATTCCGCCTTTCCTGTAGCTGCGTTAATGAGAACTAGTGATGTTAATTGGTTATCGGTTGTCGTATCTATATCGATACTATTATTAAATTGTAAAGTAGCTGTGTCTGTACATTACGGATATTTGAAAAAAAAACTTGGGTTATGTTGAACGATTCTGAAAACAAAAATAGGTATCTTTCGGCAATTCTTATCTGTTTGTTCACGATGGACGCACTCCGCACAAACTACTGAACAGATTGATGTGGTTTGTTTTAAAGGTCTTGGTCAGACTTAAAATTTAACGCAAGTTTGATTAAAATCAGTTGAGTAGAAGATAATAGTCAAAAAATGCGAAAATCACGTCCACGCGTGCAGAGCTGCGAGCATAGGGTTGTTTTATTATAAAATAATTGTTGGTATTCATACCATAAAACAGGGAGATTGCTTTATACCTACATATTTTAATAGTTCTGATTCTGGTGAAAGGTGAATTCTAGATTTTAATAGGCAATAACAGCCAATAAGCAATAGCATTGCATTTCTGAACGCAAGTAAATTGTAAAATCAAATCAATAAAAGATAGAGTTTTGTGAATGATTTATTGAATACTAGCTGCTGCCGTACCCAAGGTTTCACGTCATGAGGTAAATATATTAAAACCCTCTCCAGAATGTAAAAAATACTTTTCTGAAACCCACACTAAAATCGGATCACCGGAATCGGTTAAATGAAACGGTCAAACGCACTCAAGATTTCATGAAATTACTTCTACCTCATGGGGTAAATATTATAATTTCAATCCTTCAAATAGATCCAGACATGATTATAAGTACGAATATTAAATCAGCACAGATAAACAACTTTCTTCAGTAGGTACCTGTATTTGGTTATTACAACTCACTGACTACATCAGAAATGGGATAATGCATTAAATCACTGGGTTCTTGTTCATTCATTAAAGGTAAATTAGTGTTGAGATTACTTGCTGAGTATGGTAAATATACATAAACTTAGAGTGGGCTAGATATACTATATGACTTTTGAATTGGCACCTTGAAGCTATGAAATAATTAGATTTCTAACTATCAACGTAATCAAAGATATAAAACCGCTTATATTCAGATAATCGCAAGGGAATCAAAACCTGTAATTACGGTCGAGGCGGAAGTGGTCCTGCTTAGGGCTGCTTGCAGGCTCTTCGCGTTTCCCTATAACTAGCAAAAGGCAAAGTGGGGAGTAGGCACGGGCGGGCTGGTTCTCCGAGCGCAGGAAAGATTGACAGGATGGCAACCTGTCACCCTATTTTTTTTTTTTATCGTGCGGAAATCCCCATGGATACCACCCCCGTCGGCCATCGGGGGTGGTTATGTCGGGATCGAACCGACTAAAACCGCACGCCGTCTCGGGCCTTAGTAACCGGGGTGTAAGGTTACCCAATGGGCATATCCCTCGCACCCCAGCTGACCCCGGGCCATCTACGGTTTTAAGATGGCCCCCTCGACCCCCCGAAAAGGGGGGTGGGGCGAGCATCGCGCCACTTCGCCGACGGTGGGGTGTAGGGTGACAGGAGGCCGTCCTGTCACCCAACCGTCGGCGCGCAGACAATCAGCTCGCCCGCCGCTCGCTCCCCACTGTGCCATCTGCTAGTCAGAGGGACACGTGGAGAGCCTCGGAGCAGCCCTCTAGAGGGCCACTCCCACCCCGGCCGGATTGGCCGCAGGCAGCAGCGTCTCCCGTGGCGAGTGGGAGGCGCTGCTCGCCTCCGTTGCCCAGGTGCACCACGTGGAGGTTCCGGCCCGCACCCAGGTTCCGGCCCGCACCCGCAACCTGTCACCCTGGCTTCCAATCCGGCTCAGCGGCGGCGCGATGCTTGTCGAAACCTAAGGGGCTCTATCTCGAAGCCGGAGATTGGCCCTGGGTCAGCTGAGATGCTAGGGCAATGCCTTTGCATTTACATTGAACGGGAATTGATCCCGTGACCTCTGACATAGCACTCGAACGAACGCCACGCCACTGGGGTTGACAATAATTATGTGTTATGTATTCGCCCAACAATGGCAACGATAGGATAGATATAGGTTACGATAGGGAAACATAAAAAAATACTGGGTCAAGATATAATATAGTTTGAGAAACGGTGATCTAGCCTACTCTTAATCTGTGTTTATATACCTGTATCCACGTCTGTACCGGACGTTGTGTATTGGCAGTTATTTGGACTCCAATCTCACTGCAGTTATACACATAATTTTCGTTCGTGCAAATATTGAATCAATTGAAAGTGGAGTAAACTCAGTGTGTCTAAGTTTCTTCTTGGTTAGAAATATTTCAAAGAAAATATTTGGTAGGTATATAGCCACCACCAACATCCTCGAGGCCCAACCCGCGTTTATATAAAGCGATGGAATACAGTTTAAATAAGCGATTTATTGTACGAAATCGTAAGTTTGTGAACATGTTATTTATTACTCAACAATTACTCTTGGAGCTGCTTGGAATTTAACATAGGGATAGATTATAGCCTGGAATGATACATAGACTTTTCATTTCTGGAATAGATCTTCATGTGTTCCAGTACAGGGAAAAGATGGCCACACGGGTGAAGCTTCGAACAACAGTTAGCGACATATACTTTTTATTATAATCTTTATGCGAAAATTAGTGCTAAACTTCAGACTCAAACTTGAAGACATTCAACTTTAAAATATCTTGAATGCATTGAGGTGAGCACTAATTATGAACCATAATAGTAAAATTGTTATAATTTATGACGTACATAATGAAGACTTCCATAATAGGTTATGAAGTCTAAATTAAGTACGTTAGGTTAGGACCTAACCTACCTATTTGTATGCATTTGCTGGTCATAAAACGACTACCTGTAGCGGTGTATCTGTGGCCGTAGCGGTGGAGCGGTGGAGCGTTCGACTGTTAAGTGTAAGGTCGAGGGTTCCATTTACTCTCCGTGCAAATACACTTCTTATCAGAAAAATCAAACCACCTTGCAATTGCACCTTATGTCAAATTTCGTATAATATGAATAATACTTATGAGGTTTTCAAATTCTAAATAATTTGTGTATTGTTTAAAAACTAAATACTATTTTTTATTATTAAACAGTTTCATTTAACTCGACCTGTTTGTTTGGCTCAAATCTAGTAATTGAAATTAGAACCCCTTTCAGTTGTCTGATTGCTCTGATATTTGGCAGTCGTCTTTAGTTCTGATGACAATACAATTTTAAATTATTTAACTTAAAAAAAATTACAATTTATTCTGATGAGAAGTATATTTTAGTTTCCGTAGTACCTACTTCAATATTTTCCAAGAAGCGAATGCCATCTGACCTCCACATCCACATCCACAACCCATTGGCGACATCGAAGTTCTATCGCTATGTAGACTAGTTATCGGACTTTTTAAGGCTCCAACTACCCGCAATAACTGCTATAGATGTTCGTATAGCAACTAGGACCGACGGTTTAACGTGCTCTCCGAGATACGGTGGTACCAGAATAGACTACAGTCTGTCTGTAATAGCATAAAAGTTACTTTTTAACCATGGAATAGGTTCATTATCAGAAGACCACGCGGGCGGGTAACAGCTATTATAGTATCTTCATAAATGTATCCTACTTAATTGCAGCAAGGGAACAACTTATCGGCGTTATATCGCAAACTACTCAATCTACTCATTGATAGCTTAATAATAAATTAAGTATCCTCAAGTAACGGTTTTTTTAAGACTGTAACAAAGTCATAGGCATAGCGGAGTCGGTATGATTCAGGCTTTGAGAGAGCCGGTAAGTAGGTTATGTACCTGTTATATTACGTACTTGCTTGCGTTTCATTACCTGGGACCTATTATGAAGCTTGTCTATAAAATACTTGTACCTACAATCATGTGATCAACACATCCAGATTTCAGATGCCGATGGAAAGGAATTTCACTGAAATGACATTCTATTTAATAAAAATCGATGTTTATGATTGGTTATGGGATAGGTAGAGACAACAGCTTACCATGTACCTCTCACGAGTCTTATGTCATTAAAACTATTATGCAAGCATAACGGTTACTGAGGTGGAGTCCAAAAAGTAGTGGTCGCCCATTCTCGAGGGATGCCCCTAGAATGATGAACCTGGTGACCTCTACCCAGACGGTCTCGACAGCTGCTTTTTCATGCTATAAGAGCATTTCACTTCTTCATCGTACGACAGAGAAAGGCATCATCAAACCGCTTGGTTCGCGATGGTATGGACTGCACCGTATGTGGCTGACAACTTTTGTTATCGTGCGGAAATCTCCATGGATACCACCCCCGTCGGCTATCGGGGGTGCCGACTAAAACTGCGTCTCGGGTCTTAATTACCGGGGTGTAAGGTTACCTAATAGGCCCACCCCCGCCTGCTCTTTACTGGACACGTGGAGAGCCTCAAAGCAGCCCTCTAGAGGACCACTCCCACCCCGGCTGGATTTTCCGCAGGCAGCCGTGTCTCCCGTGGCGAGTGGGAGGCGCTGCTGCTCGCCTTCATTACCCGGGTGCGTAAGTGGATGACACCTTAGTAGGAGAGGGTAGAATCAGTTGGAATAGCTCATCGAAATAGTACAAGCGATAAAACAATAAAAATTTGCATACTTACGCGCCATTAGAAGCCATCTTTACTAGGCATTCATTCCTAGAGATGTGTAAGTAATCTTAGTGCGTATGGCGTCATAAAATAGAGGATACGGAGACAATTGACCGAAGATTAGTTATTGACATTAGTTAACCTCGGCTTTTAAAGCGAAATGTATAATAGGCATAATTTTATAGCCATGCGCCATAAAATTATGCATAAACTTGCATACCTATATCAGTCATTGCTCGTGGGTCTACTCAAAGAATAATTAGGTACGTTGTTCTGTTAACCATTGGCATTATTCGCTTTGAAAGCGAGTTGTGACTGAATTCTACTACTCACTACACAACACAAGTTAATTGGACCCATATTAGACCAAACTACACTCGCGCTGCCGACAGTTGAAATAGTTAATTAACCAACTAATTTTAGGATCGGCAGCGCGAGTGTGACGCCCCAGGGTGTTGCACCCGTCCACAGACTACGGTGACCGCTTCCCATCAGGTGAGCAGTGTGCTTGTCTGCTACCTAAGTGGTATAAAAAACCCATATCTATTGCTAGTTTAACTAGCGGATATCCAACACAGTTAAAGAGATTTTCTTTTGTATTATACTTATAGAAATACCAAGATCAATGAAAATTCAAAGTCATATTCATGCATATATTTGCACTGAGCGGGAATCGAACCCACAACCTCTGGCTTATGTCCAACGCGCTACCACCACCTATGTCGCGTCGTCACCGCCACGCGTAGATCAGATATTAGAACCTATGTCGATAAGTGTACATGTGGAGCACTGAATATAGGGTGTTCACTCGTACGATTTGCACCCCAAGCTATCTTTTACAGCCGAGTAGTTCACGACACACTGCATCTATCATTAAAGTGTAATAAGTACAATCGTGCACAAAAGTAAGCTGTAATTAAATAATATTGTCTTTTTTGTTGTGAGTAAATGAAACTATATTGTAGGGTAAACCAAAAATTACCCTATAGACGTTGTTATAATACTGTATACCAGGGGTTCGTGAGTGTTTCCTATAGTCTTCTAAACTGGACTGAGTGTGTTCAAATTTTTCATTCTTCAAAGAAGCAAAGGAACAAAAGTACCTAGCTTTTTTATAAAAAAAACCAATCTATTGATGTGCTAGAACGATGTCGCAAATTAGGTACTTATGTTAGAATAACAAAAATCGCCATTTATTTAAGTTGTTGGGAAAAGGAACTCCTGTATGGGTATTTTCAATTTGTGTATTAACACTTTTCACTCCAACTGTACGGACCCTACAAGACTACAAGGCAATGATGGATCGCTTTAGGAAGCGTTAGCTAATGTGCTTTAAGCGTCGATACATTACATTACGACATGTGTAAAAAATAGTATGACGATTACAGAGTAAATACGAGTATAATATTATAGGACGGTGTGAGTCGTCAGCCCTCTAGACGGCCTCGGAGCGGCCCTCTAGAGGGCTGCTCCGAGGCTCTCCACATGTCCCTCTGACTAGCAGAGGGCACTGTGGGGCGTGCTGATTGTCCGCGAGCCGACGACAGTTGGGTGACGGATGGTCGCCTGTCACCCTACACCTCACCGTCGTCGTCGGCGAAGTGGCGCGATGCTCGCCCCACTTCCAGGGGTCGAGGGGGCCATTTTAAAACCGTAGATGGCCCAGGGTCAGTTGTGTTACGAGAGATATGCCTATTAGGTAATCTTGCACCCCGGTAATTAAGAAATAGGGAGCCCTACTAAAACTGCATTAATGTAAAACTGCAATAATCATAAACCAAGGTATGAAAAAACTTGACATGAAATGACTTGGTGGCAATGCCGACCTCCCTGGCCGGGACACACTGTGATAAAAAACTGTCCCGTTCAAAATAGAACGCGTGGTCACATTAGTAACTAGATATAAGCTCTTTTTCCTCAGGAGTTATTTCTTTAATTACTCGTACACTTAAGGCATGTTAATTAATTAGTCTACTTTTAGTCTATATATATTGTATCGTCTATAATGTATACTTCTTTTTACAAGCGCCGCAACCCACGGCGATATCAAACTTCTATGGATAGACCAGTTCAAGGACCGTTTAGGGCTTCAATTACCCGTAACGACTAGCGACTGACAGAGGTGTTCGTGAGTTAAGCTTGTACCGATGTGCCTGTGTTACATCAAAACGCAGTATCTGCATAAAATTAAATTTTACATGAGATTATTTTAAAAATGCTAATCTTAGGTACATTCTTGGAAGTGATGGCTATGAAATAGATGACGATTTCATAGCCGGATTGACTGCACCCCGCCTGATGATAAGCTGAGGTGGAGTCCAAAAAGTAGTGGTCACCAATATCAAGGGATGCCCTTAGCATGATGATCTCTACCCAGGCGGCCTTGACAGATGCTTTTTCATGCCCCACTTAAAGTACCCGGGATTATAAGTTTTTACAAATAAGAGGTTTTTAAATTGAATAGTCGCGACGGCCGGCTCGACAGAGGGGTTTCAATGTGCCATTTTCAGTTGACCCTCAATCCTAATGCAATATGCAGTAACTGTAGCTCAATCTACCGACAATTTCTAATTCAAATTGTAAATGAAATATCTCAAGACTCAATCGCTTTAATGTAAGTGAAAATCCACCATTAGCATTCAATCATCATTGAAACCTCATGCCCTGGATTTATTACGATTACAGTTTAGAAAGGTTTAGTCGTTTAGATCATTTGCCATTAAAGCCACCCAAGAGTTACGGGCTTTGAACCGCAGACGACTAATTAGTTGAACTAATTAAATCGGCCAAGTGTGGGTCAATAACTCACGCACAAAGGGTTCCTTATCAGGGCAAAACAGTAAATAAGAACCCCATCACCAACCGACGCCGACGCGCGTGACATCCGTGGGCTTCCAAACCTTATAAACGTCAAAGGATAACGGTAACTACTGTCATCAGACTAAGCTTACTATCTACTTATGACAAAAAAAAACTTGTAATGAGTTTGACAAAAAATATAATTTGTTATTGATTTTATTTTTTGAGGATTAATCGATCAGCGTTCGTGTCAAAATTAATGATAAGTAGACTTAATGACAAACGATTCAAAGTTCATTTACTTCTGATACTGTTACTGAACTTGTTTTGCTATTTTTTTCCTCGATGTGTCCTCGGAGTGGCAGAGGTGTAGGTAATACACTCGCATTCCGAATATTATGATAGATACTATATTGTTGGTTCTACGTAATAGGTTAGTGCACGGGAGACAGGCAATTGCTATGAAACATGAAAATAATAGGATTTTATGGAGCGAATATCATCTGATTCCCCAATTACAATTGCCATGAAAATAAAATGCGCCAAGATTCACCCTAGGAAGCACGTGAAATGGCATTAGGTATAGCTAAGTCATTATAATATTTTTTATAGTTTTGTCTCGTCCAAATGAACACGGTGAAGGAGGAAATCCTAATGACTGCCCTAAAGTAACAGCAATGTTTGGAAAACCACCCCAATGTGCTTGCTGCCACATTAACATGCCAGAGCTACACGAAAAGGCTAAAACGAAAACACATAGGTACTGAAGTTGCATTCCACTCCATCTAGCTGACTCGCATAACCCAATGAGTATATATCTCCACTGGGAGATACACTCTATGTAAAAAAAAAGAGAATTAACTATCAACCTTTCTATCAACAAATCTGTTCATAGTCATAGACTGATCACAGTAGAACACAGAGAAAAAAAAAACAAAATAGTTTTGTCTCTCGAATAGGTAACCATGGGGAGCTAGTAATATTTTAAATGTAGAAGCTTATTAATATTTTTAAGTAACAAAAATACAACCCTTCCTTTTTTAAGTCAGTGAACTATCAGAAACCTTCTCCAGAATGTATTTATATAAAATACATTTCTGAAAACAGCTTAAAACTCGCTTCACCCATCGCGACGCGAAATAATCGCGCATCTCTTTTTCAAGTCGGTCAAAGATGTTACTAAATAGGGCCCTTGAATCATAATGATTTCTCAATGACTTGAATAGGTCTTTTAAGGCTAAGCTGAAAGAACCGATTAAGAAAAATTTCCATTCATTCTACGACCGGCACCGGAAAATTTATTGCTGTTTAGAACCCCAGTCTATTGAACGAATGCCGACTGCACTCGTACGCACGTCACTTTGATGACTACGCGGTACAGTTGAACCGCAATTAGGTACGTTGGACAAGAACTTCGTATTAGAGAAGCCTCACCATGACCGCGTAGAAACAGTTCAGTTTCGGAGCAATCCAATACAAGTTTCTAAACTCAACTGATATGATCCCAACATGCTAACTGAATCAGCTTTACGTTTAAACAGTAGGTTACAAGTGAGATTTTTGACGGCCTCTGTGGCGTAGCGGTAGTGCATTCGATGGAGGGTGCGGCTTCGATTCCCGCTCCGTGCAAATATTGGCATTGGTCTGGGTGTTTCTATGTATATTACTTATGTATGTATTTACAAAAACGAAATGTATCTAAGTATCTGCATTCTGGAACCCATAACACAAGCTAGTAAAGCTAAACTTACTTTGGGTTTAGATAGCACTGTGTATTATAGTCGTAGAATATTTAAATATTCATTTTGTCTCTGGTCTGCAACATTAAGGTCCGAAAAATACATAACTTACTTTTTTTATATCTGGACGAGACGTACATAACAGGATTTGAATTCGTGCGAATTGTGTCGTGGTGATGTCAAAGTAAATATGATTTACAAGCTGTCACCTGCAGCTGCGGCAGTAACTAGTAAAATATATTTTCTTTCCAATAAAAAGCTTTGACACTCGTAGCTATATACTGAAGCGAAGTGTTTCCTTCAGTACGACAGTAAGTAATGGCCCGTCGCGTCGCTTTGGAATTATACCCCAGCGGTAAATCGCCATTTCTTATCTACTTTTCTATTAAGGTCAACTTGAAAATGTCGTCTAAGAAAATGTTGACTATGTTTTCGTTTGATTTCTCGACCGGTAAACTGAACATGGTAAATTTATTTCTGTTCTTACGTTTAGTTTATTGAGCGATGCCGGCGTCAACTGCACTCGTAGGCATGACATAATTTCGATGCCTCTGGGATGCCCTAATACAGTATACTGCATTCATATTGGCGTATAAGGTGTATAGGACCGGGCAGGGTCAGACTGGGCCAGAAGGATGGCTGACCTGAATCAAGCCCGGGACCCGAGCTTGTAGTCACGGAACCCGGTGCAATTTTGAAAACCCGGAAACCCGGCAACCAATTTTTTTGAGCTAACATTTGGTTCGGTTTTCTTTAAGGTTGCCGCAAGCCAGGCCCGTGGGGACGCCCGAGCAGTCTGGGGCCCGGACGGCAAATGCCACCATGATTATATGGCCAGTCCGACGCTGGGACAGGGAGTGGCCCTGTAGAGAGCTATTCGAAGGCTCACCATGAGTCCCTGTGACCAGCAGGGGGCACAGTTTCAAGCAAATTTCATCTTTTACAGTTATGTTATCTGTAGGTAAATCTTCTAGTAGGTAGGCCAGCGGTTAAGTCGTAAAATCTGAGGAGCTGAGGTACCGTACATATTTACAGCCTCTTAGCCCACCTACTGGGCCGTCAACACGGGGGTTAACGTGTGTTTCAACTTACAACCGAGTGGCCTATCTTCCTTTGACTAGAATATTCTAACTACCAACTGACCAACGGGATTAACTCGTCTATTTATACTAAGGAATATAAAATCAAGGATGCCTTGCAGGTGCTACTTGTGTGCCACAATACTGTCACAAATCAACATACCTAATAAATAAAGAGAATAAATAAATATTCTACAACATTTTATACGGCGCTAATAACCCAAAATAACCTTAGCTTAACTAGCTTGTGTTATGGGTTCCAGAGTGCGGAAATACTTTTTTCAGATACTTTTAGATACGTACTTACGTTTTTTTTGTAGATATATATTTATGCATACAAATATTTGCACTAAGCGGGAATTTAACCCGCGACCCCTATCATAGCCCTCGTGTTAGTGGTAGGACCCATCGCTGGTGGGACTTCGTGGAGGATTCCGCACAAAAAAGTAATAGATGCTTCTCACGGACTTTGGGACTGGAAATACATCTTAAATTTGTGACTTTCATTTTATAGACTTCACTTAAAACTTACCTCAAGGTGGGAAGAGTTCATATTGACCTGTCTTTTATAAAAAAAAACGTAAAAGATTTCCAAGAGTACACGTATTATAACTCAATCCACTTACAATTTCACTAAGATCACTGTAATGAATCACTAAAGTGATTCATCAGAATACCACATTTTACAAATTCACATCGGTAAGTATCTACATTTTGTTCATCTTGGAGTGAAAGTTAAATCACTTTTAGATTGCGACGAACATTTTTACATTATAATTTTTCTCATCAAATGACATAGTTTTAGTTTTATCGCGAAATCTTGAGAATTCGTGTTCGAGATTTCACGGTGTTTATCTTTTGAAATACTTATAAATTGGTGGAATGCGTGTGTTAACTGATATAACCTCAATCAATTGCCTATTGCAGTCCACTGCTGGACATAGACCTACCCAATGTACGCCATAGCACCCGATTCTCCGCCTTGCGCATCCAGTCTATCCCAGCTACACTTTTCAGGTCGTCCGTCCATCGTGCTGGGGGGCGTCCTACTTTCCGTTTGCCAATTCGCGGTCTCCACTCTAGAGGCGAGCCGAGTTCGAGCGAAACACAAGCGGAGCGAAATTAAATGGAATTTAATTGAAATTAAATTTAATTAAAAATTAAATAAAATTAAATTTTTGATAAATTTAATATTGAATTAAATTTTTGAAAGATTTAAAATTGAATTTAATTTTAAATTGTAATTAAAGCTCGTTCGAGGCTTGTAAGTCGGTGCACACTAGACGAATTTGTGTTCGGCTCGTGCTCGGCTCGCCTATCGTAGACCCGCCCGCTTTAGGACTCGTTTGTTATAACCTAAGTTGAAACAATTTTGTTTAGGCTTAGTTTTTATTCACCAGGGGTCGCAGTTTCGACATTTATCGCTACGACTTTGCTACCGAAATCGCAAGCTAGCGACAAACATCGGTTGCAGTATCAATTCTTGCGTCAAACAGTAGTCTGTACATTTGGGATGATCAGCAATATCGAGATACCGATACATCATTAAGTTTGCGATGATATTCGTTAAGATACCGATAAAAATCGTTAGTTTGGCAAGTAGAGACTACCAAATATCGTTATGTTTACGTTGCTACGAGTTACCGACCGAATAAGTTGTAGCGATAAATGTCGAGACTGCCACCCCTGTCCTGTTAGTCATAATGTAATCTAAACATCCCATCAAAGGATATTCATGAGAGCAAGAAAGTCGCAGTTGACAAGTGCTCAAACCAGCCAATGGTAATTAACCAACGACTTATGAAACTAATCAAGCCAATTTACAAGTTGGAAGCCAATTGAAAGTCTCATTAACTGAGAATTCTAACAAACAGTTCAGTTCTGATCATGACCCTAACAAGCATGTGGACGGAATGCGTTTAACAATTACAACTGACGACACTAGAGTCGACACACACACATGCACACAATACATTAATCAGTGACTACGCGGTAAATTTCTTTCGATAGATAGCACTTCATTTATGTCCCACTGCTGGGCACGGGTCTCCTCTAACTAGAGAGCTGAGAGGGTTTCTTAATCTACACACGCTGGCCTAATGCGCGTTGGTCGGTACTTTCTTTAAAAGTAGCTGAAAAAAACTTAATAAGCTTGTTTTGTGTAGTGTAATACCTAGTGTAAAATCCGCAGTGATAGCAAGGAAAAATATACAAGAATCACATTTCAATCAAGTTTGGGTAACACATTGCAGCTCAAAATTCACTCGAACATGGCTAACCACCGCCATTTTTGTGAAACTCGTCTTTACGCCATCCATAGGTTTTATAGGTCCATAGTTCTGATATTTATCACCGGTACTTTCAAATGTATCCTTTGATTGAATCTCAGATATATTCTAAGGTAAACACATTCTACTGGACTAGGTATTCAATTTAATTTTCTCTAATCTGAATACCAAAGTGCTAATAACGAAAGCATACATTTTACTCAGCAGTTTATTAAGGTAAGATTTTACCGATCAATGCGAAACTGATGAACTTAAAGATGTACGGGTCCCTCAGCTGCAAAGCAATGCGCCTACTAAGCGATGGAGGCGTCTCAGCTTAAACCATAAAGTAATAGAACTTATAGTACCTATAGAAAATTCTGTTGTTATACATTCCCACGCAAATTAAACAGCTGATTACAACCACAGAGTGCTTAGTATCTAGTGCCTACTTACCGCATTACCAGGCCGCAGATCCTCCCAGGCGACCTGCCAACTTTGGCAGACTCTCCTTTAGAAATGCGATGCCGGTTGCCAATTCAGTACGGCATGCCAAATGATGCCTAATTAATGTTTGAATATAAAGACAGAACCACACTTTGTTATGTTGTTTGATTTGTTTGTTGCGACTAGACTGTACTCACCCAAAATACGAGTACCTGCTATTCGCGCTTAAGCGTTATGCGTGCGTAATTCAAACTTAGGCGGTATTAGCTGCCGCTGTGGGCTTGCTGTGGGTAGGGTAGACGTAGAGAACCCAACCCAAACCCAATGGTTGGTACATACATAGGTAGTGACGCGTATGTACCTACCACTGGAACCGCAGACGATAGCAATTTTACCGTTTAAACGTGATTAGGTTCTTATAGACGAATGTGCTTTCCACACTTCGTCGTGTACCGCCAGTAAAAACAAGGTGACACATAACGAAGTGTGGTGCCACCTTAATAGCTTACTAGTTGGCTTAGTTCCAGTCCAATAAGAGTGAGATTTGCGAATGAGTTCATATATTAAATATAGGCATAATGTCATTACCAAAAGGCATAATGCCATAAACAGATGATGACATTGATGACAGATGATGTCAAAATCCATTAACTCATTTATCCAGTTTCGGGCCCCGTTCCAAATTTGAAATTCAAACTTCATTCTCACCCATTCTTGCCTCACCCAGGAACCGTGGTACAATTCTTGATGAAGCAAATCAATGCTCAAAACAGTACGTATAATTTTCACAGTTACTTTGTTAGGAACTAAGTATAAATTAAGAGAAAAATTGTTGTTTAAGTTGTTATACATTAATATTCTGCATTAACCGTGACTTAAATACTTCTATTATAATATTTCACACGCGTGTAGCCATATAGGTAACAGCTAGAATCGTATATAAAAAGCAGGGTCGAACTGAGCCGGGAAGGCCCTGGTCCTAAGACTACATGATGATAAATTGAAAAATATAAAGCAAAAGACCTCCTATCCTAAGGTTGTCGCAAATCCCGCAAGCCAGGTCTGTGGGGCTCCCACGCAGGCTGGGGCCCGGCTGGCAATTGCCCCCCTGCCTGACTATATAGCCAGTCCGACGCTGAGAGAAAGTTTTAAATTTTAACAGTTGCATACTGGGGTTCTTCAAGCGGAGTGTGAAAAAGCATCTGTCAACGCCGTCTGGATAGAGGTCACCATTCTATGGGCATCCCTTGGGAATGATGACCACTTCACATTTTCGGGCCTCCACCTCAGCTTACTGAATATAAAAAAAATCCCGAGACTTTAAACAATAAAAAAATGTGCAAAAGCTTTAATTAGGAATATATCTGTGCGCAAGACCCTTGACGGTTATCTACCTCGTTACATTTAGCAATAAAATGTTAATTTACATTACTATTACAAAGTTAATGTGCTTAGACATACTTATTTATTGGTGGGTATAGTAAGTATGTAACTGAATGAATAACTTTAAGAAAACATCGTGAAATTGTATTATTCTATTTTGGTCAACAATTAAATGCTGATATTTTATAGTTATAGGTACCTACCCTAACTTAAATAATAAATATCCCTACTTAAGTACCTACGGGGTAGGTCCCTACTCGTGGTTACTAGTGTAGAATTACGTTTAAAAAAATAAAAAAGATAAATATTGATCAAATTACTGAAAAAAGGTCGGGACAAAAGCACTTGAAACCCGCGAACTTGAAAGAAAGGTTTAATGACAGTAGAGGAAGCGCGTGAAGTATGTAAGGACAGAAGCAGATGGTGGCGGTCTGTTGTCTTTACATAACTCGGAGGTATGTTTATGAATGTATAATTTTTTTATCGTTATCTGCCGTTAGCATAAAATAACTGAATTTTAACCCGTCTCTACCACTTGCCACACCACTACTTGTACGGTAAATAGAAAATATACATACATACATACATGTGCTCACGCCTTTTTCCCTCCGGGGTAGGCAGAGACGACAGACGGCCCGCCATCTGCCTCTGTCTTTACATACTTCACGCGCTTCCTCTACCTACTGTCATTAACCCTTTATGCAAACCCGCCGGTTTCAAGTGCTTTTGATCTGTCCTTTTTGCAATAAATCGAAAAATAAATAGAAAATATCATTTTATTTATTCAGTGCTCCTCGTAGGTATCTCATGAATCATTTTTTTCTTTAGAAGTCAATCGTGTGTAACTCAAGTTGTTATGTTACTGAGGTGCAATTACAGTTATTATGTGTAATTTTATAGGGCATACACCCGAAAGCGATTATCAAGATATGCCTCATACATATTGCAGATTACGCACCACTTTATGTCACATATAAATAATCTCACTGTCAATCGTCCATGAACCTATAAAACTTGCGAATGGGACGCGTTGAAGCGCGATGGTAGCTAAATAAATAAAATGCGGCCTCTACTCAGAGTTCAAATCCGGCCGGACATTAGGTGCGAATGTGAATTTAACTTTGTGGAATATGAGCTGATCACATGACTTACCATCTGCTGTCGGTGAAGGAAAAACATCGTGAGGAAACCCACATATCCTAGAAGAAATTCTAAGGACATGTCTGATCCACCAACCCGCATACTTAAGTACCTATGGATTAAGGTCTAAACCCTCTAGCTCCCTCGTTAGAGGAGTGGAGATCCGTGCCCAGCAGCAGTGAGACATCTTACATGGGTTGCTATTGTAAGTAGGTACCGAAAAAAAAATTCAACATGTCTTGTGTACTGAAATTATGAAAAACTGTAGTGACAGCAAGAAAAGTATCCAGGAATCACTTTTCAATCAAATTAGTAAACACAGTTTTTATTTAGTTTCACCTGTCCAACGGGACGAAAAATGGCTTGCAAGATTTGATTACAGCAGACAACGGTCTGTAATCAAATCTTGCAAGCCATTTTTCGACCACTTCTGGTTATCCGATTGAGCTGAAATTTGGCATACTTATGTAAGTCCTATGACAATGCAATATTATGATACTAGCTGTTGCCCGCGTGGATTATTTAGTTTCACCTGTCCCGTTGTCTGTAATCAAATCTTGCAAGCCATTTTTCGACCAACTCTGGTTATCCGATTGGGCTGAAATTAGGCATACTTGTGTAAGT
This sequence comes from Lithosia quadra, assembly GCA_963576445.1. NCBI lineage: Eukaryota > Metazoa > Arthropoda > Insecta > Lepidoptera > Erebidae > Lithosia > Lithosia quadra. Next base: position 3,670,000 of record OY754884.1, on the reverse strand, counting down.
CCCATGACAATGCAATATTGTAAATAATAAAAGTTTGTTTTTAAAAAGGTTTTTTAAACAGTAGCTTGTTTATGACACAGCCTTGTTTGTAAAGCTTTCCGTCCGTAATTTTTATAGCTTCATTATGTCCATCTTGAAAAATACGATCGACAACGATGCTCGATTTCCCAGTTAAAAGATATTTAAATATGCCATTTAATATCGTATGAATTTTTATTGCCAATCAGGCTTATAATATCATGGAGATTGGCTTGACGTTCGTATATAAATGTTAGGCCTGTACCTATAAAATGTCGTTTTATATAGCGCTTCAGACTGTTAGTAGCCTAAGGTTTTATATTTTATTCCTTTTTATTAAACGGTTTTATTTAACTTGACCGTTTGTTTGGGTCAAATCTAGTAATTGAAATTTTTAAACGGTTTTATTTAACTTGACTTGTTTGTTTGGGTGAATTCTAGTAATTGACACTTTCAGAGTTGTCTGATTGGTCTGATATTTGGCAGAAGTCTTTAGTTCTGATGACAATACAAGTTAAAACCGTTTAACTTGAAAAATATTTTTTCATAATAATTTATTTGTACAATAAATTGTATCATTGGAAATATGTATATAGGTATCAATTAGGTTTGACTTGGGTTTGACACATGTACCTACTGTTGTTTTCCTAATAAAATATTACAAAGACTTCGCGTGAATTTAGATTAGTCGAGTCTAGTAGTACGAGTAGAAGTAGACTAGTAGTCGAGTCAATACAAATGAATAAAATTGGATTGTTTGTTTGTAATATTGAAATAGTAACAGCTTTCTGATAAGTGCATTTTACATAGTACACGGTACATATACCAAAATGACATTTTTTACAATTTCTGTCTGTTGTTCCGGCTAATCTCTGAAATGGCTAGACCGATTTTGATGGAACTTTCACTGGCAAATATCTGATGTAACAGGGAGTAATATAGGCTACTTCAATTTTGGTGAAAGAATTGGGGTCACGCGTTTAAATTAAAATCTAAAACCACGCCAGAAGTCGCAGGCACAGCACAGCTAGTGGTAAATAAAATCATCATACTTACATACATACCTAATGCTCACGCCTTTTCCCTCTGGGGCAGGCAGAGACAACAGTCCACCATCTGCTTCTGTCCTTACATACTTCACGCGCTTCCTCTACTGTCATTAAACCTTTGATGCAAGGATATTATAACCTCTTGCTTTCATGCAAGACCGCCGGTTTCGAGTGCTTTTTACCTGCTGTCAAAAATAAAATCAGCTGTCAATAATTGCAGATCGAACGATTTACAAATACGTAAACGAACGTAAATACATCGTGTAGCTTAGACCTAAAGTTGAAAACGAAATTTACTAAGATGAGGTAAATTAGCTCACTCGCGAAAGTTTGGACTGGTTTACAATAAATTATTTACTGTTAAAATCCACAAAAACCAAAAACTAAATATAAATATGAAGTTTAGCGTGCCAAATGCAAAGAAAGTTTCCATTAACATAATTTTAAATAATGAAACAGCTAATCTGGTTCAATCGAATGTATTTTTAGGCATTAAGCAGTCAATTATCGAGTTTTTGAGGAAATGCAGTTTAGCAGCTTTCGCGCAAATTCTAAACGGTCAAAAATGCTTTTTTTTTAAATCAGTACTCCCTTCGTAAACATCATTAAACATGCCTCAGAGAGTATATTAAACTGATGGTCGCGGTTGTCATATGAATATCTATGGCAGTCGTTACAGGTAGGGTAGTTAGGGCCCTAAAAAGTTTACCAACTGGTCTAACTTCAGAACTTCGAAATTCTAAAGAGTTATGCAGAACAGATGGCAGTCGCTTCACAGCAGATGTCGAAGTACGTTTCGTAGTTAGACTGAAAAATCGATCCCAACGGAAAGGTATATAATCACGTACTCGTAATTAAGAAATAACGGACCACACACACGCAACTCGTGACCTGAAATTAGTCACTATTACCTTAAGCACTTCGGTAATTGCTTGTCACTTGCACATAAATGTGTACAAAGGCCTAATTACAAATATAGATACGGAAACGCATTAGAAATGTTCCTGAAATGAACAATGGAACTCACCCTCTCCGACGCGACGATATGATGAGTGACAGAGGAAAGGTAAAGCTAAGTGTATTGTTCAAAGTGCAGTGATGTGCATGCCATGCAACCTGCCGTCAAGTCGCAAGTTCAAGAGCAGGCACGCGACTCAAGATCGGCCAGAAACAGCGCAGCTTTCGTACGGAGCGCACGAACGTCACCCGCGACCGCTAGCGCATCGCGATACGCACGAAGTGTTCAAAAAGTAAAAAAATAAAGTGCATTTTTTTCACGTGAAGTAACCATGCGGAACTTTGTACGGTAAGTCACCCTGTTATTATACAATTAGTCGTAACATCCCTGGAGGTTATTCCCGGCCAACGCATTCCGCCATTGGTGTTTAAAAAATAAATTCCGCAAGTGTTCATATTTATGCATGTGTTAATTGGTGTCTTGAGTATGGATAAAGGGTCCTTTTGCAAGGAGTTCGTTTGTCGATTATGTCAGAATATGACTCAAGGACTCAAGTGTACACATTTGTTGAAACATCCTAAGTCGCAAACTTTTTCTGCAAATATTGATAATAGTATAGGTACGTATTGCACATTCAATATTACTTTCTTTCTTTCAAATTAAAGCAATAAAGTAAAAGCGTTTGTTTTTTTGAACAGATTTTGATACGGTTTCCACTGTCATTTACCTTTTTTCGTAAGTCTATCTGTAGGTAAGTATTATAAAAATACTTTTGAAGAATGAAAAACCAAATTCAAGCCGTGCGAAGCCGGGTAGTTCGCTAGTGTGTGATATGTTTAAAGATAAGTACTAAATCTGCATTGCCGACTGGTATGACTACCCTATACAAAACAATAGAACGCATGAGATTTCGCACGGTGATAAAAATATTTCTGTGGAGTGCGTCAAACAGCCTGAGACTTAATGATGTATTATTAAAGCTATATTTTATATTGTCAGCGAAAGTAATAAACATTATTATTGTTCTGGGATAGGATGGAAGTAAATGTGCAATCGTAAAGTCTTTATTACCAAGATGATGTAAAATAAGATCCCACCAAAGCATACCTGTTAAAAAGGGGACCAAGTTCCTATCGGCTATTAGTTCGCCTAAAAAAGGGTTGAAATCCAATTCAAAGCCAAGTTTAGATCCAATTTAAAGTCGATCATTATTATCTAAATATCTTCTAAATGTGAACTTGGCAGGTTTGCGTGCTGTAATGTAACACTTGATTTATTGTATAATTAAATTAACCTGCCAAGTTCATATTTAGAAGAAATTTTTAACCGGTATGTTTTTGGTGGGATTTCATTACTTTTTTTCAAGAATTTCAAGGATTCGATTAAGCCAACTCACGCTTGACCGTTTTGTTAAATTTCTTATGATATATTTTATACCCCCTCCCCCTCTCCTTCCTCTTCGTATTCTCATTATATCACTGGTTCATAAATAGTGAACGGCTGTTGCTGGAACGGCTAACTTGTCCTGCGCACGCCCGTGCGCTTAGATTAATATTACCTACCTATTGCGAGTATTTGCGAGAGATAGTAAAAATCATTAAATGCACCATTTTAATGATGTCTGTGAAAAATGTTTATTTATGCTATTATAAAATTGAAAATTATTATCTGTTTGTTTGCCTAGTTTTTGATATTTTTTTTATATAATTTTTTTTTATATAAATAGTTTTTGATATTTTTTTTACTATTCTAATGGCAAGACCATTAGAATAGTAAAAAAAATATCAAAAACTAGGTATTTTATAGTTTTTGCGTCGATGGCAAACAACGTCAGATCTAAATTCTGGAATTATGTATGATTGCCATTGTTGAGGTAGATCCGGAGATATGGCCAAAAAATCACATCCGGAAAAAAGTTGTTACTTTTATTAAATTCCAAATATTTTTGTATGTATTTTGGTAGGTTTGTAGTTGATCGATACATAATTAAAATCAAATCCATGTTAAATTAAATTGAGAACAAATTAAAGTTATCTGAAATCAGTAACAATAAATAAATTGACCTACTTTAAAGAAAACCAAAATGCTTCTATTATTATGTTAATTATCAAAAAAAAAAAACAATAAAAACTATTATTAAAATCAACTAACATTTCTAATAACTATAAACTATCGTTTAGCGAATCAATTACTACGATGTATATCGTTCGGAATCGTTCAGTGTTTAGACGTTCTAGAGAGGCGCTGACGCAGACGGACGAGACGGTTCTTCATTTATCAAAACGCTCTGGCAATAATTACGCGTCCGGTTGATTTACTAACTAGCCCCGTAATGCATGCTGAACCGTAATCATCGCGAATAATAGAATATTAATTCTGAGTGGAACAGCGGCCGCCCCCTAACTCAATCGACTTAAAGATCTTATCGACTAAAACCCTTTGGTACAGCACTAATTTAAAAACGCACGCGCGCTCTGCAATTATAAAACAATTTCACACGCATTTTCGAAAATAATAATAATATAATTACTGAATTATTTAAGGCGCGGTCGTACTTCGAACAGGCCTGTGTCGTAAAGTTTAAAATTGTATAACTTTCGTTGTTTTGATAAGATGGATGAACATAACTATGTTGATTTTCATTAGTTCATGTACAATATATAACTAATTTAAATAATTAAATTGACAACAATATAATATTTTTAATTCTTAAAAAAAATATGTTTATAAAGTTTAGAGAACTCGTACGCAAAAGTTCTTGAATTTTGTTTTTTATTTAGAGGAAAGCTAAATAACTGTGTTGAATTCTGCGCCATATTTAGATTATTTCTTTATCTATACACTGTAACCATTGTTAATGGATATAAGTATGTATAGACTGTATCAAAATATGTTTGAAAAATTTAAATTTTATGGATTGGAGATATTGATATCTATTTATAGAGTTATTGATAGAGGTCGGACTGCGCCTTAATATGTCTTTTTTTATTGATCGTTTTAAAATTTGTCATTAGGGCTTAATAACAGTTATCAAATTATTTTTCATTTTCAAACAATTTAAAGAACATTAAGGTTTTTAAATTCAAGATGGGATGGATTGAATTCAATAGTAGAGTAGTATATTTCTGCACGAAAAAAGGGTAGATAATTTAGTTTATGGGCCCTTAGTCTAAGGGTACACTTTTCTGTTTTTTCCCTCCATGAAGCCATTGATATTTGTACTAGGTACACACTATGATATATGACAGGGCTTTGAAGCAATCAATGCTTCAGGATATCGGGTGTATTAAACTCACAGTTCTACTAGAATAATCTAGTCCGTAATGATACGTCAGATACAGAACCATGGGAAATGTTATGCGTGGTTTATTTACAAGAAATGAAGCTATTGATCAAGGCTAATGAAAAGGCGACTAGCCTTATGATTAGCTGGTAGCTTTATATATAAAAGCTTTTGTATTTTTCCCTTTATTACATTTTATGACGTTAAATTTTCGTAATAAAAATATGTTCAAAATTTAGTTTCAGTCTAGTCTATATCTCATGTCGATCTCCCAAATTCTTTTGGTTAAAAGAATACCTTTTATGACTACATAATAAATGAATAATAAATACATGAAACTTACCATGTATAAAAAGTTAAAAAGCAAAGACTGTTAACTTTGTAATTTTAAATCTGCAATAATAAGAACCAGTAGAAAGTGCAAACAAACTCCTACGAGGCGAAAATGTTGAATTTCAGTGCGAATTAGGAGTATTACTGTTATACGAATTAGTTGTTCCTCAGTCCGTGATAATTACTAATTCAATAAAAATCTTGCGCTAAAATTCTAGTTTAAGGAAATGGAAGTAGTTTATTTTAATATTAATTAAGATCAGCAGCCTCAGCAGTGTTGTTTATAGGTCTCTATTTGAGAGGGGCACCTGCGATGAAAAAGCTTGTCTGTTAATTAGGAAGTGTACCGCGATTACCAGTAGGTATATATTAGCAGGTAGTGCCATGTACATTGAAATTGAAATAATAATATCCACTTATCTTAATATATATAAATCTCGTGTCACAATGTTTGTCCTCAATGGACTCCTAAACCACTTAATCGATTATAATAAAATTCGCACACCATGTGCAGTTCGATCCAACTTGAGAGATAGGATAGTTTTTGAAACGGATTTCGACATCCACGCGGGCGAAGCCGCGGGCAACAGCTAGTTTATATATAAAGTACATTCCATATTTAAACCCTAATTAAATATTCGGCGAATCTCTAAACGTCCGCTCTAAATTTGAAGTTCATTTTCCATAGCGCATCCGCAGTTTTTGCGTGTGATTAATAACAAAATTGTCCACATGTGTACCGTTCCTCACGCGACCAATCCCGGAATTCGCCGAATCCCGGGCCACACGCAACACTGGCCTCGGCAAACAATTGTTGAATAAATAAAAGAGTATGTGTTGACACGACATTTTCCTCTTCTTCTGATGACGTGCGGTACATCAAAGTTCTGTGTTTTGACAGTTATATTGGTTCAACACTTTATTTTAATTGCTCGCCTTTTGAGACATCGCCATTGATATTTATTTAATAGAATAGCTGTGCCCCGGTGCACTTTGCCTTTGCCTGTGGACTTTGCAAAAGTTTCCTTCACACAAACCCTATCCTGACAATAACGGAGAGACAAAATAATTTATGCGCGTACATTTCGGCGATTTATTTTTATTTATATTTAGATTTCAGGAATATTCAGGATGCTTTCTTTTTATTCAAATTCACCCTACTAATATATTAAATTACTAGGGGAGAAACTTTAAAAATTATTTCCTTAAAGGAATCAACTGCCAAAATTTCAAGTTTGTAGCCTGAACGCGTTAAAACTCTACGTTGATGAATCCCTAACTTCATCTGAGACATGCGGACATGCCTATGTAAGATGTAGACAGCGTTAAAGAAACTAGCACGAAACCCAGATATATTTGAAATCAACATTAACCTTACGCTCATGGTATAAGATATTTTTCATGTTACCAATTTCATTTAAAGAAAATACCAACACTCACTTATATTATACATATATAAGTACTCTTTATTTCTGTCCATCCTAAGGTTGCCTGGAAGAAATCACTTTTAATGATAAGGCCGCCCATTGTACAGTTAACTGTAAATGTTCCGAACTCGTGTCTGTATAATCTTGGCATGCAATAAAGAATCTATCTTGAACACCTACGTCTAAAAAAGTTAAGACTCCAAGTCTATGCACGAATATAAAGGAATTATTCCAAGATTCTTTTAAATGTTGAAAAGAAATAAGCTGAAACAGCGACGTCGTGGAATGACAAAAATCCCGTAAAAGCATTGGTATTTTGCATTGTCTCGTTGTTTATTGAAATCAGATAGTGGAAAACGCACTGGCCTGCCATTCTTCATAACATTTTATGCGATATTTCTGCACGTTTATTTTAAACTTCACGTATTCCTAGCGTGTGTTTTATGTTGTTTCCAGACGACAATAATATATTTACTTGACGCAATAAAACTGTCGCTATAACGTTCCTTTTGACGGTTTTTTATATTGTTCATATTCCACGTATTTTAAAGATGTGCACGTCTACTGCACTCTGGACTCTTTCCATTACGTAAATTGTGTTTGTAGGTCGTATAATCAGCGTCAAAAATGGATGATGATTTGCAGTATTTAAGTAATAATTGAGCAAAGTACTTCCGAAAAGAAAAATTCTGTTCAACTACTTGGTAGACTCTATTGAAATATATTTAAACCATGATTTAAAATTGAAGAACAACAGCATCCCAAGAATAAATTAAACATTGAATTCGTGTAATTTCAACAACTTGATCTATTGAATAAGATCAACTGTAAATTTCAAACCTTCCTTTTACGCAGAGGAATTACACAGGCTAGTTATGAAAGTGGCCGAAAGGACTTACACGTTTCTGGCTTCTGCTTGTCCTTCAAGAGTGACAGACAAACGACCAAGCGATGGATGCTATTTGATTGCAATTTGCCTGACGTTTGAATAGTGGCCAGTTACATTTCTCTAAGAAACTTTGCCGCGTGTGAGCTTGATACAGCTTGATAATTTGAGTCAACAATATTGCACTCGTCGGCAAAATAAGTCAAGCGGTCTAAACGACTACCGGTATTACATTTCCTTGCAGTAAACTATGCTTGTTACTTAGTATCAGGTGGCCTACTATCATCTCTCAAAGTATTATTATTTTAATCTTACTTTATCTTTCACAGTGTGAATCGGACTCGGGGCGTCATCATCCGGATATATTTGTTCGGCGTCTAGTAAATTTACCAAATTAAATAATAATATACCTAATCAAAATCAAATCTTACACTCCCGGGTTCTATAAGCGGGTGTGAAAAACCATCAGTCAAGTCAAGGCCGTCTGGGTAGGGTAGAGGTCACCATTCTAAGGGTATCCCTTGGGAATGGTGGCCACTACTTCTCAGACTTCACCCCAGCTTATTAATGAAATGTGTGCCAATAGCCTACTACATATTTTTAGAGGTTGCGATTCGCACACCAATAAATTAACTTCGTGCGAATCGCCTACAGAAACTAAATATAATATTTAAAGGAGTCGATCCGCACATTTCGGGCGAGTTCAATTCGTGCGAATCGTCCAATAAGCCATTATTAGGCGAGGGGGTGCAGTAAATCTGGCGTACTTAATGTGTATGTAAATATAATCCATAACAAATTATACAATAAGACATAACCGTTTTACCCAGTTTGACTACATAATACTAGATGGAACCCGATGGTCAATTCACACCATGATACTCACAAAGTAAGATTAAAATAATATCGTTGGAGATCGTAGTAGCCCTCCCGTGCTAAGGTATAATGCCCGTCTTGACTATGCTTGCTTAGTCGTATTAAATATCTGCCTGCCGCATGCCGTGTTAGCGGACAATTATAATAGACTTAATATCTATTGACTATAGTGTCATACATATCAGGGTAGATACAAAACCTATCTGTGACCTTTCTTGCCGCATCGTGGGTTCGTGGGAGTGACGGTCGATCACTAATGTTGTACTCGACAGGTCTGGTGGTAGATACATTCTGATTATTTTCGAAGCGGAATCCAAGACTGTTTAACGTTCCTAATATTTATTCTAATTACTGCGCGCGGCTTCACACCCGAGGAATTCTGTTGTAGTTCCCGCTTCCCTTGGAGAAATTATTCTTCCGGTAATAAAATTGGATGATACCCATGCGATATTCCAGACTAAAATCTATCCCTGTACCAAATTTCAGACGGATCCATTCAGCCCTTAGATCGTGGTTGAGTAACAAACATCCTATTGGTATGTTAGGTTGTTGAGCTTTATTTAAATACTGAAAAAAAAAAACTGCCCGACGACGCTACCCGGGGCGTAGGTTTGTGCGTATTGACCGGTATTGTAAATTTATTAATCTACTTTATGTTATAGGTATTCGATTACATTTTTGTACATAAACTAACTGTGCTCCGCGGCTTTGCCCGTGGCATACTTTGTGCCCGTGGCATACTTTGTCCCCGTAGCAGGATAAAAAGTATCCTATGTCCGTCTCCTAGTTTTAAGCTACCTCCTCATCAATTTTCAGCCAAATCGGTCCAGTCGTTCACGCGTGATGCCGTGACCAAGGGAAATAGGGATTCATTTTTATTCAAGTATAGGTATAGATATAGATTAATGAATTACCCCATTGTAACACTAGACCTCTGCCAATGAGTAGGTACTATAGTATAGCATCAGTTCCTGCGACTGTGCATAATGTGTACCATTAGCGTAAGTATGTCATGTGACCTACACATTACAGGGTTATTGTTCATAGTACACCTCGTCCGTTCACCTGGGTGGACCACGAACATAGTTTTTTGTTAGTGGATCACCTTAGTCCACCTGGGTGAACCACAAACACAATTTTGTGTTCGTGGTCCACTTTATTGTGTATGTGACCTCTTTCCTTAATGAATTGCATACATAAAGTTGAGTTAAAAATTTGCTACAAATATTAATTGAAAGCGAAACAAATCTTTGTCGCAGGATTAGATCTGGCTACTTTTTCGTCTCAGTCCCATACATACGCCACGAGACCAGAACTACATGAAATAGTTTATTGAAATAATGTATTACTACGTAGCAATGACACTAATTATCACAAATAGTTATAACATCCTAATCGTAAAGTATTAGAGATCAAATTTGCGTGTTTATTATTCTATTTCTTAAACAAGCATAATTTGTCTGATAAGCTCATATAAGTTGAAGAAACCTTAATATTAGTTGAAGACGGTCCAAATTCGTTTGTTTTTAGGGTGGGTCAGATAATGTTGACAACAGATTGTACTGTGCACTTTTAAGTTTAGGTACTATGCACTTGTTTATTAAGTTAGCCGGTTTTACATTACTTTTTTATTTACTGAAGTTTAAGTTTTAAGTTGGAAAAAAATAAAGATATTGTGCATTTAAAAACATCTCTTTATGGGTAACCATAGTGACACGTAGATAGACCAACCTTATTAAATTAATCAATTACAATTAAAAATAAAAGACCTATAGTAATTTAGACTAGATGGCGCTGTGTGATATGTTGAAAAATATTTATTTATTTATTACCAGAATTTTCGCAGGTGAACCACGAACCATATTATTTGAGATTTTTTTTTTTGAAAAAGTTAGTTGGTCCACTAACAAAAAATTATGTTCGTGGTCCACCCAGGTGAACTGACGAGGTGAACTATGAACAATAGCCGACATTACATATGCCTGCATCGAATAAACGTTTCTTACTTGTGCATAGTTCCGTATCGACTGGATGTGTATGCATAAAATGTCAATTAATGACAATTCATGCGCATGTAAAATAATTATGAACATTTTTTACAACGATCTCGTGTTGATTTCGACTTGGTGTGTGCCACGCAAGAAAACTACTTAAAACCCAATGCAGTTTCGTGAAAAAAGTTGTAAATAGGTACACATGATAATGCTTACATGCAAGTTTTTGTTTCATGTTTAATTTACAATTTAAAAAGTTTTTAGAAATCGACAAAATGTCGGTATTGTATCAGAGTTCCAGCGAACAGGAATGTTTAATTACTTGTGATTAAATATAGAATCCAGCTGCAACTTCATCCCGACACTGCGGGGTTAAATTTATAGCAAAACCTTCTCGAACTTTATTTTTATAATTTGCATTAATGTATATACTACCACAATGTTGCGTTCCATAATAACCATCATGTGTTCCCAGGTAGGTAGGGTAGCCAGAGCTCACTGTATCCCTCCTTCCCTCCCCCTTCCTAGCCTCCCCACCTCTTCCTAGCCCTCCCCCTTATAGGATAAGGGTAGGCAGCGCGTGTGTGTCCCCTTAGTGTTGCACACGTCCATAGGCCATGGTGACCGCTTCCCATCAGGTGGGCCGTGTGCTTGTCTGCCACTTACGTGGTATAAAAAAAATACTATATCTGTACTATTATAAAATTGTAAAGTAGGTGTGTCTATACATAGGAGAAATAAAAAAAAACTTGGGTTATTTAGGTATATGATGGTGGTTTTACCATTTTTAGATATATCTCCGGTTCTACTCAACCGATTGTGATTAAACATACATAAGATTTTACGTCTGACCAAGAGCTATCAAACAAAAAAACTGCATCAAAATCCGTTCAGTAATTTTTGTGTCCATCGCGCACAAACAGACAAGAATTCCAAAAAAATATTATTATTATTAAAAAAGTATTTACTTAAATATTTCCAATGTACAGACACAGCTACTTTACAATTTATAATAGTATAGAATACTCAGTCAATTTACTCATAAACAGAAAACTGAGAAGCTATTTCCAATTAAATTCATTAGCAGTTACGTCGCGGGTCAATTAACAATGACATCTTTGGAGATGGCAGCTGTTCCCATCCTCCATGAGACGATAGTAACAATGAACCGTAAACAAATTATGGTGCATTAGCAAACACTCGTATTGTTGGCGCATTTTCTTGATTATCTTGACATAACGCCGCTCTCGAAGCAATCGTAACTTATCTCGGTGATCCAACGGAACGGATTCGATGGAAATTGATAACATCTGTAATCTTGTTAATTATATTATTGATGGGATGCTGTACTGCAGGCATGTCTTATTCTAGAGAGGGGTGGGGGGGGAGGGGTACAGTGAGCTCTGGCTACCCTACTTACCGCCGGGAACACATAACAATGGTTATTTTGGCCGCGGTCTTCTGTAGGGCGGAGGTACTTCCCCAGTCGGACAGCTCATTTAAGACGGGAGATACCGTCCTACCCCCATCAAAAGCATATGGCCATATGGTGTCAGACAATCTCGTTTTCAAACAAAGCGATACAAAATTTTGAAATCAAAGTCTGCATTAAAATAAATCATGATTTAATTCGTGGTTATATAATACTAGCTGTTGCCCGCGGCTCCGCCCGCGTGGATGTCGAAATCCGTTTCAAAAACTATCCTATCTCTCAAGTTGGATCGAACTGCACATGGTGTGCGAATTTTATTATAATCGGTTAAGTGGTTTAGGAGTCCATTGAGGACAAACATTGTGACACGAGATTTATATATATTAAGAATTAGTTACACTGTATCAACGTTTCAGTTGTGTTTCAGGAGCCACGGATAGTTAGTAATTTATAATCTAGAGGTAAAATTTTGGATTTTCTTAGAAATGCATACCAATAGTTTGATAATATAATTGATCACATAATCTTTGGTTAACTCTTCCCTTAGCCGGTATTTTAAGTTCTTTCCTTCTATATTTGCATCAATTACACACGACATATTGAGTAAATATGTCGGTCGCTCGCGCATTATTTACAACGTAGGTACTAAGTACTAATTAATTATCGACTATTGCGACACGGAGTGGACTGATTCCTTCCTACAGTATTTTTTTTACTCAGTATTTTTTTATAGACACACGAACCCAAAGCAACGTTCGTTCACAAGACGTAAAAAAGATCAATATTAAGTTTATCGTTCAATTAAGATCAAGATTTGCATAACAAAGATTCATATTTGATTCACATTCTGGTTCTGACATCTCAGTTAAAATCAGGTTATCTGGTAAAATATAAGAGGTACTCGTAAATTGATTACAAAAGTAGGTTACCGTGAATGTACTTAGTGAGGGAACCGTTGCTCCGTAATGAATTTAGATCTAACGTTTCGCGGTGCGCATGCGTCGATTTATGGGCTCACATCAACTTGGCAGGTGCTTTGGTTAAACTTGATGTATACGATGTTATTTATGGAGTGAAGTAAATAAATCCAATTTAAATTTTAATCGATTGTCGTGTGACGATTGTAGCTAAGAATAAACTAATCCTGGAACCTGACATTAGAATAATAGATTTATGCACTGTCCTGTAGAGGGGGCTTCTAGAGATGTAATGGGGCCCAACTAAAATTTTCAGAGTTTATTTTTTTAATTGGTAATAGGCTGCGTTTGACCACAATTCCTGTAGGTATGTGATGATGTGGTCGACGGTGTAGCACGCTTGCCTAGAAGTAACAGTTTATCGATTTGAAATACTTAACTAGCATTCATTTATTTCTGTAGAGTATCCACTATTTCTACTTGATGATTTACTTAGCCACCAGCTTCTCAAACAACAACACCCATTATGCCATCCAAAGTTTCGCATTTTTAATACTAACTAACCGATGCCCGCCTTCGTGAGTGTCAGTCATTGCAATTTTTTGGTTATATCTCTGGAAAAAATTGCGTTATTTTTGCATCCATTACGAAAAAATGGACAAGAATTTAAAAAAAAAAAGTATTTTTTCACCTCCAATATACAGACACCGCTACTTTACAATTTTATAATATAAGAAAAATAATAAGATTAATAACCTTTTGAATAAAACTTGCTACATGAAAACTCAGCTTTATCATAAAGAAGCTAGCTATTGTTAGTTCGAAAGGGCATTGATGCCAGAGTCTGATTACTGTCGCAGAGAATAAGTGTAGTGTAGCATTACATACACACCATAATCATTACGTGTTTCTGCGAATAAGATTGCTTTAACGGCGGGAAATACGAAATCTGATGCTATAATGTATAGAGCAGTGAGCTTCTGTATACTGTAAGTATGCTGGCTTACGATGAATTACCCATCTTTGGGTATGTTTGTATTGAAGCGGAGCGGAGCGAAAAGGTAACGACCGACAAGGAAGACATTAGGTATCTTCTGATGGTCGATTTCTTAATCAACGACCAACACTAAATAGTCTAAATACTTGCTATGCATTGTATTTTAATATTTTACGCATACACCTTCCCTTCTTCCTATAATCCCGTGCTATTTGAGAAGGGATTTGACAAAGCTTCTGTCGAGGACATTAAGGTAGAGATTTAGGACTACTGTTTGAGAAATGGCCTTTACTTTTTGAAGTACAGGAGTTACAATTAGGTACATGAGGAGGGGTGTAATAAATATACACGTTGATTTTATAGTCGTTTTGGACCGAAATATTTTGGGCACAAGCACAATTTCGATAAAAGAATCGATTGGAGCCATTAATATGACAATCTAAAAAAAAAAATTGTAGAAATTTCGAACCAATCACATCACATCCCGGACGACCGCAAAAATGCCAACACCGACATGTCATGACACAAAATATGCCTGCGAGTACACATTCATTCATTAAAAATTGACAGTGACTTTTTATTGAAGCTCTAATTATGTTTTTACTCGAACGAGTGAAAAAGATTACAGCAAGTTATTTTTTTTATTATAACTCGTACAGCAATTTGGACATGTCAAAAAGGTTTCATATATCATCCCGAGTACCCCCCTAACCCCCTTTCGGGTCCAAAACGACTATAAAATCACGCTGTATAAAAATGTCATCTCCGCTTCATTGTAATGAAAACATAGCCTTACGGTCATGTGCTCGTGTCCACTTATGTATTGTTTAAGGGTAATGTGTGGTAATGTCATTTTTATGCTATTCTTTTTAACCAACTTTAAAAGGAGGTTCATTGTTTGACCTTTATGTTGGTAGGTATGTTTTTCCAATATCGTCTCACGTTTGTTTGAAAATATTTGATGCGATTAGAAAGCATTTACTTATTACATTTTGGAGAAGTTTTAGTCCATACTTACCTAACCGACTTAAAAAGGGCTTGTTGCCTTGCCTTGTTGGCTTTCGCAGCAATATCGCCGCAATTTTGTCACGACCACAGGCATTATAGTGGATTGGAAAAAGACAAAAGGATTCTTCTTAATTACACATGTTTTAACCATTATTTCAACGTGCTAGTACCTATTAAATTTAACATAACGGCAAAACTTGACGTACCGAGACTACGGAATTACCCTCAAGAGAGTAATTTGATTAGTAGGTAAGTACCTACTGTAATTTCACTATTTCATTGTTAATTGAACAATTATTAAGACTATAATTCTGTGTAGTTTATTAGAGTTTATGTCTGAATTCGATTTTACCCAACTATAAAATGAGTGTAATGACAATCCTTTTTTAATTATATCAAGTCTTTATAGCAGGAGATTTTTTAAATACATTATTTACAAATATTTTGTTTTTTTTTTTCCTTCAGTTCATACATTAATAATAAGTACCAAATTCATGTCCATCCAAAGGTTACCTGTAAAAAATTGCTTAGTGATAAGACCGCTAGTGTACGTATGTTAACTATATGTCCCAATTCCCATGTATGTTTGGTTGGTATACAATACCTTAAGCTTATTTCTATTTTAATTTAAAAATAAGCAAGTTATAATTTTTTTTCCAAAGCAAGCTAAAAATTTTAAAATTAGAGTGTTAAAACCATGGTAAAACCAAAAACTACGAATTCAACATTTTAAAAGCAAGGATAAAAAATTCTGAGCATCATAATAATTTATATTTTGTTGTTACTACCGGCTGTAATAAGATGAAAGTGTAGGTTTTCTAATTGGACTTGCGCGAGACGTCTGCCGTCGTGTGATAAAACCTTCTAATTCAATTACTGAACAAAATTGACAACTCTAGACTAGACTGTTAAATATAGTCTAGTTTATAAGCGTGATACTTATTACTACAGTAGCAGCACGATATGATGGCCGGTTTGACATATTACAATAGTGATGGAAATGTCAATTTACTCTCGATAAAAATATAATCAAATCAAATAAGTTTTTATTGCAAGCAGTACCTACTTACCTAGGTACCTGTTTCAAAAACTTTAGTAAAAAAATATAAATTTTTACCTACTTAATACATTTGAACGAACTGAATATTGGAATTAGGAATGAAAATGAGTATATATTAATCCAGCTTCCTTCAGTGATTGCACTAGCTTTTTTCTTGTTGGATACTCCTTCCGTAAATAGTAGCTACACACATGTCTTCGACTGGTTTTGCTCGTTTTTTTCTGTGTGTGTGAAGTTTATTTTCTTCTGTGCCAGTCTCGCCAGATTTTTCTTTAGTTATCTATTCGTCTAACAGTTATAGGTAAAATTGACCTTCCATTTTGAGATTCACGATCGAAATGTTACGAAGGCGTACCATAACGAACACACGTGCCTGACTGTTTAGAACTCAGCTCTGCGTATGTTCGGCCATATCGACGAAATCCACAACAAAAGGCGTAAACAGAGTAAGTTGAGGGCTACCATTATAATTATCACTGTTAGCGTATGTAATGGGGACCCCTTCCTGAGACTTTACCATCAGGCGAGATTTACCATTTAGCTTACCATCAGGCGAGGAGGTCTAAACTATATCGCAATCGCACTGCACTCCTAGTTTGTACTTTTCGAAGCAACGTCAAGTCGAAAATGCTTTGTTTTGACGTAAGTTTGCCGGAGGTATTATTGGGCTTGCCAGTGGTCCTAGTGTCGATTATATAGATATTATTTAAAGAAATTGAATTTCGAAAAACAAATACCGAGTTGTGTGAAATAAGTACACCAATAGGTAATTATAATCTTATAAAAATAAAAAAATAAATGATCGTGGGACACTAATATACATTATATAATTCAGAAATCAATGTAATAAATAAATATTGTGTCCTAAAATTATACCTACATTCGATAAAATTTTATGACTTACTGTACGTCACTATTGACAATAAAGAACAGCAATTTGCTCTTTCAAAATGTCACAATAATTAATACGAAACTTCATGAGCGGACAAACGTCAAACCGGCCATTATATCGTGCCGTAGGTATAGACAATATTCTTATTTAGCAGTATTCGCACAGTTGAAAGTGTAAATGGATGAAGCCTTTATACAATTAAAATGAGAACAACTGAATTTTCAAACGTACCTATATAATTTCCATTTTTTAAAACGAACAACAACATGGTCACTCGTCTAGAAATAATAATTAAGTAATTAAAAAGTTAAACGGTAAACACAGAGTTTAACCATGGAGTCAACTTTAACAGACCCGTATTTCTAATTCAAATTTAGAATTATGCAAATGGCGGTAATTAGAGGAACGGTTTGAATGAACGTCGCGTTCACTTTGATGGTTGTTCGTGTCAAACTGTTCATTCAGCCTCATTCACGATTGAATTTGCTTGACCCATAAACTTGGAATGACCTATGGCGACTTGAGAGCGTGGGAGCAGATTTATTGCATTTCCTTATTGGTGCATTACAATCACAAATAGTCGATAACCGTGTCAGAAGGACAGATTCAATGTCCGTGTGCCGTGTGTACATTACGTTACGTACGGTACGTTTTTTTTCACCATAGGGTGAACATAGTTTGTTTAACCTTCTGCGGAGAACTGGTATTCTCGATAAACTTAGAAAATCAAACGGCAATTACTATCTATAAATAACTTTTTATTTGGTATTTTAAAAAAACAATGCGTAAAAAATAGTAAGAACTTCATAAATGTCTGCCTTGATTAAATAATCCTCTATAATCATAATTCATAGAGTGCCCATTTTTTTAAATTATCCAGGATCCCTATTATCTTAAATACGGGTCTGAGTTATAGTTGCTATACGTGTAACTTATTATAGTGCTGTCAACCATAAAATAATATAATAGCTTATTGAGCGCGTTTATTAAATTGTACTACGACACGTTCTAATATAACCGGTAAAGTATAATGTGACACAGATAACACATCGTACAAACATTGTGACAGGAGTAACGGTGTACCTGAGCTGTGGGAAATAATGAATCACCACCAGTTTTTGACCGCCATTGTTTCTTGGATAATCCGTCAGAATTTTGATATACTTACTTGACTTTGTGAGTTATTAAAGATATATATTACATCGCGTAATTCTAGCTGTGAGTGACATTGATTAAATGAGAACATCTAATAGTTGTGGCGTATTTTTATAAAAGTAATGACCGCGGGTGTTGTTATTGTTCTTTCTTTGTTTAACCTTAATATCTTCTAACGGAGAGACAAAGAGTACTTAGTCCTATTAGTTAACATTTTTTATGTAGATATCTTCATACTTTCGGGTTGCATCCCACACTGTGGCTTTACACAGGGTCGGACTGGAGCAGAATGAACCGTGTAATTTATACAACTAAAAAAAAGATAATTTATTCTTCTTTTAATATGTATGAACAATGTTGCATGTAGATCGAAGGCAGGGTTAGTGGGCAGTCAGTGCAGCAGCAGATTTTATGCAGCCTTACACTTAAAACGTACTGATAGTTGTGATCTAATAATTTCTTAATTTTTAATCATCCACTTAAATTACAATAAAGCTAATAGAAAATGTTTTGAAGATGATGACATATGACGTCATAATAACGTCGACGTCATAATCTTACCATTTTGACGTTTCATCAGATTCAATCATGGTATTGACATATATTATGGAACAATGGATGCATTTTCGAAGCACTTAAAACACAATATAGTAGGGTTTTTCTATAATAAACACTTCTATGTGCTATACGCACGCAGTCACTACATTGTTTACTCAATTTTCTACCTTTGTTGATAGTTTCTGGACAGTAATCGTATCCGTAACTAGATTATTTGTAGACCATTTTTCTCACACTTTACTATTTTCCAATATTCTAACATGTACATTCTCATAGAACAGTTATTTAACAAAGGGTTCTCAGAATATATGAATATTGGCTGGCAATTTCAGTTTTCATTTTATGCGCTGCTTTGAATATAATGAGTCGTTAATAACGTGCTTTAATAGCGTCTTAGCATAATTTAGCTAACTTTGTTGTGCTTGTACAGCTCAGAGTAAACTTTATGTGAAATGAAAATAGCAAGCTTTTGTAATGTTGTTTAAAAATAGTTTTCGTTTAGTTTGATTTTCTCGTCGTTTAAATGAAACTTAAGATGCCTAGGTACATTGCATATTATGTTCATTTGTTCTTTCCTAGCATTCAATATTCATATATTCCTATTTATAGGTTACGACTTTAGGTAATTCGCAGACTAACATAGATTTTAATAAGTAACAAGCAATTCGGTGAGATTCATAGTCAGTTCAATCACTGCTTTGTGCAAACAATGATGCCAACCGCATTTTCAAGTATTTGTAGATACCTACATACAGGTGAGTCAATCACCACGCCATTTCATATTTGATCGCTTATTGATTATTCAGGGGTAACTACTACTAAGAAAAGTGTTGATAGATAAACACCCATCTACATACACATACCTTTCCCTCTCCGGGGTAGGTAGAGACAACATTTCCTTCTGTAACTACCACAGAAATAGTAATAAATATAGAAGTGCGATACTTCTTAAAAGTGCGAGGCGCTCTTGCGTCTGAACTGTTGTAGTTAATTTAACTAAAGTCTAATTTAGGCATCCATTAACGGGTGGCTCTAGATCCCGTACAGGTTACCGTGCACTTCAGATTCACCTATACATCACACAACCAGGCATTGAATGGAATTTAAGTTCTGCATGAATTTTATTGCAGTTGTAAGAAAGTGACGACATCGTATTTGATGCAAAATGCTAGCGATAACCCTTCTATTCTCTTATTAGTTCTGCGTCTGTTCTGTTCTGTACACAAAAGAGCTTCCTTACTCTACGCCGCTCTACGGTCATGAAGCCTTTTAAGTGAACGCGGTTTCGAGACTTGCTCTTTATTTCATATCTTGCCTAGAAATCCTACTAATATTTTAAACTAGAAAGTTTTTGCGTATGAAGGAATGGATGATTAAATGTGGGGATGTATGGTTGTTAGTAACTTATCATTATCACACAAAAACGGCTGAACTGATTGAAAACAATAAAACATGTATAATTACATGCCTACACTTTTTACAAAGACCACTTTCATTGCAAAGAAAACGCGTCTCACATCCGTAATATACCTATGTGACCACACGAGATAGAAATCTCTTTACATGCGAAAGGTATGCGTGTTCTCGTAGCGTGGGTTCACTCGGCCAGTTCTAAGTAAGGAAGCGCTAGAAGAACACCTGGATAATTGCTTTTCTAATAGGGTAGTTGATTGTCAAGTTCAATCAGTTGCTTTTTATTAATCGTTAAAGCGATACGTTCTAGGATAAGTTGTCTCATACTCCGGTTTTAATGTCGACTCTACTTTTCTAAACCAGACTTAACTTATTAAAACAGCATTAATTGTAACGGATACTATCGCGATTTTTCTCGACCTTTTGTTTGCACCTTTTGTTTTCACATTGCAGCAGTTAATGTTAATACATTAAAAAAGATGATGTCAAGTCTACCTAAGTTAATAACTTAGGTAGACTTGACATCATCTTTTGAACTGGTTCAACTTAATGGTTTCCTGTCATAATTTACGATGTTAGGAAATATGGAGCGGATCTTGTGCCCATAAGTATAGGTTTCCGTGTCAACGACAACTTGTATGGCTCAAATATGGTATCACTTTATACATTATGTTTAGTATTGCGGTGGCCTCAAACTTTAGGTACAGACAGTTGGTCCAAAGAGTTTTATGAGTACCTACCTATGTATGAACATTTTACTTACCTAAGAAACCTATGGAACCTTAAAAATGGTGGTTGCTAACCATGTATAACATAACATATAACATAAACTCACGCCTATATCCGCGAACGGGTAGGCAGAGGTGCTAGCACCCACATTTCGCCAGTTTATGTTTAGGTCCCATGTAAAAGTGAATATTGAATTGCAATGTGTGATCAAAATTTAATTGAAATGTGATTCCTGTATATTTTTTTGGTTCGGTTTTGCGGTTTTTGCATAACTACGCTACACAAGACATGGTGTATATTTTTTTCACTAGGTCCTTAAACTGAATTGAATGACATTTACCGCGTAGTGGCTGAATAGTGTGAATTTGTACATAAAAGTAAATGGTATCTAGTATCGTCACACTTTTAACGCGTTACGTTCATAGGTTTTACAGGCAAAGAACAAGAAACTAGCTATCGCGTAAACAGTTTGTTTAGTAAACATAAAGTCAATGTCAAAAAAGTTTGTTTGCCACCTCATTTGGTCATTTATAGCGTTAACTACATCTCTGTTAGTCTACTTCAAGTGCTAGGTGAATGTCATAAACATTGACTATAAAATGTTAACTGCTCGGTAAAAACACTCGTTAGAAACACGGTGGTCTTGTAATACATTACTTGTTTAACACTTCTATTACTATTTAAGTACTGCCAGTACTGCTAGGAATTCTGTTAGCGTCTAGACTTTTTTTATATTTATTTATTTATTTATTTAATATTTGGAAAGCTTACAGGCTAATAAACAAGTTGGTAAACCTAATAAATATAAACAAATTGCTATTAACAAGCTTCCACATTTAGTTAAACACAATCAGTGTTATTTAAATGAAAGAGAAGTGAATCAATAACAGAATTCCAAAAAGAAGAAAAAACATTAACTAAAGGGTACTCCTCAAAAAGAAAACCATAAATAATAAAAAAAAAAAAACAAAAATGAAGAGAGAGCAAAGTTTTGTAAGGTACGTACCAATTGATCGTTGTCCCTATTGCCGAAGTATGAATCGGCTATTAGCCGTCTAACAGTCGTTACACTGGTGCAAAACAAGTCAATGTTAAGGTGCCGTGGAAGTTTATTAAAACAAAATGGACCTCTAATAGAAAAGGTATTCCATCTGTAGTTAGAAGAAGCGCTAGGAACATTTAGTATTGGTCGTTGACGCAGACCCATTATGTTAGTACGACGAGTAGTAGTCATATATAAGTAGAACTTCTCTAAAAGTGGTGCTTATAGAACAAAACCTTAGCGTGCATTCCTCTGAGACCATTCAACTACTTAGTAGTTTTAATTTGCTATGTTAGGCACGTAATTGTATTTTCATTCTATTTTTGAACAGTTTTATTTAACTCGACCTGTTTGTTTGGGTCAAATCTAGTAATTGAAATTTGAACCCCTTTCAGTTGTCTGATTGGTCTGATATTTGGCAGAAGTCTTTAGTTCTGATGACAATACAATTTAAAACTGTTTAACTTAAAAAATATTTTTTCATAATTTATTAAACCTTAAGTTAAATCAAGTACTTAAAAACTTTTGAAGGAACAAAATTTTTTATTCCTTTACTTTGTTTGCCTTTCACAATGATCAGTTAGTCTCCTTTAGGGTGATTATGGGGCCCTACTTTAAAACTATGGTAGGTAAGGTAACTACATAAATTTTTGAACGAAACTGGTAGAAGTAAAGAATATGATACATAGACCCGTGTCTCGGAGAGTAGGCACGTTAAACAGTTGCATTGTTTCCACCTTACGAACATCGGTAACTGCAATGAAAGTAATGCTGAAAGAATTTTTCACATCTGTATGGAACGGCCCGCCTCTACGAACAGTATACATTCTTTCGAACTGTCTAATCTATCAATTTATTGCACTACTTCGGCAAATATGTAATGCCAGTGTCAAGTAATTTGATAAGTGAAGTTTGTAGAAGCGTTTTCCTGATTTAGTAATAGTCAAGGTCAAGTTAATTCGTTATACTCATTGTCAAGTCAAAAGTCGTACCCCATAAGTAGTGGAGACTTTACCAAAAGTTTCTATGGAGGTTTGTTCGTCAACACGAAAAATCACAATGCATTATAAAATTACAACTTTCTTAAGCTTATGCACATTGTGTAGGCGTTATGTCTAAAAATCCATTGCTACACGTAAAACCTCGAATTTACACATAGTTATAAAATGAAACAAGTGTCTTTTTCTGCATTGTCGCCAAATTTTACCAATTTTTTATCTGTATCCGATGTAACTGTCAACGCCATTTATTGGGTCAACAAAGCGTCCCTTGTCCGTGGATTCAAACCAGTTTGAAATATTCGATGCCGTTACGCAATATTAAACATCACGACCTTGAAATACACAGGAGTTCAAACTGACAAGTAATGCGAATTGCGCCTCAGTTACTCTCTGGCATCTAGATAGATGCCAGAGTAACTGAGTCGAAGATCCGAATAACGGTAACACAATAAAAAAAGATGATTGTCCTTTCATGGTTAGCCCGCTCTACTTTCCTTTTCATGCAATCGTCGACCCTGAATCCATAGATTATAACCTAGCAATTGAGATTTCCGGTCGTGAAAAATATTCTTTAATTTATGGAATCGTTTCTTGTTTGCCTGTGGGCTTAGATGATTATATTCTCTATTTGAATTGTTGATACCGTTTATACTAAAACGATCAAATTTATATAATTATATGAGTTTTAAAGGTAACTCGGTAAATTTAATAATGATAACAGTAAGTATAACTAGTCGACAGCAACATGTATCATAAAAATCTCAAAATCCATGATAAGAAATAAAGCCGTGTTCGAAACTTTTCCTATCGTTTACAATAGATTACAGGATGCTGAATAGGCTGTTAGCTTAATAGCTCCATTAACCCAGCCATCGGCATCGGCCATCCCACTGACGAATGATGCACAATAAGCGATTAGTCGGCCATTGCGCGTGCGACTAAAATACGTGCGTACGCAAGATTGACGTTCACCGTTGTTTATAAGTGATCATCATGTCACTAACGACCGGTTTTGTTTACAAAACTCTTTTTCGTTTTAAGCTGTTATGTATGGGCGTGTCCGGAAATACCGAACGCCCAAACAATTTAGGCGAGGTGTGATTTTCAGTAACCTTTTCTCGATTTTAGTGAGTAATGTGTATAATTTTCCTTGTACGATTATTACGATGTAGAAAGGTAATAATTACATTTGGTTATAATGGGGCTAGTAGGTTATGTTAGGGTCAGTTTCTAGTCTAACCACTTTTGGTTAGAAATTCTTATTTAAATACTTGAACAAATTTTATTATAATTTTTTAATTTTAAGTTATAGGAGTGAATGACTAAGAATTCATAGTAATATGATAAATGCGAAACTCTGTTACCTTTTCACTCTGAAACTATTGTTTCAATTCAGCACAGTTAAAAAGAGCTGAAATTTATTGGTACGTACCTACATAATTCAGATTGTGTGATGTTTATTGCCTATGCCTAAATTGACTTAGATCATAGATATCCTCTTTATAGAAGCGTAGGTACTATGCTCGTGTCTTCCCACCGCGGTTAACGTCGAAATCGAGAGCATTGCATTTGAGGCTCGAGCGATTATAATCGATTTGCTATCGATTCGTTCTGATGAAGGTACAAAGTTTGAATATAGGTTGTTCTAATAAAATAGAACGTGCTCGATTTTTGAAAACTAAATGAAATAAATGTAGACTTAGCTCTATTTAATCTGACGATTGCTTATATTCGAATATTGTGAGATGATTTACTGCACGTTAACTGCAAAAGTAGGTAGGTACTTCGAATTATATTATCTATGTCAAGTAGTTTATACAAGTTTGCTACTGATTTCTATATGCTTATGCTTGTAATTTCTTTTAACCGGCTAAGTAATTCGTGCAATCGCTATTATTTTCTCAATAAATCATGCACTTATGTCGGCAGAATTTTTAGGTGGGTACCTACGCCTACAGAATCTGAAGTAGATTAAAAAAATGGAATGTTTTGACAAATAGAAGCTACAGAAAAAAGAAAGTTCTAACTGTAAGGACAGAAGAAATTACAAAACTTTTTGTTCCAGTTAAATAATTTCAGTTTAATAATTTGCTGTTTTACCTCTTCTTCGGAGAGTAAATTAATATCGTATAGAAAACACACTTTAAAAAAAATATATGTAGACAGAACTGAAGAAAGACGTAAGTCCCTAAATACACAAACTAGTATTCTGATCACAGCGTAGAATTCCCACGCACCACCTGTTAACTGATAAGGTGCTGAGAATGGGTAGGTAAGTGCATAGTACAGTATCAGTGCGTTGAATAGCAATCGCTTATTCTCTAAGTTAGAAAACCAGCCTTCTGGTCACGTTTCAACGGCTTCTCAACGCCAACAGCTCAGTATACAATCACCGACAAGATTGCTATATTTAAATCATATGAGAGATGCCGTTGATGATTATCCAGCCTTTATGGCAACGTTTTTTTCTTCTATTATAAGTACCCACTTATAAACAAGCAGTTTACAAACAAAATTGTGTCACACGAAGAGATAAGTAAATAGAAAAATTGACGAATCAAATCAAAGTTCAAGTGATAAAATCACACTTCGAATAAATTTTAAAATACACTATTATAGAATCGCTGAAAGAATGCGTTCCTGACAGGTTGTGAGCGAACGGGCGATGTAACTTTGAACTAGTGTATAATTTACGGCAAAATTTTAAATATCGTTTATTGACCTTATTAACGAGTGATAACATTAAAAATTTAATTACTGTGCCAATTTACAATACACAGATTAATTTTGGGCTAAAATGATTAACAATTAATTAATTAAAAATATAAAATCAATAGTTTTTAAAAGTCATACACGTCAAACTGCGCTGTTTCAAGGTTATGTCAAATGTTCGCTTTCATACGGCTTTCATAGTGATGAGACAAAATAACAAGGCAATTGTAACCGCGTATTTTAGTAATCTTAATAATAATAATCTGTTGGTTGAAAAATATAAAATAGAACGTTATTTTGTATTTTTGTTAATGTGTGTTAATGTAAAAAAAAATATGTAATTTTGTAATAAGCCCCTACCCAAGCTAATAGAAAGAATGAATCATATTTTTATAATGAATGAAATGAATATGATTATTTTTTATTATTTCAGGCAATAACCCATCATTACAATTAATAATCACATAAAATTAAATAAGAATGAAACAAAATTAAAAATATAAAATTGGAAAAACAAATAGGGCGGATAGATAGCCAAATTAGAATAAAATTAAAATTAAAATGAAATCACGTTGTCACAATAATTGCTGACTGTGATTATTATTATGTTATTGTAAGTTGGGAACAGGTTTAGAGAACGGTTCTAGGTACAAGTTATTTATTGTACATAACTAGTCATGACGAATTGACATGTGTCAGGAACGCATAGTCTCAGCGGCCAAACTATAACGTCACTTACTTAGCACAAATTACGGGTAAATTTAATAAAATACCATAGATTAGCTAAAATACATTTTTGTTATTATTTCGTTTATGTTTAAGATATTTGAAACATTAAAACCGACTTTCGCATAAGAAATCCTATAGTCATTGAATACGACATCCAATAAAACGTCGACATTATCAATGACGCGATGGTCAAACAGGCAGAAAAAGTTATTGTATCTTTTACAGGCACTTTTTGTACGCTTTAACTGAGTCGGTATGCGATCATATCTTCAAAGATATTCGTTTACTAGATGATACACGCAAAAACCATAGAGCTAACAGTATAAACTATAGAGACGATTAGTTGTCAGTTTATAATTTTAAAACAGTTAAAAAATGTGCGAGTTGCGACCTTCACATGGCGGGAAGATCTCTTTGTCATTTAAGTTGGTTAAGTTTCTTAGAACATAAAGAACTTAGAAAATGGCCTGAAAGGTTATTAATCAGCATCAGATTGATCTTAGCTTGCAAAGTACTTACCTACCTACAATGACATTGTGCATACCACTAATTTAATTTCAGCTTAGCAATCCTAATGATCAAGTTTTTTAAATTGTCAAAACACGCCTTTGCGCAATGACCACTCTTGACTCTGGATCACTGTTGTGAGAATGCTCACAAATTGCAAATAAAGCATGTTAGCAATCGAAACATAGCTCTCGACAGAAAAAATATAAATCGCCGATTAAATTGGTATAATTTTGCGCCGTTTGAAAGTCTCCGCAGCGCATGCCTAGTCTTTATTAGATTCACTGATAATATTATAAGTAAAGTTCAAAGAACGGCCTTTATTAGCTTGCAAAGGTATGTGGAGGCGGCGCCTCTATAAATCGAAACACTACTTTAAACTATGTGCGAATTGTTTTTTAAAAGGACATTAGAATTCGCAGGAAGCCCGTGTTCAATGACTGGACTCACAAATGAGCAAGTTCCACGTATTTTGTTACTGGTAGGCTCACAGATAGATGTTGGATTTTTTTTTTCAAATGTACCGTTTTTAGCCTTAGATTTACGTTTATAGTTATTTTTTTATGTGCTTAAGACCTATGCAAAAAAGTGGAATGTCTAATCGGGTGGATAAGTACCCGGATGTGAATCTAAGATTTTATCTATAACGTTATGTTGTGCGTTTAGGCTACGGTGACTACTTCCCACCTAATTGGTAAAAAAAAGGTGTGCTTGTCGGTATTTCTTAAATTACCATGTGGCCATGGAATCTAGCATTTTGCCGTTTAAATACATCCATTTCACCAATTTCAATAGTTCAGATTCTGCAATAAGTGAAGTCTAAAGCTATACTTAGGTAAATTGTTAGTTTTAATTGATTTACTTTGACATTGCTTTTTTGTTCTTTCAATATCCGTTAAAATAATTACCGCCGAATGATGTGACAAATAAGGTGACAATGTTCAGAAAAAATATCACAAAAAATTCTTACTCGCTGTCCAGTGTCAACAATACGTGAAGCGGTAAGAAACAGAATTTAAAAGCACGATATTCTGATGTAAGTATTAGACGGCTTCGGGTACTTTGTGGCTTAATTATACTTTGATAGCAGCTAACTGACTCTTGACCACTTACGCATAAATGTGTGTCCATCGAACAATTTTCGTGGCCATTTGTTAAAATATCAATCAATAAATTAAAAAAAGAATAATACCATGTAACGTAGCATTCGAGAGACATAAATCTCTTTACATGGTGAAGACGAATCAGACGAGACTACGAGACTCCAATAGTTTCCAAAATATAAAAAAATGTTTTATGCTTTGTGCACTTGAGACCTTGGACTATATAAAAAACCATTCTGCCATCGGTACACGTGATCCACATCCACCTATGTGTGTGTCTTCTTGCCTAAAGTCATTCTGAGGAGGCACAGCACGTGATCACATTTTTTTGGGTTTGTATTTGTCACCTTGTCACTGTAGTATGACACAATTACGTGTGGCGTAGGCCGTTTGAACTCTTAATTGCCTCTTCTTTGAATTTTTATCAATAATCTTCTTATCGATACCGCGATTGCATCTGAGGCTTTCAACTCAGAACCCGAGGTCCATTTTATGATTTTTTAATTTTATAGCTGCTTATTTTTATAGAGCATAATATTTTGGGTATCACAAGAGGAACTGCCATCTGACCTCCCAAGAAGAAAGCCTTAGCAAGCATACTAGCTAGCAGGTGATTGCTGGAACATTGGCACCCCATAATATTTACTGTCAGCACCCTACTCAATTACATACATAATGTTAGCATGTTGAACAACGCGGCACGCGAAATTGTTTCTTTTCATTTTTATAATAAATCCATATTTCTGCCGTTTACACAGTGTAAAAGGGAGTAACTCCAGATTGATACATTGTCACGAGCAATTGATATTAGGTATAAAAACCGCAATACAACATCGGCACGAAACTTGGGCTAAAACGTTTTTTTTTTCATTATTCTTTGTTCACGTGCTTGCGGTATCTATAAATATAATTTATTTTGCCTAACATAGTTGCTGATACAATATTGGATTTAGTTTTACTAGAGCAGGGTTTTTTTGTATAAGTATCAATGAGAGCACTGTTCGCGACGTCTAGCTTAATTAATGTGCGTGTAAGGGTCTCTTGTCGAGAATTCTCGAAACAAAAATTCCCAGGAAAAAGTATTTACATCGGTAGTAAAATATTATAAAGCAAAATTTCTAAGTTCTACTTATTTTTAAATTCCAAAATTTTTCGAAAAACCCGTGAATTTCTTGCCGAATTTTCGAACATACTAAAACTATTACACATACATTGTGAAATTTTACAGTTACTTATAATATTTGTTTGTTCAAACTTTTTTCGAATGAATACTCTGGGTCCAAATTATAACTATAGTCAGACTAGCAAGATATCAATAGGTTCTTCGTTAATAATATGGTCGTTTTGCAGTGTCGGTGGCGTGAGCACCTGCAATTTATTATCATTATCTCTGCAAAAAGCCTTACGAGTATGACGTTAGTCGGTTTAACCATAAACTACTATACTATTAAATTGAGTGGGACCGCAACTAGCGTGCGTTTTATTTTTGTTATGGGTTATATTTATAACGTAAGAGCTTGTTATGGATTGAACGACTTAAGAAAGGAATGCCTCCATACATGTCTAAGCCCACAATCAAAGTACGAAAGGTGTTATAATATAAGAAAAGAAGTTTTAACATAAAGTCGTGATATTTTAACATGATTATGGAAAATCAGTAAACACTCAGAATGAAACAAGACAAATAAACTTTAACCTTTGATTTGATTTATTTTTCAGAAAACAATACATATTGTGTTTCAAAAATTAAGTAGATACATTAAAATTACTTACATTACCTAAATAAAACACATAACCTAAAATTAATATTAAAATAAAATAAAAATAAAATAAAATGTCTAGTCTGTCTGTCTTGAACTATTTAATCTCTAGAACGATTTTGATGGTAAATACCTTCACTGGTAGCTATATTCCAAGGCAT